>CM031234.1:134805715-135509051 GCA_018340775.1 Taxus wallichiana var. yunnanensis
GCAGAACCAAGTGGGTAGAAGAGTGAGAATTCTCAAGAGTTCACAAGTATGAGGAGTTGTGCATAATAATCTTATGGAAATTCAAAGGAAAACATCTCAATTTTGAACATAACAACCTTAAAGAATTGTAACCTTATGCACTGACCACAAAAAGGTATAACTTGGTGCACATAACCCCATAAATATCTTTTGGAATTCATCCTTGTATGGAAGTGTGCAAGAAGTGAGGGAACTTACACACTAATTATTACCTTTGTGTTTTTGGCTGATGCAAGATTGCTTGCAGACATATATTTTCCTATATAATACATCCACATATCATTTTTGTGTGAGTGTGATGGGCACACAATTGGTGGTGGAACCACCCTTTCGAAATTGGAGAAATGGAATTAGTACGTATATATGCCTACAAAGTGCCTCCTTCTAGTCCTATTAGCTTTGAAATAAGTCAAAAATTGTCCTCTAATCCATATTATCATCATTCATGGTATAGCTCCAATTCTCCTTGTGTTTTCTAGCACTATTTATTCTAGGAAATCCATTCTTCTTCTTCACCGTGATATTACCCACTAAGATGTCCTTGTGATGCTTGTGTTCTTCCTCACTTACCTTTCCCTAAAAAAGTGTTAGTTACCCGTATATACACTACCTTATCTTCCTCTAATAATACCTTCCTATCATTGTACATGATCAAATGACTAGTGTGCAACCCCATCCTCTTACCCCTTTAATGGACTTGGAATATACCTTCATCCCTCCTCTTTCACATTCACAATATTTTATCTCCCATCATAAAATATCACAATCATACTACCATGGCCTCCCCAAAAGAACATGGCTCGTGCTCATAAAAATACATCACACATAACCTTGTTTGTGTATATTATAATATGCATCTGCTCCTCGTAGTTCCCTCAAATAATTTTATCCTCACCTTATATTAACCAAGATGCCCTATAGGGAATTAGGTGTGGCTGAAACATTAAACCTAGATTCACCACCATCTATGTGGATGCTTCATTATTTATGCCCCCATTATCTAGCACCATTTTACAACAATTACCTCTAGTATTGGACTTCTTGCGGAAATGGCGTTTCCCATGAATCACCTCCACCTTACTTCCTTAGACCTTAAATATTCCCCTAGTTGTTATATTGAATTCACAACTCATAACATATCCATGATATTTTCTATTTTTTAACCTACATTGGAGGCCATTACGCTTTCCCTCATCAATATTTTTAGTGGTATCTCAACTCCCTCTCACAACCTAGGACTACTACTTGCACTATTCGTGAAACAATGCAAGCCACACATTATTATCTCACCTCTCTACATCCTCAAAAGAATGAAGGAAAAAAACCTTATCTCTCAACCCAAAGTTTTTACTAACTCTAATATCAATTGATGTAGAAACATTTTAGGGATCCAACTAAGGAAGGACAAACTTATATCATGAATCCTAACAACAACATAAAATTACACAGATTTGCATAATGAAAAAACAACAATAGCTCTCTATGCTTTAAATGAGATATTTAGATACAAACACACAATTAGCTTGATATTATTACAAAAACTAACAATGTTATACATATTTTCATCTCAAAGACATGACTCAATCCTAGAGTCCTTTCCTTAGATACATACAAATATCTCTTCTTGTAGCACTCTCTAATGGCTTACTTTGAACTATTTCTTTTTATGGGAGTTGAGTCCAAATCGTAGATGCATAGTTTTCCTTATAAATATATGCTCCAAGAAATTGTTATGGAAGTTGAATAAGTTTTTCCACATGTGGTGTTTTATATTCCTATATGATTCAAAAAAACTCACTTGTTATACCCATAATGTTTTATGGCAGCTAAAGGGTGGTTATCGAAATGCACATGTACACTGTCAAAATTGTGTAAACTTGTGCACATGTGAATATCTCATGCATTGAGACACATAATTATTCAAATACTAGCTAGAAAATATGTGGATGTGTAACTAATTCATATAAGAGTGAGAATCAACAAGATAACATAGCTCTTCACAAAGGATTATAACTATGAGGAGTAGTGTACAAGAATTCTCAAAGAGACTTGCACAAAGTGCAAGAAATATACCACAATGTTGAACATTTAAACAACTAAGATGCCCTAAAATTTACACACAATGCTGCACAAGGCCTAACTTGGTGCACATAACCCCACAATATTTGTTGAAGTGGCATCCTTGTGAAAAGGAGTGCAAGAAGCCAATGAACTTGCACACTACTTATTACACTTACATTTTTAATGGTCGATGCAATATTTCTTCCGAAGATGAATGTTAATGGATCACTATGATTACAATCATATGTGGGAAAGGTACACTCTGCCAAACTAGAATTAAAATTAGCTATGCTACCAACTAGTGCATTCAAGGAAGGTGTGTAAATTGAACAACTTGTTGCTTATAACTATGAGCTTGATCGTAAACTCTTCAACTTTGGAATTATCCACAAAATCACAAAATAAACGTTGTTGTTCTAATTTCTATTATAAAATGATAGAGATAACTAGTGAATGAATTATGCTTATGCTTAGAATCCACAATTATAGGAAAGGAAAGAATTTAAGCTCATAAACACCAACAAATTTTATCCTAGAAACCTCCAGGAGGAAGAAAACCATTCGGGAAGGGAAATTTCTCTTTCTTCCCACTTTTATTGGCCAATTCAAAATAACAAGTACAAAATTTACAATAAGTATGAAAGAGAAGTAGATAATATCTCACACTTCCTCCCAAATACTTGTTTTCTCTGTCTCAACACTCCTTTCTTCTACAAAACACAATTCCAACACTAAGAACTTCTTGCTCACTTTCTTTCATGCTTCGATGATCCTATTCTCTTCTAAAAACATGTATTTATATTATTTCTCATGTCCTCTCATGCACTGGAGAATGGGAAAGGTCATGGAGGAGAAGAGACATGGATAACCTTCCAAATTATGGGTTGTTCGTTTCATATTTTTTGTTTTCTATCCAAACAAGCCAGGACCACCACCCAAAGAAAACTGGTGATCCGGGACTGCCTCCCTAGTTGGGTGATGGTTCTGTAACCATTTCTTTGCATAGAGTGGTGGTCATGTTACTAAAAAGACAGAACCTTCGTGTATTATTTTCCATCTTTTTGCTAACTGATTTGATGAAGTAAAGTCATTTTGGATCCCTATGGATCACACCTCCCCTGCTTAGGAGGATTTTGGTCCCACAAAAGATTAGTGGGGGAGTATATGAGGAAATGATTCCCTCACTTTCTCCTTGGAGTACCACCATGACTGCCTTGGTGTCTTTCCTTTCGATCCAATCTGTTAAGAATCTTGTGGACCTCTCCTAGTCTCTCGACCTTTCTACTGCAAAGCACTACATCCTTCTCGATTTGCCTCGTGATTCTAAGAAAAATCCTCAATGGAAGGTAGAAACTGTAGTCCTTCATCTTCATCTAGCATGGATGGCTCGTATAGGTGCAAGTTCTCATAGTTTACTATAGAGTACATCCTCATAAATTTTGATAAATCAAGTTGAAAGGAATTTTCTCCAACCTGCTCCAATATGGTGAAGGGCCCATATCATAGTGGCTTGAGCTTCCATGCTTGACCTTGTAGTCTCTCCTTGCTCAAGTAAAGCCAAACTCTATCCCTAACATGAAATTTATGTTCCCTCCTATGCTGATCATGCCTAGCTTTATACTCGGCTTGATATTTCTCTAGCTATTCTTTGACTTTGAGATGGATTTATTGGATCATCTCAATGAATTTGCTTTCTCTAGTCACATCTGTGTCTCGTGTCTCATCCTCATCCTATTTCCCAACTGCTATGTCCAGTGGATTTGTAGGTAGATATCCCAAGAATGCTTTAAACAGTGACTTCATAGTGGATGTGTGTAATGCCCGATTATAGGAATGTTGGATGTAGGCTAAGGAATCATCCCAAGTCCTTGGATATTTGTTGTTATACCCTCTGATCAACTGTACCAAAGTCCTGTTTACCACCTTTGTCTATCCATCTATTTGTGGATGGAAATTTGTGCTCCTCTGTAACCTGGTATCCATCTTGTCCCACAAATTAGTCCAAAACTTCCCCAAGAACTTGGAATCCCTGTTAGAAACAAAAGACTTTGGCAAACCAAAATGCACCCATATATTAGCAAAGAAAATATCTCTTGTCTCCTACACTTTCAATTTATTTTTACATGCCATAAGAATACACATCTTACTGAATATATCAACAACAACATATAGATAGTCATGGCCATGTTTAGACATAGGTAATCCTCCTACAAAATCCATAGAAATTTCCTCCCACAGATGAGTAGGTACTGGAAAAGGCATATAAAAACCCTCCTTCCTAGTCTTAGGCTTGCTGGTACAACAAATTTTACATCCATGTATAAATTTTGATACTTATTCTTGCATATTGGGCCAATACATGTACCTTTGCAAGTGGGCTAGGGTCTTACCAACATTGAAATGTCTTGCTACTTTCAAGGTATGTGCTTCCCTCATCAATAGAATTCTTTCTTCTTTTGGCACACAAAGCTTCCCCCATCGGTAGAGTAGCCCATCCTTGAGATAACAATCTTTAATCCCTGTCCTTTTAGTCCCTTGGGACTGCAACTACTGAAATGTCACCCCAAAGTCTCTATCATGGGCATATGCCTCTTCGTAAGCTTCCTTCATGAAGGGCTCGATTTGAGAGATAGTGGCCAAACAAGAAAAATTCTCTGTGTGGGTGGCCTAGACAACATGTCTGCCACCAAGTTTGTACTACCATTCTTGTATTTGATCACCGGATGGAAGCTATTTGAAGGAACACCATCCATTTATAGTGCCTTGCCCTCTATAATTTAGATTGTGCTTGCAAAATCTTGGAGAGGTTTGTGGTCGTGTGTACAATAGTTTCTTTACCCAACAAATAATGCTTCCATTTTTTTAATTTCCTGAACTAGTGCAACATTTCCTTATCATATACTGAATATCATTTAACTACTGAAGTGAAAGTTTCAGAATGATAACATACGAGTTTACCTCATTGATGCAACACTACACCCATCGCATAATCACTGGCATTTGTCTCTACTTCAAAAGGCTACTACAAATTAGGAAGAGCAAGTACTAGAGCATGAATAATATTGTGTTTAAATAACTCAAAGGATTTTTCTTGTTCCTTACCCCAGTCAAAACCCTTACTATTTTCGCCACTTGTGTGTAAAGGTGCTTGATTGTGGAGAAGCCGGAATGAACTTCCACATGTATTATACTACTCCCAAAAAACTCCTAGTCTTTTTGGCTCATGTTGGTTTTAGCCGATTAGTGATGGCTTCTACCTTCTTTGGATCTAATCGTAGCTCTCCTCCTCTAACCATGTGCCCAAGATAGACAAGTGACTATCTGGAAAATTCACATTTCTTCATATTACAAAACAACTATTTCTCCCTGAGAACTTGCAAGACTTGCTGTAAATGAGTTAGATGTTCTTCCCATGTGGCACTAAAAATCAAGATATCATCTAGATATACAATGACACATGAATCTATGAAATCCTGCAATACATCATTCATCAATCTCATAAATGTAGCGGGTGCATTGCATAACCCAAAAGGAATTACTAACCATTCATACAAACCCTGTTTTATTTTAAAGGTAGTCTTCCATATATCCTCCTCCTTCATTTTGACTTGGTGATAACCAGACTTGAGATCCAACTTCGTGAAGAATTTGGCATGTTGAAGCTAGTCCAAGAGATCATCTATGCGAGGAAGTGGATATTTGTTCTTTATGGTGATCTTTTTCAAAACATGGTAGTCAATGCACATTCTCTAAGAACCATCCTTCTTTGGCACCATCACAATAGGTGAACCACATGGTGAGGTTCTCGGATGTATCACCCCTTGGTCTAGTAGTTCCTAGAGTTGTTTCTTTACTTTAGTACTCTCAAGCAAGGATTGCCTATAAAAACTGATGTTCGGTACATGGGACTCTGGCAATAGCTGAATCTCATGCTCTACTTCCTATTTTGAGGTAACCCATTGGGAGCCTGAAATACTTCCTAAAAAGACTGAATAATACTATCCAAATCATGCTTTCCTTGGTTAGAAATCTCTAAAACTTCTACCCCATCTTGTTTATCCTTTAACAAAAGTAAACAAAACTGATTATGATTTTCTGAATAAGTCATTTTGCTTAGTTAACACTCACCATAGTAACCTGTGTCTTATGCTAGTGTTCCCGGATGTTATAGTTGATCCCATCCTTGACCCATCTGTACCGGTTTTCCTTCTCATAAATATATCATCCCCCGATATACAAGTAAGGACTCTCGAATACAACATCAAAAGAATCAAGTGGAATAGCGTCGGCTTCCAAAACATCAATATACTAGGAATTTATCCCAAACTTGACCTTACATCTTCTTATTACTTGAATTTCAACACCCTTCTTCACCCAACCCAAAGGATAAGGGTGTGGATGATCGTAAGTCTCAAGACCAAGCTTCTTTACAACTGCTTTAGAAATCAAGTTAGATTGAGAACCGGTATCAACCAAAGCATTTACCTTAGTTCTCTTGATCTGGATTTTTATCTGGAATAGTCTACTCATTTCCTCTTCTGGTTGTCCATGTTTGTGGTCGTGCATCCAAGCCTTTCGTACATCGTCAGTCATCTTCAATTTCCACCTCCCCTTCTATTTTTACAGTTGTCATGGACTTCTTTGAGTCCTTGGTTCGGTTCTTCGGATGTAACTCGGATGTAACTTCCAACATGTAGCGTCAATATGACCATTGATATCACAATTCTTGAAAAAATTCTTGGGATCTTTACAAGTATTCAAAGTAGTGGCAACTTGTTTACCTTTCCCTTTCCACTTACCCTTGTTACTTGTTTGCCCATACTCTTTTTTTTGCTGATTTTTATTGCTTTGCCCTTGGATCTACTTCCCTTGCTTCTTTTCATCATCTATGTAGTATGCTTGCACACACGCCTCGTTGAGATCTTTGGGCTTGGTGGAGATGACTTTTCTTTGAAGGTGAGTGTGAATTCCTCCTAAGTACTTAGTCAGAATATCCTCATCCTCCAAGTCCATGTTTAGCAACATGGCCTACCTCCAAAACTCCGTAGTATAGTCCTGCACACTTTGACCACTTGCCTTGTCTAAAATACTGCCATTTAATCATTTGGTCAGTCTTGTGGCTAATAGGATAGAAGTTAGCTCTAAGTAATTCTTTAAATTCTTGCCAAGATTTCACAATAGGATGCTTCTTCTTTTCACAAGTGGTTAGATGGGTTTCCCACTAAACCAGAGTGTGTCCCTCCATTTTGAGACATGCAAAGGTGATCCTCTATGCCTCAGTGACATTATGGATGCTAAAGTAGACTTCTAACTGTTTTAACCATTTATCAAGAAACTCTGCATCTACTTGTCCTTAAAATATTTTAATATCAACTTTCGTCTCAACTTTAAAAGGAATATGATCAGATTTTACCTTTTCTCTTGCGTTTGAAGTCTCTTCTTCATGTTCTTCCCCATAACTTTCCTCATGGTGGCTCCTTCCTATGCCAAAATTTTTAGCTAAGCCCCAAACCACTGAGTCCATGGAGTCTTACTTGATGAAGTTGTCTTTTGCAAATCAAAAATATCTTCTTGCCTTCTAAACATCTTATCCATCATGGTCTCTAACATCTCGATTCTACGAACCAAGTTCTCTTCCTCCATTTGTCCCCGAATTCTCTATTTCCACTTCTTTGTAGAAATTTATGGATTGCAAGGTAAAGCCTCTTTCCTTTAGATCTCGTCATTGTCATACAAATCCAAGAATGAATACCAAATTCTGGATACTTGTTAGCTTTGATACCAAAATGATTTGTAAAATCTTCAACTTTGGAATTATCCATAGAATCACAAAATAAATGTTGTTCTACTTTCTATTAGAAAATGACAGAGATATCTAGTGAATGAATTATGCTTATGCTTAGAATCCACAATTGCAGGAAAGGAAAGAATTTAAGCTCATAAACACCAACAAATTTTATCTTGAAACCTCCAGAGGAGGAAAAACCAATCGGGAAGGGAAATTGCTCTTTCTTCCCACTTTTATTGGCCAATTCAAAATAAAAAGTACAAAATTTACAATAAGTATGAAAGAGAAGTAGATAATATCTCACACTTCCTCCCAAATACTTGCTTGCTCTATCTTAACACTCCTTTCTTCTATAAAACAAAATTCCAACACTAAGAACTTCTTGCTCACTTACTTTCATGCTTTGATGATCCTATTCTCTTCTACAAACATCTATTTATAGCCTTTCTCATGTCCTCCCGTGCACTGGAGAATAGGAAAGCTCATGGAGGGGAAGAGATATGGACAACCTTCCAAATTCTGGGTTGTTCGTTTCATATTTTTGTTTTCATTCCGAAAGAGCCAGGACTACCGCCCAAAGCAAACCGACGGTCCCAGGACTTCCACTCTGGTTGGATGACGGTTCAGAATGTCGCTCTGCACTGCAGCAGCAAAGCGGTCCTATTACTAAAAAGACAGAACCTCTGTGTATTATTTTTCCTTCTTTGTGTTGACTGATTTGATGAAGTAGAGTCATTTTGGATCCCTATGGATCAATATTTCTTCCGAAGCTAAATGTTAATGGATCACTATGATTACAATCATATGTGGGAAAGGTACACTCTCCCAAACTAGAATGAAAAGTAGTTATGTTACCAACTAGTGCATTCGAGGAAGGTGTGTAAATTGAACAATTTTTGCTTATAACTATGAGCTCCCATACATAAGTGTACACAAGACAAGAGAATTAAAATCAAACTTTATTGAATTTTTATGATGGCTTATAAACTCAAAGACTTGAAAAATAGTGGTTTATCTATCTTACATAGAGGTACAATCTCATGAACTAGACATAAAACCAAATATAATAGTAATTGATTCATTCAAGGATGGGGTGTCAATTGAATAACAACCCTTCCTTGTAGCCATTGATCAAATCGGTTAGCTCAACACCTAGATAGTTGGAAATAATCCTAGATAGCTTAGTACTTCACATTATGTATTTAGGTATATGTTTTTTTATTTAGGAGTGAGTGAGTATGGGAGGATTTGTACCAACTCACTTAGTTTAATGTGAGTGGTTTTAAGAGATAAATGAAACCATATACGATCATTGAATAAATTAATCAAGTTTTGTGTGAATAGTTTTACACGTGAACTTGTTTTCCACATGTAAAATCATGTCTTCAATTCTAACCAAGATTCTTATAGAAAATAAGTAAATAACATACACTAAAATGTAAAAATCATGAAACATGTACACCTATTTTCGCCATGGTGATGTAATGGAAGAGTAAATTGAAAAGTAAAAAATATTAAATGTATACACCTATTTTCCTCCAATGTTATTTATGAGGGAAGAGTAATTTGAACATAAATATACTAGTAACAATAAGGCTGTATGTGGAACCATACGTAATAATCCAACTTGTTGAGTGGAACTCTTTAGTAATTATGATTGCTTTATGTGAAGCCTTTCAAGTAGCAATTGAGCTTGCTAAGTGAAGCAATGTAGATGTTGTGATTTAATAATCATGTAAATGTGATGATGTATAAGTTGTGTAAATATTGTGGTGTAAATATTGTGATGTAAAACTCTCTGCATATCATCATATCATGTCATTTAAAGCGAGTATATCTGAAATTTGCATGAACGTGTTAGGAAAACCCTAAAATATGGCCCCACTTTGAGAAAATATAAGATGAAAAGGATTACTTAGCTCAAAATATAACATCTTAGTCATGTAAAAATTGAGAATTGATATGAACAATGATATAAACCAATATTAGTGTATCGACTATCATAGTATAATGTGTATATGTCATAAGACATATACATTTTTAGCACATGTATTATTTAGCATCGGTAAGATGAGGTAGTGTAATATACAACAAAGCATATGATAATATGAGTAAACATGTCATGATAAGATTCATGATAGACTCATCATTTAAGCACAAACAATGTGTAGAAGGCATAAAATGACAATAATGTAAGCTAAATAATGTGTATGTATCATCAAAAGAGTGAAACATTTTAGGAAAGAGTTATAAAAATATTCAATAAGATAACATAGCAATGATAGCATGAGTAACATGATAATAACACAACTCAATGCTTAATTGGTCCATAGTGACATTAAACACGACATGACTTAATGTAATATTATAGACACATCATTAAGAGACATGACTAACAAAATGTGAGAAACTCGACCAATGTTAGTTGTTAGTTATTACGTCACAAGAATAAACATGCAATAAGGAGTGATATAAAGACAAGTGTGTAAGAAAAATGATAATCAATGTGTGGTAAGCTTTGAAATAATAAATAATGTAAAACAAAGTTATAATCGTGAAATATAACAACCAATGTGCATAAAACAATATGAAAAATAAACATCATAATCAAGAAATATAACAATTAATATGCACAAAGTAATGTGTAACAAGAAATGTCATAATCACAATCAATGTGCATGAACTAATGTATTAAAATCAAGGTTATAAACCGTAACAAGTAACTATCCAAAGCTCCATGAATTATGTGTAATAAGCGATTATCTATCCATCAAGTTGCTAATGACCAATGTGTAAAAGTGATGTCAACAAGCAATAATCATATTGTAAATCGATTTTAAGATGTGGAGACAAAAATGCAATCAAGTAACATGTGACAAGAAAATATGTCTATATTTCATGTGTGTCAATCAATGTATACAATACAAATGTTGTATTAAATCCGTATATGAAATAAGCTAAGTATGTTATAAGAATGTGTATTTAATGACAATAACTCAATACAGAAGCAACATATCATAGGATGTTTGATCTGTTAAACATATAAGAAGTAACATGTTGAAGAATGTTTGTCCCATTCGAGGATATAAAAAGTGATGTATCATCATAGGAAGTAGGAAGGGTAGTATGACCCCAATGTTAATGAGCATAAAAAACAAGAAATGAAAATCACACATAGACATTTATAGTATATGAGAAAAAAAAACATAAAACATACAATTGTATGAAGAAAACATAACATATAGCACACAAGTGTACATAACAAACATAATATACTACACACAAGCATAAAGAAACAACAATAGATAGCATATAATTGTATAGAGAAGTTGGAACAAATAATATTGCAACTCAAAAAGTTTCTAAATAAATCAAAGAAGATAGTATTATATAGTAATCACATAAGTGCAAAGAGTACTCAATGCCAATCATTTTCATACAACAATCAAGGAATACACCCCACAAGTGCACAAAATAGTTAAATCAACTTATGTTGTACACCAATCAAGGAATTTAACACCCAAGTGCACAAAGTAGTCAAGTCAATCAATTGCATACAATAACTAAAGAATATAACATGTAAGTGCAGAAGCGATCAAGTCAATCAATGTCATATATTAAATAGGGAATTTACAACAAGAAAGGTCACTAAATATTCAAGTTAATCAATGTCATGAAGAAATAAATGGAGAGAGAAAGAAATGAAGTGCGAGATATAAAAATCATAAGAAAACAATGTAGTGCGAGAGATCAATGGTACATTCAAGTAATGTAGTGTGTAAACAAGGAGTGATAGTGAAAATAGGACTCTAGGTCCAATAATAGTGATCAAGAAGTAAAGAAAGTAAGCGGGGAACATAGTCAATTATGTGTCTAAAAGTAAGAAATGTGATCATCGAGATAAAAGAATGGTATAACACATGTTATAATTAGTAAAATAGTATGATGTGTAAAATGGACTAGCGTATAGAGACATGATTGCGATAAAATTAGTTGTTTAAATTCCCTTGGTGTAGGTATGCCTCTAATGTGGTAGGCATCCCCTATGATAAAATGATATATGAAGTTGTAACGTGTTAAATATGTGACCAAAGTAAGGTCATATGTAAGATGACCTTGAACACGGGTATGCCCTTGGGTGGAATGTGTATTATGTCAACTACTTATGTGTTTAATGAAACAAGAGTGCAAACATAGTGTAGAATGCTAAAATATGAATGATCAAAAGGATCAAAGGTAGGAAATGACAGAGCATATCACATATAGGTCATGATTTTGCATTTGTGTAATGTTGTATTGTTTTTTACGTTTTAGAATAAGAGACATGGAATGTGAATGTGATACTAATGACCCTAAGGTAGTGGGAAAATAATGAAAAGTGTGAGGTGGGTCATGGGTAAGTATTGTTCCCTCAACAATCACATGGGACCCATGAGAATGTGTTGCATCGTCGGGTAATGGCCTAATTAAGAATTAGGGAAGATGTCAAAAAGTCGATGGATTGCTAATTTGTGTGTAGCGATTAAATTACACATGTGGAAAAACAACATTTTTTTGTATTAAATAGTTTAATTAATTACGGGAAGAATAAAATCATTAATTATAATTACAATTTGTTACTCCATTGATTAAATTTGTTTTTATATTTTCTCATAATAAGGTAATAGTTTATTTAGAACATGTAATAATACAATTTGATTAATTTTATTATAAGTTTCAACATAGGTTTAGTTTCATAACTAGAACATATAATCATAATAAGTATATTGAAAGTATAATCATGTAACATCCCAAAATGCAACAATAAAAAATGACAATTTTTTTGTTGTTGTTTGACAAACACTTACTACTTTATTGCCATAAGTTTCATTGCGTTTTTTTCTCCTACAAATCTCCCTTTGGTGGGTGTGGTGAAGCTATTTTTCCAAGCTTGTGGGGTGGGGTACTCTATTTCCTTCCCTTTGGTTTCATTCTCACACAGAACCCTTCTCTTCTACTTGTCTCTTTCGTGAATAATCTTCAATACTATACGACAAGTATGCAAAAGTGGAAGGCATTATGTTTAGCATGGACACCGCTAAGGATGCTGTGGCAAATGTTTGACAAAATGCCCGGTAGAAATGAGACCTCTTAGGACTGCATTGTTTGTTGCATGTACAGGATTTTTGAAACGAATTCAGAAACTTCCAAAAAACACGCAATTGACAGGTGTAAATCCAGATACCCCTTCCTTTGTCAGTATTCTATCAGCATGTGCCAAAGGGATCGTGGAATTGGGTATGCACAAAATGGATATTTTGTGTTAAAAAGGCATTGGAAGCTTTAAAGAAAATGAAATTTGAACAAGCATAAAGCGGCAGCCCACAACTCGCTTCTGTTTTATCAGCCTGCACCACGATGAGAGATTAGAGCAGTGCATGGTCATCCTTCACAGCTTCGTAGAATCTCAAATCCTGATTATTTTTCAGGTGCCCAGTTAGGTAAAATGTACAAGAATTCACAAGTCTCATAGTCTATTGAATGAATTTTAATACACCACAGAGAGGATAGGCATGGCCCCTGCACAGGGCTGCGATCTGTTTTACAAAAAACCTCATTTTTATTGTGGTCACGTCGCCTGCAATGGTTGTAGATTTGTAGAACCTCCTCGAACCGATCGATATTCTTAATGTTACAAGATTGAGTTTGGCGTGGATGAAATTGAAATTATATCATAGTTTTCATTTATCCCAAATGCAGACGCATATAGAGGGAACACGAATTGTTTGACATAATGCCCGAAGGAAGTGTGGTCAAAGGACCGCTTTAGTATTTGCTTTGTTTGGTGGCTTAGTATTGTGTGGACCGTAGGGTTTTTTTCCATTGCATTCATGAGCAAGTTGTTAACCGGTGAATATTTGACTTGGTATTTTTTTGTGATCCTTCACACCCAATATGTTTGATTTCTGTGGGGTACGCGACGTGCCAACTCAACGGTGGGCTCAGTTGGATTTTGTTGACTGTTAGCAATATGAGTTGGTCCTTGGCAGAGCTTGACCTCTTGAGATCAGTTCTTATCTCAACTTCTATCTCGATCCTGTTGGCTTTATGAACTGCTTGTAGTATGGCACAAGAGCTATTGATAAAATCTTGGCATTGGATGGCTGTGGACTGAGCTCTGTGTGATCCCTGTAATTCACCAATTCAATTATCTCGGGATGGTCATCTTACCCTCTCTTGCATAATTTTAACGTTGTAGTTTTCCTAATTTTAATGGAGTTGTAAATCAAACTAATGAAGAATAAATTATTTAGGTGAATTAAACGAAAAACATGTTATTTAATTGCAAATTACACCTCTTTTTGTACGCAACTAAACCAATAACTAAGAATGAAAACACTACTATATTTTACCTTGTAAGAAGGATGGATAAACCACGATACTAGTCTTGGATTCGAAATCACGTGGTTGATGCTTTAAACACGAAAATTAGTGAAAACCACTCCTTTCGGACCTTGTCAAACCTAAATAAAACTTGTTTTCATGGAGAGGCAAAATATCCCTATAAACTATGAAATGAGAAAAAAAAACTTTAGCAAAGTGTACGTTGTCAAGTGGAGTGTTAAACCGAACCCTGGGTTGTTCCTAGGATGTCCATTCAATCTTGTTTCATAATGCGTGTATGATCCCAAGTAGGCTAGTTCGCAGATTTAAACAACTACTAAAAGGTAAAAATACAATTTGGTTTTGACACGCCGTTTTGGCCCTAGGTGTAGAAATGTATCTTGGCTTCCACATACCTCTAGTATTTTTATGGGACAATCACTACCAACCCTCTGTTTGGAGAAAAACATACATGCAAGCTAGCGCTTGGGTGCATTTACGATCGATATCTCTAGAAAGACAAGCACCATTTTAATCATGTTTTCCAGTTAGGGGTTATGTTAGCTCCGAGTGTTTCCTTGTATATAGGGGAATAGGTAGGAATTTTTACCTTGTGTGTTTGAGTCTCGAAGATAGTTTTTGAACGTTGATTTTTGAGCAACTTGTCTAAATTTGACGTTTTTGGAAACTTGTGACTAAATGGAGAAAATTGTCATATGACCTTATCCAAGTAAAATAATTATATAGAAACCTTGTAAACACAAATACATGACTGTAGGAAACTTTCTTTTGACGTTTTCTTATAAAGAAATTGGTTGTGGAAAATTTTGTTTCCTCTCTCTCTCTCTCTCTCTCTCTCTCTCATAGGTGTTGGAAATAAAATGTAATAACATTGCAATTCTTACTCTCCTTTGAAGTGTGTTAAATATAGTTTCATTATTGTTAGAAAAATGAAATCGTAAATTGTGCTTGGTTGTAGTTTGATGCCATGCCAACAATTGTGCTGACCATGCGGTGGTTGCAGGTATGTGAGACAAGAAGAAAATGGTAGCATTGTTTGTGCTTTTGTAATATGGAATATCATTGAAATATACATGTAATATTAAGTAGATGTATCAACACTATTTTTATGAACATGAATGTTATTTATTGATTATTTTGTGATGAGTAAGAAATTGTGTTATATTGGTGTATTGGGAAAACATGCATTCTATTTGGGTATGATCTTGATTATGAGTTTGTATGTTGTTCTATGGTTTAGATGTTTTGAAACAAGCTTCTATAATGTTAATTATTGTTTTCTCCCTTAATATTTATGTTGATGGTAGAAACCTTCTATTCCTAAACTATCAAAAGGAACCGTGCTTTTAACCCTTACTGTGTATCTCTCTCTTAAATGAGTCTTGTATAGTTTTACAATACCCATATCATTGTAGAAAATAATTAAACCTATCACATTTTGTTTCTAGATTTTCACCTTTGAATGATCTCATTGTGAGATCTAAGCATCGTGAGTGAAGTCAATACTTGTTTACCTTCGCATCAAATCCTCATGTTTGACTCCATTAACCCCTCTCACATCTAATTGATCTATGGGAGGTTGAATTTCTCTAATGTTATCTTGTATCAAGTTGTAGATTCCTTTAGCATTGTGTTTACTTGTATGTCATTCATCGTAAAGGGTTTCTTATGCTCATGGAAGTATGCATGTTATTATAGTTAAGGGTGCAATGTCACTTTGTGACATGATTGATGTAATGTTTAATAACATTATTATATGGTATTATATTATGCTAAGTCTCTCTGGAAGAGCTAATCAATGTATGTGTATGGGATCTTAAGGGAAATTAAGGAAAGAAATTGTTATTCCTTGTATTGTGAACAAGTAAACTTTGGTAAACCGTAAAGAGCGGTGGTTTCCTCATGTTGTTAAATACCTCAAATAGAATCCGACTCTTGTGAATTGTGAGTGACATAAGACTGACACATAAGTGAAACTTGGAGTTATTGTATAACTTAGTTAGGCCTTCTTTTGTTGCTAAAATTACTTATAGATTGCTCTACATGAGTTCGAGCATCCGAGAAACATAATCTCTTATCTTGAAAATGAAACTTATGACGTATAACTATTAAAAATAACTCTAACCAATTATTGAAATATAATAATTACCAAAAGGGAACTAAATGTACTATAATTAGTGGAAGAAAACAAAAGAAAGAAACTTGAATTTTACCCCTTTTTCAATCATAAGATTCCCCTCTTGAACTCATGCTAGTTTCCCCTTATGTAATGAAAGCAAGGCAAGATGTCAAGTAATCTTTGTTTTTGGAAACAAATCCTTGGCATAAGAGGAGCATCGGGGTCTCGTACGCATTTGAAATGCTTAAAAAAACTAACGATTGAGTTGAAAACTATTGTAATGGAGAAAGGAACAAAATTAAGTGTATTTATTATGAATTGAATCTGAAATGAAATAAATAATGTGTAACATTGTGAATAAGAATATGTGCTTACATGATAATGTTGGGGAAATTACAGGAAGATATAATTAACAAATTATAGATCCACAGATAAATTGCCGAAGATTATAGATTATGTTGTGTAGTTAAATTAATCATGATTTAGCTTAATATAGATTGTAGATTACATAATGTAATAACATTATCTGAAAGAAAATAATAGGAAATCAAAATGAGGCGAGAGAACACCAAATTTAAGTGGGGAAACCCAAAAGAAAAAAACTCCATTGATAAAGCACCGTCTATATTAAGAATTTATGAAGACTTTAACCCTATACTTCCACTTCACTCCTCGATGTCATAGAGATAATTGTAGACTAACTCTTCGCAATTATACAGTTATATTACATAAAAAGCTTGGACATTCCCATATAGTCTCTGTCTAGATCAATGCTAATGAAAAGTAATAAATCCCATGCGGTATCATCCTATTTATATAGGATGGGTGAACAGTCATGCCATTTCACCCTTTTGAGGATGTGAAGACCAACTGAGTTTATTAAAATAATTTTTTTAATAAGGGTCGTAAGTGGTGGTCTATCAAATGATATCCCACTTCACATTATCAACCCCAACACTCCCCCTTAATGTTAAGTGGGGAAAACAAAACAAGACATGCCAAATTTACCTTTTTCTACAAAAGGATTTACAAATCCATGAATCAACAACAGTGATTCAGGATAACATGTAAACAAGGAAATCATACAAATCTTCCCATACAGAAATTCTTAAGACAAGTGCTTTACATATGAAGACTTATATCAAATTATGGAGCCTTTTATAAACTAAGGCATACCCATAACTAATTATTTGTTGGGATTTACAAGTAACTTCACATAGTGTGACACATTTACTTATTACAAAATGGAGGAAGTATTGGAAGTTTACAACATTTGTTAAGAGGTGGCATTGTCATGCACACTCCCCCTCAATGGAAACTCTGATAGGCCCAACAAGGCACGAAACTTGCAAAACTTCACATCACACAATGGCTTGGCGAAGATACATGCAACTTGATCTTAATAGAATAGAACTTGAGATCAATATCACCATTCAGGAATTTCTCTCTAATAAAGTGCATATGAACTTCAATATGATTAGTCCTTTGATGTTAAACTAGATTCTTAGCTAGAGTAATGTAGCTTTGGTGTCACATAGAGAGAAGTGCTCCCTTTGACGCCCATGTATAGTTCAACAGTCTTTTCATCCACATAGTTTACTTTGCAACTTCCATAACACTTCTATACTTTGCTTCAGTAGAAGAGATAGACACTATTGGTTGCTTCTTGCTACTCCAAGTGATGACACCTACACCCAACTTGAAAACATATCCATAAGTAGAATTTCTATCTGCAACATCACTAACATGATTAGAATCACAATAGCCAAATAATTGTGCATTATTAGAAGAAGAATAAAACATACCATAATTAATTATTTCTTTAATATATTTCAAAATTCTTTTTCCATTTTCCAATGATCCTCATAAGGCTCTTGCATAAATATTGAAACTACTCAAACCGCATAAGAAATATTAGGTACTAAGTAATAGTCAAATAGATTAGACTACAAACTAGCTGTCTATATAGAGTAGGATCAAATTTAGCACAAGCTTGTTTAAGATCTAACTTAACACCAACTTCAATAGGAATGAAAATAGGCTTATAGTCAATCATGCTAAATATTCTAATAAAATTCACAACATACTAAGATTGAGATGCAACAATATTTTTATGATCTTGAAATATAAACATGCCTAGAAAATGATTTAGTAGACCTACATCGAGTCATTTCAAAACGCGGTTTTAACCTTTCTTTGATTCTAACAATTAGATTTCTATCACTGCTAGTAATCAAAATATCATCAACATAAAGAGCTTTAATGATAATATGATTATTTTCAAACATGAAAAATAAATCATTATTAGAGCAACAGATTAATGAAACCAAGATCCTAAAAGAAACTATTAATTTTAGCATACCAAGCTCTAGGAGCTTGCTTAAGACCATACAAATACTTTTTCAGCTTACAGACATAAAGTTCTTTACTAGGTTCTTCAAAACCTTTAGGATGACTCATGTAGATTTCTTCTTTTAAGTCACCATTTAAAAAATCATTTTTAACATCCATTTGGTGAATCTCCCAACCATATTGGGAAGCCAAAGCAAGAAGAATTCTAACAGTGCTCATCTTAGCTACAGGAGAAAAAGTCTCAACATAGTCAAGACCAGGTTTCTGAGTGAAACCACGAGCTACCAAAGCCTTGCCTTGAACTTTTCAATTTATCCTATAGAGTTATACTTGATCTTGTACAACCACCTAGATCCTACAATGCTTCTCTTAGAAGGAGGAGGGACTAGTTCCCAAGTATTATTTTTAATCAAAGCATTGTATTCATCTTTCATAGCTTGAATCCATTTATCATCTTGACAGGATTCTTCAAAATATTGTGGTTCAACCTCATAAAGTGTCATCGAGGCATGATAGGTATGCTGACTACGAGTTACATTTCTAAGATAAACATGATTAGAATTCTAAACAAGCTTTTGATCCAATTTAGGAATGTTGGGATGCAACACATTTTGGGATAGATCCCCCTCAATCTATATCATATCGAGATTAGGATAATGATCCCCTTGAACTTCTGTTTCCATAATGTTTTGGAGAAGGATTATCAAGGTCTATCTCAGGAGAACCAGAGGAGGATTCATGAGAAGCATCATAGAATGACTTTTCAAAGACAAGAACATTCCTTTTTCTACTATGTCATGCTTGAAAGGATCATAGAATCTTAGTTCTCTAGTTCTACAACTATAGCCAATAAAAATACAAGAGAAGGTCTGTTGGATCAAACTTATTCCTTTTGTATTTTGGAATAAAGATAGAAGTTGGACTACCAAATATTCTTAAGTGAGAAATATTTGGTTTTTGATTTTTCCATACTTCATGAGGAGTAGTTTGATGAAGGGATTTTGTAGGAACTCTATTAATAATATAGACAATAGTGTTCATGTCTTCTACCCATAAAAACTTAGGCACATTAGAAGCATGAATCATAGTCCTAGCCATTTCTAAGAAAATCTTATATTTCCTTTTTGCAATTCCATTTTGCTATGGGGAATAAAGAGTAGTCAAATATCTTTGAATCCCATAAGAAAAAAAAATCATCAAGATTTTTGGTGAGATATACACCTCTATTATCAGTCCTAATTTTTTTATTTTTAGATTAGAAGCATTTTCAACTAAGGCTTCAAATTCCTGAAACTTTTACAATACATCAGATTTTTTCTTAATGAAATAAGACCAGGTCATCCTAGAGTAATCATCAATAAAACAAACAACAAGAAAATCACCATTAAGAGAAGGAACTTCAAGTGGACATCTCACATCACTGTGAATCAATTCTAATAACTAAGAAGAATTTGGATCATGATGCTTGTGAAATGGTTCAACATGTTGCTTACCATGTAAGAAAATTTCACAATTTTCTTGATCTGACTTCATCTTTGGAAGACCAACAAAAATATTAATCCTAGACATTTCGTACAAGATTTTGAAATTTACATGACCTAATATTTCATGCCAAAGCTAAATATCATTCATAGAAGAGGAAGAAAAACAATGTTTAGACACAAAGCCATCAAATATATATAAGCCATTTTCTCAATACCGAAGTAATAACATTAATGAGTTTTTATTTTACACACCATTTATATTGTAGCAAAACAAATTTACAATTTTTTCGTAGTTAGCTGAGAGAAAGACAAAATATTCTTTTTCAGTTGAGGAACATACAAGACATTCCTAATTACACCATTTGACAATTTAACATTCCCATAACTTTTAGATCTAATGATGGAATTATCTCCTAGATAGATATTCTCCTCACATTTAACTACATTTGAGAGGATACCATGAGTGTAAGTCATGTGCCTAGAGGCACCACTATCAAGAATCCATTCATTGTCATTTGAAGCTGAAAGAGCAATATACAAGGCAATAGACTGCTCAACAACATTAGCATGATTTTTCTTTTGATCTTTCTTTTGACTATTAGGCTTTCTATTTTTAGCATTTTAACTGGTTTGTTAGTCTTTACTCTATAATCAAACTCTTTATGCCTAAATTTTCCACACATATTGCAAGTGCCATTAAATTTGACTTTAAAGTTCTGACTATTTTTAATGAGAATTAGACTTAGGATTTTCTTTAATTCTATATATGATATTAGAATTCTGATTGTGATTGTTATTATTCCTATTATGAGTAGACTTATGATTCTAAGAGAATAATGCTTTGGAGAAGCACTCTCTTTTGAATCAAAATTCTCAATTACACGATCTTCTTGAATTAACAGAGAAGACAAAGTGTCTAAATCAGGTAGATCATTCTCATTATGATATTTAGAATTAAGAATTGAGATATAATTTCTAAACTTTTCATGAATGTTTATCTGAATAATAAAATACGGAAGATTATATCAAAATAGTTTCTAATTATAACCATCTAATTGAGCTTTAATGTTCTTAATTTTAGCTAAATAGTTAACTATTTTCTCATCCCCTTCATAGGAGTTGTAAAAAACTCTAAAACTAGCTTAATTATCTTAGACAGATGACTGCCTTCATGCATAGTCTCTAATTTCTTCCAAGCATCAACAAGTGAGTCCATATGACCTATATGCATCAAAAATTCATCTTTTATGCTTTGCAAAAGGATGGAAAAAGCTTCCTGTGATTTTTGAGAGAAGGAGCTAATATTTTAGGGGTTGCGTGTCTTCAAGTGGGTCGTTTTTCCACACCACTCTCAATATCCCATAGCTTCCTAGCCATAAAACAAGTTTTTAATTGAATTCTTTAAATGCTATAATTTGTTCCATTCAATAAATGAGACTTATCTAATGAAAAACTAGCAGAACTAACCATTTTTAATGCTCAGAAAGTAATGGAGACAAATACAACTAAAAAAATGAATCAATGAAGTAAAATGAAAGTAAAAACTAGCTACATATCTTCTTATTAGTTATATAAATGTAAAAAACTCTGGATTAATAAAAAATAACTTGCTTTGATCAAGTTTAAGAACGATCTAATAGAGCTTGAATGGAGTCGAGTTATATCTTTGTTTAACATAATAATTAATTAATTAATTAAGAGATTAAAGAGATCTTAAAAATATGGCAAATCCTCGATGGATGTGAAGTCTTTAAAAAATAAATTCAATGCATTTTTGGGTCCACAACAGGTTATAAAACTATGACGAAAAAATACAAAACACGTAGCAATAAATATAAATCTAACATTGCAAAAAGTTAAATACATGTGTTGATTTTTCACATTCTCGAAAAAATACAAACAATATGCGAAAGCAAAGACTTAGTCAAACAATGCCACTTGTCTAAAATCTAACAACTAAAGAATAGACACTTGGCGGCTTTCCGCCAAACTTTAAATAGATTGCTTTGGGCGGACTTGAAGTCCAGAATAAGCCAAACTTTTAAAAGAAAGTTTGGGTCCAAAATTAAACGACAAGTGTCACAATCTTAGTGGCTAAGATAAAGAAAAGATTGACACCCCAAAAGATAAAGTATGACACTTGCGAAGATTGACACAACAAAAAATTAATATACGTGTCCAAATGCAATTGGTTTGCACTTCACAATGCTACCTAAATGATCAAACAAAAACTAGACACATGTGGAGCCTTCTTAATGGCTCACTTTTAAAAAATATGACAAAGATTGAAAATGTGAGATGCGAAGATACTTGGAGATATTTTATTAGCTCAACCTTTGAATATGTCAAGTAAGCAACGCAAGAGATTGACAATCTAAAATAAGAAGAGACTTGGAACTTTCTTATAGGATCAAATTTCACAAATGAAAGCTAACCCAAATCAGACAATGCAAAGAAATGTGTAAAGAAATTATTGGCTCACATTTCATGTCTAATAATAAGATAAACAATAAGATTGACAATGCAAAGTTAGATGAAGAAAAATGATTGGATTGAGCTTCGTAATAGAAAAACTTTACAAAAAACAAAAAAATCTAAAAAATGACACAACAAAGCCACTTGGCAATAAAAGATTGGATCGGGCTTCACAAAATCAAATCTAGCAAAAAATAAAGATTCATAAGGTGGGGCATATTTAAATGCTCGAACTAGTTGGATCTTAAGAAATATTTCAGATCCATAGTCAAGACCAGCTCTAAAGGCTATAAACGACGCCAAAAATTAAAATAAGCTCATAAAGGACAAATTTAAACCGAACACGACTATAACTAGGTGCATAAGCAAAGATATTACAAAATTTTTCCCAAATACGATCTCGAACATCCATTTAACCAATATTTTCAAAAAATATTTGGGTGGGAAATGAAATTTTAAATTTGGTTATCTTAAAGACATTGCAGAACAATTAGGGATTCACAGACTTGTAAATAAACTTCAAGCTTCTTTTCTCTACCAATTAAAAGATTCCAGACCGATCTTGCACATGCATAATCACTAGCTATGATACTATGTTGTGGAAATTACAAGAATATATAATTAAGAAATTATATATCCGTAGATAAATTTCTAAAGATTATAGATTATGATGTGCAATTAAATTAATCACTGATTTAAATTAATATAGAGTGTAGATTACAGAATGTAATAACATGAGCTAAAAGAAACTAAGAGGAAATAAAAATGAGGCAACGAACACCATATTTAAGTGGGGAAACCAAAGGAAAAAACCCCACTGATAAAGCACTATCTATATTAAAAAATTATCAAGACTTTAACCCAACACTTCCACTTCGCTCCTCGGTCTCACAAAGATGATTACAGACTAGCACTTCGTAATTATATAGTTTTCTTACATAAAAATCTTGGACATTCACATATATTCTTTGTCTAGATCAATTCTCATGAACAGTAGTCAATCTCGTGTGGGATCATCCTATTTATATAAGATGGGTGAATGGTCATGCTATTTCACTCTTTTCAAATCTGTGAAGACCGACTAATTTTATTAAAATAATTTTTTTAATAAGGTACCTAAGTGGTGGTCTATCAAATGATATCCCACTTCACATAATCAACCCCAATAGATAAATGTTTTGAGACCTATAAGGTTATATAAGGGAGTTTTAAATGGCGATGTAAATACGAGACCATCATAGGTTAAATGTTAAATGAAATAAAAGCAATGTAGCCTTAAAAAACAAAATGCATGGTTTCATGCTATGTGCTCTTCAAACGTTTAAGGATAAAATTGGAATATGAATACGACAAATATTTAACCTTGAAAATGTGATATTGTGGAAGGTGCCAATTTATGATGTTTGTGTCATGGTTTCATACTTGTTCATCAATCTTAGTGTGACGTTGGTTACATCTTGTGTCATCTTGGTGTAAACGTTACATGTGGTGTGGTGCACTATTTTGTTAGTCCGTACGTTGTCGCATAGTTGTATCAAGTAAAATGAAAGTAAAAAAATCCTGGTATATTTGGTCTTGTGTTTGGGTCCCATATGGTGTGCAGTATAGTTGGTATTAGAGCCAATGTTCATAGTCTTGAACCTCTGGGAGATTTTGGTGTTGTGATGGATTATGCATGATAGTTGAGGAGTTGGAGGAGTAATGTGTTATTCTATTGTGATGTGAAAAACATGGTACTTATAATTATATGAATGCACCTGTTGTGCTTACCACTTGGTTTGGACTTATGTTATTAATATGTTTCTCGATGGGAGTAATTTCTCTCTCTTTTTGTGAATCCAACATGAAATTAATGTGTATTAACACCTTGCTATTTGAAGGGAATTTTTTTATGAATCATGAAAGTGTTTTGATGTTTCATTTCTTTAGTGATATTGTATATGTGGAACATGTTGCATGACAAAGTGCTTCATAGTGAAATATGTTGTATCATGTTAATTTCCACAATGTTTTTATGTTTTTATGGCATTATGTCATAATGTTGATAAATTCAGGTCATGGATTAGGGGCATATGGTGATTTTATGACCCCTAATGTGTTGTAATCACACTCTTGGCATGTTATGTGGAAATTTACATGTTGTAAGTTGTGTAATATTGTTATGTTACACCCCATAAATTTTCCATGCGTAGGACGTTATGGTTCTTGTGCATAAACTATCATTGAATTAGTGATGTAGTTATGTGTTATGTTGTATACCATACATTAATGATCCCTACGGGTAGCATCCAGAAGTGTATATTTTAAGAGATAAGTTTTATACCAGGTGATCATAATCTTGAGCCAAGTATGAGTTTGAAATTAAAGTCTCATGTAGATTGAAAACCCACTTCTATCCATTTGGTATACCTCGAGATTTCTCAGTATATTGTGGATGTACACCACCTTAGGCTCATGCTTATGCAAACTAGTGTCTTTGCTCTCTCCTATTTGGGTTGTCCATCGAACAATCATATGTGTGATATTGATTATATCGAACCTAAATTTTGTGATTTGTAGATATATGGAGATATACTTATTCTAGTTATATGTATTTTGTGAGGTGAGGCTCGATATCCGAGTGCAAAAATTGATGAGTAACCATTTGGTGGAGGCGAAATGCCACTTAGTGATCGTAATGTGATCTTTCTATGTCATTATTTTATTTTTAAATTGAACTTTGACTCTTCCTTTTAAGAACCAATAATTTTCTTGATTGATGTATTCCTACATTTTGGGCATTTAACTTGATTTTGAGCTAATAAGAGTCCTTTGCATTATTGCAATTGTTTAGCCATTTATTTTGCTTAGTTTGAAACATTCTTTGGAGTTTAAAATTTCTTTCCTAGCCCAATGTTTGAGTTTTGTTGCCACTTGACATTTGAATTTGGTTGATATGCTGGTTCTAATGTCGTGATGTGTTACAATAGGGTCATGAGATTCACCATGAAGTGGTTGGATCTATGGACCCACTTCGTTGTATGGGGGTACACCCCAAGGGGGTCATGAGGCCATGTATTATTGAACTACAAGTTACTATGCCACTTAGGCAGAGGTGACAAGGCTCTATGTACCTAAGGCCATAGGGTGACCCAATCTCATTAAATGGAGAGATAAGGTGACAAGAATCTTTGGTGAATGACTTGATATGGAGAAATAAGGAGATGAGGCTCTATGGTGAGTGACGTAACATGGATAAATAAGGTGACAGGGCTCTATGGTGAGTGAAGCGGCTTGGTTTTGGAACTATGATTATTTCTTTGTTATGTGGCATATGGAGTCCTTTAAGAGGATTTGGAGATTTGAGAGGCATATAGAGCTGTATGTATGCTTCATGAGTTACTCATGCGAGTCCTGTTATGTATTGGGATGTTCGACGCTTGATGATCACCTTGTTAGCACATGTTATTAGATCTTAGCTTGACATTGTGTGGGTATAATCATGGTTTTAAGTCATGTGATACTTGTTACATATGTACCAACGCGATGCTAAATTTTATGTTAGGCCCATGGGTGTTTTGATCTATGCCTTGGGCATATGTGTTGAGAATTCTATGTTATGTGTACTCCTTGTTTTCTTTACTTGGTGGGGTTACGGGTCTTGTGATGTGATTCAGTCATGAAAAATTACTAAAAATGTGTTCTTTCAGTTGTTAATATTGTGATTTATACCTTGTGGGATATTGTGAGGTCAACTATTTGGGAAACCTATTTGAACTTTGAGTTTTGAAACCCTTATCAAGTGATAACATTACAAACATCAAACAAGTAAACTATGTAATCAATACAACTAATAAATGGTGAATACCCTTATGAGAAAACAAATGTGAATGTGTTTTTAAACGACTACCAAAATTTGGATCTGAATCCCCTATGGATTTAAAGCGATGTGTTGAACAAATTCCCTCATTCTGTTCAAATTAGTGAACTAGTACTAAAGAAAATAAGTAACTCCAAATATGTGAGGGTTTAAGGTACCTCAAGATGGGATGACGATGTATACGGGCGCGGAATGGGAGATCCTTTTCCGTAGTTAGCTAAATGACCCAAAAACTAAGAGAAACTCAATAGAGGATGGATTAGTAAATAGATGGGTGGGTTTTCTGACAATGTCAGTCCCGAGAAGTGAAAAATTCCTAGGATGGATGTCAACCCATGTTTTGATAAAGATAAATAAAATCAGATATTGATAAATTGGATGTAGCAGAATTTGAACCAAAACAAAAATGAAATGCTAGATATAAGATAAAGATGCAGATTTGATCTAAATGCATGCAAAGTAAATCAAACATGGACTGGTTGACGGTGACTCAAGGATGTAGAGCATGGTCGATGATGATCTGGAAAATATTATAAGAAAATGTAGAAAATAGGCCCGTAATACTTCCTTTAGCTAGATCGAAGCCGATATGGATCGAACTAAAGGTAGAACACTACAAAACAATATGGATCTATATCTATTTGAAAATATGAAATAAAATTATGAAAACTAATGATGAATGCAATAAATAAATGATCCATAAAATTATACTATGGAACTCTACGAAATGACACAATTATGCTATTCTACTTTCAACTTTGGAAAATGACAGATTGATTGAAGATTAGAGCTTTAACGACTGATTAACTAGTGCTTAAGAAAAAATTGTAGAGAAATGCTAAAATAATTCTACACACAACACAATAATATTTATCCTTGAAACCCCCAATGAGGTAACACCAATTGGGAAGGGAAACTACTCTTTCTTCCCACTTGTATTGGCTAAATAATCAGATTTTATAGATTACAATAAGTATGAAAAGAAGAAACAATGTAAACCTTCTCTCCAATTACTCGCTTGCTCTATTTTCTTCCACCTTGCTCCTACAATTCCACTCTAGCATTGAAGAATCTCTGCTCACTTTCTCTCATATTAATACTCTACTTTTCGATCTCTCTGGATCTTTGAATGATGAATTCTCTTGCTCCTCATATTTATAGCCTTCTCCCATGTCCTCCCATGCACCTGAGAATAGGAAATGCCAGGGAGGGAAGAGACATAATCAGACGCTTCAAATTCACGTCCATTCGTGCTCCATTCTTCTTTTTGTTTAGAAGTGTCAGGGCCACGCCCTTAGTAGACCGGTAGTTTGGAGACTACGCCTTGGCTAGGTAGCGCTACTGGGACCGCTGCCCCTACAGGGTGGCGATTCTACAACCGCCACTCGCACAAAGTGGTGGCTCTTTCTAGAACCTCACTATACCTCATTTTTCTTAATTTTATTTAATTCTCCTTCTTGGTGTTGATGGAACTGATGAAGTGGTGTGTTTTTATGGATCCCTATGGATCATACCTCCCATGCTTAGGAGGATTTTGGTCCCACAAAAATATTAGTGGGGGAGTGGTAGAGGAATCAAATCCCTCTCTTGCTCATTCAAGTACCACTAGGTCTGCCTTGGTGTCTTTTCTCCTCCAACCTACCAAGACTCTTATGGATCTCTAGATTTCTACTTCAGTGCTACATCCTCCTCTGAGTTTCCTCGAGTAAAATAATTTTGGAAGGAAAATTCTGTATGTTTCCTTATTTTTCATGCATAGATGGCATTAGTAGGTGCGAGCTCTTGCAACTTGCTATCGCATGCATTTTCATGAAGTATGGCCGAAGGTTTCTTTTCCAACCCTGGTCAAGTATGACGAAGGTCCCATACTATAGTGGTTTAGTCCTTCTTGCTTGTATTTCCCTCTTGAGATGGATTGGATGAATCCTGTCAATATACACTATTTCTATAGTCACCACTATTCCTTTTATCTCCTCTTCTCCTTTTTATCCCATGGTTAGGTCCAATTAATCCGTAGGTAGGTACGGTGATCGCATAGCGGAAGTTTATTTTTCTCCTTGAATGAGCGGTTCTGTGGTGGCTTCTTACGAAAAAAATGACAAGTGCTATCCAAAATATCCGTGATCTCAAGTCCATTTTGCTTCTCTTCTAATGAAAGAAAAAACTGATGATTTTCTTGAATAAGTCTTTGTGTTTAGTTGACACTTACAATAGATTTATTTGATTTTCTCTAGTGTGCCCAGATGTTGAAACTGACTCCATCCTTGATCCATCTATACCGGTTCTACCTCCTTGTGAACACAACATTCTTGGCATACAAGTAAGGACTTCCAAAGATAACATCAAATGCATAAAGTGGAATGATATCAACCTCTAGTACATCAATATATTGGATATTTATCCCAAACTCGAAACTTACACTTTCTTGTAACTTGTATTTCTACACCCCTCTCCACCCATCCCAATGGGTATGGGTGTGTATGTCACGGAAGTCTCTAGACCAAGCTATTCTACAACCACATCATAAATAAAATTTTACCGAGAACCAAAATCTATTATAGCATTTACCTTAGTCATCTTGATTTGGATTCGATTTGAGATAGGTTACTCATCTCTTCTTCTCTTTCTTCCCTATACATGTTAGTGAATATGAATCCCAACCTTTCATCTACATCTGAAGCATTCTCAATCTCCACCTCTCCTTCTATTTTCATAGCGGCCATGGATTTCTTGGAATCCTTGGTTCGGTGCTTTGGGTACAATTCTAGATGCAACTTCCAACATGTGGTGTTAGTATGTCCATTTATATCACAATTCTTATAGAAATTCTTAGGATCTTTACAAGTATGTAAAGTAGTAGCGACATGTTTACCTTTCCATTTACCTCTATTACTTTTCTTCCCTTATTCTTTTTCCTGCTGATCTATTGACTGGTCTCCCTTTGGCTTTATTTCTCCTTGTTTCTTCTCATCATCAATGTAGTATGCTTGTATAAAAGATTCATTAAGATCCTTGGGATTCATGGAGATTACCTTCCTCCGAAGGTGAGTGTGAAGTCCTCCCAAATACTTGGTCAGAATTTCCTCATCCTCCAAGTCCATATTAAGCAACATGGCTTGTCTCTGAAATTCCGTAGTATAGTCTTGCATGCTTTGATTGCTGCCCTGCCTAAATTACTACCACTTAATCATCATGTCAGTCATTTGGCCAACAAGTATAGAAGTTATCTCTAATCAAATCTTAAAAACCTTTCCAAGTGCTTGACAATAGGATGTTTCTTCTTCTCACAAGTGACTAGATGGGTTTCCCACCAAACCAAAGCATGACCTTCCATTTTGAGACATGCAAAGGTAATACTTTGTGCCTCAGTGAAATTATGCACACTAAAATAGAATTCCAATCTGTTTTAGCCATTTATCCATTAATTCGGCATCTACTTGTCCTTCAAAATTATTTATTTCAACTTTCGTTTTAACTTTAAAATTTTTATGAGAAAATTTTACCTTCTCGCTTACAATTAGCATCTCTTCTTCATGTTCTTCCCATTTTTCCTCTTCATGGCTCTTTCCGATACCAATTTTTTCAGCCAATGCTTGAACCACTGAGTCCATGGAATCTTTCTTAATTGAAGCCATCTTTTGTAGATCTGAAAGCTCTTCTTGTTTTCTATTCAGCCTATCCATCATGGTCTCTAGCATCTCGACTCTATGGACCAAGTTATCTTCCTCCATTTGAGCTCGAATTCTCTGTTTCCACTTCTTCATAGAAATATCTAGCTCACAAGGTAAAAATTATTTTCCTTTGGACCTTTTCACTGTCATACAAATCATAAGAAAGAATCAAATACCAAATTCTTGGATATATAATCAACTCTGATACCAAAATGATCCGTAAACTTCTACTTTGGAACTCTAAAAAATAACACAATAATGTTTTTCTACTTTCAACTTTGGAAAATTAAAAATTGATTTGAAGATTAGAGATTTAATGGTGATTAACTAGTGCTTAGGAAAAAATTGTAGAGAAATGCTAAAAGAATTCTACACACAACACAAGAATTTTTATCTTGAAACCCCTAATGAGGGAAAACCAGTTGAGAAGGGAAACTACTCTTTCTTCCCACTTGTATTGGCCAATTAATCAAATTTTATAGATTACAATAAGTATGAAAAGAGGCAACAATGTAAACCTTCTCTCTAATTACTTTCTTTCTCTATTTTTTTACACCTTGCTCCTACAATTCCACTCCATTTCTGAAGAATCTCTGCTCACTTTCTCTCATATTAATACTCTTCTTCTCGATCTCTCTAGATATTTGAATGATGAATTCTCTTTCTCCTCCTTGTATTTATAGCCTTCTCCTGTGTCCTCCCATGCACTCGAGAATAGGAAAGGTCGGGGAGGAAGATACACAATCAAGCACTTCAAATTCACGTTTATTTATGCTCCATTTTTATTTTATATTTAGAAGTTTCAGGATCGCGCCCTGAGCAGATCGGGCAGTTTCAAGACCACCACCCTAGTTGGATCTGTAGTTATAGGACTTCCACCCCTACAGGGAGGTGGTTCTGCAACCGTTGCTCTGCATAGAGCGGCCGTGTTCTTTCCAAAAACTTCGTATACCTTATTTTTATTCATTTTATTTAATTCTCCTTCTTGGTGTTGATGGAATTGATAAAGTGGTGTGTTTTTCTAGATCCCTATGGATCAAATAGACCCAGATCGATGACGACCGAGGAATAAAAATTTTATTTGAGATGACAGAAAGGGTAGAATGATAGAATATGAGGGATAAGGTGCTGGGAAAATAAAAATATGATGACTAGGGATCTGAATGATAGAGAAGCTACTAAAATGATAGGTGTGTCAATGGTGACTAGACATGGTTGACGATGACTAGGAGTGATATAGGTTTGGAAAAAAATGGATGGAATGAAATGAAGACTTGCAAATAAGAAATGAAGTCCTAGAAATGGATGAGGTAGAGGGCTCTTGATGATAGTTGAACCTACACAATATCTGATGAAGAATATGGTGATAAATTACAATAATGGATCTAAGTATGCAAGAGAGAAAAAAAGGCTTCAAATATCCCAAATATGGACACAATATCTCCAAGAGAACTCCAAGAGGGTTGTAGCAGCTGCAGAGAAAGCAACAAATGAAAGCAAGATCAAAAGAAGTCTTAAAGAATCCATAATTGCATCCTTGAGAAAGTTGAGAAAGGGATGGGTAAGGTCAACTTTATAGGGTTGACGAAGACTTGTATGGGTTGCTACCGATCGTGGGGATCCATCCATGTGGATGGTGGAAAGGTGAAAATCTCAAGAAAATGAGCCTATTTGATGTGGGATTAGGGTTTAGAAGGGTTATAATGAATTAGGGTTTCTTAGAATGATTAAATGAGTAAGTGGAGGGTGGAAATTATTAAATAAAGGCCATGGAGAGGTGAAATCATTAAATGATGTCCTAGAATGGATAAATATAATATTTAGGAGAATAGACAAATTAGGTGATGATTAGGATTGATTAATGGAGATTAGGGATAATTAAGATAGATAAAATAATAGGATGGGTAAGATAGGATTAAAGGTGGAAAATAATAATAAAATGGAAAAAATGGGATTTTAAAGGGAAGGGAATATTCAAATGAATAAGAGGTATGTATGTGTCAAATGAAAACAGGGGGAGAGAACGTGGGATGAGGGGTAGCGATACCAAAAATTGGTGTCTACATTTCCCCCTTTTTTGAGTGGTTTTCGTTAGGAAAGCAACAAAATAAAAAATAGAATTAATGAAAGATGATGGTAAGAGACAAGAAATGATGATGAGGGTTCTTACCCTCAAACTAGGGATCGATGATGTGAAGAAGAATCAATGGCAAGTTTTAAAGAGATGGATAGAGAAAGAGGAAAAAAAGATGGAAAGGATGAGAAAATATGGGATTAGAAAAATATGAAAGGAGGTAGGAAGGTTCCCCAAGTGAAGGGGAAGGACCATTGATAGGATAAAAAAACACAATATATGGTGGTGATCCTAGAAACACTTCGGTAGGGGAAAAAATGGCATACGATGTGCTGGTGCCCATTTTGATCCTTTGTTATATTCCCATCTTTCCCCTTTGTTCTATGTGCTCTAAGACATTTTTCTCTCAAATTTGGTGGTCTGCAAACTTTTTCCTCCAGATTGGATGCTTTGAAAATCTCATAAACTTATTATTTTCCCCAAATTTGAAAGAAATATACATGTATGCCATATTTTTTGCCATAAATTTCCAAATCCACGGGCCTCTATCATTTTTTCCACTTTTCCCGGCCTTTGGAGCTCGTGGTTTTTCGTTTTATGCTTATTTTCCCTCAAAAATCTATCCCCATGGTTGAAAATTTCCTAAAATCACTTTCCATTTGTTTTTTGACCAAAAATCCTTCACCCACGAAGAAAAAATCAAATTTGGGCATCTCTAGCAGTTTCTACATTTTTTTACGGTCACACAGTGTCCTTTGCCCATCAATTTATAGCTCCCATTCATTGGCAACGTGGCCATTTGTAATTGGATGGGAATCGGTAGGTTGGTTCTAAAAACTTAGCGTTTTTGGTTTTGGAAAAAGTGCAACTTTCCCCCGCGGCTCCGTAGGTCCCAAAGGAGGGACACGTGTCACAAGTAGAAACAAGGGCAGATGAGTGGGTCGTTTTGTGCCTTAGGGAACTTTGGAAAAGTGTGTGGAAACGATGAAAAGTCCACAAGCCCTTAATCGAATCGAGGAGGACACGTGGCGGACGGGATGGAAGGTGTTGAACATTGGGGACTTGAAGATTTTTACCTTTTTGGCAAAAGGGAAAAAGGTTGAGGAAAGGGCCGTGGGTCCGCAACGAAGAAAAGGGAGACACGTGGCGGCTTCAGAGCATAGAGCGGGTTGGTGGGCCGTTGGAGGAAAAAGGGAATTTTTTCCCTTTTTGCAAAATGAGTCAGAGTGAAAATTTGAAGTGCTAGCCCACAATGAAGTAGAGGGAGACATGTGGTGGGTGTAGAAAGGAGTGCGGGCAAAGCATCTTTGGAGGAAAAAGGGAAAATTTTCCCTTTTGAAAAAATGACTTAGAATGAAAATTTGAGGCATGGCTCCATGACGAAGTAGAGGGAGACACGTGGCAGGGATGGAATCGTACGCATGGGCCGGTGGAAGAAAAGTGGGAAATTTTCCTTGGTGAAAAGGGGAGTTAAAATGTGAAATGAGCCCGCAGATCCTCAGTGATAGAGAAGGTGACATGTGTCAAGGACAGAGACGGAGGTGCGGGCCTACTGGGAAAAAGTGAAAAATTTCCAAATTTCTAAAAAAGGTGGAAATGTGCAGAATTGAGCCATGATTCCAATGGGGCCCACCTTTTGCCATGTGTCAGCACCAAATCTCAAGGGTGGAGGGCGGAGAAAAAGGTCAAAATTTTACATTTTTTCAAAAATGTTAAAAAGTCAAAAAGTGATCCCAAATCCATTCCCAATCGTATTATGACATGTGGAGGGCTCAAATTAAAGGGAGAAAGGGAAAATCAATGGTAACTATGCATTCTTCAGTTTGGCCGCCATTTTTTTCTCTAGGAAGCTTGGAGATGCAAATTTTGCATCAATTTTGATTGATTTTTTGACAAATTCGTGTCGTTTGTGCCTGCAAGGACCAATGCAATTGTTTTTAAGGATCAATTTGCAGATTTGGGATGTTTTTGAAATGAATTTTCACCCTATCCCGTCAAAACATGAAATATCAAATCAAGAAGTTACATAATCAAATTTTGGAGGGATAAGGATGAAATAATGAAATGAAAGGGGTCTGCATGCTTTGAGGATGAAAAACGTGCCCCCACAATGGATAATGATGAAGGTTTTGTAATGATTCACCTTTTTTGAAACACCTGGCAACTTTTGTTGTAAATATGTTAAACGTCCCTATCTGCGAATCATGTTGGAATTCTATAACAAAATTGGTGCTTGGCATATTATTTTCTTGGGAAAGAAGGATCAAATGTAATAAAATGTTATATAATGCATGCTTTTGACATGCAAAAGGTCAGAGAAACTTAGAATTTCATGGGAAAATATGGAAAGAAGACCATTCTCTAAGAAACCACCTGAGAACCATTTCTAATTCCTTTTTGCATCAGATTTATATCATGTTGATTTGGTTTCAGTTGTAAAGCCATCAACAAGCTCTGAGATTGTTCTTATAACATTCCCTTACTAATAAATTTGGTCATTCTGGATTATTTTGTGTTGTCTCTTGGCAAAATTTGCATGCACTTATGTTTCAGAATGTTTTCAATTTGTGTTTCCTTCTCTGTTGTAGTCTTGTGTTTAAAATATCTCTTGATCATACATGGTATCATTTCTTGTTGATAGTTTAGTGGCATTTGAAATCTCACATTCAAAAGAGCTTTCATCTAATAAAGAGATAAACAAATTTAAAATCACTTTACCTTCCTTGAATTTAGAGATTATTTGTAAACCTTTGGGTGCACCTTAGGTCATGATAAAGTAGAGATTTCTGGATGCTTTATTTATTCATCTTCTTTGAGACTTTTGTGGCAGATTGTCAAAGATTGTGTGGAAGAGTGCAGATATGGGCCTCCATTTGGTGCACATATCCTAGTTGAAGGAGTACCTTAACCCCTTTGAAGCATTCTACTATTTAGGTCTTACAAATTTCTTACAAAGGTCCTCAAAGAATTTGGCAAATTCTAGTTAGTCTTGTCTAAAATATCCCACCAACAATTCATTCAGAATAACTAATCCTACCCCATACTACCCTTGCATTGCATTGTGTGTCAACAAAAAAATACAATCCATTTACAAAAATTCACAAATAAAATCAGGATCATATAATGTCTTTAATAACCCTTGCCTTGCATTGAAAATATCTCCATAATCTGGGAGTGACAACTTGTGAAACTTAGATTTGGAGTGTTGATCATATTTTCCCAAGGCTTTTTCATACTATTTACAAAAATTGAGGGATATCTTCATCTCCTTCACCATCTGAGGGTTATAAAGTAGGTTCTCTTACCTTGGTTGAAAGGCACAACCTAAAGCAGTTAGGACAAGATCAAGTCCTATTTGATTGGTATCCATCTCTCCACAAATCTAAGTGCCGGTTAGATCACATCCCTGCTACAAAATGAAATACATCATGATCTATCTATATTCAAGCTTCATTCCATATCTCTCGATGCTAATCGAGAATGAAAAGGAGAACAAATTTGGGTACCAACACCAGTGGCTTGTGGGGGAAATTGTTAGTTCAATCGATGCATGTGCATATATATTTGAGATATTTGAATGCATACCAAACCCCGACAATGTCCCTTAAATTATGCATGCAAATACATTGTTGGAGCATCATTTTATAATCAGATTTGTAAGGATTAAGTGAAGATATAAGTTCTACCTGTAATTTTATCGAGTTTCAGTGAGTAGTTGCACTTCATTTTCATTTGTGATTGATAAATTCAAGGAAAGGAAGGTCGATCTATAAATTTTGGCAAGATTTTCGGTGTTGATAGATATTTGTGAGTATTTTAGTGCATCCACACAACTAAGGTGAAAATCCTTAGTGGCGACTCCATGTTGTTTTGATCTTGATAAATACCAGTGTCTTAAGCTTTCTGTCATTTATTTTTGTGTTGTTAATCTCTGCAAAACTAGAAGGAAGAAGATCTCTCTTCATTAGAGAATCTGCTAAGAAGTTGTTTTCAGATTCAAGGAACTCAGAGTTAGAAGGGAGAAGAGTTTGGAAGGTTGTTAAAGGTTAGACATCAGGAAAAGATATATCCATTGGTGAGAGAGATCAGCCTTTGGTAGAGGATTATCACTCTTCTTCTAGTGATTCTGATTCAAGAAATCCTCTCATAAACTTGTTTACTTCAACTAGTGAAGGTCCTTTTGTTGTACCTGGTGAGTTCCTTCTTCAATCTACACCTCTGTGTTTCAATTCAAATAAAACTTTCCAAGAAAATCAGAACTTAGAGAATACCAATCTTGTGAACCACATTCTTGAGCCCCAAAGACCTTGCACTCCTCATCAGCTTGTGTCACCCCCAAGATCACCTCCACCAAACAATATGGCTTAGCCTAGACCTCCATTTTTGTTAACACCTTTGGTCCTATAGACTTTAGAGGAATGGATGGTTACCCAAATGCTATCCCACAAGATGTCAGAAATAGGTTGCCAAAGTTCCAAGGTAATAATGCTATAATTGGTGATCAACATCTCAAACTTTTTGTTAATATGATGGAGGATTTTGAAATAGAGTTTGAATATGTGTATATTAAATTGTTCATTCATACACTAGAAGAGGATGCAAGGGATTGGTACAAGGATCTTCTTGATAATTCAATTGATTCTTGGACTGAGATGAAGAATGCATTTAGGTTGCAATATGGTGACAAGACTGATCCTAGATTTATTTTTTCTAAATTTGAGAATATCAAGAAGAATCCCAATGAATCAGTGCATGACTTCAAAACAAGGTTTAACAAAACTTTGAGAAGGCTGCCTGTTAGTCTAAGGCCTTGTGATGAGTCTTGTTTAATCAAATATGTAGATGCATTTGATAAGAAGTCAACCTATTACTTACGGGACAAGAACCCTACTAATATAAGACAAGCTTTCACCATGGCACTTCAAATTGAGAACAATATCAAAGAAATTGGAAAACTCTCGAAGAGAGATGGTGTAATGTTGATAAACCCTAAAAAACCTCAAGCTAGCAAGGGTGCTGATTTTGAGGAGGTTGTGAAAACTTTGGCAGGTGATGTCAAAGAAATCTCATACAAGTTGGCAAGAGATGAGAAAGGAATGGGACGAGACTTCACAAGGTCGGCCAAGAGAGAAAAAAACCATGATAGATTTGCCAATCATCCTAGGGGTGATCAAAGATATGATGATAGAGGAAAAGGACCCATGGGGTCTACAAATAGACATCCTCAAACACATGAAGGAAGAGTGTTACTTGATCCCCTAGCGCTAGGGTTGTTTCTTTGTTGAGGAAGTTCTTGATATTGATTGGTGTGATAGGTGTTTTCTACGCCCCATCCTGCATGTGAAGTGGAACAACAAGAAGGTGAAGCTAATAATGATGATGGTACTGATGATGATATTTGCATGGTGGCCTATTCTTCAAGCTCACAAGGAGGAGCAACATCAACTGAGGTAATAAGTGCAAGGATAGCTGCAAATTTTTGGGATTGCATCAAACGGGTACAAGTCTTTCTTCCCTCTCATGCTCTTGAAGTTGATGTAGTACAAGTTTTTGAAATTCCTAACAATGACTTTGAATACTTAGGAGATTTGATGATTAAGAAGTATGATGGTGGTATCCCTTCGGAGGAAGATAGCCAATTGTTAATGAATGATGTTGTGGATCAAGAGAAAGAGTATAACACTAGGAAAAAAGTTGTTAAAGGAGTTGGGCCTCAAGCTAAACCTAAAACACCCTTTCTTACAAGCATTCCCAAAGAAGCTCCTAGGAGAGAAAACACCTCAAAAGCTCTATTGTCCCAAGTAAAAATTATAGTCCTCCTCATGCCCAAGTGTCAAGAGTCCCATGCCATCTGATGAATATGCTTTTCTCCCTTGAATGCTTCTTTGCCAAAGAGTGTTCCCTATGACATAGCCCAAGTATTGATCCAAATCAAAGTGAGTGTTCCAATCATTGAGTTGTTTAGGATTCCTGAGTAGAAGAGAGAATTTGAGTACTTAGGATTGAAGGAGAAGACTACTTAGAGCAGAAATGTAAATGTTATTGAAACTCCTCCTCAGATCATTGCTGACCTTGAAACACCACCAACACTAGAGGATTTTGGAGAGACACCTGAGGTATACTTGGGGACATCCTTGGTTGATTCCCAATTGAATGTTGATCCATTCTTCACAACTTTGATCATAAAGGATATGCTACTTCACAATTGTATGTTTGATTCGGTGCATCATGTAATGTCATGCCTCTAGAAGTCATGAATGAGTTGGATATAAAAGTAACAACAACCTATGGAAAGTGCATTGCCATGGACTCAAGAGAAGTGCTGATAGTTTTTGTGTGATGGGTGTGGTGGTGTAGCTTGCATCTTATCCGGGAGGAATTTAAAATTAGATGTTGTGATTATTGATTGTCTTGCCAAATGGGGTATGTTATTATCAAGAAAGTGGGCTGAAAGTGTTGGAGGGAGTGTCCAAATGGATATGTATTTTCCAGAATTCCCATTGAGGGTAGCCTTGTCAATATCTATGGAGAAAAGAAGATGTTGCATCTAATTGAGGATCCAAACAATGCTTCTTATGAGGTGTTGTTTGCTGATGTAGATGCTGATAATTTTATTGGGTTTGCTGATGGAAAAGAACACAAGATGGATCAGTCAAAGTGCCTTGAACAAGTAGGTTCTCCTTGGACCTTGCTATTTGATGGAGATTTCTCCAAATTTGGAAATGGTGCTGGTATAATTCTGATTTCTCCTAGCTTGGAAGAGTTTGTTTTTTCCTTCAAGCTTAATTTTGAATGTACTAACAACATTATTGAGTATGAAGCCTTGTTGTTGGGTCTGATAATTACATGGAAGTATGGTGTCAAGGAAATCATTGCAAAAGGAGATTAAGAGCTGTTTGTCAAACAAATAAGAAAACTGTATGCTACAAAAAATCATCGAATGAAACAATATAAGCATGCAGTTTGGGATCTAATTGAGATGTTTGATTGCTGCAATATTGTGCACCATGAAAAAGTTTCAATGCTACTGATAAGTTGGCGAGTGTTGGGATCAAGATTTGGAGATTGCACCATTTCACCTTATTATGAATACAATGTTGAAGTGTTAACTAGGCCATTTATCTGACAACATCAAGCATTGAAAAGTGTTTAATGATGATGCTTAAGTGAAAAGGTTATTAAAAATCAAGGTGAGTTTGTAGATAAAAATATTGATTGGGAACCGATGGTATGTGTGGCTGAAGGGAGAGAGACTTTGTTTGGAAAAGATATTATCTAATTGAAAACTAACACCATTCCTAGAGGTCTTGTTGCTCTTGAGTCAAATTTTAGCAATGCTGATTGAATCATAAATAGAAACATATCTACCTCAAGGGATGTGGAAGAGCATAACTTGGGAACTAATGATAAACCAAGAAAATTTTGGTTGGGTAGCAATCTAAACAAAGAGGAAAAACAGTCCTATGTTCAACTATTGAAAAAATATCAAGACTGTCTTTCCTGGTCATATTCAGAGCTGAAAGCATATAGAGAAGACTTATTCCAACATGATATCCCCCTTGAGAAAGGTGCCAAAGCATTCAGATAGAAGTAAAGGCCAATTAATCCACTCCTCTCCATGAAAATTTAAGATGAATTGAAGAAACTGAAAGAGGGGGGGATCATTCAGCCCACAAGGTATTCATCTTGGGTTGTAAACCTTGTGCTAGTCAGAAAGAAAAATGGAGATCATACTTTGTGTAGACTTTAGAAATATGAATAGAGCTTCATTGAAAGAAAATTATCCTTTTCCAAACATGGAAAACATGTTGTAGTTAGTGACTAGATCTGAATTGTTGTCCACCTTGGATGGTTTCTCTAGCTACAATCAAGTTGTTGTCAAGGAGTCAGAAATATTTAAAACTACCTTTACCACTCCTTGGGGAACATATGTTTATGTGAGAATGCCTTTTGGTCTCATGAATGCTGGAGCTACCTTCCAAAGAGAAATGGATGTTGCTTTTGTTGGTTACATAAATGACTTCATTGCAGTTTATTAGGATGATGTGACTATGTTTTCAAGGAGCGAAAAGATCACTTGTAGCACTTGGAAAGAATGTTGATCAGATGTAGAGAATTTGGAATCTCTCTCAATCCAAAGAAGTTTCATTTTGGGGTGTAAAAGGCCAAGCTTCTTAGTCATATTGTTTCAAAAGCTGGTGTCATGATTGACCTTGAGAGAGTAGAAGCAATCAACAAGGTTCCAATTCCAAGAACAAAGAAGGGCATCCAATCCTTCTTTGGGAAAATCAACTTCATTAGAAGGTTTGTGTCAAATTTTTCTGAATTGACCCTCCCCATTACATGCATGTTAAAAAAGGATCAAATTATCAAATGGGAGGAGGTTGCTTATTCTTGCTTTTGAAGGGATCAAAGAGGCATTGAAGCATGCACATGTCTTAGTAGATTTGAATTACAAGAAGCCTTTCCAAATCTTCTCTTTTCTTCTGAAAATACTATTGCATCTGTTTTTATCCAAAAGGATGACGATGGGGTTGAGAGGCCTATTGCCTTCTTTAGCAAGGCTTTACAAGCTACTGAGTTAAAGTACACAATCATGGAAAAACATGAAATTTTACTTGGTGAAAGCAACGAAGATTTTCAGGCCTTATATCTTAAGTTCAAAAGTTGTTGTTGATGTTCCCCACACCATGGTAAATGACATCTTATCAGAGATAGAGATCTCAAGTAAAAGATGTAGATGGGTGAAAAAACTACAGGAGTATGACATGGACATCTAAACCACAAAGTTGGTAAGAGGTTTGGGTCTTGTTAAGCTCATGGCTGAGAGCGACTTGCAGACAATGGAAGTGAATGAAGTAGAGGAAGAAAGGGTAGATGTTCTTGAGAAATTGGTAAGTTTTGAGTGGTACAAGGATATAATATTTTACCTCAGACACCTATGATATCCTAATCATTTAAATAAAAATTAGAAAAGAGCCCTCAAGTTGGCTTCTCAAAAATACATCATCACCGACTTTAGGTGGCTTGAATAACCTTGAAGGTGTCCTCTTGAAATATGTAACTGAAGATGAAGCTCCCAAAGTAGTTGCTGATTTCCATGGGGGAGTTTGTGGAGGAAAATTTGCTGGAAGGGTTACAACACACAAAGTTTTGAGAGATGGTTATTGGTGGCCTAATCTCTTCAAAGATGCAACCATGTTGATTAGAAAATGTGAAAGCTGCCAGCATTTCTTTAGAAGAATAAAAGCTTTAGGATCCCTTCCTTTGTAGCCTGTATCAATTGAAGCTCCTTTCAAACAATGGGGGATGGACTTCATTGGTGAAATTTCAGACCCTTCTAGTGTTGGACATAAGTGGATCCTTGTAGCCATATATTACTTCACTAAGTGGGTAGATGCAATCCCCACCAAGAAAGCAACACACCAAGTTGTTATGAAATTTTTGTTGAATAATATCATATGCAGATTTGGTGTGCTAGTCAAGATTGTGGCTGATAATGCCATGTGTTTTAGAGCTAAACATTTGATGGCAATGTGCAAGGAGTATGGAACCAATCTGAATTATTCTTCAAACCATAACTCCCAAGGAATGGACAAGTTGAGTCCAACAATAAGAACTTGTTGAAGATCATTAAGAGAATCTTGGAGTTGAACAAGAGAAAATGGGGTGAACAACTGAAATTTGTAGTTTGGGCTGATATAATTACTATCAAAAGAGCTATTGGTAAGATCCCATTTGAGTTGGTGTATGGGACTCAAGCTCTACTACCCTTACATATGCAATTATCTCCATTTCAGTTTGTTCAACAACTTGAAGATCAAGAGGTCAATCCATATGAAGCAAGGATTAATCATATTATAGAGCTAGATGAAGAGAGAAGAGCATCCCACCAAAGGCACGTCAAATTTAGAGAGAAGTTGAAAAACTTGTTTGATAAGAAGGTCACTCCTAGGGCCTTCAATATTGGAGATCTGGGTTTGTTATGGGATAGCAGAAATGAAGATAAGGGCAAACATGTTAAATTTGATGCATTATGGATGGGCCATTACTCCATTGATATCAGAATTGGTCAAAATACCTTTTTCTCAAAGATTTAGATGGGTAATTTCTTGAACTACCATTAATGGCGGGCATCGAAGCATTTCTTGGATTAATCCCCAAATTTGAGGTATGCACCAACTTATACGAGTGTATAGTGTTTGGAATTTTCTCTTTTTGGTGTTTTGTCGGTTTTGGTTTGCCTCGATGTGTGGCAGCCATGTTTTGTCAGTTTCTCAGCTAGTTTTTGGTGGCTTTGGATCATGACTCCTTTGCCTAATGGATTATTTTGGCACTTGGTCTACTTTTGTTCTTGTGGCACTCACTGGGAGTGCCCATCCCCAAGCAAGAGCGATGTTGGTGCCCATTTTGATCCTCTATTATATTCCCATCTTTCCCCTTTGTTCTACGTGCTCTAAGACATTTTTCTCTCAAATTTGGTGGTATGTAAACTTTTTCCTTTATATTGATTCTTTGGAAAGCTCATAAACTCATTGTTTTTCCCCAATTCGAAAGAAATATACATGTATGCCCTATTTTGTGCCCTAAATTTCCAAATCCACGGGCCTCTGTCATTTTTTCCACTTTTCTGACCTTTAGAGCTTGTGGTTGTTCGTTTTATGCTTATTTGCCCTCAAAAATCTATCCCCATGGTTGAAAATTTCCTAAAATCACTTTCCATTTGTTTTTTGACCAAAAAATCCTTCACCCATGAAGAAAAAAATCAAATTTGGGCATCTCTGGTAGTTTTTGTGTTTTTTGATGGTCATATGGGCGTCCTTTGCCCATCAATTTATAGCTCTCATTCATTAGAAATGTGGCCATTTTTAATTGGACGAGAATCGACAGGTTGGTTCTAAAAACTTAGCATTTTTAGTTTTGGAAAAAAGTGCAACTTTCACTCGTGGCTCCACAGGTCCCAGAGGAGGGACACGTGTCACAAGAAAAAACAAGGGTGGATGGGCAAGTCATTTTGTGCCTTAGGGCACTTTGGAAAAGTGTGTGGAAACGATGAAAATTCCATAGGCCCTCAATCAAATTTAAGGAGGACACATGGCCAGTAGGATGGAAGGCTTGGGGGGACTTTGAAGATTTTTTCGTTTTTGGTGAAAAGGGAAAACGGTTGAGGAAAGGTCCGCAGGTCCACTACGAAGAAACAGGAGACACGTGGTGGATTCAGAGCATAGAGTGGGTCGGTGGGCCACCAGAGGAAAAAGGGAATTTTTTACCTTTTGGAAAAATGAGTTAGGATGAAAATTTGAGGCGTGGCTCCGCGATGAAGTAGAGGGAGACACGTGGTAGGGACGGAATCAGAGGCGCGGGCTGGCGGAAGAAAAGTGGGAAAATTTCCTTTAGCGAAAAGGGAGTTAAAATGTGAAATGAGCCCGCAGATCCTCAGTGATAGAGAAGGTGACATGTGTCAAGGACTAGAGACGGAGGTGCGGGCCCACGGGGAAAAAAGTGAAAAATTTCTAAATTTCCAAAAAGGTGGAAATGTGCAGAATTGAGCCACGATTGCAATGGGTCCCACCTTTTGCCACGTGTCAGCACCAAATCTCAAGGCCGGAGGGGCGAAGAAAAAGGTCAAAATTTTACATTTTTTCAAATTTTTTAAAAAGTCAAAAAGTGATCTCAAATCCATTCCCAATCGTACTATGACATGTGGAGGTCTCAGATTGAAGGGAGAAAGGGAAAATCAATGGTAAATGTGCATTCTTTAGTTTTGGTCGACATTTTTTCTCCGGGAAGCTTGGAGATGCAAATTTTGCATCAATTTTGATCAATGTTTTTGCAAATTCGAGTCTTTTGTGCCTGCATGGACAAATGCAATTGTTTTAATGATCAATTTGCAAACTTGGGATGTTTTTGAAATGATTTTTCACTCCTAGCCCATCCAAAATGTGAAATATCAAATCAAGAAGTTCTGAGAATCAAATTTTGGAGGGATAAGGATGAAATAATGAAATGAAAGGGGTTTTCATGCTTTGAGGATGAAAAACGTGCCCCACAATGGATAATGATGAAGGTTTTGTAATGATTTTCCTTTTTTGAAACACCTGGAAACTTTTGTTGCAAATATGTTAAATGTCCCTATCTGCAAATCATGTTGGAATTCTATAACAAAATTGGTGCTTGGCATATTATTTTCTTGGGAAAGAAGGATCAAATGTAATAGAATGTTATATAATGCATGTTTTTTGACATGCAAAAGGTTGGAGAAACTTAGAATTTCACGGGAAAATATGGGAAGAAGCCCATTCTTTGAGAAACCACCTGAGAACCATTTCTAATTCCTTTTTACATCAGATTTATATCATATTGAGTTGGTTTCTGTTGTAAATCCATCAACAAGCTTTGAGATTGTTCTTATAACATTCCCTTGCTGATAAATTTGGTTATTTTGGATTATTTTGTGTTGTCTCTTGGCAAAATTTACATGCACTTATGTTTCAGAATGTTTTCAATTTGTGTTTCTTGCTCCTGTTGCAGTCTTGTGTTTAAAATCTCTCTTGATCATACATGGTCTCATTTCTTGTTGATAGTTTAGTGGAATTTGCAATCTCACATTTAGAATAGATTTCATCTGATAAAGAGATAAAAATATTTAAAATCACTTTACCTTCCTTGAATTAAGAGATTATTTGTAAACCTTTGGGTGCACCTTAGGTCATGATAAAATAGAGATTTCTGGATGCTTTGTTGGTTCATATGCTTCGAGATTTTGTGGCAGATTGTCAAATATTGTGTGGAAGAGTATAGATCTGGGCCTCCATTTGGTGTAATTATCATGGTTAAAGGAGTACCTTAACCCCTTTGGAGCATTTAATTTGTTTAGGTCTTACAAATTTCTTGTAAAGGTCCTCAAAGAATTTGGAAAATTCTTGTTTGTTTTGTCTAAAATCTCCCACCAAAAATTCATTAGAATAACTAATCCTACCCCATATACTACCCCTGCATTGCATTGTGTGTTAACAAAAGATTACAATCCATTTACAAAAATACACAAAGAAAATCGGGATCATACAATGTCTTGATAACCCTTCCCCTGCATTAAAAATATCTCCATAATGGGAGTAATGATTTGGAGTGTTGATCATATTTTCCCAAGGCCTTTTCATACTATTTGCACAAATTGAGGGATATCTTCATCTCCCTCACCATTTGAGGGTTAAAAGTAGGTTCTCTTACCTTGGTTGAAAGGCACAACCTAAAAATGTTGGGACAAGATTAAGTCCTATTTGAGTGTTATCCATCTCTCCACAAATTTGAGTGCAGTTAGATCACATCCCTATCTACAAAATGACATACATCATGATATATCTATCTTCAAGCTTCATGGCATATCTCGATGTTGTTGATTGAAAAGGAGAATAAATTTGGGTACCAACACGATGGAGGTGACATTAATGGCCTACGGACCATGTGATTGAGAAAATATCACTACAATATGGAGGGAATCTAATGATAATCTGATCGTATTTTTGTACAATATGTGAGAGCAACGGGTTAAAGGAAAACATCAATTATGTGTAAACAAATGTGAAAAATTGCCGAGACAAGGGTCACGATGGAATGTTGATTAAAAAGTGTATGTGATATGAGGAATCAAGTAAATATGTGTCTTGGTGGGATGAGAAAGATAAGACGATCATAATGAAGAAGGGATAAAATAATGGTGCCCCAATATGGAACACATATATGGTCACAAAGGTGGACTTAAGAGAATATACAATGATAGATTGGATAATATTTAGATGGGATAAGGTGATAGATGGAATAGGATAAGAATGTGATGGATTCATATGATATAGGATGGATGTTAGATCATTAGAGAATAAAGGGATGGCATAAAAGAAACTTAGATGTGAGAGGAGGAGCGTGACATGATAGGAAGTGACCAAAAGATAAGAATAACATTACGTCATAAAAAGGAGCGCATGTAGGATCGATGTTTTGAACTATATTAGAGTTAAACATGAAAAGGAAAAAACAAGGCCATGCACTTGCAACCAATGTCAGGTGTTAACAAATAACCAACAATAATTAGTTATTCCAAGGATTATGAGGGAAATATGGAATATGAGCTTATGAACCTAATGTTGACATGAAAAAGGGGTTTAGATGGAACTCATACATGGTAAGACATGTTCTCCTTAGGTGGGCGTCCTAGGAAAATTCCTAGCTCTGAGTAATATGGTGCAAAATGATTAATGTGGGAAGTTTTACGTGGGTGAGAAAGCTGATCGATGTGGGAATATTTCTTACGATGATTTATTTTGAACTTTATGTTTTTTATTTTAAGTATATAGAAGGTGATCAATGCGGGGAAGCCTTCGTAGCCATGATATGAGATGGTGGCCATCGTTCGAGGGAGTGGTATACATTTTTTATTTTATGCTTTTGGATTTTAGATTTTTGCTTTTGTAAATGAAAGGATAAGATGATAGTAACCTCTGTTTGATGAAGGAGATGGAGATATCCTTCTTTTTGCATAAATTTTATGAAGAAAACCTTGGGAAAATATGGTCAATACTCCATAATTTAACTCTTAAGAGTTGTCACTTCTAAAAGATGGAGATACTTTCAAAACAAGGCTAAGGTTACTGAAGACATTATGAGATCCTGATTGTTCTGCATATTTTAGTAAATAGATTTTGTTCCTTTGTTGATATACAGGGAAAACAGGGGTAGTTTAGGATGGATTCATGGTTTTTGAATAATTTTGGTGGGAGATTAAGTAGGATAAAGTTGATTATACCAGATCTTTGAGAAACTTCACAACAATGGACAACTCAACAACATAAAAGCTTCAGAATAGTTAAGACGTTCCTTCAACTAGAAGGTGTGCTTCAATGGAGGCCCAGATCAGCATGTTTTCACACAATCTTTGAGAATCTAACATGAAGGCTCGAGTTAAAAGACTCAATTAAACACAAAAATTTGATCAATCATGCCTAAGGTACACCCAAAGACTTACAGACAATCTTTATCAACAAATGATAGTGGAGTGATTTTAAATTTGTTTATCTCATCACAAGATGAAGGCTCTTCTTGAAATGAAATTGCAAATACCACTAAACTATCACAGGGATGAGATCCTATGTGATTTCACAAATATTTCAATGTAAGATTGCAATAGGAACAAAAAAACTATTTGCAGACATTTTGAAACAAAGAAGACACTAATTGCTCCAAGATTGACACAAATTAATTTCAAAATTGCTTAAATTCATCAGCAGGGAAAGCTTCCAGAGAAATCTCAGTGCTCGTCAATGGCTATACATCTACAACCAACTTGACATGATAGAAAATCTAACAGAAGAAATTAACCAGGTATCTTAGATTGGTCTCTCAGGAAGATGATTTTCTCAAATTTTCTCTTAAGAAATTTAACCCTGACCCTTTTGCAAGAGTATTCTCATTGCATTTATACATTTTACTCACTCAATTTTCCCCCCAAAAGAGAAGAATATTTGAGGGACCTTTTGCTTGTTACCAATTTTCCTCAGAAAGTGACATTTAACAAATTCACATCCGAAAGCTTCAGGTGGACCAATTGTGAATTGATCACATTTCTTGGGCCCTCGACTAATGACTAGGATGCCATGCCACAACTTTTTGAAATCCTTCTAATCATTCTGATTCTGTCATGTGAGAAATCCCCTTTTTAATCATTTTTGGAGGCTCTGCATAGCTGGATATGATAGGTAATCCTTTTTTCTCTCGAGGCAACACCTTTTTCATCTTTTACACCTGCAACCTTCATCATTTCATCCTTTTCCCTTTCTTTCCTCTGCAATTCTTCCCCACATCCATCTTCTCTAGTAATTCCCATTTTTGCAAGTTCTGAGCAATTCCAACTTCAAAATATGACCTTAAAATCCTTGGACTCACAAATTAAGTTCTGAATCCATTCAATGGCACTTTATGAGACAAAAATGACAAGGAATTTCATCAAAAATGATGAAAAACAGTGTGTATTCACATCTCCAGGAGTCTTGGAGAAAAAATGGCAGAAAAAAATAGGTAAAATGCACAAAACCATTGATTCTTCCCCTTTCTACTTTATATTATAGCCATCCATGTGTTTCCTTGGTGCAACTACAAAGGAGAAGTATAGGGGCAAGTTTCCAAACAAGCGCGGGCCTTCCACGTGCCTTGGGCCCAAGAAAAATGCCTTTTGGCCTTGAAAAGTCTCAACAAAAAAAGGAGCCAGTGGAAGCCTCCATGTGTGTCTCAATGGTGCACACTTTGAGATGGTCCTCAAAAGTGGAGACCCCAAACAAGTGCGGGCTCACCATGTGTCTCAGTCGGCAGAGTTGTTAAAAATTTTGAAGGATCAGTGGAAGGTGCCATGTGTGTGTCAGGTCAGAGACAGTTTTCCTTAGCCCATTGAAAAGTCCAAGAAAAAGGGTAGAGTGAGTGGAAGCCTCCAAGTGTCCTCTGGTGCTTCTTCAAAATAAAATTTAGGGGCGGTCCCAAATAGGTGCGGTCCCTCCATGTGTCCCAGGCCTTAGAAAATTGCTTTGAAAATTTTAAGTATAGAGCGGAGCCGCGGAAGCCTCCACATGTCTCCTATGCAATTGTTAAGGTGGGACCCTAAGGGATCCTCAAATGAGTGCTAGCCCTCCACATGTCCATGGTCCACCAAAACTATACCAGCCACATGAAAAAAAATTCTAAGTCAGGAAAGGCAATGGAAACCTCCACGTGTCTCCCAGCGCAACTCCAAGGCCAAACCAAAAGGTGAATTTTAGAGATGAGTCCGACCCTCCACATGGAAAGTTTTTTTGAGTTGAAGTGGGCCTTAGAGTTTTCAAAGTTCCCCCCCTGAGCCGCATCCAACCAAAAGGGCCACATTTCCACAGATGTTGAGATGTAAATTTGATGGGGAAAAACACACCCATCAAACCGTAAAATGTAGGAAAATCACCATTTGAGCCAGAAATGAATCTTTCTTCAAGGAAGAGAATTTGGAAATGATATAAGGCCCAAATATGATCCATGAGCCACATATAATCACATGTTTCCACAGATATTTGGGACAAAAATGACAGGGACAACAAAACGTGATTGTGGAAAATGGAAGGAAGGAAAAACCCTGATTTTACACCCAAGTTACAAACTCTTTCACATGGACAGAGGAATGAAAAACAAATTCTAGACTTTTAAGTGATCCTCGACCAAGGAAGGGACTGATCATGACAACCAAATGGAGGAAAAGTTTTCATGCATCAATACGGGGAGATAGAAAAAATGACATGATAGAGCCCAAACTGAAGAATTTCAAGGAAAATGGGGTGAGACCAAATTGAGCACCAACATCGGCTCGACTCGGGGATGGGCACTCCTGTGAGTGCCACAAGAACAAATAGTAGACCAAGTGCCAAAAAAAACCATTGGGCAAATGGAGTCAAAGAATAAAGCTTACGAGAGAAGAGAAAATAATAACCATCCTCCCCAAGGATGAACCGAGAAACCAACAAAACTAGGTCACGAGGACTAAGGAAAAACAAAAAAAAAAAACATAAAATTAGAAAAAACAAAGAACTATACACTATACAAATGGAGTATACCTTGATTTTGAGAAATCAATCAAGGAAATGTTTCAAATGCCTACCATTAATAGAAATTCAAGTAGTTCCCCATCTAAGTCTTTTAGGAAGAAGGTATTTTCACCAATTTGAATGTCAATTGAATAAGGGCCCATCCACAATGCATCAAATTTACCATGCTTTCCCTTATCTTCATGCTGCTTTATCCCATAATAGCACAAGATCCCCAATGTTGAAAGCTCTTGGAGTCACCTTCTTGTCAAATAACTTCTTCAACTTTTCTCTGAACTTCACATGCCGTTGATGGGATGCCCTTCTTTCTTCATCTAACTCAATAATCTGATTGATTGAGCATCATATGGACTAACTTCTTGATCTTCAATTTGTTGAACAAACTGAAATGAAGACAATTGCAAATGAAGGGGAAAAAGCTTGAGTTCCATATACCAACTCAAATGGGCTTTTTTACCAGTAGCTCTTTTGATAGTGATTATGTCAGCCCAAACAACAAACTTTTGTTTCTCCCCACTTCTTTTTGTTCAGCTCAAGGTTCTTCTAATGATCTTCAACAAGTTTTTATTGTTGGACTCAGCTTGTCCATTTCCTTGGGGATTGTAGTTAGAAGCATATGTCAAATTGATTCCATACTCTTTGCACATTGCCACCAAAGGTTTGGCTCTGAAACTCATGGCATTATCAACAACAATTTTAGTTGGCACTCCAAATCTGCATATGATTTGATTCAGCATGAAGTCCATGATAACTTGGTGTGTTGCTTTCTTGGTGGGGATTGCTTCCACCCACTTAGTGAAATAATCAGTGGCTACAAGAATCCATTTATGACCAGCACTGGAAGGATCAGAAATTTCCAATGAAATCCATTCCCCATTTCTTAAATGGGGCTTCAATTGACACAGGATGCAAAGGAAGGGAGCTTGAAGCTTTCATTCTTCAGAAAAATGTTGGAAACTTTCACATTTCCTAACCAATAGAGTTGTATCTTTGAAGAGAGTTGGCCACCAATAACCAGCCCTCAAGATTTTATGTGTTGTAACTCTTCCAGAAAAATGTCCCCCACAAACTCCTCCATGGAGATCAACAATTACCTTTGGGGCTTCATCCTCAACAATGCATCTTAAGAGCACTCCCTCGGGTTCTTCCAAGCTAACCCAAAATCAGTAATGACATATTTTTGAGAGGCTAACTTAAGAGCTCTTTTCTGATTTTTACTCAAATGTTCAGGGCAGCATAGATGTCTGAGATAAAAGATTATATCTTTGTACCATTCAGAGCTTACCAAATTTTCAAGGACATCCACCCTTTCTCCTTCTACTTCATTCACCTCAATAGTTTGCAAGTTTCTCTCAGCCATAAGCTTAGCTAGGCCCAAACCTCTTATCAATTTCATGGTTTGGATATCCATGTCATATTCTACAACTTTTTACCCATCTGCATCTTTTTCTTGAGACCTCCATCTCTGATAAGATATCTTTCACCATGGTGTGGGGAACATAAGAAACAACTTTAGAGCTCAAGATGTAAGGTCTGAAAACCTTTGTTTCTTTCACCAAGGAAAATGCTTGCTTCTCCATGATGGTGTACTTCAACTCAGCTCCTTTACAATGCCTTACTAAAAAAGGCAATTGGTCTCTCAGCCCCTTCATCATCATCATCCTTCTACAAAAAAAAGATGCAATGGTGTTTTCTAAAAAAAGAAAACATTTGAAAAGGCTTCTTGTAATTTGGAGCTGCCAAAACAGGGGCATGCTTTAGTGCTTCCTTGATCCCATTGAAAGCTTGAATGGAAGCTTCTTCCCATTTGATAACTTGGTCCTTTTTCAAGCATGCTAGTAATGGGGATGGTCATCTCAACAAAGTTAGACACAAATCTTTTGATAAAGTTTATTTGTCCAAAGAAGGATTGAACTCCCTTCTTAGTTCTTGGAATTGGAACCTTCTTTGATGGCTTCCACTCTCTCGGGATCAATCATGACCCCTTCCTTTGATACAATGTGACCAAGAAGCTTTTCCTTTTGCACTCCAAAATGGCACTTCTTGGGATTCAATGATATGCCATACTCTCTACACCTTAACAACATTCTCTCCAAGTGTTGCAAGTGATCATTTATTTTTTATGGAAAACACAGTTACATCATCTTGATAAACAACAATGAAATCATTAATATAACCAACAAATGCTACATCCATTGCTCTTTGGAAAGTTTCTCCAACATTCATTAAGCCAAAAGGCATCTGACATAGACATAAGTTCCCAAGGAGTGGTAAAGGAAGTCTTTATTCTTTTTGACTCCTTCACAACAACTTGATTATAGCCAGAGAAACCATCAAAGTGGATAACAATTAGAACCAGTTACCAATTGTAGCATATTCTCCATGTTTGGAGAGGGTAATTATCTTTCAATGATGCTTTATTCAAGTTCTAAAGTCTACACACAACCTTATATCACCATTCTTTTTTCTGATACAGGCACTAGGTTTGTAACCCAAGATGAGTACCTTGTGGGCTGAATGATCCCTCCATCCCTCAACTTCTTCAGTTCTTCTTGCATCTTCAAAGAAAGGAGTGGATTGATGGGCCTCTTTTTTTTCTGAAAGGCTTGGCATTAGATTCAAGAGGAATTTCATGTTGGAACAAATCTTCCCTATATGCCTTCAACTCAGAGTAAGACCAAGCTAGGAAGTCTTGATATTTCTTCAACAATTGAACATAGGACTACTTCTCTTCCTTTCTGAGATTGCTTCCTAACCAGATTTTATGTGGTTTTTCCTTTGTGCCAGGTCGTGCTCTTCCACATCTCTTGAAACTGACATACTTTTTTAATAATGCAATCAACATTATCAAAGTTTGATTCAAGTGCCACCAAACCTCTGGGAATCATGTTTGTCTTTAGTTGGATGATGTCTTTGCCAAATAAAGTTTCCTTTCCTTCAACAACACACACCATTGGTTCCCAATCTATATTTTGGTCAGAAAACTCACCTTGTTTCTAGAAACCATTTCACCTGGGCATCATCATCAAACACTTGCCAATTTTTAATGTTGTCAGGGACAGATGGCCTTGTTAGTATTTCAACATCATACTCACAAAATGGAGATATTGTACAATTCCCAAATCTGGATCCTAGCACTACTAACTTTTCTGCAACAACATTAAACTTTCTATCATGGTGCACAATATTAAAAGAGTCAAACATTTCAATCAAATCCCAGACTGCATGCTTGTATTGTTTCATTCTCTGATTTTTAGTAGCATATAATTTTCTAATTTGCTTGACAATCAGTTTTGAATCTCCTTTGACAATGATATCCTTTATACCATATTTCCATGCAATTCTCAAAGCCTAATAATGCATGCTTCATATTCAGCAATGTTGTTAGTGCATTCAAAGTTGAGTTTGAAAGAAAAAACAAACTCTTCTGGCTGGAGAAATCAAGAACAATGCCAACACCATTTCCAAACTTGGAACAAGCTCCATCAAATAACAAGGTCAAGGTAAACCTACTTGTTCAAGACATTTACATTGATCAATCTTATGCTCTTTCCATCAAGAAAACCCAACAAAGTTATCAAGCATCTACATCAGCATACAACACTTCATAAGAAGCATTATTGGGATCTTCAATGAGGTGCAACATCTTCTTCTCTCCATACAACTTTACAAGGCTGCCTTCAATTGGAATGGTGGAAAAAGACATATCCATTTGAACACTTCCACCAACACTTGCAACCCACTTTCTTGATAACAACATGCCCCATTTGGTAGGGCAATCAACAATAACAACATCAAGTTTCAAGTTCTTACCCGGATAAGCTGCAAGTTGTACCACCAAACCTTTTACACACCCTACAACTGGCACCTCTCTAGAATCCATTGTAGTACACTTGCCATAAGTTTTTGTCACTTTAATGTTCAATTCATTCATGACTTCTAGAGGCATAACATTGCATGATGCTCAGAATCAAACATACAATTGTGTGCAAGTCTGTCCTTAATAATCAGTGTTGTAAAAAATGGATCAACATTTAATTGAGACTCAACCAAAGATGTTCCCAAGTAAACTTCAGGTGGTTCACCTATCTCCTCAAACTTTGGTGGTTTTCTAGGTCTGCAATGGTTGGAGGAGGAGTGTTTACATTATTTATATTTCTTGCCTTGGGTACTCCTATCTTCTTCCAATCCCAAATACTCAAAATCCCTCTTCTTGTGCTCAAGGAATCCTAAGCAGTTCAACAATTGGGACAAGAAATCTTGATCTGACTCAAGACTTGGGCAATGTCATAAGGAATGTATTTGGGAAAAGCAACATTTGGAGAAAGATTGACAAACTCATCGGATGGCACAAGATTTTTCACATTTTGGGCATGGGTGGGAACACCAGTTCTACTTGAGACAACAAGGCCTTTTCTAGATGCATCTTTCTTTGGAGTTTCTTTTGGGACATTGGTGAGAACTGGGGTCTTTGGTTTGGCTTGAGGCCCTGCCCCTTTGACAACTTTACTTCTTGTGTTATACTCTTTTTCTTGGGAAACAACAACATTCATTAACAGTTGTCTATCCTCTTCTGATGGGATTCCTCCATCATACTTCTTAATCATTAGAGCTCTTAGGTACTCAAAATCATTATTAGGAAGTTCAAAAATCTTGTACCATATCTATTTCTAAAGCATGAGAGGGAGGAAGAAGAGGTACCGGTGAATGCAATCCCAAAAACTTGCAGCAGTTCTTGCACTTATTACTTCAGTTGAAGTTGCTCCTTGTTGTGAGCTTGTAGAGAAGTCCACCATGCATGCATCATCATTAGTGTTATCATCATCATCAACTTCTTCAACTTGCTGATCTACTTCACATGGTGGGTGGGGTAAGAAAATTTTTCACACCAATCAATTTCATTTGTCTCTTCAACAACAACTCTGGCATTTAGAGGATCAGGCACTACTCTATTTTCCCTAGCTTGGGGTTGTCTAGCTCCCATGGGTCCTTTACCTCTGTCATCAGATCTCTGATCATTTCTAGGATGATTTTAAAAATCTTTCTTGTCCTTTTTTCCTATGTTGACCTTGAGAACCTTGTCCAATTCCTTTCTCTTCCTAGCTAGCTTGTAAGAGATTTCTTTGACAACCCCGGCCAAAGTCTTTACAACTTCCTCAAGATCCACAACCTTACTTGATTGAGGCTTCTCTGGGTTGATCAGTTTAACACCCTCCCTCTTAGGAGGTTTTCCAACTACTTTAATGTTGTTCTCAATTTTGCAAGAGCCATGGTAAAGGCCTGCCTCAAAGTTCCAGGGTTCTTATCCCTCAAATAGTAAGCAACTTTCTTATCAAATGCATCTGAATACTTTATCAGACATGATTCATCACATGGCCTCAAATTAACAGGAAGTCTTCTCAATGTTTTGTTAAATCTTGTATTGAAATCATGCACTGATTCATTAGGATTCTTTTTATATTTTCAAATTATGATAAAAGAAACCTAGGGTCTGTTTTATCACCATACTTGCATTCTAAAAGCATTCTTCATCTCTATCCAAGAATCAATGGAATTATCTGGAAAAGATTTATACTAGTCCCTTGCATCTTCTTCTAGAGTATGGATAAACAATTTAATGTATACATCCTCAAATTCTATTTCAAAGTCCTCCATCATATTGACAAAGAGCTTCAAGTGTTGATCACCAGTGATTGCATTATTTCCTTGAAACTTAGGCAATCTATTTCTTACATCTTGTGGCACAACATTTGGATAGCCAGCCATACCTCTAAAATTGATGGGACCAAAAGTATTAACAAAAAATGGAGGTCTGGGTGGAGGCTGAGCCATATTATTTTGAGGAGGTGATCTTACAGGAGAAACAAAATGATGAGGAGTGAGGGGTCTGTGTGGTACAGGGATGTAATTTTAGAATGACTACCCTCTAAAGGCTCTGTTTCTTGGAAAACTCTATTAGATTTGGAAAATACTAGGACAAAATTGAGAAGAAAATGTTTCAAATACAAAAGAAGGACCCTCTCCAGATGGAGAATTCAATTCAACAAAGAGACTACCTGATTCAGAAGCACTTGAGGAAGTATTGCAATCTTCAATCATAGGCTGATCAGTTTCACCAATGGAGATCTCTTTTCTTGATGCTTGATCTCCAAAAACCTTCCAAATTCTTCTTCCTTCTGAATTAGACTTTCCAACTCTTGAAACAACCTTCTACTAGGGTCCTTGGTGAAGAAAGATCTTCTTCCTTCCAGCTTTGTAGAGATTAATGACAAATCTTACTTGATATATGTTAAGACATTGGTATTTATTAAGAATTTAAACAACATGGAGTCACCACTAAGGATTTTCACCTTAGTTTGTGCAAATGCACTATGAAAGACCTATCAAATGTTCTGTCAATACAGATTCATGCAAAGCTTACAAGATCTGCTCTTCTTCTACCCAAATTTATCAATGATGATACAAAATTTAGTGTAATAACTATATAAGCTGGAAATATTACACTCAAGAACTTACAAATTTGAACAATTCTTATAGATCTGAATAGATAATGATGTTTTAGATAATGTATTGCACTTAGATCATGTAAGAAGACATTATAGGGTATATGTATGTGATGTGTTATACTTTTCAAAAGTCCCCAAATATTCATGTAAAAAATGCATGCCAGTGTTGTTGTTGCAATGCAAATGGATATGAACTAGAAACAAATCAAAATTATTGACATGCCACGTAAGTGTTCTTTTTGAAACAAATCAAAAATTTCCTAACAAACGGCTCCAAAAAGTGTTGTTGATGGGCCAAATGGATATGAATGAAAAAATCAAAAATCAACAAATATTTCCCCAGAAATGGCGCCATGAGTGTTGGTATCAAATTTGTTCTCCCTTTCAAGCTGAGCAACATCACAGATTGACATGGAGCTTAGAGACAGATAGATCATGATGTGTGTCATTTTGTAGTTGGGGATGAGATCTAACTGGCCCTTTGTCACTCAGATTTGTGGAGAGATGGATAACACCTTCAAGAGGATTTGACCTATCCTCACTACTTTAGGTTGTGCCTTTTGACCAGGGTGAGAGGACCCTTAGTGTAACCTCTGTTTGATGAAGGAGATGGAGATATCCTTCTTTTGCACAAATTTTATGAAGAAAACCTTGGGAAAATATGGTCAATACTCCATAATTTAACTCTTAAGAGTTGTCACTTCTAAAAGATGGAGATACTTTCAAAACAAGGCTAAGGTTACTGAAGACATTATGAAATCTGATTGTTTTGCATATTTTAGTAAATAGATTTTGTTCCTTTGTTGATATATAGGGAAAAAAGGGGTAGTTTAGGATGGATTCATGGTTTTTGAATAATTTTGGTGGGAGATTAAGTAGGATAAAGTTGATTATACCTAGATCTTTGAGAAACTTCACAACAATGGACAACTCAACAAAAAAGCTTCAGAATAGTTAAGACATTTCCTTCAACTAGAAGGTGTGCTTCAATGGAGGCCTAGATCAACACATTTTCACACAATATTTGAGAATCTAACATGAAGGATTGAGTTAAAAGACTCAATTAAACACCAAAATCTCTGATCAATCACACCTAAGGTACACCCAAAGACTTATAGACAATATTTATCAACAAATGATAGTGGAGTGATTTTAAATTTGTTTATCTCATCACAAGATGAAGGCTCTTCTTGAAATGAAATTGCAAATGCCACTAAATTATCACAGGGATGAGATCCTGTGTGATTTCACAAAGATTTCAATGTAAGATTGCAATAGGAAAAAAAAACCATTTGCAGACATTCTGAAACAAAGAAGACACTAATTGCTCCAAGATTGACACAAATTAATTTCAAAATTGCTTAGATTCATCAATGGGGAAAGCTTCCAGAGAAATCTTAGTGCTCATCAATGGCTATACATCTGCAACCAACTTGACATGATAGAAAATCTAACACAAAAGAAATTAATAGGTTATCTCGGATTGGTCTCTCAGGAAGATGATTTTCTCAAATTTTCTCTTAAGAATTCAACCCCTGACCTTTTGCAAGAGTATTCTCATTGCATTTATACATTTACTCACTCAATTTTCCCAAATTTTCCCCAAAAAGAAGAATATTTGAGGGACCTTTTCTTGTTACCAATTTTCCTCAGAAAGTGACATTTAACAAATTCACATCTAAAAGCTGCCAGGTGGACCAATTATGAATTGATCACATTTCTTGGGCCCTCGACTAATGACTAGGATGCCATGCCACAACATTTTTTTTGAAATCCTTCTAATCATTTTGATTATGTCATGTGAGAAATCCCCTTTTTAATCATTTTTGGAGGCTTTACATAGCTGGATATGATAGGTAATCCTTTTCACTCTCGAGGAAACACCTTTTTCATCTTTTTGCACCTACAACTTTCATCATTTCATCCTTTTCCCTCTTTCCTCTATAACTCTATCCCCGCATCCATCTTCTCTAGTAATTCCCATTTTGCAAGTGCCCTGAGCAATTCCAACTTCAAAATATCGACCTTAACAATCCTTGGACTCACAAATTAAGTTCTGAATCCATTCAATGGCACTTTATAGACAAAAATGACAAGGAATTTCATCAAAAAATGATGAAAAAATAGTGCGTATTCACATCTCCAGGAGTCTTGAGAAAAAATGGAAAAAAAAATAGGTAAAATGCACAACAACCATTGATTTTTCCCCTTCTCTACTTTATATTATAGCCATCCACATGTGTTTCCTTGGTGCAACTACAAAGGAGAAGTATAGGGGAAAGTTTCCAAACAAGCGTGGGCCTTCCACGTGCCCTGGGCCCAAGAAAAATGCCTTTTGGCCTTTGAAAAGTCTCTAAAAAAAGGATCTAGTGGAAGCCTCCATGTGTCTCAATGGTGCACACTTTGAGATGGTCCCCAAAAGTAGAGACCCCAAACAAGTGTGGGCTCACCATGTGTCTCATTCTGGTAGAGTTGTTAAAAAATTTGAAGGATCAGTGAAGAAGGCACCATGTGTCAGGGTCGAGACAGTTTTCCTTGGCCGTTGAAAAGTCCAAGAAAAGGAAGAGTGAGTGGAAGCCTCCAAGTGTCCTCTGGTGCTTCTTCAAAATAAAATTTAGGGGCGGTCCCCAAACAGGTGTGGTCCCTCCACATGTCCTAGGCCTTAAAAATTGCTTTGAAAATTTTAAGTATAGAGTGGAGCGGCGGAAGCCTCCACATGTCTCCCTATCACAATTGTTAAGGTGGGACCCTGAGGTGGATCCTCAAATGAGCTTTGCCCTCCATGTGTCCATGGTCCTGCCAAAACCATATACTAGCCACATGAAAATTTTTGTCTAAGTCTAGGAAAGGCAGTGGAAACCTCCACGTGTCTCCCGGTGCACAACTCAAGGCCAAACCAAAAGGTGAATTTTCAGATGAGCGTCGACCCTCCACATGGACAAGTTTTGAGTTGAAGTGGGCCTTAGAGTTTTCAAAGTGCCCCTACCTAAAGCCCATCCAACTAGAAAGGGCCATGTTTCCATAGATGCGTTGAGATGTAAATTTGATGGGAAAAACACCCATCAAACCGTAAAATGTAGGAAAATCACCATTTGAGCCCGGAAATGAATCTTTCTTCAAGGAAGAGAATTTGGAAATGATATAAGGCCCAAATATGATCCTCGAGCCACATCCAATCACATTTCCATAGATATTTGGGACAAAAATGATAGGGACAACAAAACGTGATTGTGGAAAATGGAAGGAAGGAAAAAACCAATTTTATCACCCAAGTTACAAATCTTTCACATGGACAGAGGAATGAAAAACAAATTCTAGATTTTAAGTGATCCTCGACCAAGGAAGGGACTAATCATGGCAACCAAATGGAGGATAGAGTTTTCATGCATCAATACGGGGAGATAGAAAACACGATAGAGCCCACAAATTGAAGAATTTCAAGGACAAATGGGGTGAGACCAAATTGAGCACCAACATCAGCTCCAAATTGGGGATGGGCACTCCCTGTGAGTGCCACAAGAACAAATAGTAGACCAAGTGCCAAAAAAAACCATTGGGAAATGAGTCAAAGAATAAGCTTACAGAGAAGACAATAATAACCAACTCCCCAAGGATGAACGAGAAACCAACAAAATGGCCACCAAGGACCAGGACAAACAAAAAATAGAAAAACAAAAAGTAGAAAGAAACCAAAAGACTATACACTGTAAAATGGAGTATACCTTGATTCTGAGAAATCAATCAAGGAAATGTTTCAAATGCCTACCATTAACAGGAAATTCAAGTAGTTCCCCATCTAAGTCTTTTAGGAAGAAGGTATTTTCACCAATTGAATGTCAATTGAATAAGGGCCCATCCACAATGCATCAAATTTACCATGTTTTCCCTTATCTTCATGCCTGTTATCCCATAATAGCACAAGATCCCCAATGCTAAAATCTCTTGGAGTCACCTTCTTTATCAAATAACTTCTTCAACTTTTCTCTGAACTTCACATGCCGCTGATGGGATGCCCTTCTTTCTTCATCTAACTCAATAATCTGATTGATTCGAGCATCATATGGACTAACTTCTTGATCTTCAATTTGTTGAAAAAACTGAAATGAAGACAATTGCAAATGAAGGGGCAAAAAGCTTGAGTTCCATATACCAACTCAAATGGGCTTTTACCAGTAGCTCTTTTGATAGTGATTTTATCATCCCAAACAACAAACTTTAGTTTGCTCACCCCACTTCTTTTTGTTCAGCTCCAAGGTTCTTCTAATGATCTTCAACAAGTTTTTATTTGGACTCAACTTGTCCATTTCCTTGGGGATTGTAGTTAGAAGCATATGTCAAATTGATTCCATACTCTTTACACATTGCCACCAAAGGTTTGGCTCTAAAACTCATGGCATTATCAGCAACAATCTTAGTTGGCACTCCAAATCTGCATATGATTTGATTAGCATGAATTCCATGATAACTTGGTGTGTTTCTTTCTTGGTGGGGATTGCTTCCACCCACTTAGTGAAATAATCAGTGGCTACAAGAATCCATTTATGACCAACACTGGAAGGATAAAAATTTTTCCAATGAAATCCATTCCCATTTCTTAAATGGGGCTTCAATTGACACAAGATGCAAAGGAAGGGCTGAAGCTTTCATTCTTCCAAAAAAATGTTGGAAACTTTCACATTTCCTAACCAATAGAGTTGTATCTTTGAAAAGAGTTGGCCACCAATAACCAACCCTCAAGATTTTATGTGTTGTAACTCTTCAGCAAAATTCCCCCAAAATCCTCCATGGAGATCAGCAATTACCTTTGGGGCTTCATCCTCAAGCAATGCATCTTAAGAGCACTCCCTTTGGGTTCTTCCAAGCTAACCCAAAATCAGTAATGACATATTTTTGAGAGGCTAACTTAAGAGCTCTTTTCTGATTTTTACTCAAATGTTTAGGGAAGCATAGATGTCTAAGATAAAAGATTATATCTTTGTACCATTTAGAGCTTACCAAATTTTCAAGGACATCCACCCTTTCTCCTTCTACTTCATTCACCTCAATAGTTTGCAAGTTTCTCTCAGCCATAAGCTTAGCTAGGCCCAAACCTCTTATCAATTTCATGGTTTGGATATCCATGTCATATTCCTGCAACTTGTTTACCCATCTGCATCTTTTTCTTGAGACCTCCATCTCTGATAAGATATCTTTCACCATGGTGTGGGGAACATAAGAAACAACTTTAGAGCTCAAGATGTAAGGTCTGAAAACCTTTGTTTCTTTCACCAAGGAAAATGCTTGCTTCTCCATGATGGTGTACTTCAACTCAAGCTCCTTGCAATGCCTTACTGAAAAAGGAAATTGGTCTCTCAGCCCCTTCATCATCCTTTTGCAACAAAATAGATGCAATGGTGTTTTCTAAAGCAAAAGAAAACATTTGAAAAGGATTCTTGTAATTTGGAGCTACCAAAATAGGGGCATGCTTTAATGCTTCTTTGATCCCATTGAAATATTGAATGGAAGCTTCTTCCCATTTGATAACTTGGTCCTTTTTCAGCATGCTAGTAATGGGGATGGTCAGCTCAGCAAAGTTAGACACAAATCTTTTGATAAAGTTTATTTGTCCAAAGAAGGATTGAACTCCCTTCTTAGTTCTGGAATTGGAACCTTATGATGGCTTCCACTCTCTCGGGATCAATCATGACCCCTTATTTTGATACAATGTGACCAAAGTAACTTTTCCTTTTGCACTCCAAAATGGAACTTCTTGGGATTCAATGATATGCCATACTCTCTACACCTTAACAACATTCTCTCCAAGTGTTGCAAGTGATCATTTATTTTTCTAGAAAACACAGTTACATCATCTTGATAAACAACAATGAAATCATTAATATAACCAACAAATGCTACATCCATTGCTCTTTGGAAAGTTTCTCCAACATTCATTAAGCCAAAAGGCATCCTGACATAGACATAAGTTCCCCAAGGAGTGGTAAAGGAAGTCTTTATTCTTTCTGACTCCTTCACAACAACTTGATTATAGCCAGAGAAACCATCCAAAGTGGATAACAATTCAGAACCAGTTACCAATTGTAGCATATTCTCCATGTTTGGAAGAGGGTAATTATCTTTCAATGATGCTTTATTCAAGTTCCTAAAGTCTACGCACATAACCTTATATCACCATTATTTTTCTGACAGGTACTAGGTTTGCAACCCAAGATGAGTACCTTGTGGGCTGAATGATCCCTCCATCCCTCAACTTCTTCAATTATTCTTGCATCTTCAAAGAAAGGAGTGGATTGATGGCCTCTATTTTTTTCTTGAAAGGCTTGGCATTAGATTCAAGAGGAATTTCATGTTGGAACAAATCTTCCCTATATGCCTTCAACTTAGAGTAAGACCAAGCTAGGTAGTCTTGATATTTCTTCAACAATTGAACATAGGACTACTTCTCTTCCTTGCTGAGATTGCTTCCTAACCAGATTTTACATGGTTTTTCCTTTGTGCCCAAGTCATGCTCTTCCACATCTCTTAAAACTGACATACTTCTATTAATAATGCAATCAACATTATCAAAGTTTGATTCAAGTGCCACCAAACCTCTGGGAATCATGTTTGTCTTTAGTTGGATGATGTCTTTTGCAAAATAAAGTTTCCTTTCCTTTCAAACACACACACCATTGGTTCCCAATCTATATTTTGGTCAAGAAAAATCACCTTGGTTCTATAGAAACCATTTCACCTAGGCATCATCATCAAACACTTGCCAATTTTTAACGTTTGTCAGGGACAGATGGCCTTGTTAGTATTTCAACATCATACTCACAAAATGGAGATATTGTACAATTCCCAAATCTGGATCCTAACATTGCTAACTTGTCTACAACAACATTAAACTTTCTATCATGGTGCACAATATTAAAAGAGTCAAACATTTCAATCAAATCCTAGACTGCATGCTTGTATTGTTTCATTCTCTGATTTTTAGTAGCATATAGTTTTCTAATTTGCTTGACAATCAGTTCTGAATCCCCTTTGACAATGATATCCTTTATACCATATTTCCATGTAATTCTCAAGCCTAATAATAGTGCTTCATATTCAACAATGTTGTTAGTGCATTCAAAGTTGAGTTTGAAAGAAAAAACAAACTCTTCTTGGCCTGGAGAAATCAAAACAATGCCAACACCATTTCCAAACTTGGAACAAGCTCCATCAAATAACAAGGTCCAAGGTAAACCTACTTGTTCAAGACATTTACATTGATCAATCTTGTGCTCTTTGCCATCAAAAACCCAACAAAGTTATCAACATCTACATCAACATACAACACTTCATAAGAAGCATTATTGGGATCTTCAATGAGGTGCAACATCTTCTTCTCTCCATACAACTTTACAAGGCTACCTTCAATTGGAATGGTGGCAAAAGACATATCCATCTGAACACTTCCACCAACACTTGCAGCCCACTTTCTTGATAACAACATGCCCCATTTGTAGGGAAATCAATAATAACAACATCAAGTTTCAAGTTCTTACCCGGATAAGATACAAGTTGTACCACCAAACCTTTTACATCCTACAACTGGCACCTCTCTAGAATCCATTGTAGTACACTTGCCATAATATTCTTGTCACTTTAATGTTCAATTCATTCATGACTTCTAGAGGCATAACATTACATGATGCTCTAGAATCAAACATACAATTGTGCAGCAGTCTATCCTTAATAATCAGTGTTGTAAAAAATGGATCAACATTTAATTGAGACTCAACCAAAGATGTTCCCAAGTAAACTTCAGGTGGTTCACCTATCTCCTCCAATGTTGGTGGTTTTTCTAGGTCTACAATGGTTGGAGGAGGAGTGTTTACATTATTTATATTTTTGCCTTGGGTACTCCTATCTTCTTCCAATCCCAAATACTCAAAAGCCCTCTTCTTGTGCTCAAGAATCCTAAGAAGTTCAAAAATTGGGACAAAAATCTTGATCTAACTCAAGACTTGGGAAATGTCATAAGGAATGTATTTTGGGAAAAAGAAAATTTGGAGAAAGATTGAAAAACTCATCGGATGACACAAGATTTTTCACATTTTGGGCATGGGTGGGAACACTAGTTCTACTTGAGACAACAAGGCCTTTTCAAGATGCATCTTTCTTTGGAGTTTCTTTTGGGACATTGGTGAGAACTAGAGGTCTTTGGTTTGGCTTGAGGCCCTGCCCCTTTGACAACTTTACTTCTTGTGTTATACTCTTTTCTTGGGAAAAAAACATTCATTAATAGTTGTCTATCCTCTTCTGATGGGATTCCTCCATCATACTTCTTAATCATTAGAGATCTTAGGTACTCAAAATCATTATTAGGAAGTTCAAAATCTTGCACCATATCTATTTCTAAAGCATGAGAGGGAGGAAGAAGAGGTACCCGGTGAATGCAATCCCAAAAAATTGCAGCAGTTCTTGCACTTATTACTTCAGTTGAAGTTTCTCCTTGTTATGAGCTTGTAGAGAAGTCCACCATGCATGCATCATCATCAGTGTTATCATCATCATCAACTTCTTCAACTTGCTGATCTACTTCACATGGTAGGTGGGGTAAGAAATTTGTCACACCAATCAATTTCATTTGTCTCTTTCAACAACAAAAACTTTGGCATTTAGAGGATCAGGCACTACTCTATTTTCCCTAGCTTGGGGTTGTCTAGCTCCATGGGTCCTTTACCTCTATCATTAGATCTATGATCATTTCTAGGATGATTTGTGAATTTGTCTTGTCCTTGTTTCCTATGTTGACCTTGAGAACCTTTTCCAATTACTTTCTCTACCCCTGAGCTAGCTTGTAAGAGATTTCTTTGACAGCCCTGACCAAAGTCTTTACAACTTCCTCAAGATCCACCTTACTTGATTGAGGATTCTCTGGGTTGATCAGTTTAACACCCTCCCTCTTAGGAGGTTTTCCAACTGCTTTAATGTTGTTCTCAATTTGTAGAGCCATGGTAAAGTCCTACTCAAAGTTCTAGGGTTCTTATCCCTCAAATAGTAAGTAACTTTCTTATCAAATGCATATGAATACTTTATCAAACATGATTCATCACATGGCCTCAAATTAACAAATAGTCTTCTCAATGTTTTGTTAAATCTTGTATTGAAATCATGCACTGATTCATTAGGATTATTTTTTATATTTTCAAATTTTGATAAAAGAAACCTAGGGTTTTTTATCACCATACTGTAATCTAAAAGCATTCTTCATCTTTGTCCAAGAATCAATGGAATTATTTGGAAAAGATTTATACCAATCCCTTGCATCTTCTTCTAGAGTATGGATAAACAATTTAATGTACACATCCTCAAATTCTATTTCAAATTCCTCCATCATATTGATAAAGAGCTTTAAGTGTTGATCACCAGTGATTACATTATTTCCTTAAAACTTAGGCAATCTATTTCTTACATCTTGTGGCACAACATTTGGATAGCCAACCATACCTCTAAAATTGATGGGACCAAAAGTATTAACAACAAATGGAGGTCTAGGTGGAGGCTAAGCCATATTATTTTGAGGAGGTGATCTTAGAGGAGATGTAAAATGATGAGGAGTGAGGGGTCTGTGTGGTACATGGATGTAATTTTTAGAATGACTACCCTCTAAAGGCTCTGTTTCTTGGAAAACTCTATTAGATTTGGAAATACATGGGGAAGATTGAGAAGAAAATGTTTCAAATACAAAAGAAGGACCCTCTCTAGATGGAGAATTCAATTTAAAAAGAGACTACCTGATTCAGAAGAACTTGAGGAAGTATTGCAATCTTCAATCACAGGATGATCAATTTCACCAATGGAGATCTCTTTTCTTGATGCTTGATCTCCAACAACCTTCAAATTCTTCTTCCTTCTGAATTAGAATTTCCCAACTCTTGAAACAACCTTCTACTAGGGTCCTTGGTGAAGAAAGATATTCTTCCTTCCATCTTTACAAAGATTAATGACAAATCTTACTTGATATATGTTAAGACATTGGTATTTATTAAGAATTTAAACAACACAGAGTCGCCACTAAGGATTTTCACCTTAGTTTGTGCAAATGCACTATGAAAGACCTATCAAATGTCTTTCAATACCATATTCATGCAAAGCTTACAAGATATTCTCTTCTTCTACCCAAATTTATCAATGATGATACAAAATTTAGTGCAATAACTGTATAAGTTGGAAATATTACACTCAGAACTTACAACTTTGAACAATTCTTACAGATATGAATAGAGAATGATGTTTCACAATGTATTAGCACTTAGATCATGTAAGAGACATTACTAGGGTCTATATGCGTTGCTGATGGTGTTGTTTTCACATAACTTCTTGTCCTGGAAATAGTGTCACGGTGTTGTTGATGGGCCAAAAGGATATGAAATGGAAAAAAACAACAAATTATTCCTAGCAGCGACATCACGAGTGTTGTTGACAAGCCAAATGGATATGAGCAGGGAAACAAATACAAAAATTATTCCTCGGTAATGGCACCAAGAGTGTTGTTGATGGGACAAATGGATATGAACTAGCAACAAATCAACAAACTATTCCCTGAAAGCAAGTGCCATGAGTGTTGGTATCAAACTTGTTCTCCTTTCAAGTGAGAAGCATCATAGATTTTAGACATGGAGCTTAGAGATAAATAGATCATGATGTATTTAATTTTTTAGTCAGGGATGAGATCTAACTGGCCCTTTATCACTCATATTTGTGGAGAGATGGATATCACCTTCAAGAGGATTTGACCTATCCTCACTACTTTAGGCATTTGTGCCTTTGGACTAGGGTGAGAGGACTCGTAATGTAACCTCTGTTTGATGAAGGAGATGGAGATATCATTATTTTGCATAAATTTTATGAAGAAAAACTTGGGAAAATATAGTCAATACTCCATAATTTAACTCTTAAGAGTTGTCACTTTAAAATATGGAGATACTTTCAAAACAAGGCTAAGGTTACTTAAGACATTATGAATCTGATTTTTCGCATATTTTAGTAAATAGATTTTGTTCCTTTGTTGATATATAGGGAAAACAGGGTAGTTCAGGATGGATTCATGGTTTTTGAATAATTTTGGTGGAGACTAAGTAGGATAAAGTTGATTATACCAGATCTCTGAGAAACTTCACAACAATTGACAAATCAACAACATAAAACTTCAGAATAGTTAGGAAATTCCTTCAACCAAAAGATGTGCTTTAATGGAGGCATAGATAAACACATTTTCACACAATATTTGAGAATATAACATGAAGTCTCGAGTTAAAAGACTCAATTAAACACCAAAATCTTTGATCAATCATGCCTAAGGTACACCCAAAGACTTACAAACAATATTTATCAACAAATGACAAAGTGGAGTTATTTTAAAACGTTTATCTCATCACAAGATTAAGGTTGAATTGAAAATAAAACTAAAGCTGTCATAGGGACGAGATCCTATGTGACTTCACAAATATTTCAATGTAAGATTGCAATAGGAATAAAAAAAACCATTTTTTGAGACATTGAAACAAAGCAAACACTAATTGCTCCAAGATTGACACAAATTAATTTCAAAATTGCTTAAATTCATCAGCAAGGGAAAGCTTCACAAGAAATCTCAGTGCTCATCAATTGCTACACATCTGTAACCAACTTGACATGATATAAAATCTAACATAAAGCAAATTAACCAGGTATCTCAGACGGGTTTCTCAGAATACACGGGTTTTCTCAAATTTTCTTATGAAATTTAATCCTCGACCATTTGTAAGAGTATTCTCATTGAATTTATACATTTTAACCATTCAATTTTCCCCCCAAAAGAGAATAATATTTGAGTGACCTTTCCTTATTACCAATTTGCCTTAGAAAATGAAATTTAACAAATTCACATCCGAAAGCTGCCATGTGGACCAATTGTGAAATGATCATGTTTCTTGGGCCCTCGAATAATGACTAGGATGCCATGCCACAATTTTTGAAATCCTTCTAATCATTCTAATTCTATTATGTGAGAAATCCCCATTTTTAATCATTTTCTAGAGGCTCACATGCTAGATCGATGAGGTAATTCTTTTCTCCCTTGAGGAAAGAAATTGTTCATCCTTTACACCTGTAACCTCCATCAATTCATTCATTTCCCTCTCTTTCCTTTGCAATTCTGCCCCGCATCCATCTTCTCTGGTAATTCCCATTTTTGCAAGTGCCCGAGAAATTCCAACTTCAAAATATCGACCTTAACAAACCTTGGAATCACAAATTAAGTTCTAAATCCATTTAATGGCACTTTATAGACAAAAATGAAAAGGAATTTCATCAAAAATGATGAAAAAAGTGCGTATTCACATCTCTAGGAGTCTTGGAGAAAAATGGTGGAAAAAATAGGTAAAATACACAAAAACCATTGATTCTACCCCTTCTCTACTTTATATTATAGTCATCCACATGTTTCCTTGGTGCAACTACAAAGGAGAAGTACAAGGGAAAGTTTCCAAACAAGCATAGGCCTTCCACGTGCCTTGGGCCCAAGAAAAATGCCTTTTGGCCTTTGAAAAGTCTCAATAAAAAGGAGCTAGTGAAAGCCTCCACGTGTCACCTTGGTGCACCTTTGGTATGGTCCTCAAGAGTGGATACCTTGAACAAGCGAAAGCTCACCACGTGTTTCATTCTGACAGATTTGTTAAAATTTTTGAAGGATCAACAAAAGGCGCCATGTGTTCAGGGTCCGGGACAAATTTTCCTAGCCATTGAAAAGTGCAAGAAAAGGTAGAGTGAGCGAAAGCCTCCAAATTTCCTCCTGTCTCTTCTTCAAAATAAAAATTAGGGGCTGGTCCCCAAATAGGTGTGGTCCCTCCATGTGTCCCAGGAATTAGAAAATTGCTTCAAAAATTTTAAGTATAGAGCGGAGCCGGCGGAAGCCTCCATGCTTCTCCCTATTGCAATTGTTAAGGTGGGACCCTGAGGTGGCTCCTCAAATGAGAACCTTCCCCCCACGTGTCCATGGTCTCACCAAAGCTATACCAGCTACATGAAAAATTTGTTTAATTCTAGGAAAGGCAACATAAGCCTCCACGTGTCTCCCCAACGCAACTCCAAGGTTAAACCAAAAGGTGAATTTTCAGATGAGCGCTGACCTTCCACATGGACAAGCTATGAGTTGAATCGAGCCTTAGAGTTTCAAAGTGCCATGCCAAGCCACATCCAACCAGAAAGGTCCATGTTTCCATAGATGCTGAGATGTGAATTTAACGGGAAAAACATGCTCGTCAAACCGTAAAATGTAGGAAAATCACCATTTGCAGCCCAGAAATGAATCTTTATTCAAGGAAAGATAATTTGGAAATGATATAAGACCCAAATATGATCCTCTGAGCCACATCTAATAATGTTTTCACAGATACTTTGGACAAAAAGATAGGGACAACAAAACGTGACTGTGGAAAATGGAAGGAAGGGAAAAACACGAGTTTACGCCCAAGTTACAGACTCTTTCACACGGACAAAGGAACAAAAAAAAAAATTTTGGACTTTTAAGTGATCCTCGACCAAGGAAGGGACTGATCATGGAAACCAAATGGAGGAAAAAGTTTTCATGCATTAATACGGGAGATAGAAAACATGACAGAGCCCACAAACTGAATAATTTTAATGAAAAACGGGGTGAGACCAAATTGAGCACTAACAAAGTGCCCATATTCAAGGTCGTAGATAGGAAAGTAACATGTGAGAGACCACATAATTCAAAATCATTACAATGAAAGATGGAAAAAGGATAATGATGGATGGATTAGCATTGAGATAACTAAGTTCATGTTGGTAGGTATGTTAATAGTAGCAAAGTCCCCAAGTGTAATGTCTTAAGAGGTTCTATTTTACGGCTTACCATAAGCTCTAGATCTATGCTTATGCGTGATAATATAAGGTCCAATCTAGTTGGGATAAAAATTTCCATGTTGAATCCTTTCTAGAGTAGTGATGTTATGATTTTCTTTAAGGATAAGGTCATGATGTTAAAGTAGTTTTTTTTTTTTTTGGGTGGTGGAGTGGATGGTATAATACGATAGCTTGGAGAGGATTACAAGAGGTGAGATGGTTGAGAGGAGATTAAATATCATGCTTTAAATTTAGAAAGTGAGGTAATATGCATCCTGGTGGGATGATGATGGCCATAAAAGTGGTCTTAGGATAAGATATGATGCCCCAAGGGGGCATAAAGATGGCCAAAAAGGTGGAGCTAGGATGAGATGAGGTAATAGATAAGTAAATTAGATAAGATGAGATAAAATATTAGCTGAGATGAAGGATAAATAGATTTAGATGGGATTGGGTGAGATTAGATGAAGAAAAGTGGGGATTAAGAGGAAGAGTCCTAGCACGAGAGTAAAGCTGGTCCTAGAATGATTCGTGGAGATTAAAAGAAGTTAGGGGGCTAGAACACAATGTCCTCGATGTCCATGGGAAATTTGGATAAAGAAGGAGATGGATCGATGTGCATAGGAATGTATATGAAGAATAAGACATGAGAGGATTAAGAGTGAGGAGTGAATACTACCCCTATGAAAGATGTTTCATCGCATTAGGTGACTTGGATACGAGATATGGCTAGGCTAGTAGATGTTAAGGGAGATGGGGTAGCCTTGTTAGAAGGAGAAGAGATGATGAATCTTGGTTTGATTGTATGGATTATTTGGGATCATGAGGGTGAGAATACTTGGCAATATGAGCAACATTGGTAGAAAAAGGATTGTCCTCGGAAGAAATAACACTTAGAGGAGGAATAACAACAAAGTTTTGGGATAAATGATGAGACTTAGAGATCTTGGTAGGTGATGACTTGGATGTGAAGTGGGATTGGCTATGGATGAATGGATAGATGGAGGAGGGTGACCCCCTTCGATGAGAAGATCATATTCTTCAAAAATATTAAAGATGAGATCTTGGAGGGCCCTAAAATGTTCCATATCATTCCGGAGTGGCACGATGATAACCACAAGCGACATTAGGATCAAACCATGTGGTTTTTTTGCATGGATTAAATGAACTGATGGGAGGAAGGGTGATTGTTGATTCTTAGAGTAGGTGTTGGAAGATTTATGTGTAGGAACCGATAGGGGTTGTTGAAGAAGAGGTTATAGAAAAAGTGGGTTTGAGAATGGTGGATGAAGGTAAAAGGGAAAATTTGATCTTATGAAGTTTGATGGGAGATTTTACTTGAATTTAAGATTGAAAGAAGAAGGTGATTGTGTCTTAGTGTCACTTTTGATGATTGGGGACTTAGATGGTCTGGGTTCCAATTTGAAAAATGGGGATGCAAATGATTTTAAAGGGGATTAATTTTGGAAGGAGGATTAGACTGTTTTGATTTGGATTTGTTGGTGATGGGGTCCTTGGATGAGAGGGATGACCTTAAGATGGATGGATATTCTCTTAAGAGTGATGATGTAACATTGGTTTGCTTAGAAGGGTTAATCTTGGGAGGAGGGAGATCCAAATTTTTGTGTGGATGCATGAGGGATTTTGAATGTGTATGCCAAGGTCTTTAGAGTTTTGTTGTGAGTTTTTGTCTTTGGCGGGAAAGATGACTATTTCAACCAGGCCTTAAGATAGAGTTGTATGGTGTGGATTTTTTCATAGGTGAGGTAATTGTACGTTGGAGTGGTTTTACGGATGATGTGGTTGATGAGATCTAGAGGATTTATAGATTGTATAGGTCTAGGATTGATTGGTGTAGGGGTGATTGGTTTTATAGATGGGGCATGAATATCATTTGTGATTGTCTTAAGTGGGGGTGTTTGTGTAGTATATGTTTCAAGGGATGGTATAGATGTGGATATAGATTTAGATGTTGATGTGGGTATGGTCATGATGGTAGATGTGGTTGATGTGGAAATGGGGATAGATGTAGGTTCTTGTGGTGAAGATGTCAAGATAGGTGTTGGGGTAGTTGTAGGTGAAGGAATAGATGTGATAGGTTGGGATGTAGTAGATATGGATGGGGTAGTAGGTAGAGTTGAAGTTGATGTGGGTGTGATAGTTGTAGATGTAATTGGTGTAAATATAATAGGTATAAAGATAGGTATATTTGTTAATGAAATTGTGGACATAGGAGAAATGTCTAAAGTAGTGGTGGGTACAATGGATGAAGAGAAGATGAGTGTAGGTGATGGTATTAGATATTGATTTAAGGTATTGATTGTGTGAGAATTAGGTGCTTGAGATGTGGGGGTGGAGTTTTATTTATTGGTGGATGATTAGGTAAGGGTTGTTTAAATACCTTAAGGGGATGATTAGGTGGAACATTAGGATTGTCCACTTGGAGGTCACCACAATCTATGAGTTTTTGGATGAGGTTATTGAAGGAATGACACTTCTCAATGTCACGACCTTGGAATTGATGATACTTACAATAGTTCTCCTCGTGATACAATGATGGTTTGGGTTGCGATTCATCAACATGTCATACAGGAGGAAGATGAATAAGATGGACCACCATTAGCTTGTCAAATAATGAAATATAGGATTCCCTAAGAGGGGTATAATTAGGAGGTGGTCTAGGAGCTCTTTGTGGAGGCTTTATGTGAGAAGTGGATGTGGAGGAAGATTTAATCACAATGGCGTTAGTGACATTCTTAGATTTGTCACTATACATGGAGGATTTGGTGAACCCAAATATGGGCTGATTGGATCAAAGTTTGAGATGGCCTTTCTCAAGAGCGTAGAGTTCAAGTTTGCAAGCCATGGTAAATGCATCTTTAAAGGTTTTAAAATGATTGAATTTGAAGATTAGATGATATATGATTTATATAAGACCATAAGAAGCATTCAATTAGTTCTTTCTGTGGATGGGTGAATGATAGTTTGTTGATTATGCCATGCCATCATGTGAAAAATTATGTGATAGACTGTCATCGTACTATCTAATGGTGTAGAGGTATGTGATAGTGATCTTACACACAATATTGATTGAGAAGTGTTATAGGAATAGTTGTGAAAGTTGGGTGAAGGAAAACAATGAATGTTGTGGGATTCTGTTGTACCAATCTAACGCGGGATTGACTAACGACACGAGGAAGGTGTAAAGTATAATGTATTGATCATGGGAAATGAGGTAACATGAATTTATGAATGCATGAAGGTGTTATTGATGATCCTCTTTGCTATTGAATTTGGAAATTTTTGGTAATTCCCAATGATGAGGATAAGGATTTATAGGTACTAAAGGATTGATGGGATCATTGTAGATTTTTTCATAGGAGAATGTGGTTTTGGATCCCAAGGTATCAGCTTCAAGGTTAGCCATTCTACTCAATAATGCTTGCATGGGATCATTAGATGGATGGGGTTGTGTTGGCTAGATTTTCTACATAGCTAAAAACCTAGGTAGTCATGAGATAAATCTCCCTCATTTACTGGTGAGGCTCCCGTGTCATATTTGTCAATTAAAATATGCTAGTATCTATATGGGGTTTTACTTTAACTATTCAGCTCATGAACCATATCTGTATAGTTTTGCAGCAAGTAAACAAATGTTTAAGAAAAGAAATATTTATAGAAGAAGGAAATAATAAAAAACATAGAAGAAATAAGGAAGATGTGCAACCCAATCAATATATAACATAGTTTATTGCATGCACATAGAAGAAACCAATAGATATCAACACAAAAATTACAAGCAAAGGCCACTCCCGATCTAGATCTAAAATAACACAAAGTTTATACGTAGATCGAGATAAAAAGCTAGAAAGAAAATGCACCGTGACACAAAGTTCTTTGGAAATCTGCTCCTTTGTATTCCTTTTCTTCAAATAGCTATCAAGAGTTTTAGCACAAAGTCTAGAACACAAGAATGTTGCTTAAAAATTCTGATCATTAACCGAAGGTTCTTCTCCTACTTATAGAATGTAGAAGGGAAAGTACAAATGGGAAACTCAACTAAACTGAAACATAAACAAAAGGTAAAGATAACATCTGGAAATCATCTTCCTCTAATTCCTCTTCAAGTGACACATCTGTCACTTAACTAATAGAATTGTTCCACATAACTTAAAGTAATGGTTTCAAAACCAATAACTTTAAATTTTTACAATTTCATTTGGGAACGTGGAAAATAGAAGAAGAAAAAGTAGAAGAAGAAAGACATGCCAGCTGTAACATTTATATCTTATTTTTATTCTGATATTGAATATACTTGTCGAACATGTAATTTAGCATCTTCCCATCTATCTTAGCCACAACTTCCTTTTCTGTCCTGAAATGCAGCAAGCCTTCATTCAATACCCTGATACATGCTTCCACCTCCTCCAAGATAGGCCTAAACTTCTCAATATCTGACTGTAGTGCCACCAATTTGCTGATGGAATTCATCATGAAAGGCTTAACAACTCCATCAATTCTCCCTTGCACCATCATAAGAGACCCTTCCACGGAAATAGGTACTTTGCTAGGAATGATCCATGTGTATGAAGTAACGTTCCCGTCTACTTCAATGTCTTCACATCTATCGTGCTTGTCACTAGTTGCTTCAGCTGATCTGATGCATCTTTCATAACCTACAGGCGGGCTGGTACCTCTCTAAGTTATATAGAAGCTTGACGGATGATTAGAATTTTCCACTCATCAATAGTTTTAACCTTGTTTCTTGCATCTTCCATTTCCTACATTAGATGATCACTCACCTACTTTTGTGATGAAATGGGTTGAGTGGAAGATTTAAAAACCTTGGTAATGATCTTGCACGATTAAGATACCTTATTTTGAAGTTCAATTTTCTCCTCCTTTTCTCTATCAAGCATAAGGAATAGAGAATCTATCAATGTCTATGTGTCCTACTTCAATCCTTCAGTGGTGGCTGACCTATGGGTGCTCTGGTTACTGTTATGTCTTCTTCCGTGAGATCATCCCCTTTTTTCCCTTATGCCAGAACTGACATCTTGACAAACTTCTACATCGACTCCTCAATTATCAACCTTGAAGTTACCTTAGCAACTTAAGGTTTTCTGTCTTTTCATCCTAGACTCAGGAGAAACTGTGAGTCATGTTCCTCCAATTTTATTTCCTCTCTAGCCTCCGGAACCAACTACGAAGTCAAACATTCTCGAGAAATTACCTCTCGAGAGAATGAGAAGTTTCGAATGTACTACCATCTCACACTCAAATTCTTCTCCATCTCAAACCGCTACAGTGTTGTGGCTGCCATCCTCTGAATCATCCAAAGACAAAGCTCTTTCAAACTCTGCCATCTGTAACTTCAATGTTTCTTCAGGAATAGGTGCTAAATGGAGTGGTTGAGGAGAGAAGATGAATGTTTCTAGATTCAACGGAGGAATGATAGTTTCTACCGAGGTGTAACTTGATTGGTGAAGTCTTGGATCTTTGGAGAAGTCGAACTAACATCATATCCGCATAAGTGATCTTCTCCTTTGAAGGAGACCTTTTGTGCACTCTAATCTTCTCAGGCCTTCTACTAATTTCTCCTCTGTGCTTCCTCTTGAGGGAATCTCCTGTGCTGAAGTTTCCCGTGATTTGATTCATCAATGCTTCATCAAGGAAATATCCCTTTGTCAAAAACCAATTTGAAGTATTCACGTAACGCCAAAAGACCTTTCCTTAATCATATGGCAGCCCCCTACTTTCTCTTGAAGTATGGATCTATCTCCTCCTATCCGATGGTATGTGTCAAGTAACACAAGCCCATCATCTTTAAGATCCGCAAGTATCCATGCTAATCCAAAGTCAAACACTTGCTGTGTTGATAACATGCTGAAATATTTCTTTCTAATCTCGTAATTGTTTCTGCACTTCATCCAGAAATCTTCTAATGAAGGCACATGTGCATACTCTTGGGATATTTTCTTCCTTACCACTCCAAATGGATGAAGTTCAGCCATCTTTGGGAAGACCTCTTGCTCGTACTCGAGAGAACATCTCTACTTCAATTCCTCGGGCCTTATGAATGCTCGATAGCTATAATGGCCCACAATGATCGAGAAGAATCTTGTAGACTTGTGTCATTTCGATGAAGGTCAATCATATCCATAAGTTTTCGATCAACTCCATGGTGACCAATCTATCATTCGGATATCTTAAATGGTTCTCTAGAAAATTTGGTGACCATGAGGTATGTGAAATCCAAAACTGAATGAAGAGACTTCCAATTCTAGACACAACATCCCACGCTTCCTTACTCACCTTGTTGGCCTTTAGATTGTAATCCAGCTTACAAATGAATTCATAGAATAATCCATCATTGACCACTTTGAAATATTTCTTGAATGCAGGTACAGTAAGCTCTGGGTAGCACTCGAAAATAGGGTCCTTGGAAAGAACACCACATCTATCCATCTTGGAGAAGATGCCTTGTGAAGCTGCGTTGCATATACCAAATAGTAAGTCATTTTGAAGCTAAAAGTAGACCTCACATTCGGAGCTGCTCACCAATGTTGTCGCTAATGATTTTCGACCAATTGATTATTGAATCTTCTTTGTTGATTTTAATGGTCCTGATGAAAGCATACATTCATACGAAGAAGTTGTGAGCGTTCGCTTCGCCATTTATCCTACATAACAATTTGACAATGTCATCCACCTCTTGTACCAAATTATACCATGGAAGAGTTCTTGGGAACTTGGAAGGAGATCTAGGCTTCTTTAGGTATCTACTGTTCATTATGCCCACGTAGTCAACTCTATGCTTTTCCCATCTATTGCCGACATCTTGTATGATAATAGTAGTCACCACTTTTTGTGCAGAATCTTCAAACAATAATTGATGAATTGTGCGTCTAACAGATTATTGTTTTCCCCTTAGCATCTTAGACCGATCTAGATGATGGATCGTAAGATCTAGCACATTCCATCACAAACTCTAGAAACTATGTTGTGAATGGAAACACTACAACTCGAATGATTCCACTCCTTTTGACTACACGCATGAGGGAATTATTTCCTGTTCTGGATCTGTCAATTAATTTGGAAAGAGGTTCTAGACCTAGATCTTTGTCTCCAATGTCTGTAAACTTAGAAGTGATGTATGACTCTACTGTGCTCTCTTTTTCATCCCTCTTTGCCATGGCTGTATCTATCTTTGTCTAAGCAATTCTTTTCCTCTTTATTCAGCCGAGAATTCTTCACAACCGGTGCAGATCTGGATAATTCTTTAGATTCAGAGGATATGTTCAATGTATTGGACATTGATTTAAGTTCCCTTTCTCTTATAAAATCACCTGTAATGAATTCCTACAATTAATTCAGACAAATATGGCAAACAGAACATGAACAGTGGATTTTAATCATAAAAATCTTCATATATCAAGCTTGCTGCCCCAAAACTTGATGTTTTATTTGCATGCAAAGAAAGCATGAATTTTACCAACTTCACCTAAGCACTTGTATCACTTATGCAGAAAATTATTTAGACAAAAATCAAGATCCTTCAACCTAGGTGCCAAATTTGGAAGCTTCCTAACATTAATTACACCTTCTTTCGAGCAAAAATCCTCTCCAAATGGGGCACACTTTTTCCTGGGCTGCACTTCTTTGCTCTTAATATTCTCAAAATATTCCTTCCATTCGCTACTCCATTTGAAATCTTGTGTCTTCTTCATCATATTTGAGATATGACGGGTTAGCTCAATGAAAGTCGAGGATGAATCGCTGAGAAAATTAACTTTACCAAAGAAAGAGTGAACTCCTTTTTGGGATGTTGGTAATGGAAAATTCTAAATGGCTTTCACATGTTCTAGATCTATCTTTGTTCCTTCCTTAGAGACAATGTACCCTAGTAGCTTTCCTTCATTATAGTAAAGATAGATTTCTTAGGGTCCAAAGAAATACCATGTTTGCGACATTGTATGAAAACCTATTCCAGATTTGAAATGTGCGTGCTTCTATTCTTGGAAAATACCGCCGATCATCAAGGTACACCACTATTCTTATATCCTTGAGATGAGAAAAAGATAAATCCATAGCTCTTTGAAACATAGCTCCAACATTGATCAAACCAAAAATCATTTTCTGGTAAGCAAAAGTTCCCCAAGGTGTAATGAACGCCATTTTATATTGATCTTCTTACGCCACCTTAACCCGATGTAGCACGAGAAACCATCGGGCATGACAAACATTTCAGATCTAGTGATAACTGCAGAGTGTGATCCATGATGGGGATGGGGTAGTTATCTTTCAATGAGTCTTGATAGAGGTTGCGAAAATCTAAGCACAACCTAATCTCACCACTCTTATTTCTCATAGGAACTATGTTGGCTAACCATTCGTAGTCATGTATGGGATAAATTATGTTTGCATCTAACAACTCACGGATCTCTACAAAGATAGTTCTAGAAATATTAGGTTATGCCACCACAACTTCGCTTAAAAGGATTTTCTTCTTGTTTTAAAGGGATGTAGTGTTGAACTTGCAGAAGTGATATGTTTTTAGATCCTAGTAAGACTAGGCAAAAACATCCATGTATTTCTTAAGAAGATTTATAAAAGCCTCTCTTTTTTCCTTTGAACAACACTTTCCTGCATTTACTAATTTGGGGTCATTTCAGCTCCCAAATTTAGTAAGTGTATCGAGAGGAAGAACCTTCCCCACTTTCTTCATTCCTTTTAAGCATCTGATCATGCTTGTCAAACATTTCCTCAAGAGATACCAAGCCTTTAGGAATTTTATTTCCCTTTAGCTGGATAATCTCCTGAATTCCTGAGACATTTGTATCCATTTCTCCCATGTAGTTTGTCTCAGAGGTGAGTTGCTTCCCTCATAGTAGATCTCTTCAAAGTTGTCCTTTTGTTGGAGAAATGCAACAATCTGCTTTTCATCATTAAAAAATTGCCATTGCTAGACATTTTCAGGAACTTTCAGGCAGAAAACCATCTCAAATTTTTAATCCCCTTGTTTGAAAAATGTGGGAGGTTGATCTGGATTTAACAAAGCTGATGTCACTGCAAGTGAATCAGCTCTATCATTTTGTTCTCTTGGAATGTAAGATACCGAGAAAGCTGAAAAATATTAAATAACAAAATAGACTCGATCTCTATAATGCTACGCTTTGTCCTTTTTTACTTGGTAGAGACCAATCTACTTAACAATTAGCTCAACATCCCCCTTTGCATGTAAGAGCTTGATTCCCATTATTCTTTCCTACTCCATACCTAACAATAGTGCTTCATACTCTACTATGTTGTTAGTGTTTTCGAACATCAATTTGAAGGAATGTGCATGCACCTTTCCCTCAGGAGAGATAAGAAAAAATCTTGCACCGGATCTAAATGAATAGTAGCTGGCATCAAATTCTAGAGACCAAACCTTGTTGTCAAGTTGATGTGGTTCTTGGATCACAGGTTAAAATTCTTCTTTATCCATTTCTAGATAATATACTCCGTGATCGATTCTGAAACAAGATCTAAGATCTAGGATCCTCGATTTCGATCATGTTTACTTAGATTTTTTCTCGGGTTCTAACTTTTGATTAAATCCTTTGATTGGTATATGCACACAAGACCAATTCATCTTGACTTCTCTCGCCTAGCTCTTTACATAAATTTCTACTCAATAGCATGCCGTAAGACACTTTGGGATGTCTCATTACAAGGATAGTCATTTTCAATCTTTTGTCTGGAAAAGAAGCAAGTACTGCCTATGCATCTTTGATTTTCCCAACTAGAGGCACTTTCCTTTCCATTGAATAGCATCTTCTGATGGTTTTTGTCAATGTGAGACCCAAGGCATTAGCAACTTTGGCAGGCATGACGTTGTCAGAATCTCCAGAGTCCAAAAAGAAATTGCTCAATTTGTATCCATTAATGAGCAATGATACATAGAATGGCTCGATCATTTCTGATGTAGCGGGGAGAAGAAGTAGAGGGATAAGAACTTACACCCACATTATTTGAGGAGGAGTAATCTTTGGAATTGAAAAGATACCCGTGAAGTATTATTTGTTGGAGGGTTGGGACCATTACTTTTCACATACTTTACCAATCTATTTAGATGATCAGAAATACCCTCAAATACTCATCTTCGACATTTGAACCTTGGTCTTCTTAATGTGATCAATAATGTCAAAATATTGAAAGAATTTACATATTTATCTTTGGGAGTTAATGAAGAAGGAAGAGGGCTACCTCTTTTCAGGATAGTAAAATCTGGCCCAAGATCTTCTCTTTCTCTTCTTTTTCCGATTGTGTATGCTTTGACATTTTGGCATGTCTGGGACCTTGTGAGCACCGTGAATGTGTGACCATCAGAATCTTCAAAAGATTCATAATATCCCTCATCAGATTTGTAGTCTAGGTAACCAATATTGGAGTCTCCAGTGGGATCTACAAAGTCTTCATCATCAAATGATTCATCAATGCCTAGATCTTCGTTATTAGTTTCCAAGTTATTCCTTGGAGAAAATTTAATTACCAACCACTGTGGTGCAGCAGAAAGTCTATTTAAATTTTGATTTTGATTGTTAAAGGTCCGAGCAGGAGCTATTCTTGAAGGGGTTGCATTTCCTACTTGAGAGATCTACTTCTTGATTTGTAGCATGTCATTAGCCAATATTTGTAGCAAAGGATCTGAAGTACTTGAAGAAGCTCCATCACCTTTGTGAGATGGTTGTTTTATTTTTATAGCCATGATCAAGTCATCTTCAACCTCCACGGTAGCATTTTTTCCTTCAAGTAGATTCACAGGTCTTGCCCTTCTCAGCTGATATCTAACTTTGGGCAACATAGCGTTTATAAAAATGTCTTTTGATTTTCATCGCTCAATGTGGTAGAAGTGGGGATTTTATATAAAATCCTTTGGAACCTTGCAATAAAGTCCCGTATGTTCTCACTTGGCTCTTTCTTCAACTGATTCGGTTGATTAATCAATGTGCTAACATCCTCTACACGCTTGAATCTTTTTAGAAATTTCTCTCGCATTGTCGCCTAGTTGGTTATGGTGCAAGGAGCTAGCTGATAGAACCATTCACCAGCCAAGTTGTATAGAGTCTCGATGAAGATTATGACCGAGACATATTCATGCTCCACTACAAGCACACCAAAATATATGAAGAAAGTTGTCAAATGATCATCCGAGTTTTCTTTTCATATGTAGTGCCCGTTTAAACAACCACTTGAGACTAAAGAAATAACCTAGGGTTAGCTAGAAAAATTATGGGATACTTTTTTTTGATTAGAAGTATTTACAACCAGGTTGCAAGACATTAGTTTGCCATTGGAAGGTTCCAAACAAAACCTATTTACCAAAACAAAAATTTCCTTTATTTACTTATATCAAGTTCACAAGGTTCCAATTTTAGGGTTATATGTTTAAGTTAGGTTCAAGGAGTAATTTACCCCCATACCTGCTCTCTAACAGGCTCAGAACTTCAACTGGATTTTTCTTTCACTTAATGCTTCCAAAATTTCCCTAAAACATTCCCAATGGATAGGAAATTTTCTCACCTTTCCGATGATATAAATAAGTCTTTCTATCTCGTTACAGAACTCAAGTTATGAGTGGGTGGAGTTCCTAGGGAAATTTTTCCCTAGAGGGACACATGGCAAGATGAAGGGGAATGTGCCTTGGGTGGTTTGGCGGGTCGCGGGGTGGCATTGTGAAAATTTCCAAATGCAGGCTCAAGGGTGAAAAACATTCTGCGCCCCCGCGGGTCCCTGAGAGGACATGTGTCAAGTCCTGGCGCCAAGTGGAGAAGGGAGAAGGGAAGAGTGGGGCGACGGGGTCAAAAGAAGTATTTTTCTGAAAATCTCAAAGACAAAGTTTAAAATATAAATGCACCTCCATCGTAGCCACAAGAGGACATGTGGCGCCCTCTGATTGGCTATGGGCCGGTGGAGGGAAAATAAAAATTTTCCCAAGCAATTTTTTTCAAAAGATAAGTTTCAGTTTATGATCCACCCTTCCACCGCGCCATGTGGCAACATGTGATTGGTTGTGGGCCGGCGGGTTTGCGGAGTAAAATGGGAAAAATTTCCCAAGGCAAATTTTCAAAAGAGACAAGTTTTTAAATTGGTCCGCCCCTCCCAGGGTGCCATGTGGCAGGCCCTGATAGGTTGTGGAAAGACGGGGCCACAGACCTTTTTGGGAAATTTTTCCAAAGTTCAAATTTCTAAAAATTTTCCTAAGGCTGAAAAGACGGGAAATTTTTGGCTTGCGGGCCTCCAGGGAAAATTTTCCCAAATTTTCCCACTCAAGCTCAAAAATTTCAAAGTGCCATAACTTGAGCTAGAAAGCTCGGTTTTGGGAAAACAAGAACTTTTAGAAAGCTCTCAATGCCCTCTTTACACAAGAAACATAAATTTTACTTTTGATGAAGTTTAAGGGGTAAATTTTACAAAAATGAACTGTGGGCTTTTAATTAGCCAACTGGAAAGTTTCCAACTTTCAATTTTGATTAAATTATATCTCCTCCTTCACTCAACATGTCAAACAGACATGGAGGATTGGTCTAGGGAGAGTTTAGAGTGTTTTAGGAAAGTCAATTTTGTACAATTGATTCCAATTTGGGATTTTTTCCAACAAATGACAGGAAATGGTTGAGAAGGAGATTAAGCTCAAATTTGCAATGGTTCAAGTTATTCTCTTAAATCTTCTTGTCGATTTGAGTTCATTACTAGTATATCATGTTGGATTTTAAGGTTTCTAGGTAGATTGTTAAGTGCTGGTTCAAACTGTGCATTTTATTTAGAATTACCAGTTTTAAAAGTCACAATGCCAGTGATCAAATTTTTAAAGGATCTATTTGTCAATTTTATCATTTAAGTGTGGCATATAGTTTCTAAATTAATCCAATGCATATAGTTGTTTCTAAACAAATCCTTTCCAAGTTAAATTACAAGTTCTGATTCCAAATTTAATGTAATTCCAAGGATGCAAAAACAATATACTTCCTTCCTTCGCATTCTTCTTTCCAACAGAGATTTTAATTCACCAAAGCCATTCAAATCCAATATCCAGTACAATTTTGAGAAAAGAATGCAATCCTTTATTGTTTTCCAATAACTCTTTACAATTTTCTCTTTTACATTTGATTTCTAAAATACAATATACAATACATATAACAATTCTTCACATTCCTTTTCAAAACAGAGAATGGAATATAACTCCTTACATTTCACATTTCCATTTCAATATTTCTTCATCAATACAAGTATTTTCTTATTGCAATTAATTATACAATTCATCCACATCAAAGTGGGAAGGGATACAATAAACTTGCTCACAAGAAGGGACTGTCAAACTATATTTTCCTCTTGCTCAAAACAACAACATGCTCCATTTCTTTTTTTTCTCCAAATTTATCACAACAAAGAGGGGGAAAGGCAATGCTCTCCACCCAACCAAGACATCCAATGAAAGGAGAATCCTTCCTTCATCATTGGCCCCTGAGCCCCAACCAAGATGCAATAAAAGGTGCAATTCAACCATGGCAACAACTAGCTTCCACACACAACATTCTTTCACATACACATTTTCCTTTTTAAAACACAAAGCAACACCAAAAGCAAATAACAGTTCACAACTGCATTTAAAAACATTCAAATCACAACTCAGGCTTGATCATGCAAGCCAAAGGAGCAAGGACTATGGGGGAAGCTACTTATGCCTCCCAATTGGGAATTGGGCATCCACCAAATAATCATACCACCAATATAACATATCATAACCCATAAACCTTATATCTCCCAACCCCTCCTTATACCCCCTCCCCCAACCCAAAGTTTATCCCTTATGCCCCCACAAGTAAGAAATGCAAGCTATTTATTTTCCATGGTGGATCCCAAACCTAAAAATCCCTCCACAAAATTCTGATGCCCATGGAATTTCCCTTATGCCCCCCACAAGAATTCCCCATAGCCTTCTCCTACACCATTCCTAAGGCAGTCTACCCAACCAGCCAACAAATAAAACAATGCATGCACCATACACACAACACAATAAGAAAATAACAACAATAAGGAAGAAATAAAATCCTACCTCTCCATGGAAGGATTTTCTCCACACAACAAGCTTTGAATGTCAAAAACACAAGTCCCAAAACGAAGTGCCAAAGTATCAAATGCTCTCCAATTTCCTCCAAATCAACAAGATCTCTAATCACAGAAAAATGTGCCCAAGGATGCATGCAAAACATAGTCCAAAATAGAAATCTCCCAAGCATGCAAAGTTATCTCAAAAACTTCTTACAAAAACCAAATCTCCCACAAGAAAATGTGCCCCAAGGAAGAATGCAAAAAGGTTCAACAACCCAAAACAAGAAGAGAGTTTGAATTAAATAGAAGAGGGAGAGAAGAGGATGATGTGGATCCATGTAGGATGCCACATCACACATCCTCCAATTCAAACACAAAAGACAAAATTCCATTCTCCCAAGCACAATAAATGAAATGAAAAATTAACTTACACACTCTAAAAGATCCCACACCTCAAGGGACAACTATTTAATAAAATGTAAGAGAGTGCAATCCAAAACAAGCAACATGATGAATAAAATGCATTTAAAAGTCACAAATCACATCTCCATCCATAAGTATGGTTGTTATATTAAATTTAGAGGCATGGGACAAGTTTTACTTGTCCCACAAGTCTCCAAAAATAGCCCCCAAGGTCAAATTCGAATTTCCATGGAGGTGGAGTATTTCATACTCCAAATTTGACTTACACAAGCTCTTAAAAAATTAAATACAATAGCCATCAACTCTTATAATTACTTCCCATATCCCATTTGATTTATTTAAAGTTTAACTATATGATTCCCTCTTTAATCCATCACAATTTTAATTAATTTAAAGGAAAGGAACACATTACTTAATAAAATACATACAACAATAATAAAAGGAAACACATTAATAAAATACACAAACCCACGAGTCACATGTAAAGGTAATCCCCCCATGGGAATCCCTAACAAAATACACACACACACACAAAACAAGTTGCCATGGTGACCGTGTTGAATTCACCCAGAATTCCATTTTGGTTGGTCTCCGATCCCCCGATGTTTTGTTGTGATATTTTTAAACCTGCAAAACACAAATACCTCCTTCGGCCTCATGGCCATATCAGAACATCCAAAATGAATATATAATATAATCATGAAATCATCTATACATATGAATCACAACAGTCATCAAGGCAATCAACAAAATCATTTACAATTTATATCGACAACTATGTCATCATCAAATAATTTTCCTTTTCTAGGTTTATTCATAATCTCCAAAATCACACATCCGAATAACTTCCATTAAACATCCATGCCAATAGTATATCATCATCCACATATGAGTGTCTCTAATAATCACCATGCATTATATATAATCAGATTCAACAATAATCTAGGATCTGACATCTAACACCATACTAAATCAAACTATTAAAATATCTGTCATAGTCTACAGTATCATGATTAGTAATAAAAGGTGCCAAAGGAAAGTGGGCACTACATCATCTCTAAAATTTTTGGAAAATTCTTTCTGGATCCTTTGGGAAGATCGTGTATAGGTGGAGTCAAGTTCAGTGGCCCAAAAGTTTGCTCCCCATGGGATAGGTACTATCTGGTTTTAATTTTGATTCTAGTTCTGCATGATGAGTAGGGCACGTCTTCTCCTTGTGTAGACTTGGTGAATAATTCCTACCACCTGATTATGCTGAAGACGATCCAGATCTGGATGAGCGTGCACTCTCTTTCTTGGTGAGATCTGGATCTGCAGGGCTTCTAACTTGAGGAGGATGATTGAAATTGAATTGCTCTCCCGATGAAGAAATGATCAATCCTTCCTTGCACCTTCATAGATCGGGTGAATGGACGTTCAACCAGGTTGAGATTTGTATGGAAAACACTCGATCTTCAAGAGATAAAATTTTATCTCGCAAAGATAGATGTTCCCCAACTGAGTCACCAAAAGCTGTTGGCTAGATTTTCGCATAGCTAAAAACCTAGGCAAATCATGAGATAAATCTCCGTCATTATCGGTGAGGCTCTCGTGTCAAATTTTTCAATTAAAATATGCTAGTATCTATATGGGGGTTTTACTTTAACTATTCAGCTCATGAACCATAACTATATAGTTTTACAACAAGTAAGTAAGCTGTTTAAGAAAGGAAATATTTAAAGAAGAAGGAAATAATAAAACACAGGGAAGAAATAGGGAAGATGCAACCCAATCAATAGATAAAATAGTTGATTGCATGCACATAGAAGAAAACAATAGATATCAACACACAAAATTATAAGAAAAGGCCACTCCCGATCTAGATCTAAAATAACACAAAGTTTATAAGTAGATCTGAGATAAAAAGCTTGAAAGAAAATGCACCGTGACACAAAGTTCTTTGGAAATCTACTCCTTTGTATTCCTTTGCTTCAAATAGCTATCAAGGGTTTTAGCACAAAGTCTAGAACACAAGAATGTTGCTTACAAATTCTGATCATTAACCCGAAGGTTCTTCTCCTACTTATAGAATGTAGAAGGGAAAGTACAAATGGGAAACTCAACTGAACTGAAACATAAACAAAAGGTAAAGATAACATCTGACAATCATCTTCCTCTAATTCCTCTTCAAGTGACACATCTATCATTTAAGTAATAGAATTGTTCCACATAACTTAAAGTAATGGTTTCAAAACCAATAACTTTAAAGTTTTACAATTACATCCAGAACGTAGAAAATAGAAGAAGAAAAAGTAGAAGAAGAAAGACATGCCAACTGTAACATTTATATCTTCTTTTTGTTCTGATACTGAATATACTTGTTGAACATGTAATTCAACATCTTCCCATTTGTCTTAGACACAACTTCCTTTTCTATCCTGAACTGCAGCAAGCCTTTGTTCAATACCCATATACTTGCTTCCACCTCCTCCAATTTAGGCCCGAACTTCTCAATATCTAACTGTAGTGCCACAAATTTGCTGATGGAATTCATTGTGAAAGGCTTAACAACTCCATCAATTCTCCCTTGCACCATCAGAAGAGACCCTTCCATGGAATTAGGAACTCTGCTAGGAATGATTTGTGTGTATGAAGTAACGTTCCCGTCCACTTCCTCATGAGTGAAAGTAATGACATTGTCTAGTAAAGATGATACCATACTCTCAAGTGCTTGCATCCTTTTCAGCATAATTCTATAGATCTCCAAATGGAAAGATACTGCAAACTCAAGTTGCTTCCCCTTCTCAATTGATCCGTCGGGTACAATCCATTTTGCAATCAACACTTCTCTTGGCAGCTTATTTATTTTGGCCAAAGTACTCAGGTTACTCTTAGAAACTGTGTTCATATCTATCGTGCTTGTCACCAATTGCTTCAGCTGATCTGATGCATCTTTCATAACTTGTAGGTGGGTTGGCACCTCTCTCGAGTTATATAGAAGCTTGACGAATGATCAAAATTTTCCATTCATCGATAGCTTTAACTTGGTTACTTGCATCTTCCATTTCTGCATTAGATGATCACTCACCTGCTTTTGTGCTGAAATGGGCTGAGTGGAAGATTTAGCAACCTTGGCAATGATCTCGCACAATTGAGATACCTGCTTCTGAAGTTCAATTTTCTTTGCCTTTTCTCTATCAAGCCTAAGGAATAGAGCATCTATCAATGTCTATGTGTCCTGCTTCAATCCTTCTGTGGTGGCTTGACCTATGGGTACTCTGGTTACTATTATGTCTTCTGCCGTGAGCTCATCCTCTTTCTTCCCTTCGTCGGAACTGACATCTCAAAAACTTCTACCCCGACTCCTCAATGATCAACCTTGAAGTTACCTTAGCAACTTTAGGTTTTCTGTCTTTTCGCCTAGACTCAGGAGTAGCTGCAAGTCGTGTTCCTCCAAGTTGATTTCCTCTCTAGCCTCTAGAACCAACTGCGAAGTCAACCATTCTGAGAAATTACTTCTCGAAGAATGAGAAGTTGCCAAGTGTACCACCATCTTGCACTCGATTCTTATCCATATGAAACCACTACAAGTGTTGTGGCTGTCATCCTCTCGAATCATCTAAAGAAAAATCTCTTTTAAACTCGCCATCCGCAACTTCAATATTTCTTCGGAACATGTTCTAAATGTAGTGGTGAGGAGAGAAGATGAATGTTGCTTGGATTCAACAGAGGAGTCCTAATGTCCTACCGAGGTGTAACAATCGGTGAAGTACTAGATGATAGAGAATGCTGGAAATTTTCATAACCGCATAAGTGATCTTATCCTTTGAAGGAGACCTTTTGTGCACTTTAATATTCTTAGACCTTCTCGCTATTTTCTCCTCCGTGCTTTCTCTTGAGGGAATATTCTATGCTAAAGTTGCCCATGATTTGATTTATCAATGCTTTATTAAGGCAATATCCCTTCATCAGCAACTAGTTTGAAGTATTCACCGAGAATGACGACAGACCTTTCCTCAATCGTATGGCAGCCCCTATGTTCTCTCAAGTACGAGATCTATCTCCTTCAATTCGATGGTATGTGTCAAGTAACACAAGCCCATCATCTTTAAGATCCGCAGGTATCCCTGCTAATCCAAAGTCAAACACTTTCCGTGCTGATAACCTACTGAAATATTTTTTTCTAACGTCGTACTCACTTCTACACTTTATCCAGAAATTTCCAATGAAGGCACATGTGCATACTCCCGGGAGATTGTCTTCCTCGCCACTCCAAATGGATCAAAGTTTAACCATGTTGGGAAGACCTCTTGCTCATACTTAGAGAACATATCTGCTTCAATTCCTTGGGTCTTATGAATGCTTTGATAGCTATAATGGCCCACAGTGACCAAGAAGAAGCTTGTAGACTTATGGGATTTTGTGAAGGTTGTGCATCTCCATAAGTTTTTTTCTTAGATCCATGGTGACCAATCTATCATTAGATATCTTAACTAGTTCTCCGAGAAAATCCGGTGACCCCGAGGTATGTGAAATCCACAAACCGATTGAAGAGAGGCGCGATTTTGGACACGGCTTCGCATGCTTCCTTACTCACCCTGTTGGCCTTTAGATCACCGTCCGCCATCAAATGAATTTGTAGAAGAATCCATCGTTGACCACTTTGAAATATTTCTTGCATTCAGTACAATAAGCTATGGGTAGCACTCAAAAATAGGGTCCTTGGAAAGAACACCACATCTATCCACTTGGAGAATATGCCTTGTGAAGGCATTGCATATACCAAATAGGAAGTCATTTTGAAGCTAAAAGTACACCTCACATTCTAGATCTGCTCACCAATTTTGGTGCTAATGATTTCCGACCAATTGATTATTGAATCTACTTTGTTGATTTCAATGGTCTTGATGAAAGCATACATCCATACGTGGAAGTCGTGAGCATTCACTTTTCCATTTATCCTAGATAACAATTTAGCAATGTAATCCACCTCTTGTACATGATTTGACCATGGATGAGTTCTCGGGAACTTGGAATTAGATCTGGGATTCTTCATGTATCTACTATTCATTATGCCCATGCATTCAACTCTATGCTTTTCCCATCTATTTCCGGCATCATGTATGCTAATATTAGTCACCACCTTTCGTGTCAGAATATTCAAACAATAATTGATGAACTGTGCATCCAAACAGATTATTGTTTTCCCCGTAGCATCTCGGAATGATCTAGATGATGGATGGTAAGACCTAGCACATTCCATGACAAACTATAACAACTGTGCTGTGAATGGAAACACTGCAGCTCGAATGATTCCACTACTTTTGAGTGCACGCTTGAGGGAAGTATTTCCTGCTCTGGATCTGTCAATCAATTCAAAAAGAGGTTCCAGACTGAAATCTGTGTCTGTAATGTCTACAAACTTAGAAGTGATGCATGACTCTACTGTGCTCTCTTTTTCATCCCTCTTTTCCATGGTTTGTATCTATCTTTGTCACGAATAGTTCTTTTCCTCTTTATTCTCGCCTGAATTCTTCACAACCGGTGTAACTTTCGATAATTCTTGATTCAAAGGATATGTTTAATATACTAGACATTGATTTAAGCTCCATTTCTCTTATAAAAGCACATGTAATGAATTCCTACAATTAATTGAGACAAATATGGTAACCGGAACATGAACAGTGGATTTTAATCATAAAAATATGCATATATAAGCTGCTGCCCTAAAATTTGATGTTTTATTTACATGCAAAGCAAGCATGAATTTTACCAACTTCACTGAGCCCCTGTATCACTTGTGCAGACAATTATTTAGACACAAATAAATCTCCTTCAACCTAATCGTCAACTTTGGAAGCTTCCAACATTAATTACACCTTTCGAGAAAAAGTCCTCTCCAAATGGGGCACACTTTTGTATGCAGGTTGCACTTCTTTGCTATTGAATTAATTAATTCATCCTTATGGCAGCCCTTGCTTATATAACCCTCATAATTCTATAATTAATTAATGCCTCTCCTATTCCTGGCAATTAATTAATTAATTAATAAGCTCTTCTCTTCAAATGGGGCACCTATTTTGTGCATGTTCATGGCTGCCATTAAATAAATTAAATTTATTTAATTTTAGCTCTCTACTTCCAGTTAACTTAAGCCTCACAGTATGCTTTGACCTCAGCCACTGAAAATAGGAATTAATTAAATCAATTAATACTTAAAAAGTATTATTCCTCTCCCAAAAGCGGCACACTTTTTTAACATGAAGGGGTTGTACAAAATAAATAATATTTATTTAATTTTAGAACTTCTAATTCCAATTCCCTTTATCCACTTTCCCTTTGTTGACTTTTCCACAAACCTGGGTGCCAATTTTAGAGAAGAAATTAATTAATTTAATGCATTTAAAGCTGCCCTTCCTTCCCAAAAAGGGTTGCACTTTTGGCATAATCAATTTATATTTTTAAAAGCCAATTAACAATGGGATTAATCACCCCGCACCTGCAGATCCAAAATCCCATGATCCACTTAATTTGTTTGATTTTCATAATGGGATTATTTACCCTACAAGGTAGGAAACAAAATCCCATCAATGCCTTAAGTGATTTTTCTTTTATTCCAAAATAGGGATTTTTACCTTGCAAGGCGGGTAATAAATTCTTGCTTACTGCTACCTACGATTTTCCTATTGTGACTTAAGTGGTATTGCTTTCATGGGAAAAAGTACCTGCTAGGTAGGTACAAAATCCCACACCTGTTGTTTCCAAAATCCCACGATTCACTTTAAACCCTCTTTTCCAAAAATGTTGCCGACCTAGAAGAAGCTTTTGTGCACGTCTTCATCTTTTCCAAGAGAGTAAGACCTCGATGGTGAATTCCTTCTAACATAACATGCATAGGTGATATCTAGATACTCCGGAAAAGAATCAAGCCAAACCGGTAAAGGAATTGATCTAGAGAAATTTCACAGAAAACGAAACGGGAGAACACCAAAAACACAAAACGTTCTAGAAGTCACAAATAAAGCACATGATTCATTCCTGGTTAAAACCCTACTAGTATATGGGAAAATTTATATGTACGATCACAAGTACAGAGTTTAAACCGGAGCACAATTTTCCTCAAATGGGGCTCAAAATAATTAAATACAAAATTTCCATTATTTTTCATAATAAAACAATTTTGGGCATATGGGTATTTGTGAAAAATGGCTTATATGGATCCTTTGGAATATCTTGACACATTACAGGAAATTTCTGGAAATAAAAACAAAAAATGACCCATTATTTTAAAAGTACAATTTTTGTTTAAATAGGGTAGTCAGTTGCGGGGTGAAATCGGGGACATCGGAAGTTGTGACGTTAAGGGATGATATTATAATGCATTTTATGTAGTGGGTTATGTTGTTGATAAATTTGATATGTTTGAGGATGCGTGGGGGTTGGTGGAAGTGGTTGATAAGGGGGAATGTAAGTGAAGGGTTGTGATTGAATGGGTTATGATAAAGGTTGTTGTTGAGGAATGTAGATGTGATAATATTTATGAGATTGAGTTGGATGTTGAGAGATGGGGATATTTGATTGATGAGTTGGTATGTAAGTAATATATAGTTGAGATACTTGAGTGGATTGGTTGGTAAGAATATAAACAAATACACCTCAAGGAGGAGGTTGATGTGCTTGATTTGATTCAAATGGATGAGGTAGAAAGTGAGACTCTTGCAATGATTAGATAGGCACACTAGTGACCACAATGGATGAAGAGGTAATGGGGATAGAGGAAGTGATAGTGGTGTTTATGAAAGGAAAATTGGGTAGAAAAGGCTCCACCAATTGAGTTAATTGATGGGATTTGTGGATCATGATGGAGTTATGGACTAGATAGTCATGAATGGTGATAGGATTAGGGTAAAAATTTCTTGAAACTCTAAGCATCCATGAGGGATGATAGGAGGTATAAGGGTATCCAAATGAGTAGTAGACATGGGAATTTTCGGTCTAGAGGAAATGCACCGATGAGAGGTAGAAATATTTGTTTTAAGATGAGGATTATTTTTGATGGCATGGGTCTCATGAAGAGAGACCATAGAAACAAGGGGTTGGGAGACCAAAGGCATGGTGATCATAGGTGTAGAAGAAGCAGTGACAAGTGTAGAAGCTTGTTGGGAAAGATCATCGAAGTGGGGATGTTAATGAGGTTATAGCATCCCGAATTTTAGGACTCGTATTATTAATGAATCTGTTTTGGTTGTAGTTTGTGTTTTCATTACTCACTCATCAAGGTATGAGTGTAATGCACAAAATAATGGACATTAGTCCATATACCCGTATAGTTATGATCATAGGTACGTGATCATATGTAAATTTCTATGCTAATTGAAAGAAACTAACACCTAGTAGTTTCAAAGAAAATCTAAATCTACCATTAACATTATGATTAGAGCTTAAAGGAAACTAGCTATTTTGCATAAACATGAATTAAATCACCTAATGCTAACCATTCCTACTCTATTAATGTATGATTACTCTAAAACATGAGCCTATTTAGATCATGAGTAATCAAATATATGTGTTTGATCTCCAAAGAGAGGGAAGGATCTCACCAAGAAATGGCTATAAGGCCAAGCTTGGATCTTCCTTTCTACTCAACAATGGTAGAATGGATGCAAAGATGAAGTAGCTATTCCAAAGAATGGAGAAGGATCTTATCATAAGCTTGTATAAATCACTAATCAAAGTAATGGTGTAAGGTGTGAAGGATGTAGGAGGGTCCTTTATATAGCTTTCCTATTTGGGAGAAGCTTGAATCCTAATGAATGTGGGATAAAGGATAAAGTAGATTTAGACTTTTTAAGCTTGATTAGAGGAATTAACAAGTTTTTACCAACTCATGGGAGTTTAGGGTGCTTTAATTAATCAACTAGGATTAATTAATAGGCTATAATAAGCTTTTAGGCTATTTGGAAGTGATTTAGGAGGATTTTGATATGATTTGAAGCATTTGAAAGATGGATTTGCCAATAAAAAGGTTTATTGAATAAATACATTATTAAAAAGGATTAATGAACTCATAATAGTTAATTAATTAATTGGAAGAGGATTATAACTAACGAAGTGTCATTAATTGGCATCCAAAATGTGATAAAGGCTAGTTAATTAATGAAGTGTCGTTAATTGACCAAAATAAAGGAAAAATTAGTTAATTAGCGAGAAATCACTAATTATAATGGAAATGATAGGAAAGAGGATAATTAGTACAATTTTAGTAATAAAATTGTGTAAGTGAATTTTAGGTGTCTACATTTGCCCCTCTTTCGGGTGTCATAAAGTAACACCACTTGGATATATTAGAAAGTATAAAAATTAATTTTTGAAGAGAAATTATTAGAATGAAGGATTCCCCCTTGAGTGTCGATGGGGTGATATAATAGGGCGATCGATGATAAAAAATATGAAGGAAACATATAGAAGAAAAAAGGTGGGGGAGGGGGGATAAAAATGATCCCTATTACCCGGAGTGTTTTGGAAGAAATATTAATAGTGATGAGACATGATAGTGAAGAATATGGTAATAGCCTTTGCATCTAGATCATTGATAAACCACTTTGTTTCATCACTTTTCTCATATGATCTACATCATTGACTCTTATCAAAATATACACATACATAAAAAAGTGTAAAATAACATGAAAACTATAATACTAACATTTGTTCATTGCTAAATCACTAACTTAATGCAACATACATAACATAATTCAATACGATAAAATAAACAAGCTAACATGATAGGAAACAAGTACAAACACAAATAAACAAAAAACGTTCAAGACAATTGCACCAATGTTTTTATTATCAAGCTTTAGTTCTGTTGGAACATAATGGTTAACTGGTGACCACCCCTTAATTAAATATGGGTCCAATATTATACTATAGGTTAAATATTTAATAATATGAAATATTTCTATTTCTATTATTAAATATTCAAGCCTTAGGATATACTTTAGGTTAAATATTTAATAATAAGAAATAGTTATATATCTATTATTAAATATTTTAAACCCTAGTATATGTGTCAGCCATTTAGGTTGAAAAGGTGGGTCGGAGACATACCCGATCACCTCATATAAAAAGGACTTCACGTCCTCATTTGATATAGTGAAAATATACATCAAAGGTGTTTTTACCCTTGTGATTAGGGTTTAAAAGAGGAGGCAATTTCTTTGGATGTAAAAGGGTTCTCTACAATAAATGTTACTTTACACAATGGTTTTTACCTTGGGTTTTCCACTATAAATATTGTATCATTTATTATTTAATTTTTGTAAGTATTTATTTATTTTTTATTCAATATAGTGTGATGTTTATTGATTTAATATTGCATAGTTTATTAATGTCGTATAATTTAATTGATTAAATCCATAGTTAATAGAATCCTCAAATTATACCAATTCCCAAATGTTTGAGGTAATGAAAAGGGTTAAAAATGGAACCCCAAGAAAAAATACATGTGAGGTGAATAAACGGAGGACACATGGGTCATATGAAAAAGCAACCGTGTCTTTATGAAACAATACCAAGAAACTCTTTTGTACAAGGAGTATAAACATAGTAAGCAAACAAACCTTGTTAATGAAGGTAGATATAGATGATCCACAAGTCATTTGCAAGAAAAATGAGAACCAAAGAAAGATGGTTTTTAGTAAAAATTCAATGTTTTAGGATGATGCATCGATACAGGCTTGAGTTGTGTGCATGTTGTTTACAAATTTTAGATTTTAAAATTTTTTATAATGTTTTGGATATTTTGATTTTTACCAATTTTTTGGATTTTTTTAGTTTTTTAAATGATATTGAAGAATAAAAATATTGTGGGACATCTCCAAAAATTATGGAAATAAAAATATTCCCCATGTATAAGAAAGGGTCACGTGAAGCAAAAACATGCCCAAAGTGTAGCGAAAAATGGTCGAAAAATGACTATTTAATAAAAATCATCATGCAACTTGAGTCTTTGGAAGAAGATAAAAGAATCACGACGGTCATCTAGCCCATTGAAGGTGAGTAAAATGATGAATTAGGGAAAAATGGATATAAATAGTAGGACAAGAGGGGTAAAATCCATTGCGGTGAGTTATTTGTTACCTAGCTCCTTTGATTTTTTAGCGAGGCATTTGCTTTGACATTTGAGAAAGATGGCATAAATTTTGTGACATCGACACCGCATAGATAAAGTTTGAGAGTACATGAGGCCTCTCACAGATGGTGTAATGGTACGTAAAATAACATTTTCATAATTTTGAATTCATTTAATAGCATTTATTGCTAGGGAAAAAGCGTAGGTTGACACTAGCACAAGCCCTAGGTTGTGCTTAGCGTAACTAGGCTTGCGTTAGCATCAAAACAAGAAAGTTAGCATTGAATTTTTTTAGGGCTAGGTTAGGGTTGCACTAGTGTGAAAATGGGTAAGCTAGCATGACCAGGGGTACATTAGTATAAGATTTTGTGAGCACAAAAATGAGTAAGTTAGTGTGAATAAGGATTGCACTGAAATCTTGAAAGGTTTGTGCTAGTGTATAATGGATTGTGATAAGCTTATGACCCTTAGGCCTTAGAATTTTTATAAAAGAAATTGAATATTTTTAGAAAAACCTAGCAATGAATAGAAGAATATAAAATTAGTTAGAATATCTTAGGAAGATATTATTAGAAGAAAATGATGTTAATCAGGTGTTGTGTAATCTTGCAGGAAAGATTGTGCAACTTGGATGTGCATGAGCAACACGAGTGCCTTAGAGCCTATGAGGAGACATTCACACAACAAGAGTAGATATTGTTGTTTGTGATCTTGGAGGCCACTAGACTCAAGTATATTGCAAAACTACCTAATATCACATTGGATCATGCCCTATTGACTACCTTATGAGAGATGGATAAGTGAGAGCCAGAATTTTAGACAACCGACCGACGAGATGAATGTCATGTTAGAGGATGTATATCAGATACTCTAAGTTTTGATTCAAGGTAGCTTGGTGGAGTATGAAGGGGATGACACTGGATTACAGTATTACATATGGGACATGTTTTTATGCTAGGACATACCCCAAAAGGGTATGTCATTGTTGCTTTATAGTTACTTTATAGATAGAGCATTACAAGGATACCTATTTACTTGATAGCTCTTATCGCCAGCTACTTGCTGCATGACAAGATAGGTACACACTTCGTTCTTAGATTAACAATAGTTATACATAGGCTTATAGATGGCGAGGTATTTTGTTGGGGTTAGTGCATATTCACCCACATGTACTTTGACCTACATTTGATAACATATTGAGGCATGAGGAGTGTGGGACCATCTACCTTAATATATATCTCGGCCTAGGACCACATTGCTATTGGTCACCCACATGGAGTGTTACAAGTTTGAGCTCCAGACGAGCCATCTTGCATGGGCTGAGAGCTAACAGTGAGAATATTCACTCACACATGGGTGATACAACATATTATAGGTGAGAATTTGATGACTTGCAACTTTGTATGATCACTTGATGACCTTACATATTATATCAATGGAGAGAGTATGTCGTAGAGCTTAGCCTCGTGTAGAGGTAGATCATTTCATTATTAGCATCCATAGTCACATCTTTGAGTGGTATAGGGTTGACCAAGTACTGATGGTAGTTGGGCCACATTTAGGGCATTCTAGGTGATGATATGTGGTACATACATAGATCATGAGTGAATTTTGAGTACAAACCTCGAGATCAGACAATGTCGAGCTTGAGCCAATTGTTATCCATTTTTCCCCCTTTAAAAATGGATTAAAGCGAAAGGTTTGGGCATTGATAGTTAATGGGGAACAACTTACAAGGTATTTTGTAAAGAGCTAGAAAGCTGCGATGAAGGTTTGGGCGAGTTTTTAATGATCGAGATAGAAAAATGTATGGATTTTCACCTCATTGTTATGCATCAACCATTTCTTCTTGATGTATGTACATGCCCCTCTTCCTATCACACGTAAACCACTTGGCATTGTCATGTGTCAACCACACTTTGTTGACGTGTGTCAATAATGCATTAGCCACCTTCCTCTTGTTGTGCTTCATATTTTGCTTTCTTATCGCATGAAAATGTCCTCCTTGACATGTGTAAACACTTTATTAACACGTATCAAAAATGTCCTCCTTGACATGTGTTAATTCCCTTGTTGACGCATGTTAACCACTTCATCATTGTCACACATCAGCCATTTCTTCTTGGCGTGTGTCACCACTTTCCTCTTATCATGTGAAAGTGTGCTTTACTATTGCAAGATAACTCCCCTCCTTTCCATGTGTCATCCACCTTCCCCTTTTCATGTGTCACCACCAATTTCTTGTCACACGACAACATCCTCCTTGACGTGCATCAATGCCTTTGTTAATGCACATCAAAAATGTCTTCCTTGACAGTGTCAACACCCTTATTGAAGCATGTTAAACACTTCCTCGCTGTCACACGTCATCCATTTCTTCTTGATGTGCGTCACCACTTTCCTCTTGTTGTGTAACAACATACTTTTATATCGCATGATAACTCCCCTCTTTTCCACATGTTAGCCACCTTCCCCATCACCTCCACCTTCTTATCACGCATCTGCGTTGCTTCATGTCATGTGTCAATCACCTTTTTCGATGCGTGGCAACCTCCCCTCTCTATTGCATGAAATCATTTCTTTTTTGTGCGAAAAATCATTTCCTCATTAGCAACGACTCTTCATGTTCTGTCGGGTGTCGTGAAGTGGTTCGTGTCGGGTGACAAAAGAGATTTTTAGATACCGAGAGGCATTAATAACACCATACATGGTAGCTCAATAACCATATTAATTATGTATGACATCCATGCTAGCCATGCGATAAAAATACCATTGGAAAGTGAACTGGTATGTTTTCCCATACCTCCATATGGGCAATTAATGAAAGATGTCAGTTGGTAGCTCCTTTTCTCTCTATATATGTAATTTCCCTTCATTTGAAGGGGAGACATTCTTGATTGTAAAGAAACTCTGCCAAAATTGTTCCAACACTTTTGTGAGCTACATGCCTCAAATTTATGCATTTTGTGAAGGATTCTTGCCTTGTGCCTATATTGTAATGGATTGTGCATCATTTTAAGTAATAAAATTAGTGTTTTGTGGTTCTTCTTTCCCTAGCTTGATTTATATTGCATTTCTCACCTTCTATTATATTTTACAGGTATATTGTGCATATTGTGTTCCTTTATAGGGTTTAAATTCATTATGCTCCACAAAATTGGAGGTTTGAATGTGTTTTAGGATTGTGACACTTTTTTCCCTCTTCTTCCCCATTTTTCTCCACTTCCACTCACTAGGAATCTCTCTATTCTTGTTTTGGTACTACCACCTCCCTTAGTTTAGGATTTACATTCTATGTATTTCTCTCTCTGGTCCCTTGGAATTGATAGTTTAGGAGTAGGTTAACATTAGAATAGGTCAGGAACTAGCCTTATCTAGAGGTTTGTCTTAATCACAAGGATCCCACACCTTGAGAAAATCCCATGTTAGTCAAAATAAGGTTTTTAATTTGTAAATCATACGGTGCTACTTTTTCGACATAATATTTTGGTACACACTGGTGGGAAAAAGTCAATATTTTAATTTTTATCAAGATTGGGTGTGTGTCTTTGTGAATTTACAGCCTTTAGAGGATTTGCAACAACTGATTTGGTGACTCTGTCATTTAAATCCAAAGTGGTTTCAGCAACCCAAGTTTATCAAGTTCATGAGAAGAGTGCAAACCTAGTTTAGAGAAAGAGAAGAAGGTATCTTTGAATACTTGCAGTTATCTCTAGGTAGAGGAAGGAGAGGAAGAAGAGTACAAAGGTATCCATCTCCACCAAATAGAACATTATCCACACCTCCACTTAGTAGAACCTTTCTTCAATTAAATAGGGTTCTTAGGCCACTCATGATGGCTCATCAACAACCACCAAATCAGCCACCTTCAAACCCCTCGAAAATTTCATGGGAAGCGAGTCCACTTGCCATTATCGAACAAAATCCGGTCCTGATAGCAACATTAAAAAATATCCCATAGTTCATTGGAGAAAATCACACAACTCCCATAAAATGCATTCAAGACATTAGAAATGTTTGTGCTATACATGAGATTGTTGAGATGGATGTTGCGGTCAAGTTGTTGGCTTCTTATTTCAAAGGAAAAGCTTTGTAGTGGTTCAAAGGCTTGGGAGCAGGATCAATTCAGAATTGGGATCAATTGTGCATAACTCTCTATGGCTATTTTGGGGAGAGGGTTGATAACTTATCCCTTTTGGAGAAGATGAATACAATCAAAAGGGAACCAACTAAGAAAATGACAGACTTCAATTCCAGATTCCAAAGAACATGGGAAAGGATCCCAATTGCGGTCAGACCAATAGCTGAAGGTGCATTTCTCTATTTTCTTAAAGCTCTAAATTATGATATATTTGTTATGATACAATCTATGGGAGGAATAACCCTACTAGACGCCTATGCCATAATCATTAGAGCGAGAATTTCCTAATTCAAGCCGGTATACTTGTACCTAGGCCACATATGCCTCTCTATCTAGATATGGGGAATCCTAATCCTAATTAAACACCTATAATAGCCCCCATCCCTACTCTAAGAAATCAGAGTTCAAATGAAGCTTCCACTTCTTCTTCTAGCCTTTCAATTAAACTATACGAGGTTATGAAAAAATTACAAAACTTAGGAAATGAGTTGGTAACTCTTAAGAAGAAACAAACTCAAAATTCTAGACCTTATCAGCCTCAGTTCCAACCCAATAAACCTCTATATCAACCAAACAAGCCACTGTTCAAGCTACTAACTAGAACCAAGGACAACCAAAAGTTGCTAAGCCATTCCAAGCATATAACCCTAATACAGTTTCAACATCTAGGGCCTAGGTTCTAACTCAAAAAAACATAGAACAATAATATGAATGGTGTTTCCCATGCAACCAGCCATATAATAAGGAAACATGCTTCAATGGTTCTTTAAATCAAGTATTGATGGTGACTACAATGGGTGTTCTTTATGAACTAAACCAAGAATAAAGTCAACAATAGGTAACTAATCAGGAAGCACCTCCAAACGAGACAACACTTGTGAATTGACAAGCTAAAGATTTATGTGGAATAAATCAGTCCCCTTCTCAAAGTGTGGCAGCCAACATGAGGTCTAAGAGGAGGAATATAGAGGAAGGGAAGTCATCTAATCCAAGTACTTCTCAGCCTTCTATCACACTTTGGGGTATTACAATTCCAAGTGAAGCCCCAAACATTCAAAATCAGCCCAAATTACCTTATAAGCCAACTTAAATACTGGTTCCAGTAGACCATGTGTAGGAGAAAGTCATTCCAAGTAATGGGTAGCAGAAGGAGAATCCATATCCTTTTAACATTATTGATCAAATGAAGAATACAAATGCAATAATTTCTATGTGGTAATTGTTTAAAATTCGGGCCAACGAGATTTGTTACAAGTAGTCATGGAAAATTGGTCAGCATCAAATGAGTTAACCAAGAATCAAGAGAATGTGCTCACTAATGCAGCTCCAAAAGAAGGATTTCATGGAGGTCAGAAAGGTAAAAACATGAAGCCTCCGCCATTATATATATCTATGATTATTAGCAACAACCTTGTACATAATTTCATGATTGACTTAGGGCTAGCCATTGGTAATGCCGAAACAAATTACAGATCAGTTGGGCTGAAATATGACCTGGTTTCCAAAGGCGTGGTAAAATTAGATGGGATAATGGCAGGACTATTGGGATCATAAAATTTTTAAACCTCACATTACATGCATGTCCTAATGTCACGGTTTAATAGGATATATCGGTGATTGACTTTCCACCACTCTTTGCATCATGCTTCTCAAGAGACTTCACTTGCTAAAATTGGAGGCTACTTATCAGCTGATTGGTTGCATATGCTCTTCAGAACAAGATATGGAGCTAAGGCTATAATCTAGTCTGAACCTATTGCAAATTTCCATATTGAGCCTCATGTATCAATCCCAATCAACGAAAATTACTTAACCTTTGATCAAGAGGATTTCCCAAACACTCAGGAAGTAGATACCAAAGTTGGGGGCATCCGGATTTGAATCTTGATGAATGGGAAAATAAAATACACAAATATGATCCATACAAGGAAATAGAGGAGGTGAGTTGGGATTTTTGTTTACACGAGGAAAACACACCTCTTCCTAGCCTCACCAAACTAGATGATAAGGGTGATAATGAAGTATGGAAGTTATTCTTTTATGGCTCAAGGAGTAGGCAAGGCATTGGAGGAGGAGCAATGCTTTTGTCACCACAAGGTATGAAGTACTACTCAGCTTTCCATTTTTAGTTTACTTGTTCAAAAAATACAACTAAGTATGAAGATTTGATACATGGATTGAATTGGGAAAGATAGATTGGTATAAAAACTTGCAAGTGTATGGGGATAGTGAGTTAATTATAAACTTGGTTATGTAACATTCCCATTTTAAGACTTTAGAAACAAGGGAATTTTATTAATCTTTCATAATGTTCTCTATTCTAAATTAATACAATTTAGAACACACATTCCAATGCCAATCCATCTCATAACAGAAACCATATGCAACTGTAAATGACTCGGTGAAACACCGATCTCTCATTTCATGACTTGGTATTAAAATGATCTCTCATGTTAACTCAATAATGTGTATACTAGGTATACTTGGTTCCTTTACCTTTTAGGGGCACCTGTGTGTTCGGTCCTAAGAGGCCTATCGAATATCCGTTCTGACATTCATTTGTAATCCTACATCTTAGACAAGGTGACATAGGACAACGTAACTAGTAGATTGCAATACTTAGGAAAAGTTTCTAAACATGTTTAACATGTTTACATTCCTAGATGGCATACTCGTCAAAAGGAATATGTCCCTCACCACACTTGTTCTATTATCTAGAATGGTGTATCCGACTTCATCGAGTTCCATCTAATTTAAGGTTTCACACTAGACAAAGGCGCAGTAAGATGTAGGAGTGTGGAAAATTACTCGTGGTGACTAAGGATACATAGACATACTCAATCGAATTACGTCGATTAGGTGTGTTTAGTTACCCTAAGTCAACATGAGTTGACCTCAACACTAGATCATGTTTCTATCCTTGTTTAGGATGGAACTGTGATCCATTCTTACACTTATGTCAATCAAGTTAAACAAACTAAGTGGGGTGTTGAGACATAACAATTGCATCATAGTATCCTTGTAATGACTCTTGTCATTACGAAGGTACTTATCTTTGCGATTGATGTGTTCCAACATCCAACTGAGTTTCCTCAACTAGACTAACATACTTAAGATTACAAGTTTATTAACCCATTTAATCTTTGTCTTAAATATTAATGATAACAACACTTTAAGATTCAACTAAGCATCATTTAACCTAAAAGGTTACAAGGTGTAATTACATGAGAGGTAGGTATGCGGGTAAAATCTGCTTTCCTAACAATTCAAATTACATGTTAAGTTTGTCTTTAAACAAAAAAATTATACCTTATAACAATAAGATTGATCTCAATGTTATGTAAGTGTGTTCATTAGATCCTTTTCTTATTTCATCCTTAACTTAAAAACAAGCTTATTAAATATCTTTATTTTAGACTTCATAAAGATGAAGTCTAAATCCCTTTAGTTCCTTTTAAGAATTTTCACTTGATTAAAGAAATATTCCTAAGGATGAATTCAGTCAACCATTATCATAATGTATTCATAACATTTTAACAAAAGTCGCAAATAAGTCTCTAAGATTGATTCAAGGAAAATATCCTTTTTCCTTTATCAAAGAATAGTGTCCAATTATGAAAAAAATTTACATATGATTTAAAAACAATCAAGAGTTCATACATATATATCTATATAATCCATTCCCATTTCTTTTCCATTATTTAAGGATATATTTGAGAGTATCAACTATTAGTTGCATCTATTTTATGAGTAATGAACCAACTAATATTACAGATCCTTAATCCAAAAGTCTTATAAATATAAGAACTATTAAGTTTCCAAATCCCATAACACTTAAATACCTATCTTCCCCTTCATTAAAGATATTACTTAATAATACATCCCAATTTATGCCAATGAAGGTATCACAATAAAGTAGAAATCAACAATCATCAAACCATTTATTTATCAAAAGGGAGTGATCCATTCACTGAATACAAAATATTTCAGGGATTACAAAGTGTCATTACAACAATATAAAACTAGTTTTATTACATCTTCCTTTTTCAAAAAAATTACATCTCAAGTAATGACGCTACATAATCATCATAATAAAGAGACAATTTCTTTAGTAAAACAGATGTAACTTTCTATATGTCTTTCTCCTTTCATCTTTTATGAAATCCATCTATAAAATTGTTAGCATGAGTCAGTTCATTTGAACTAAGCATGATAAACACTAAAACATTAAAAAATTGTGCTTTTATCTAACTATTTCATAAATGGAACCTTGCTGTTTATGAAATAGTTTCAAAAACAAAAACAAGATAATGGAAAGAATTTTCCCAAAATATTATAAAACACAAAGGAGAGAGAAAGAATATTAAAGATTTTATAAGTAATGTATAAATAAGGGATAATTAATTAGCATAGTTAATCCCAACTCTACATTCATATATATTCATTTCAACATCTTTGGAAATCAAAACAAAAATTTAAAGAAAGGAGAAATTCATATTTCCATCCTAACCTTACCTTCTCATTCAAGTTTTCAAATTAAGTTCATCAACTCAACCTATTCTGACTTTCCAAGAAAGATTACAAAGTTATACAAATCTACCTTTCTGAATAAGTTACTATTTTGTTATTCAAAGTTAACAACCTGAATAATAAAAGAAGGAGTAACAAAAATCTAATTACATTCCACCAAACAATTATACCATATCATACTCACACGGTTCTAAGAAGTAGTTTGAATAAGAATAAGTCTCAACCTTAAAGGTAGAGAAGGCTTAATCAATTAGAAACAACCAAGGTAACTCACGGTTCAAGTTCTCACAGTCCTACTTTCATATCCAAACCCACTCTCAAATGCACGATCATTGTAACATCGTGCGATACTCAATACATCAACAAGCTGAAGGTTCATTATTTCACAAAAAAAGAAGCATGAGCTATCTTTTGGATAATTCACAACTCAATCACTCATTCCTACTTCAAAGAAAGGAACATGGAACTAAAATTTCAGAACCAGACTAATACTATATCATTCCCAGTCTTATCTTAAGGTTGAGTTCATCCAAATGAAAGGATTATAAGAATGAAAGAAATAAAAATTCTTAAAAGTAATCCAGCCATAAAAGGAATGTATTGAAGAGACTCTTTAGAATAACGGTCCCAAAGACATCATAAAAATCAAGACAATATAACTATTATAGAAAAAGGAATGTAGGTATAAACCATGTAGACCTAGGTTCCCCAACTTCAATGTTGAAAAAAACTCACAAAATAGGAACAAAATTAGAGTAACAATACTTCCCTTTATAAAAAAATAATTAGCGTTAAATCACATCACAGAGGAAGCCACAAACATTACCCATTTCACAGGATAATCCAGCTACTCCAAGAAAATATGGATGAAAAAGAAAAAGAAACAATATCCCTTAGAGAAACACACTTCCAGTGCTAAAATAGCTTGGAATTCCCACTTAATATCAACAAGATATTACTAGAAGTACCAACGTATCCTAGAATTGGGTAGTCATTTAACGAAACAATCAAAAGTATAAAATCATGATATACTACGATTTTATCTATCTTTTTTCCTCCACAAAGATACTATCTCCATACATGGTTAAACTGATTAAAAAATGATTCTATTCAGCTCCAAGTAAACTCAATGAAAAAAGAAAGGATAACAACCCAAACCAAGTTCAAAAATAGTCTCCCAGTAACTAACAATCATCAAAACAAGAAGGAAAATAGTTCATTCGAGCTACCTCATTTCAATCAAGAGTTTATCAACATTCGAAAATTAATGAGAACTTTCCAAGATCAAAAGATATGCTAAGGAAACCAAAAGCCCATAGTGGGTTTATGAAAATAGGAAGAAAACAAAACTGAACAGAACTGAAAATTTCTTAGACATTCTTTCTTGTTCGATTACCATCGAGAAAGGGTTCTGCAAATGAATCAAAGACACCAAACAATTTCCATTTGGGAAAAAACCCAAAATGTGCATAATTTAGATCTAAATAAACCATATTCTCCTAAAAAATACAATCACAAAAATAAGTTGAACAAAAAAGTGGGTTCTCCTTTGTCATCAACAAGCTCAAAAAACCAACCATAGAGATCAATATTTTCCTAAGTTGTAGACATAGGTCTCAACTTCCCACAAAGTCTCTTTCAAAGCTAGTTTACAACAATAACAATAATGCAAGCTAAAATCTATAGATTTCAACAAAACCAAGCTATTGTTATTACATGAACAATCTTCATCTTAGGTAATCCTTCAACGAGAGGAAACAAAAATCCGTTCCAATGTCAAGGATGTTCAAGTGTAAGAAAGTTAACATAATAGTAAAACATCAACACTTCCGAATTCATTTTACATACAACAACGAAGAATTAATTTACATCCAAAAGAATTACATCAAAACACCATTGAAGAAAGAATAAGTAAACACAAGATAAGAATAAGAAGGTTTCAAAAAGAGAAAAGTTATTTTAATGAAGTCATTTGAATAAAGAAGAAGATTTAAAGAGATAGGAGCTATCATGCACGATAAAGCTCTTATATTTTATTTCTTGTCATAAATCTTCAAGCGAGAGGCTTGAAAACAATTATTTTCCATGAAAACTCCAACAAAACTCTTTATAACCTCCTTCTCTTCCTTCTATAGCTTCTCGGTGCTATTTCCATTAACAACACTTGCCATGAAAGGTGAAATAGCTTATAAGGATTCAAAGCTGAAGGTTTGAAATGAAAACCACATGCAAAGCTAAAAGCTCACAAAAACCAAATGAACAATGCAAAACTGAAAACCCTTCTTCCTTCCAACTTCCCCTACATCCTAGGAAGTTTTGCAATTGCCAAGAATAATAAATGCCAAATAGGATTGACAGTCCTTCCATATATCCCACCACCACCAACTTATATTTAGCCATTACTAAATTTAAAATTTCATGCAACTAACACTTTAGTAGAGGTGCCAACTCGACCTCATATTTTCTTTCATGCATTCACCAAATTTGGCTAAAATAATGAGTTTTAATGCCCAATAAATCCTCATAAATACATTGAGGTTGGTGCCACCAACCTGCCTTTGCATGTCATCCAATCCATCCCCTTAGGTTATCCCAAGTCTTAGGTTAGGTTCATAACATTAGTTTAGGAACTAACTTAGGTCCTTAGGTTAAAGTTTATTAATTTAGTCTTAGGTTTTCCTTTTTATTAACATTCCACATTAATAAAAGAACTTAGTAACTTAGGATAGATTAAAACTTAGGATAGGATTACCATCTTAGGAACATAGATTTAATTAGGTTCCTAAACAATTGTAAAAATTTTCAATTACATCTTACCCAAAGAAGAATCAATAATGACATTCAAAGATCACATACGAAGCACGAGAGCAGTAAAGTTCACCCAAGATTTCAAGACAACTAGAGTTTAGAGATCCCATAATCTGTCTAGCTCGGTCAAGATGACCACAATGTCATGAAATTGAAAGCATGCCTTGGATCACTAAAATTGATCCAAGGTATAGCTATCCTACATCAAAGATTATGAAAATTGAAGAAAAATTTCAAGTCTGATAAATGTTTATGAAATATTTTAAGCCGAACTAATTTCTTATTCCACATGCAATGCATTATTCAACATAAGAAGGAATGAAATACTTCATTTTCAATTCAGCATAAACATGCCAGTTGTTATCTATTTCAGCATATAACATATTATCTCTGATAAACATGATTTCTTAGTTCACAAGAGTACACCGTCTTCGGACAAGAATCACATGTCAATGTTTGCAACTTCCATTACACAATCCCTCATAGATATCAACCATGTTATAGGAGTTACAAGTTAGGGAAAACATGCTGCTAAGAATGATCTTCTCAAAGCCTACAAGCATTGGGTATGGGATCAAATTGATGATTTTAGAGCATTCAATATTCAAGCCATACCGAGGAAAAATAATGAGGTTGTGGATAGGCTTGTGGAAATTGGAGCAACATTTGATGTGGTGGACAATATTAAAAGAGATAAAACATAGCCACATATTCATGTAATTGTGAGGCCAACTATACTAGACAATAACATGAGCTAGCAGGTATTTGAGAATGATCAACAGATCATTAATTTCTTGCAGGAGGAGGCTGAGTTCTTAGTTAAAAATCAGGAGAAATTGGAGCAGTAGTACAAGGATCAAGTGGTACAACTACGGAAAAACAAATTTCCAAAGGGTTTAGTGACTCTAGAGTCAATATTCAATCCCAATGATCAATTTTGGAGAGAGAAGACCAACATTTAGGTAAAAAGGGAAGATTCAGAATCCATTTCGGTTGAAGAGGGTAAAATGCTCCAAGTTGGAAAGGTGAGCATGAATCAAGAAAAATATGAATTCATATAACTTTGTCAAGAGTTCTCGAGACGTCTTTTCTTGGAGCTACGAGGATCTGAGAGGGTTTAATCCAAAATTGGCACAACACACCATTGAGATAGATCTAAAATCCAAGCCCATTAGACAAAAGCAAAGACCCTGGTAAACCCTCACATTGAGCCTCTCATGAAGAAGGAATTGAACAAGCTCATAGAGGAAAGCATCATCTTCTTGATCAAACACTCTTCATGGGTAGTGAATCTAGTGCCGAGTTAGGAAGAAAAATGGGGAAATCAGGTTATGTGTGGATTTCCAAGACTTAAATAGGGCCTCTCTCAAAGACCACTATCCACTTCCTTCCATGGAGAAAATATTGCAAGTAGTAGCTAGATCAGAAAGGTTTTCACTTTTAGACGGCTACTCGGGCTACAATCAAATCATGGTGAAAGAGGAAGACCAATTCAAGATAACCTTCACTACGAAGTGGGGCACATATGCTTATAGGAAGATGTCATTTGGAATGTCAAATGTCGGAGCCACTTTCCAAAGGGCAATGGATATGACATTCAAAGGGTTGATCAATAAGATAGTTCTTGTGTATCTAGATGACATTACTATATTCTCCAAGAACACAAGTCACCTCTTTCACCTCAGACAAGTATTCCAAATATGCAGGAGATTTAGAGTGTCTTTGAATCTGAAAAGTGCATATTCTTAGCTCATGAAGGTAAGCTCTTAGGCCACATCGTGTCTAAGGAGGGGTTGGAAATTGATCTAGAATGAGTTGAAGCTATTCAAGCATTTCCATTTCCAAGTCATAAGAAGGCTCTCCAAAGATTTTTGGGGAAAATTAATTTTGTTAGGAGGTTTGTTCCTAAATTTTCCCATCTTGTCAAGCCACTCACACTGATGCTAAAAAAGAACATGGTTTTCAAATGGACTACTGAAGGAAAAGAAATATTTGAAGCCATAAAGTAGGACATTGCACAAGCTCCAACCCTCATAAATCCATATTTCTTAAAGGAATTCATCTTATACGATTTTGGAGGAAAAAATACAATATCTTCGATAATGGTACGACCAATAAAAGAAGGACTAGAGCAGCCTATTGCATTCTTTAGCCAAGGTCTTCAAGATTATGAGGTGAGATATTCATTCATTGAGAAGCATGTCCTTGCTATGATTATAAGTTTAAAGAAATTTAGGCATCTAGTGTCAAATAACATAATTCATCTATTAGTTTCACATGTTGGTGTAAAAGATTTTATTTTGAACAAGGACCTTAATGAAAAGAGAGTTGGATGGATAACAAAGGTTATGGAATATTATATGGATATAAACATGACCAAATTAGTTAGGGGAAAGGGTTGTGTGAGAAACTAGCTTCTAAATAACATCTTTGAATCAAGAGAGGAGGAAAAATATGTTATGTTGTTGCGAGATAGTTAAGAATAGACTACATGTAGTATACCCATTCCTTGTTGGACTCAGGATATTGTATAATTTATTCAAATGGGTCAAAGTCCTTAGGGATTGGGTAAGACTAAAAGGAGGTATTTAAGACTTCTCTGCATCCCATACATGATTGTAGATAATATTTTGTTTAAAAGGGATGTGAATGGTGTCCTCTAAGGTGCATCAAAACATATCCGATAGATAGGGTATTGCATGGATTTTCATGATGGAGAGGCAGGTGGTCATTTTTCCCCAAGAGAAACAACTATTAGAATCATGAGGGCTGGCTATTATTGGCCTAATATTTTCAATGATTGCTACTCATGGATCAAGAAATGTAAGAAGTGTGCCTTCTTCACAGGTAAAGAGAAGATATAAGCCCTCCCACTCTATCCTATCTTAGTTAAACAACCTTTCATGTAATGGGGGATGGATTTTATTAGGGTGATCAATCCAAGTTCCAACCTAGGTCACAAATGGATTCTTACAGCCACAAACTACTTCACTAAGTGGATAGAAGTAGTTGCACTTAAGGAAGCAAATGAAGCTAGAATTATAGATTTCTACGAAAGTATTGCAACAAGGTTTGGTGTTCCTTCCACTATAATATCAAATAATGCCTTAGATTTCATTGGAGAAAATATATCTAATTGGGTTGTTAGGAATGACATCTATTTGAGCAATTCTTCTAATTACTACCCCCAAGGTAATGGGAAAGCAGAGTCCACGAATAATAATTTCTGAGAATAATAAGAATAACCATCGATGAAAATTAAGGGACTTGGCATACCAAATCAAAATCATCCTTATGGGTTAATAGAATCACTCTCAAGAAGTCAAGCTGGTTATTCCCCTTTCAAGTTGGTTTATGGAAGGGAAGCACGACATCGCCAATATCCCTTGAGTTACCAACATTGGAGCTTATCAAGCAATTGGAGTTGTTTAAAGTTCTAGCTATGGAAGTCGGTATGCAAAAATCATGGAGCTAGAAGAGCAAAGGAACCAGGACATGAAAATAATGGAGAAGGACCAAGCTCAAATCAAGATGAGATTCAAATGAAAATCCAAAAATAGAACTTTCCAGGAAGGAGACTTAGTTTTGAAATGGGATGCAGACAGAGCCAAACTAGGAAGGAACTCCAAGTTTGATGCAATATGGAGTGGCCCTTACCTGATCTTAGGGTGTAAAGAAAACAATGATTTCCAATTGTCAAAGTTGGATGGAGAAGAATTGTAGATTCCATTCAATGGGATCTACTTAAAGCATTGTTGTCAAGGATGAATCTCATTTCTATACATACTAGTTTAGGTTCTTAATTCCTCTAAGTGCTTGTAGCACATTGTTTTGTTATAGTTAGGTTTTATTTCAGATAAGTGTGTGTGCACTCTCTGCATGTTCCATTTGGGATATGTATGATTTTTAATTTGTACATAATTGTGCTTTGTTACTTTTGCACTTCTAAGTTTCGGAAAGTTATGGTGATGAAATATGTCCCAATAGTATTTCAAAGGTTTAAGAGGATTCATGCATCAAATAAGTTTCAGCAATCAGAATGAATCTATGCCCAATGGTTTCAAAATTGCTGGTTTTCAGATCTAGTAGGAAGATCACCCCATAAGTCACGAATTGTTATCCATTTCCCCCCTTACAAAATGGATTAACTTGAAGGTTTAGGCAGTGATATTTAATGGGGAACAACTTACAAGTTGGAAAAATGTATGGATTTTCACCTCATTATCTCTTGTCAACCATTTCTTCTTAACGCACATCAATGCCCCTCTTGATGTCATGCATTAACCATTTGTTTTTAGGTGTCAACCAAACTTTTTTGACACCGTCAACTACACATCAACCACCTTCCCCTTGTTGCACGTCACTACCATTTTCTTGTCACGTGACAACATCCTCCTTGACGTGCATAAACACATTTGTTGATGTGCATCAATAACATCCTCCTTGACGTGTGTCAATGCCCTTGTTGATGTGTGTCAACCGATTCCTCTCTGTCACACATTAGTTATTTCTTCTTGACATGCATCACCACTTTCCTCTTGTCATGCGATAGTGTAAGTTTATATCGTGTGAAAACTCCCCTCATTTCCGTGCATTTCCCTTATCACGTGTCATCGCCACTTTATTGTCATGCAACAATGTCCTCCTTGACATGTGTCAACACATTTTTGACATGCATCAATAATGTCCTCCTTGGCGTGTGTGAACTCCCTTGTTGACATGATGCAACTACTTCCTCGTTGTCACACATCAACCGTTTCTTCTTGATGCATGTCACCACTTTCCTCTTGTCATGCTGATAACATAATTTTCTATCATGTAAGAACTCCCCTTCTTTCCATGCATTAGTTTCCTTCCACATCGATGTCGCCTTCTTGTTGTGTATCAAGCGTCACTTCTTGTCGTGCGTCGATCACGTTTTTCTTGCGATGCACGTCAACATCCCCCTCAACTTTGTCACATGAAATAATTTCTTCTTGTTATGACATAAATCATTTCCTCATTAGTGGAAACTCTTCATATTCTTATCGGTGTTAGCAAGTGGTTCGTATTTGGTGGAAAAATGAGTTTTAGATAAAGAGAGGCATTAATGGGACCATACAGGGTAGCTCAACAACCGGATTAATGAGGTATGGCACCCATGATCATCGTGCAAGAAAAGTACCATTAGAAAGTGAGCGGTATGATTTCCCATACCTCCATATGGGAAATTAATGAAATATTTTGGTTGGTATCTCCTTTTCTCTATATATATGTAATTTCCTCTTCATTTGAAGGGAGACATTATGGATTGTAAAGGAACTCTACCAAAATTGTTCCAAAGCACTTTTATGATTTGTAGGCCTAATTTTTTTGAATTTTATGAAGTATTATTTCCTTGTGCCTATATTGTAATGGATTGTGCATCATTTCAAGTAATAAAATTAGTGTTTTGTGGCTCTTCTTTCCCTATCTTGATATATTGCATTTCTTACATTCTATTATATTTTATAGGTATATTGTGCATATTGTGTTCTTTAAATTTTTGTGCTCCATGAAATTGGAGGTTTGAATTTGTTTTGGGACCTGTGTGGCACTTTATCGCCCTCTTCTTCCCCATTTTTCTCCACTTTCACTCTCTAGGAATCTCTCTAGTCTTATTTTGGTGCTATCACCTCCCTTAGTTTAGGATTTACATTCTATGTATTTCTCTCTCTCTGGTCCCTTGGAATTTTAGTTTAGGAGTAGATTAGCATTAGAATAGGTTAGGAACCAACCTTCTCTAGAGGTTTGTCTCAATTGCAAGGGTCCCACACCTTAAGAAAATCCCATGTTAGTCAAAAGTAGGGTTTTATAATGTGCAAATCCTAGGGTGCTACTTTTCCAACATAACACTTGTTTGAGCGGTATTGTCTCGAGAAAGGGAAACATGAAATTAGATTATAGAACTTGGGAATATGCCAAATTATGGTCCACGGTAAGCCATAGTTCTTCCAATATGGATTACCGGTCCACAAGATGTCATATATGCGGGCACTGCTTGCAAAAACACAACAACTAAGCTACGAGAGATAGAGAGTGAGATTGGGGCAACTTGAGGTTGAGGTAGGGGTAGGAGATCACGGGCCAGCCAAGTATTAGGTTCTAGTGGGACATGTTCCATTGCTGACCACATGGTCCTCACCGATTCCTCCAGAAAACCATATACCACCATAGCCACTGACCTCAACCACGAATAACCATAAGTTTAGATACATGTGGTATAACAGGTAGTATAATAGGTGATTATACAGTACCTACCTCACCCCCTCTGTAATGAGTCCACATAGGGTAGTAGGTGGAGATGGAGGATATATATGGGGGTCTCCACCACATATTCCGGTTGGTGGAGGATGCGGTCTACCTCCCGAGAACACAATAGAGATCCCCTTAGACATATTTGCAAGGTACGGGAGATCAAGTTTCCTTGAGGTAACAACTATAATCTATAATAGATGAGAGGGATCGGGTAGCCATTGAGTGTACAAAACTTAAGAGATATGTGGCTAGAATGACATGGGAGTGTGACACGCTCTAGCATGTGGCTACAATAGTAGGTGCTCGGGACTTTGTCTTTGATTTTTCCACAACCATGGGTGAGGCTACCTATTATAGAGAATTATACCATGGGGATGTTCTAGAGGGATAAATGGCCATTAAATTAGGTCACTGGATGGTAGCCACTCTAGATCCAAATCTTATAGGCCATCTAAGTTAGCAGTCATTACAAATTCCATCACTGTAATAAGAAGGTTTAACACAACATATTTCGCCACCACATGGTCTATCTCGAAGATTCCTCCACATGACTCCGGGATAGGAATTCGAGTTAGCGGCGAGGTAGTCAAGTGTGGGAGAGAGTCATGGTTGAATCTCTTATTAATGTATTTATTTTTGATGTATTACTCATGATGAAGTCACGAGTTACGATTGGATGTATATATATTGTTTTTAACTATGCCTTGAGATGAAGGGAATTTTTGATCCATGCCCATGATGGTGTCTGATGGAAAAGTGACATGCGAGGATGATAATCGACAAGTTACCTTCCTGTACCCGACCTCCCGAGGTCATTCCGAGACAGCCTGACCGGTGGTTTGAAATGCGGGTGACTTAGATGAAGTCACAACGGGATTATGGTTCTATGATAGAAAAGTTATAGGCGAGGATGAGAATCGACAAGCAACTTTATTATGGCTAACCATGGGAGGATCGGTGACTAAGATGCGGTAGTGTGATCTCTGGTAGATGAAATGACAAAGGGGAGATTTAGAGGCTATGAGCGGGTAGCATAAGTTCCCTATGGTTTATTCTCCTAACGAGGATCTTAGTGTTAATCTAGTTATGAAGTCTCCAAATTAACTTAAATTGAAAATAACAATTTATACTACTATTGAAATGGAAACTAATATAAATTTTTTTACGATTGAAACATTATAATTAAAAGCAACAATTAAACTACTTTTATACTAAAACTAAACAAGCGAGATAACCGGTGTGGTTATTCACTGTGCAGAATGTGTGAATCTAGATAAAAAGACAACTAATTAACTTAATTGAAAACCTTGATCCTACCTCGAAGTGAGGAACAAATCATAGTTTCTAAGAAACTATCATTCCCCATGACTTCCTGGCAATATTAAAAGTGAGCTTAACTGAAATAAAATGATTCACTACTCTATTTGATAATAACTTTGACAATTTAAACTTGGAGTTTCTTTGAAGCGAGAGGCAAATCCAGTTTGTTGTAGCTTTGTCCCCTCGGAAGTGATCTCTTCGTTCTTGCATGTTCACGTGAATCCGGAAATAGTAGGAGTATAGCAACATCGGAAAGAGAAGGCCTTTGGGATGAAAATTACTTTGAAGTAAAAATGGCACAAAGCACAAGTAGGAGAGGGATGGCCAAGTGGAAGCGGCTTGGCCTATGCGATTCCTAAGCAGGTTGTTTGCAGCAATGATAAAACAAAATGATAAATAGCAGGTATTCAAAAGGTGAGCAATAGAAGCTTCAAAGAAATACAACGAAGTACAAGTAGGAGAGGGATAGCGTGAAGAGACAGAGCTTGGCCTATGTAATTCCTAGCGAGGATCGTTGTCGGTGTACGAGTGAGACATAACTAAATATTCATAATTCTAATCCATGCTAAAGATAAAATGATTCATAAAATAAATCTAGAATTTGAGTATTGAAGAGTGGAGCTCAAGAATGAAGACTCAAACCAAAGAACCAAGACCATTTACTTGTAAACAAGCTACATATTTATAGCATTTGATGATTAGAAGGCAAGTTCAAATTGAACTCTCCCACTATTAAACAAAGATAAATCATTGTTGGTGGCTAAAACATAAATACAAGCTTTAGTGGTTGAGAAATGTAGGTGAAAATTGAATTTTCACGCTTGGCGATGATCGTCGGAACATTTTGGAAAGCGCGTACGGGAATGCCGCCCTACGCGGGGTGGCGGTTATTGGACCGCCGCCCCTGTTCGAGGGTGGCGGTTTTGTAACTAAAGAGAAAAGAGATAAAGGAAGAGGGAAAAAGGAAAAATAAGGCACGCGGGGGCTAAAGCGTAGGGCATGCGGGATGTTAACACATACTTGGAGAGATTTTCGGATCCCGAACACCTTGCGAGAGACTGTATCATCATTGGGAATGTGTAACATCTTTAGGTGGTACAGTACATACAATTTTGGGTACGTACATATTGCCCCCTCGGAGAAGCATTTTATCCATGAAGAGGCATAAAGCGTTGGGTCTAAGTATGGCGGTCCTAAAATGGGGAGTTAGAGACTATACGACATGCCCGTGTGTCGAAATGCGCCAACTTTCACATGCTTTTCAGAATGTATGCAATGGATGAAAAATGATAACAAATGTTAAACAAAATGTTTTTACTTTATTTGCTTTTGCAATGCTGATATGTGATGACGAACATGTTGTAGTTTTGAACTTTTGGCCTCTTTAGACAATGTCTGTGATTTCTTCTCATGTTGGCAAAATGTGATGAATGTATAGCGATAAAGAGATGAACTTGCCCCAATCCCAAATCCACGCAACTAGTAAGATGCGAGGGCTCAACACCAAGAATTAGGAAGGGCACAAGTTGTATGAGTTTGATTTGAGTGGAATGATGAGAGACAGACAAAACAAGAACAAGAACCAAATTTTGACCTACACACCCACCCTACTCAGAACTACTACTAAGCTTAGAAGGCCACTTACTTTTTAGTTTATCTAGACTTAGATTCATAAATGGCAACTTGGTTGACAAAATCTGGTTTTAAGGATTTGATCTCTTTGGAATTTGGATGTTTGGATATTTGCCTTCTTTTAACAGAATTTGACTTGTGTTTTTAGCATACCAAGATTTGTTAGTTTGTGTGTGGACCCCCACACCTTGCCTCACTCCACTAGTAAGAAGCATGGGTTTGTCACCAAAGGTAAGATACGGCGAGTAAGGTCACTTATTTTCTTTCCCAACCTCACATTACCAGTAAGAGATGTGGGCTTATCACCGAAGGTTGATGGGGCAAAGAAGTGTGTAAAATAAAATATTTTGTTTGCTTGGTGCTTTTGATTTCATTTGATTTTGACATTTTGATCTATGACTTTGGGATATCCTTTCATTCCAAGAGATTTTAAGAGGGATAGATGTGACACCAAGAAGCTTCTAGAACAGACCGTAGGCAAGGATAACTTTACCTAGTAGAAAGAAAGAGCAAGGCCAAGTATGCGGGTCTTAGTATGGTTTCCATCAATGTTTGTCTGTTAAACTTGATGAGAAGATTTGAAAGTACTTGATGATGTTTGAAGAGATCTGATTTGAATATTTTTTCCAATATCTTGAGAAATTTATATGATTACTTAAGAGTAAGTTCTTGGACTACAATATTTATGAAACAAGTGAACAAAATGAACCAACTAAATTACTAATGTAATGCAACTGAAACATGTACATATGAAAATGCAGGTGGAACCATATGTCATGATGTCTAAGGTGAAGAAAGTTGATGAATATCAAATTCTTCACCCCTAGAAGTACACAGCGGAGAACCATTATCCTCAAATTTTTCATTTTCTTGACGAGGGCCTACCATTTTGGGTTTGAACTTACAACCCTTGCCCAGAGGTGTATATGTCCCATTATTAAAAACATTTTTCTGAAAGAGGCATTCGCGTACCTCTTTGTCATGTTTTTGAGAGATGACATGTGGGTGAGCATGACTATGCTGCTCGACCTTCTCTCTCATAGTGAGCATTGTGTTAATGATGAGGTCTTGCCCCATGGATAGGGAAAACTTAGCTTTAGACACGCATGGGTCGAAGCTAGACTTTAGAATAGGGTAGTGCCTAGAGATGGTTTTGATAGGCATCGTTTCAATTTTAAATTTCCCTTCTTCGTTTGTTAATTCTATCATGTTTATATCTAGATTTAGGTCATCGGAGGGAAGAGGTGCTATACCGAGAAGACTACCCATTCCCTGTGGTTCGAATGGGAGAAAGATTGGCTCATCATTCTCCAAGAGTTTCATAATTCCTGTTGTGGTTTTAGTGGAGACTGTTTCCACAGAAATTGACTTATCTTTATTTGTCTTTGCCACCTCGTATATTTTTGGGTCAACAAATTCAACCTTTGGAATGTTTGGGGTGACCGGGACTAACTCTTTTGTTAGAGGTGGCTTGTTTAATTGATTCATGGGAAGTTCATGCTCTGTATGGAATCCTTTCTTTTTCTTGAGGTTTTCTAAGTGTATATCAAAGGGTTTAGGATCCCCTTTAGCGATGAAGACCTTTCCTAGGTGTAAAAACCTTACTTCTTGAAATAGCGTAGAAGGAATTGCCTTCATGCGGTGTATCCATGGATGACCGAGAATCATATTATAGTTGGTTTCCCGATCTATAATATAAAATTCAGTGAGGATTGTTTTGGGTCCTAAGGTGACTGGTAGTATTATAGTCCCAATCGAAGTGGCCTTAAGGCTATCATAGCCTCTCAGTGTATTTCGAGTCGTGGAACAATTTGTTTCCCCATATCCTAGTTTTTGAAGGAAAGAGAAGGGGACTATGTTAACTGCTGCCCCATTGTCCACCATTGCACGTTTAATGTAATTGTTGTAAACCCACACCTGTAAATGCAAGGCCGGATCACCTCTACGTGTAATTTCAGCATCTGTTGGCATTTTGTTTATGTCGAATATAAACTCGGTATCCCTATCTGGCTGCCCCGGAGGGTGGATATCAAAGTCTACATGGTTCACTTGTGTTTCAGGTGGTGGTGTAATGTTGATTAGATGACCAAGACCTAATTCATTGAGCAATGCAAAGTGATGCGTGGGTGAATTTTTAGCAAATCTAGGAATGAAATGTGGGAAAAGGTCTTGTTCAAATCTGATATTAAATCATAGGATCCTACCGGTTTAGCATTTGTAGGAACTTCATCTCGTGTGGAGAAAATATCAGGTAGGGGTTGTGAAACATACTCCTTTGTCCGAGTTGTTGCATTAATTTCACACTCAACCTCTAGCTCAACTAATCCCAAGATTTTTGTATTACCATTTGAACCTAGGTTAGGAGCAATCTGAGAGTTGTCAGGAGTTGAGGCGTCTTGATTGTTATTTCTTATTATGATACCTTTGTTTTCCCATTTGGATCTAACACTTTATTATTGTTATAATGATTTGGGAGAGGATCATTGAAGATCTTGAGAGGTGCATTTGAGGGGAAACTACCCTGCAAAAGTATTTAGTCTTTGGTGACACAGGATCGCCAAGAACATATCTATGAAAAGTTGTTTTTTCCTTTCGGCAAGCGTTGCATGAATTTATTGTAGTCATGGAAAGTCCTAGTATCATGACCCCGATTTTGTGGAAACCACAATATAGATTGGGATTATAGTTCCGTGGTCGTCGGTTTGAATCCTGTTGTGGCCCAAAGTTCGATTTGCATTGGTTGTTATAGTTTAAATTTGAGGTTGTGGCCTTTAGCTTTGGTTTTGATATCCATCGGGCCTGAGCAAGGCCTTGTGGCTGGATTTTCTGTTGTGGAGGATGATTAGAATCCACCATATTGATCGCTGGAGTGAAGTTATTATTGCGTTGATTGTTAGCAGGTGCCGGGGTGTTCACAACATTTGGTCCTTTGACTTGATCAGTGACTCCATCTATTGTAACCCCACGGTTTTCATTAAGGATATTGGGTCCTTGATCGGTATTCGTGGTAGTAGGATAAGTTGTAGTGTTCCATTTGGAGGTGATTAACCTCCCGTTTGTTCCATAAGTCTTACGACCACTATCAATTCTTTGCTTGATCTATTCACGGGCGCTCTCAAGTACTTCATCGTAATTTCTTAGTGGGAACCTGGACTTCTTCCTTCACTTTTCTACTAAGAGAATGAAGGAATAAATCACATAGTTCCATTTGGTCCATATTTGGAGCAATGGTGAAGAATAGAGAAGCTCATGTACGCCATCTCTGGATGAAATGAGTGACATATTCATCGTGTTCTTGTTTAATGTGCAAGAATTCTCGATTCCTATTCTTAATAGTTTGTTCATGTTGTAGGCCTTGATGAACTCAGACAAAAGTTGTTTGAATGAATGTATGGAAGCCTCAGGTATTCTATAATACCAATCGAGAGCAATGCCTTCCAAGGTTTTTGGGAATATTTTAGCAACAACCCCATCCCATGGGAGTAGCTCTCGAATGGCTGTAGTGTAAGCTTTGATATGCGCATTCGGATCTCCCTCACCTTTATATTTGGGCAAATCGGGAAGAGGTCTTGGAAGCATGACGCTTCGTATAGCAAAATCTAAGGGCTCTTTCAAATATTCTGAATAAGTCCCTATTGCATATGTTTCGACCATTGATGGTGTCTGCTGAGGGAGTAGCGTTGGAATGGGTTGTTGATATGGCGTAACGTACGCGTTGGTAGGGGCGTAAGGAAGCCCCTGTGTTTGAGAAAACATGCCGGGAGAGGAGAACATATCCCCGTGTGGTGATTTGGAGTACATGTTTAAGTATGACGGGGTTATGTCTAGGAATGGATTGTTTGTACTAGATTGGGAGGATAGTGCTAGAGATGGTGGGTCTAGTTGGCATTTGTTGTGAATGCGAGGAGTCATGCCTAACGTGCCTACTCTATGAGGAGATCTACTTAGCTAGGATGGTGTGGAGGATTGGAACTCCTGTTTGCACGAATTGTGAATTTTGACTTGCTTGGGCAAGTTATAACCCCTCTAACCTTTTCTATTAGAGTTGAAATGACTTCATTTGGTGAAGTCACAATATTGCCTTGGTGGCATTTGTTGTATACTATAGTTTTGTATAGGCATGTGATATCTGCTATGAACCGAGTCACTATCTTGCCAAGTTTCTCGAGAGTATTTCCTATATGCGGTGGCATAGAGGTATTTTCTTGAAAAGAGACCTCGGGTTGTGGTTGTAAACCTCCTACGAGGTGGATACATACGCCGAGCGTTGGTCGTTCTGGCATAACGTCTTCGAATATTCATCATCTAGACCTTGGTATGAATCTGATTGTTTACTAATTTGTGGTCTAAGCAATACCGAGGAGATGATCCAGATTCTCCGGTGAACGTCATATTATTTGAGCCTGAAGGCTCTGTTTGTTGCGTTTGAGCAAGTTGTTCCAACCCTTCTGTTTGGAAGGATGAGCTATATCGGATCCTTGGAGTTTGTGTTGACAACTGATTAGTTGAATAGTTGTCACCCCACATTGAGAGCGAGGGTGATGATTGTCTATTCTGTTGGGCGTAGTATGCCTCAAGACCCAAGAGGGGTTTGCCATATGCATCGAATCCCGACATATTCGGAGGGTATATGAATACCCACAGAATAATGGGAAGGAGCGAAGGTGAAAGCTAATGAGGCGGAGAAGGTGAAATAATTATAAAGTTCACATCGGGTTCACCAATTTTGTTGGTGAAGCTGATGTGAAGGCTAATGAGGTACAGAAGGTGAAACAGTTGTTTGTTTCATGTTGGGTTCACCAATTTTGTACGATGGAAAAGTGACATGCGAGGATGATAATCGAAAAGTGACCTTCCCCATACCGACCTCCCGAGGTCATGCCGAGATAGCCGGTGGTTTGAAATGCGGGTGACTTAGATGAAGTCACAGCCGGGATTATGGTTAGTTTTCTATGATAGAAAAGTTACAGGCGAGGATGAGAATCGACAAGCAACTTTATTATGGCTAACCATGGGAGGATCAGTGACTAAGATCTGGTAGTGTGATCTCCTGGTAGCTGAAATGACAAAGGGGAGATTTAGAGGCTATGAGCGGGTAGCATAAGTTCCCTATGGTTTATTCTCCTAACGAGGATCTCAGTGTTAATCTAGTTATGAAGTCTCCAAATTAACTTAAACTGAAAATAACAATTTATACTACTATTGAAAGGAAACTAATATAAACAAAATTTACTATTGAAACATTATAATTACAAGCAACAATTAAACTACTTTTATACTAAAACTAAACAAGCGAGATAACCGGTGTGGTTATTACACTGTCTGCGAGATGTGTGAATCTAGATAAAAGACAACTAATTAACTTCCCCACATCTTCCTGGCAATATTAAAAGCGAGCTTAACTGAAATAAAATGATTCACTACTCTATTTGATAATAACTTTGACAATTTAAACCGGAGTTTGCGGCGCAGGCAAATCCGGTTTTGTTGTAGCTTGTCCCCTCGAGTGATCTCTTCGTTCTTGCATGTTCACGTGAATCCAGAAATAGTAGGAGTATAGCAACATCGGAAAGAGAAGGCCTTTGGGATGAAAATTACTTTGAAGTAAAAATGGCACAAAGCACAAGTAGAGAGGGATGGCGCAAGTGGCGGCTTGGCCTATGCGATTCCTAAGCGAGGTTGTGTAGCAATGATAAAACAAAATGATAAATAGCAGGTATTCAAAAGGTGAGCAATAGAAGCTTCAAAGAAATACAACGAAGTACAAGTAGGAGAGGGATGGCGTAAGAGAACAGAGCTTGGCCTATGTAATTCCTAGCGGGATCGTTGTCGGTGTACGGTGAGACATAACTAAATATTCAAAATTCTAATCCATGCTAAAGATAAAATGATTCATAAAATAAATCTAGGACTGATTGAAGCTGGAGCTCAAGAATGAAGACTCTAAACCAAAGAACCAAGACCATTTACTTTTAAACAAGCTACATATTTATAGCATTTACAATGACCAAAAGGCAAGTTCAAATTGAACTCTCCCACTATTAAACAAAGATAAATCACCTTAGCAGCTAAAACATAAATACAAGCTTTAGTGGTTGAGAAATGCGGGTGAAAATTGAATTTTCACGCTTGACGCGATCGTTGGAACATTTTGGAAAGCGTGTACAGGATCTCCGCCTGCGCAGGCAGCGAGTTATAGGATCGCCACCTGTTCGGGGTGGCGATCACGAGACCGCCGCCTGTCAAGGTGGCGGTTTCAGTAACTAAAGAGAAAAATCTAAAGGAAGAGGGAAAAAGGAAAAACTAAGCACGCACGCGGGGGCTAAAGCGGGGCATGCGGGATGTTAATGCATACTTGAGAGATTTTCCGGATCCGAACACCTTGCGAGGAGACTGTATCATCATTAGGGCATGTGTAACATCTTTCCGGTGGTGCGGTACATACAATTTTGGGTACGTACAATGGCCTATATTTTATATGATGTATATCTAGACACATTTTGTATATGGATTTTTTTAATATATATAACAAAATACCCCTATACATATATAACAAAATACCCTACATATATGATGATGAAATACCATATATGGATTTTCTATAAAACTTCTATACATATTGTATTTATGAAACACCATGTTTAGCCCATGTTTTTACTATAGTCTATGACGAGGGGATAAAGATAATCCCTTTTTCCCTTCTTTGATGATATTATATGATGTTAGCTTAATGTACATGTTTAATTTTCATTTGTATGATGATGTAGCTTAGAATTTATTGATATGTGATGATGTGTAGATGTGATAATAGATGATACCAATGATGAAATGATAACAAACTATACAAGTAAACAAAATAAGAACAATTTAATCAAATCTAATCAAAACAACACAACTATATACAAGCATACAAGATAAAATGAACCCAATGAACTCCAAAATAGATTAAAGTAACACTTAATCTATGCAATAAAATTAATCCGATTTAAAGCACACAATATGAAAAGGAAAATCAACAAAAATATGTATAAACAAACAACTAAAGTAAGCAAACTATGACTTTGTTTTGTGGGACAATTTTGAAATGTTTTGCGTTGTTTTTGGTATTATCTTGAGACAATGTTATATTGTTTTGAGTTTTCTATGAGACGTATTTGAATGTTTTAATTTTTCCAACTAAACACATTTGAATGTTTTACGATTTTCAAAATTTATACGAATGTTTTTGCAATTTTATAGAAGTTTTCTGAAGCTATGTGCAAGAAAACTAAGAAATGTGGATGCCCCCATTGATAGATGGGATATAAAAGGGAAGAATGCCACACATATTTATAAGAAGTGATAGTGCAAATTTTTCCTAACATTATATGGGAATGTCTGAAATGCAAACTATTCACCTATAGAAGTAAGATCATCCGGATCAAGGCCAAGAGGATAGGATCAAAAGTATCTCTAAAAATGGTAATAAATCACTTTGATTAAATCCATCCTAGTCCTAGATATGATATTATTGTGAAAAACGAACCCTCCAAGCGTTAAAACCATTTTTCACTAAATGACTTGTCGAGTGCCACAATTGCATGGTTTTCACACTTGGATGCATTGATTTCTCTTTACTTTTTTAATTTTATATTGTTTGGTTGATTTTCTAATATTTGAGGTACCCCATATTTAAGGATAAAAATGCTTGAGATGCATGACATTTGTGGGTTCCTTAAGTTCATCACCATCAGAGTTAGCAAGTTTGCATGCACCTGAACCAAATTTAGCGACCACAACATATGGCCCTAACCAGTTAGGCTCAAAATTACCTTTCATTTCACAATCCTTGGTGGTATTGAACTGATTTTCCTTTAGAACAAGGTCTCCTACCTCAAATTGGTGAGGTATGATTATTTTTTTGTAACCTCGATGCACTCGATTCGATATGCTTTGAGCTGATCAAAGGTTTGAAGGAACTTCTCATCCAATAGCTCTAGCTCTTTTAGCCGAGCCCTTTATGTAGTCCTCCTCTTTATCCAAGTAATCTCTTAGTTGTATGTGCAAAAAGGGGAGCTCAATATCAAGGGTAACATGACTTATTTGCTAAAAACTAGGGAATATGGAGTAGCAATAGTAGGGGTGTGGATGGATGTCCTGTAAGCCCAAAGGCGAGAATGAATCTACAAATTCCAATTATAATAACTTTTACTCACCATCTTCTCCATAATATGAATAAGAGTTTTATTTGAGGCTTCATCTGACCATTACCTTGAGGGTAATAGGGGTTGAACACTTGGGTCATATTTGAAAGCATTGACACAAGACCTTCAATTTTCTTCTTGAATGACTTACCATTGTTAGCTATAATGGTGAAAGGAATGTTGTACCAAAAATAATATGGTTCATTATGAACTTGGAAATTTATGCACCGGTGACATAAGTAAGAGGAACATCCTCTACCCACTTCATAAAGTAATCGAGTGGTAGTAATAATGGACATATGGCCAAAAGAGGATGTAGGGGTAAGCTTTCCAATGAGATCGAGTCCCCACTTTGAAAAAGGCCATGGTGTTGTAATAGGTTATAATGATTGTGACGACATTTTGTTTATCAAGTTACCATATTTACGACATAACAAATAATTCTTTATGTACTTTCAACAATCGGTCTCCATACTAGGCCAATAATGGCCCAATCTTTGTATATTTTTAACGAGAACTATCTCACTTATATGGGTTCTACAGATGCCTTAGTGCACCTCCTTAATCACTAAGATAGATTCGTTAGAGTTAAGACAACAAAATGGATTCCCATCATAACCTCTATGATAGAGAGTGCCCCCAAGTAAGGTGTAGGAGGCTATATTTGGATAAGGTTTGTTTTGTTAGAATGGGAAATATCTGCAGGGAAGGTTATAACATGAAGGTAATTGAATATGTCAAGGTATTATGGGGATAGGGTACCAAAAATACACATGCCAAACATGAATCTAGCATGTCATACGTTGGTGTAGTTAAATTATTGATGAAGAAGGGCATATCATTATTCCCAGGTGGTATGCGTAGAAAATAACTAAATGTATCCATATCATCTGCTTCTCGATTCTTTCATCTAAGGATCTACTCGAATGTGATATGTACATAAAATTATTTCAATGTATCTACCCATTTCTTATAAGGAATGATCTTATCATCCTTAACTTTGTATTCATCAGTAACTTATTTGATGATTAACATGGAATCACCAATTATGTTGATCTTCCTGATATCCCATCGTATAGCTATTTTCATCCCTACAATGAGAGCTTCATATTTTGCTATGTTTTTGGTACATGGGAAACCAAGTCTAAATGTTTGTGGAATCATGTCTTCGATGGAGTAATGAGAAAAAATCCTAATCTTGAACCATGGAAAGTAAAGGATCCATCAAAATACATATGTAATGTAATGGAATCCTCAAGTTGCATTGTAGAATCATCTAGAAGTTCCAAACTCAATGGTTCAAGATACCCTAACAAAGGGGATTTAGTTAGTTGATCTGCCAACACCTACCCTTTAATTAATTTGAGATGGGCGTACTCAATATCAAATTAACTATGCAGATGATCTAATTGGACATCCTTCCTATAAGTATAGGTTTTGATAACAAGTATTTCAATGGGCCAACTTTTGATACGAGCTTGGTCTTATTATTTAACAAATAATGAGGAAGTTTTAGAAAATAAAAAATGACAACCAAGAAATCCTTCTCTATCCATGGGTAGTTGAGTGATGAGTCATTTTATCTCCTTTTAAATTCCTCATCTGTCTTGTTTTTTATCCAAGTGTACCACCGAACTTGTATTTCTTGGTTATACTCTTTGAACATTTCCACTATATCTTAAACTTATGGCACATATATTAGTTAATATAATTATACTAATTTTACTTTATTTTATAGATTATGGGTATGAATTTATTATTATGGATGTAATGTGATGTTAAATAGTTAAATAAATTTTAGCCTTGATTTCCAAAGAGTTGTTATGTGTATCCACTAACATGTAGCCAAAGAAACTCATTCATAATGTAGAGGTTTTCCATAACAACCGGCATGCAGCCAAAGGGACCCATCCATAGCCAAGCGCTGCAGCCACGGGAGGTCACACATATATAAAACCATGATTATAAGGAGCTTGAACAACGTGGACACTTTGCCTGAGCTTGCACGTGTTGATAGAGAAGTAGTTATGTGATAAGAACCTTGCATATCATAAATCAATAAATTGTAGAAGATAACACAACACAAGAGATATGGGGGCCAAGATGCCCAAATATCAATATATGCAGAATAATACCCTTAAGGTAGGGCAACACCATACAATTCTCCTTACGGAAGGAATAACTCCACAATATCCCAAGGTACATAGCATTATACAAACAAGAGGAATTTTTGACACCATCACCTCATTATGCATTGCAACTCAAAAAAAAAAAAAAACTAGTTGATTAAATTTATAATTTAATAAGCTGGTTGTTTAATCGATCGATTAGTTAAGTTATGTGATTATATTAGAACATATCCTAAACAATTTTGTTGCATGAAAATTTCCAGATTTCTTGGTTAGGATATTTTACTGAAGCCAACTATAACTCCTAGTATGAATCTATCTCTTCACACCTCTACTATAATGAAGGATATAAAAAGGAAAGATTAATCGTTGTAAAAGGATATATATAGTAATAGAGTGAGACAGATTGATCCATAGATATAGAGTTTGTTGTATTATTCCATTTTTAATCTTCATGATGATGAAATAAGAATATGAGTTTTGTTAATTTATTGTAGACATAGGCCTTAGGAGGGATTAGCACCCAAGGCAAGGCCCACTTGTAGTTTGCTAACCCTCTCCTTTTGTTTGTTGTTTTAATTCATTGCATGGTTAGAATTGCAGCAGTTTATTCCTTTATATGTATTATGTTTTTACATGCTTTTCCATATCCATAGTATTTACTTTTAGTCATAATCTAGTTCATTTCCAGTATTGTTATTTCTAATTGTAGTGATAACAATTTACCTTTACACTCCTCAAACATATGTAACTGTGCATACAACACTAGAAATATTGAAAGTTTACATCCCTAGGTCTGATAATTAAATGACTATAGATTAATGAAAAACATATTAATTGTTGCAAGTTAATTTTCACCACCATTTTTGGTTCACTGTTCTGGGGATAATGCCAAGTTATAAGGTTTTTAAAGAGGTTTTCATTTCTTAGATCATTATAGCTTATAGGATATTTAATTCAACCAACCACCCCATGAATTTCCATTGAATGAGTTGAGTTAGTTGATGCATGCATTGCCCAAGGGATGCCCATGGTATATTTTTACCTAATCCACAAGTAGCATAGATATCTTCATATACCTTTGAGGATTATGAAGAAGAAACCTCCGTACTAGGTTTTTTGTTTGAAGACAATCCTCTAAGTGAAAGCTATGAAACTTATCCACGAGCAACAAGAGATGGCATAAGAAGTAAATCAAAATGTTCGAAATGGGGAAACCACCTTTTAGTTCACCATCACTTACAACAATGTAGTAGCTGCTGATATGAAAAATATTTCTCCCCAGACTTTTCCCAACTTTAAAGGATCCATGTCGGAAGACCCGGATACCTTTCTATTTGATTTCGATATTCGTGTAGGAGTTATGATTATACTACTGATGCACATAAATTAAATCTATTTCCTACTACACTCAAGGATGTAGCCTTGAGATGGTTCATGGGATTGGGAAGAAATGTTGTAACCACATGGGCACAAATGAAGGAGAAATTCCTTGATAAGTAACAAGATTATTACTAACCAAGCAACAAAGGGAGTGATGAAATCTACAAAATGGCACTAAAAGAGGACAAACCATTGCAAGACTATTTGAAAAGGTTCCTTTTCTACATTTAGATGTCAAGGCACACAGAACTACCACCCAAGTCTCTCAAATTTCTCTTTTTGAAGGGACTCAGTGAAGAGGACATGGATGATTTGGATCTGATAGGAGAAGGAGACATTTCAAACACTACTTTAGTAGAAATATGTGAAACTTGTAAAAATTACTTAAGAGATACTATGAAGAGGGTAATAAATGTAATATCAAGAGGTGGATCAACTACCAAAACAATTGGGGACATATCCAAGTCGAAATTGTCAACATGTTTAAAAACATGAAGTAGGAGATTTTCAATGACATGGCCAATCAATTAGATGCTCTACATGCCAAAAATAAAAAGGAAGATGCATAAGTGACACTCAAAGAGTAATGTCATGTATGTAGAAGGAAGAAATCTAACTATAGATGCAGAGAATTGGCCATCATTGCTTAAGAAAGGGGGTTTCACCCGATTTCAAGATGTTAGAGATATAGGATGGAAAATTTTTCTATGTCACTAAAAAAACCATGGCCATCAAGGCAAGGAGGTATGACACAAGAACCTATTCATCTATTTCAAAATTGGTCTAATAATTCATATATGAGACCCCACCTTAGGATAACCCTCAAGGTTGGGCCCCATATCCTAATCATTACCAAAAAAGTGGTAACCTCAATTCAAAGGCCAACCACAACAACAATGACAACAACTTTCTCAATCATGGTAACATCATTGGAGAGGAGGACAATAGTGGAGTAACCCACATCCAAATTACCAACAATCCTATAAAAACTCCCTATCCATAATAACAAGCTATGATGCCAAACCCCAAGTAGGCTTGCAATAAAAATATATCCAACTACCATCTCAGAAAGTAACTAACCCAAATAATAAAGCTTCTCACCCAACCTATTCCATGAACTAGCTCAATATCCTACCTATCTCGGTGATGTTAACAAGATCCACCTCTTCTCGGAAGAGAACTTCCTTCACCAACTAAAACCACCATTCTTGAGATTACCGAGGATCCAAAAACACTACAGATAGATCCAAAACAACAATGAAGATGCTACATGCTAATGTAACAACCTGAGCAAAATTCCAGCAAGGGTAAAACATAGGGTAATGAGCCACCATTTCCTGAAAGGTTACAAGAAAATAATCTGACCTCAAATTAGAATCTGATTATGATTTTTTCAACTAGCTAAAATACATTTGTGTCAAAATTCCATTGATTCAAGCTATTAAGGATGTGCCCATCTATAAAAAATTGGTTAAATATCTATGCATAAAGAAACCAGGCAGAAAAATAAAGATCCAACTATTGTGTAGGTCATTGGATAACTAAATTTGGTATCATGCTTATGAACTCAATTATGCCCAAATACATAGATCCAAGAATTCCTTTAGTAAATGTCACAATCAATGGCACAATGATCAAGAACACTTTGATTGACTTGGGGGCGAAATAAATGTAATGACAAAACAAATTATGGATGATTTAAAGTTAGAGGGACTAAGACCAACAACCATAGTCTTGCAACTTGCAGAAAATCAACAGTTAAGCTTGAAGGAGTCCTAGAGGATGTAGTAGTAGTGGTAGACTCTTGGGAGTACCCTGCTGATTTTATTGTTCTTCAGCCAAAAGCAAGCTTGGGAGGATATCCTATCATCTTGGGAAGACCATGGTTGGAAACTTGATGCATTCATAGGATGTAGATCTGGTAATATGATTATCTCTAATGGAAGTGGCACCAAAAATCTCATGCTTTACCCCCTACACAACCATTCAATGAAGAAGACAAAACCATTTGGGTTGAAGAGATAGAAGAAGACCAAAGATCAGTAAGAAGCTCATGATGCTAGAGAATTCATGCAAAATTGAAGGGAAAGAAGAGGATGTTATTCTTTCTAACATATTGCAAAATAATTATGAGAAGAATGAAGAAATAGATGGCAAATTACAGTGTATAATCTGTTGTAAGAATTAAATCCTACCAAAGAAAATAACTATGAACGTTCTAGGTAAGAATTACATCTTCCACCAACTTCTTCCACATGATTGTATATTGAATTCTATAAGCAACAATGTATGCTCCATGACTGATCTCTCTAAGAAAGTGCATATTGCTCTTGGCAAGCCACTTAATGTGAAAAAATGCTTTGAGCATAAAATAAGAGCATTTTTTAATTGCTCTTCTACGAGAAAAACAACACAACATTTACATGGGACTAGGGAGATATGCATGGGTTACACCTAAACTATGTACACATAAGATATGCAATCAAATAAGATAAAAAAAAGAAGAATGAATCCAACAGTGAGGGATATAGTAAAAGAAGAATTAAAAAAATATTGGATGTTGGATTCATATATCCAATTTCGAGATAGTAAATGGGTATCATCCTTTGTCATTGTACCTAATAAGAATGGAAATAGAGAATCTATGTGGACTATATAGAGCTAAATGTATCAAGAAAGAAGGATCAATTTCCACTTCCTTTCATTGATTAGGTACTTGATACTTTTTGATAAGAAATATTTTTCTTTTACGGATGGCTATAATGGCTACAACCAAATTTAGATTGCACTAGAGGATGAGGAAAAAACCACATTCATGTTCCCATGAGGAACGTTTGCATATTTTTTCTTTCTTTTGGTTTGTGCAATGCACCTGCTACATTTCAACGAGCAATTTTGAGAATTTTTTAGATCTAACTAATGACTACATGGAGGTATATATGGATGATTTTACAAAGTATATGGTAGTACTTTTGATGAAGTAATGAAGAATATGGAAAAATTTCTCAAGAGGTACAAGGAGCATAACCTATTCTTAAGAAATGAAAAATGCTACATGATGACGTTTGAAGGAATAATGTTGGGGAATTATCTATCAACTGCAAGAATTTAAGTAGATTTGACAAAAATATCTAGTGATTATAAATATGCCAACACAAAAGAAGAAAAAATATGTAAGGAGATTCTTAGGACATGTTTGGTATTATAGAATATTTATACATGACTTTAGTAAGATTAAAACACCATTATTTGTCCTACTAGGAAAAGATGTTGCCTTTTCTTTGGTCTAAGAAATGTGACGTTTCATTCCAAACTTTGAAGAAAATGTTGACTTCAGCACCTATTTTAAGAGGACAAGATTGGAGTTTTCCATTTCAAATTCATACTGATGCTTTAGATCATACCATTGGATCTGTTCTAGGATAGAAATATGGAATCCTAAACTACGCAATCTACTATGTCAGTAAGAACATGTAACATGTTGAACTCAACTATACAGTCACAGAGAAAGAATTCTTAGCAATGGTTTATGCTATCAATAATTTCAGGCACTACATCACAGGTTATCCAATATTCATTCATACTAATCATGTAGCAATTAAATATTTAATCAACAAACCAGTTGTAAGAAGCAAAATAATCAGATGGTTGCTACTCTTGCAAGAGTTTGATGTCACCATTATGGATAAGCTTGGTAAGGACAATGTTGTAGCTGACTTTATTTCAAGAATGGAGAATAATAACAAATAAAAGTATCGATGACTCTTTTCCATATGAACACCTATTTTCCATTTCCACTAGAACACCCTAGTATGCTGATATAGCCAATTATTTGGTCTCAGGTAAGACACCTCCACACTATTTATATTTTGAAAAGAAATACATTGTTGAGAAAAGTGTGAATTTTTCTTGGATAACTAGTTTTCTATTTCACATAGGGTAGGATAATGTTATGAGGAGATGCATAGATGATGAATAAATATATGATGTCCTCAAAGCCTTCCATAATGAACCATGTGGAGGAAATTTTTCTACAAAAAGAACAACACAACAAGTATTGACAATAATGTATGACTGACCTACACTACATAAGGATGCAACATTGTATACAAGAAGGTGTGATAAATTCCAAAGAATGGGTAAGCCTACCAAGTCAGATGAAATGCCACTGTAGCCTCAGTTAGTATTGCAGCCATTTGAAAAATAAGGTTTAGACTTCATTGGTCCAATAGATCTAAAATCTCAACAAAAAGAGTACATCTTGGTGTGTACATATTACCTCACTAAATGGATAGAAGTGAAAGCATTTCCAAATCAAAAGAGTGAGAAAGTTTCTAAATTCTTATATGACCACATTTTCACGAGGTATGGAGTACCAAGAGAAATTCTACAGATCAAGGTACACACTTCACTGTTGAAGTTATTTTTGATCTAGCTAAGGAATATGAAATTAGACACATGAAGTATACACCTTATCACCCCCAATCTAATGGTCAAGTTGAGGTAACAAATAGGGAAATAGAAGCCATATTGAAAAAAATATTTCACTCCACAAGAGATACTCGGGAAGAAATACTTCTCGAGGTAGTTTGGGTGTTCAACACAACTTGGAAGACAACAACAAGATTTACACCATTTGAGCTTTTGTACGGTAAGACTGTTATTCTCCCTATTGAATTTGAGCATAAGACATTAAGGAATGCACTTGAACTAGGCATATATTTTTCTAAATCTCAAAGGTAGAGGATTCTCCAACTCAATGAGTTGGATGAAATGAGAAGACATGTTGTGCACAATACAAAAGTGATACAAAATGAAAGGATAAAATGGAATGGTGATTCATTAAGATAAGACAATTCCAAGAAGGTGATTGGGCTCTCTTATTTGACTCCAAGTATAAGGACCACATGGGAAAACTCTGGACAAGGTGGCTAGGCCCATATGAGATTGAGAAAATATTTCCCAATGGAGCTATGAAAATCACTACCATAGATCATGTGAGATTAAAACTATTGGTGAATGGTCATAGGTTGAGGTTGTACAAAAATCCAACTAATAGGAGCACCTTTATGCAACAATTTAGAGGAGGTCAAAGTAGGATGGAGATGAGAACATCAGAGTTAAGGTTAGAAGTTGAACCCTGTTGGTTCATCTTCTAAAGTTGCCAAGGAGTGAGATGTTCAAAGTGGCCTAGGTATATTCAGCTTGCTGAATACTCCAAGGAAAATAAAATTGATGTGATCAACACCACGCAACTAACATGTTTTTTTCTTAGAATTTCTATTTTATAGGATTGTGTGTATTTGTTCCAAGAAGTGCATGGTCTCTAATATAAGGAGATGGTGCAAAGAATAAATGTCCACTTGAAGAAGCATACAAAAAATCCCCACTTTGGTTTCTTATTAGTAGAAATTGTGATTGCATGAAGAAAATAAGGAACAAACTGCACTTGCGAGTACTTATGAAGATGACTGGCACCAAAGAGAAAAATTTAGCCTTCCCTTTCCGGGAATTAACTAATTTTACTAAGGATCCTTTAACATGCCACTACCTACTCTTGTAGCAATCTATACGGTGCATGTAGCATCATAGTACCTTAACTTGCAGAGAATGATGTGTATACAACCAAAGGCACAAATTACAACGGGGAACATATCACAATCATCCAACAAACCTCTCAAGATAAGTGCACTTAATTCACTTTATTAAAGTAATAATATGATAATTAAATGTGATTAATATTTGTGCCATGTCATGAGTGACTTTATAATCCATAATATGTCATCACCTTTTATTATATGATTTATCTCTCACATCACCCCACTTCATCACATCACCTCACCTCACACGCTTGTACCCCTAAAATGAAATTAATGCATGCCTTTTCATGCTGTATGTGAGTCGGTTGTAAAATTCAAAATCATCAAGTAATCGAAAGTTTTACACTTACTTGAATTTGTGCATGATCACCTTTGCAAACTACAAGATTTTTCCTCTCAGAGCTCAAGAAGTTTGCCAAATTCGAAATGGGAGGAGACCTAATTTGAAATGAGCCTATAGACCACTCACAACTTCATAATCAACCAAAAATATTGTAGTATTTCCATGACAACGAGATGGATGGACTATATTAATAAGTTTCAAGGATTCAATGAGTCCATGGTGACAAATTTTTCTTCCACATTCAAGAATGAAAAATCCACTTTGTTAAATGTTAGAAAATTAAGGTGGATGACAAAATTCTAACTATAATAACTTGACTTCTAACAAAAGGTTATCTGTTTCCTACAAAGTAAAATCCAAATGAGGCTCGAACGGAATTTGGTGACGATGATGATAATTTTGTAAGTGACAGACAAGGTACATTATGCACTTCCCTGAAACCTTTTTGGGCTGATGTTGCAAAACTACATTATAAAATACTTCACCTATGAGGGTAGGTACTCAATATTGAATACTGTGCATTTTAAATTTCTTAATCATTTAAAGAATGTCAAGACATGTTAATGTCCCTAATTTCTTACATGAAAGATTAAATAAGATGATGAAAGAGTATTAGAGGGGAGTTTTGCATTATCTCATCATTGTCTTATTAACTTGATTGTCAAGGTGCTATGAAGAAATTGAAAGCCAAGGATGTGGAGATAGCGTGCCTTGTATAGGAAAAGGATTTGATTAAGATGAAATACAACACTTTTAGTAATATGGTAGAGGAAATTGGGGATGATATCCTCAAAGTATGCTCGCATTTGGAATCTCAAGTGCCAAAATATTTTCCTTCGCAATGCATTATGTGAAAACAATGATAAAATTTGTGTTGGAGGATGAAAAGGTGCATGTATCCTCACATCCCAAGGACTCCAGGGAAAAGGTAGAAAAAGTGTAGGAAACAGTAGCCATGAAGATTGTTACTTATGAAGGCCTACTACAAGCTACCCATGATGAACTAAAGAAATCGATAATGCACTAACAATATGTACTGACTCCGGATGTGCTTGATCATAGTGAAAAAAATTGGAGGAGGAAAATGAGGTCCACAAGGATATGAAGGATGCTACTATTGGCCATGTTGAACGGTTGGTTATGGTGAAGAAGAAGCACAAGGAACTAGTTGCAGCACATGCACCACATAAGGAGAGGTCAGAGGAGCTTGGAAAGATCGTTGCTCAGAAGATGGATGTACTGGAAGGGGTGCAAACCTCTATGTCAAGCGTAATGCTTGTGATACAAAATGAGCAAGGGAAACTCACTATGGAAGAGCTATATTCTATCATTGCAGACATGCCCGAGGTAAGGGGAGTAGTGTTGCGGTGTAGGAGAACCTGGAAGCTGATATCAAAGAAGAATATCTAGAGTTGCTACTTCAGGATGAAACAGAGGGGCCTGAGGCTTAAACAATTTTGTTAGCTATGTATACCTTTTTCAAAATTCTTTATTCAACCATTCTTTATTTATCCATTCTTTGTGTAAGTTTTGGACATCACCATTGTCGGTGCGATAATGAGATTAGTGTGGGGTAATGTTGATAAGAGAAAACACTTAGTTGAACTTGCACACAGATTCCACGCGGAAGAACAACACAAGAGCAAATGCGCGAAGGTATAGGAAGGCATCACACACGGAGGTGTAAAATAAAATTTTAGAACTTAGCCAATTTTGGAGATCAGGTCTATTCTTAGAAATTTATGTGAAAATCACATAAAGTGATGCCGAGACTTGCATACCACTCTTCATGGAGATTTTTGAAGATCATGTCAACTCAATCTTGCATGGGCATGACCTAAGAATAGATCCACCACTTGATAATCACAAGCGTCACAGAATCTATAGATAGCATACTTTCATGTATGGCTATAGTTGTAAAAGGCGCATGGTTGTTATTAGCATGCGACCTATTTCTGGTAGAGTTAAGTGGTGAAGGGCTAGTTCCCCCACCCTATATATATGTAATGAATTACTTAGTAGATAGAGAGAGACACGTGCTTTGAATAATGAGAGATACACGAGTATTTGAGACTGGATAATTGTAATAGATCCATGCACGCATGTATGGTATTGTATGAAGCTTTTGTACTATTAGCACAATGAATATATAAATAATATTGGTTGAATAACAGTGTCTAATGTGTTTTTCAATGTATATTGTTGTTATCATGATGATTTACATTTAAGCGCTTACAAATCTAGCTCAGTATAATGATGAATAGATGGATTAGCTACTAAATATATATGTGTACTACTTTATCATGTCACCATTCTACTATAGCAAATCTTAAGAGGGACCCAATACCTTTGCACACTTCGGGTGAGAACTCAACCTAGGATAAGTGATGTGCCAGTGCGAATAGGTGTTAACTAAGAATTCTAGGCTACATCATCATGTTTCAAAATATTGAGTGCCTTTTATGAGAAGAGTGCATACCAAACAAAGTGTTATAGCTGAAGGATATTTTAAATACCTCCATATTTCACCGAGAAAAACACACATTATATCTTCTGCGTGTGCATCCTCATCTCCAACACATCACATGTACTCTATTCCTCCTCAAAAAGACAAGTGTTCCCTTCCATGGTGCTTCAACCTCTTCCTCCTCTAAGGAAATTCACAAATTTCACTAGCGCAATCCCACTCAATATCAATGCGTAGGATGATATTCCAATGGCCACAGTCTAGATCATTCCCCACTTCACAGGAGAAAATCAAGTCACCCCTATTGAACACATTCAAGATGTGGCCAATGTATACTTTTTCTATCTGATTACTCATGATGATGTTATTGTTAGGTTGCTTGCAACCTCTTTCAAGGATAAAGCACTCCAATGGTACCATGGCCTAAGACCTACATCTATTTCTACTTAGGATAAGCTTGGAACAACTATTTGTAACTAATTTGAAGATAAATCATATCATCTATCACTAGTGGAGTATATTCCTACAACAAAGCACGCGCCCAACAAGTAGATGACTGGTTTCAACATAAGACTCCAAAAGACTTGGGTCATAATTCCTTAAGTGGTAAGGCCTACAACCCAACATGCTTTCTTGTACTATCTAAGGGATTTGAATAGTGACATTTCAGTCATGATTCAATCTATGGGAGGTAGAACCTTACTTTTGCATACACATTGTAATAAGGGCAGAAAATAATCTCATTCAAGCTGATAAGATGGCACCTAGGCCTCTTGCACCCTTATTCCTATAGATGTCTCTAGTGTCCGAGCCTTCTTTTCTCCAGTTCTAGTGTAGAGCGTGCAACTAGTTGCATCTACATCCTACTCTCTTACACAACAAAAAATAATATGATGAATTGAAGGACCTAATTAGAAACTTGTCCAACAAGGTCATATCATTGGAGAAGCAATAGACACAAGCCTACAGAGGTAGTTCCAATTAGGTGCAAGGCTAGAGAAATCAACCTTGGTGGAATCAATATGGGAATAAAATATACAAACAAAACCAATAGAATGATAGATGGCATGTTAATTCACATCTACCCTTGTAATTTATTCCTCTTGTGCCTTCTCTTCCATTTCCTAGTATAATTCAAGCACTTTTCTAAGTCCAAAACAATAAGGTGCAAGATTTTTAATGGTTTTTTCCTTGCAATATGCCTCATATCCATTATTACTATGCTAATGTTGTGTGTGCGCAAGCCTACATGATTCAAAATGCTTCCAGCTGTGAGCCTTCAATAAGTGCACCTAAAGTAGATAACCAAGAAAGGTCGAAAGCTCCTCGAGAGGCAATAATGATGTTCTTTGGCACTGAAGACTTTTGTACAATCAACCAAGCTATAAAGGATACAAGCAGACCACACCGCCTAAGTTATAGAAAACACAATATATAAGAATAGATTTCTCAAGTCTAACGCTTGCAGTCACAATTCCAACAACACAAGCAAACCCTCAAAATCAAAAGAAAGAAGCTAAGACATGTAGAAGTAAAAGCACTCAAGTACCTACACTCGAGGCTCCATGCAAATCTCCTCTAGAAGTGGCACGCACTCCTCCTTTAGTATTTCAAGCCTCTACGCCAACTAGGTTCATGTCTCTATACCCAAGAAACATAGTAAGGATGATGATGTTCCTCAAATTAACAAGTTAATAGGTTTTGCATTCAGCATTATGGACCAGATGAAAAAGACAAACATAAATGTTACAATGTTTGATGCCCTGACCATTCCATTCTAGCGTGACTTGTTGCATGAAGCTTTGGCTCAACTCCGTGCACTTTGATCTAGTCATCCAAAATCCACACACTTTTGTCAATATTTACCAAGAAGAGTAGAATCAAGTAAGTAAAGTTGTTAAAACCCCACCCTTCTATATTTCTTTGATCATAGGAAAAAATGTTGTCCATAACTACATGATTGACTCGGATGCTAGTACTTTTTTCATGTCCAAGAGAATTGTTGATGTCTTAGGTCTAAAGTATAGCCCCTTGACAAAAGGATTCCTATAACTTAATGGTTCAACTTTCACTACCCTAGGAATCACCAAGGATCTTGAGTTGACACTCCATTTATGTCCAATTCTAACAATAACTCAAGATGTGTCAATTATTGATCTTACCCCTTTGTTTTATTTATGTTTGGCAAGATATATTACTGCTAAAGTGGGTGGTTACTTGTATTCTTATTGGTCTCATATGTTACTCAAGACAACATATGGTACCTATTTTACCATACAAGATGAGCCAATATTTTCCTATCATGTAGAGTCATATGTCCCATCCCCTCTCCAAGCCAACTGTTTAATACAAGAATAACAAGCTTCAGTTTCTAAAGAGAAACCTCTTCCACCTTCTATTCCTGATCTAGTACTTGATGAGTGGGCGAAGAGGAACCATAAATTTTACCCATATGCTGAAGAGTTAGAAGCTTATGAAACTAGGCTTGGTACTTATTGCATTCTTGAAGAAGAAGTTGTAGTAGTCCGTGCATGCTCAAGAAAAGTGAATATATCCCTAGTCTATGGAAGTTATACTTTAATGGATGCAAAAGAAGAAATGGCACAACAAAAGAAGTCATTCTCATTTCCCTAAGGATGAGAAATTCCTCTTCGCACACGGGTTGTATTTTACATGTTCTAACAATGTGGTAGAGTATGAGGTACGATACATGGTTTGGTTATTACTCAAAATAACAAGATTAAGGCTTTGTAGATATTTGAGGATATAAAGTTGGTTATCCACCAAGTCACCAGCAAGTGCATGACAAATAATAAGCTGCTTAAATATTATAAACACATAGTTTGGTACCTCCTTGAGAGATTTGATTCTATAAATCTGCAGGTGGTGCCATGCAAGAATAATAAGGAAGATGACCAGATGGCCACGATTGGCTTACATTTCTCTCCTGCCGAGGACTTTGTCAAAGGAAACACTCAACACATTAATATGGTGATTATACCATCCATTCCAGATAACAACACTAGTTGGAAAGTGTTTGAAAATGACATGCAGATTGTCAGTTCATCCAAAATGAAGTTGAGTTCTCATCAAGCATGCAAGCTAAATTGCATGACAGCTATGGTGACCAAGTAATATAGCTGAAGACAAACAAGTTGCCTAAAGGGCTGGTCACCTTAGAGAAAAATTTTATCCTTGATGATGAGTTCAAGGGTGAAGAAAAGTATATGAATTTCATACAAAAATACTCCTCTCTAGTCACTATTATGTGTTGAAAGGATTTGTTGTTCAGTAAATCTTGTGCACACGATGAAAAGAAAGACTTCATCTCTCTCTTAAAAATACAGTGATATATTATCATGGGAGTATGAAGACCTCAAATTTTTTGATCCAAGTGTTGCTCAACACTCCATTGACCTTGATCCTAGAATCAAGTCCATCAGACAAAAGCAGTGACAAGTCAATCCAAAGATAGAGCCCCTCATGAGAAAAGAGTTTTCCAAAATCATTGAGGAGAAGATTATTTTTCCCATCTAGTACTCTACATGGGTCATGAATCTAGTTCTGATGTGTAAGAAGAATGGTGAAATCAAACTTTGTGCTGATTTTGGATATTTGAACAAGGCATCTCTAAAGGATAAATATCCTTTGCCCTCAATGGAGTAGATTCTACAAACTATATTTGGCGCGCAAAGATTCTAAATGTTGTATGGGTAATTAGGTTTCAATCAAATCCTATTCAAGGAAAAAGATCAATTCAAAACAACATTTACAACTAAGTAGGGAACATATGCATATCAAAATATGCCCTTTGATTTGTCAAACACGGGCATAATGTTTCAACACACCATGGACATTTCCTTCAAAGGTTACATTAATGAGTGCATCTTGGTTTACCTTGATAACATTACAATATTCTCAAAGAAGAGCGTGGATCACATGGTGCACCTGGAGAAAGTCTTTGAGAGATGCAAAAGTATGGGGTATCTCTTAACCCCAAGAAGTGTAATTTTGCAGTGGCGCAGGGAAAGATCTTGGGTCATGTGGTTTCAAAGGATGACATTGTAATTGATCATGATCGTGTTTTAGCTATCCTAGCTCTTTCCCTACTAGTGCACAAAAAGGCCTTGCAGTTCTTCCTTGGTAATATCAGTTTTGGTAGGTGTTTTATTCCTGACTTTGTAGGATTGGTTTGGCCAATCACTCTAATGCTCAAGAGGGACATAGCTTTCAGACGGATAGTAGAAGGAAAGGAAAGCATCAAAAAAATCAAGAAATATATTGCTTCCATGTGAACACTCATCAACCTAGATTACTCAAAGGATTTTATCCTTTATTCTTATGGAACTGATGCAAGTGTTGTTATTATCCTAACACAAGAAAATGAACAAGGGTTGGAACAACTAGTGGCTTTCTTCAGCTAGATGCTGAAGGATTATGAATTAAGATATATTCATATAGATAAATAGGTCTACACCATTATGTGCATGCTCAATAAGTTCAAAATTATGCTCACCACAAATCATATCAAGGTGTTAGTCTCCCACTCTTCTATCAGATACTTCATCATGGGAGTAGAAATTAGTGAAAAGAGAGCATGATGGGTGACCAAAATCATGGAGTATGATGTGACTATAAAATCCAAAAAGGTTGTAATAGGTGGCATGCTATGCAAGAAACTTTATGAGGATGCACACAATTAATTTCATACTTCATTGTTTCTTGATGAATCTCTTCCATGTGCAAAACTTGAGCCGAATACAGATCCCACCATGCACGACTAGATGAAGGACATGATGACATTCCTTTCCAAGGGTGCATACCCTCCTAGCTTAAACAAGGAAAAGAGAAGACATCTAAGGTTACACTCTATCCCTTATAGTTTGATTGATGGTATTCTCTTCAAGAATAACCTTGATGGTGTGTTGTTAAGGTGTTTCAATGGCGCTTGAGACTAAAAATGTGTTAGCAAAATTTCATGATGGATTCTCGGTGGAAAATTTTCTACCAAGATTATAGAAATTAAAATCATAATGACATGTATCTTTTGTCCTACTCTATTTTCATATGCATATAAGTGGGTCACAAAATTAAAGGAATGTGATTTCTTTCAGGAAATAGGAGTGGTAGTGCTTCACCTCGACTAATCCAAACAAATCAACCTTTTGCGCAATGGGGTATCGACTTCATAGGTATGATAAATTTACCTTCAAGACCTTTGGACATAGATGGGTGCTCACAGCTATGGACAACTTTACTAGATGGACAGAAGCTGTCAAGCTCAAGTAATCAACCGAGTCAATCACCCTTGAATTTCTTGAGGGTATAGTAACAAGGTTTACATTCCTCAAACCATTATCTTTGATAATGAAAAATCCTTCCTTGGAACTAAAATCACTGATTGGGCTCTAAATATGGGCATCAATCTGAAGAATTGTTCCAACTATTACCCTCAAGTAAATGGCCTGTCAGAGTCAACAAACAAGAACCTAATAAGGATCATGAAGTGCACAATGAACATCATCAAAAGATAATAGCATAAAAAGGTTACACGCACACTTTGGGTAGACAGAATCACAGTTAAAAAAGAAATAGGTTCTTCTCCTTACAAGATCATCTATGGCAAGGAGGCTACCCTTACTTTGATGATTGAGTTCAACTCATTGGTGCTTGTCAATCAACTAGAACTTGAAGGAATAGAAAAGAGAGAAATAATAATGGAAGAGCTATTTAATCTTGAAGAATCAAGGAACTATGCCATGACCAAGTGGAACAAAAGTATCAACAAGCAAAAACAAATGGTTTGAAGAAAAGGCTGGCCCCAAGCTTTCAAATTTGGGGACTTGGTTTTGAAATGGGATGTTGAAAGAGCTAAGCCAGGGTGCCATTCAAAGTTTTATACACTTTGGAGTGGCCCATACATCATCAATTCATGCAAGGAGGCTAACTCTTTCGAGTTAACTCATGTTGATGGAGGCACATTGCGAATCCCAATAAAAGGGATCTATCTCAAACCCTTCCATTGATTTTTTTACATCATTTTGTATATATTATAGTAGTTTAAATTAATCCAAGTGCATTATTCATACATTTTTTGTTTATAAATATTTTTTTATTCTCGTGTGCTTCTTGTGTGTGCTCTTATTTTTTTTCGAGGGTGTTGGTCTTCTTTTAGCAGTTTGGAGGATTAGGAATAGAGTCAAGAAATGATCCTTCAAGTGACTTGAGGAGAAATTATTCAAAGATAAAGATCATAATTTCATGATTACATAGTAGACTACATTCCCAATGGATGCTCTAGGCTACTGATATCCTTCATCTAGTAGGTAGATCACCCCGAAACTCACTAAAATTGTTATCCAAATAACTCTCCTAGTTATTTGGAAAACTTACATACATATTATGGCTCAGATATCTTCATTACAAGAGACATGCACCTTAGTTGTCTCATTAGAACATTCACTTGATTAGTGTTTCCTCGTGTGCCCTTGCGTGCTTCCCCTTATCACCTTTCAATTTTCCTTTTCCTCTTTGTTCTACTTTTCCCCTTCTTTTATCTTACGTGCATTCACCTTCCTCCTAGCACTTATTCATCCTAAGTGTTTGCCTTTTACTTGCTTAAATCAGCTAATTCTTTGAACCTCTCGGTACCCCCGCACATTACTTTGTAATAGTTACGCCTTGACCATACATTTCCCGCTTACCAATTTACCACATTTCTCTCGTGCAGATTGCAATTGTGCACACTTTCCTTCTATCTTTCTCCTACACCTCATTCTTCCATGCACATGATTTTGCACCCTCCTTTGTGCTATTTTGTTTCATGTCATTCTCTAACATGCTTGAGTGTTCCACACACAACTAGTCAAAGTGCACCAGCAGAGCACCAAATCCTTGAAAAAATCAACGAGTGAAATGTGGCAGAAATGATAAGAACATTTGCACAATTTTCCATCCTTTTAGGAAATCCGTACGTGCCATGTGTCTTGTGTGTGTAGACAACTCTGAAAAACTTCTGAAAGCCATATATTTTATTGCAAATCTCTGATCAGTGCACACCTAGTCTCAATTGATTGCTATTGATGTAGGCTACAATGCTAGATATTCAAATTCAAATTATTGGCAGATGTAGTGGGTGAGAAATGAGAAAACAACTTTGTGGGCATTAATGACCAGATTTGATTACTCCAACACCCTAATTTGATTTGATCCTCCCTCCTTCCTTCTCCAACACACCAAACAAACTTGGGTAAATGTATTTGACATATTTACAAGTGGATATGAAGACATTACATGCTTTTTGTTGGTGGTTGTATTTAAAATTCATATTTTTCCCTCCTTCTTCTCTTCTTCTTCCATGAATTCATCTATAAATGTAATATTTGGACTCATTGTTAATGTTGGACACTTTGAATCCTTATGCACCTTGCTAAGGACTTCATATTTCTATATTTTGAGTCAAATACCTCTATATATGGCTCGTGCATTTGGATATTGAACTCTTTCACCATTATATCAGTTCTATGAATTTATGGAAATAATAGAAGTAGAGTTTTGTGACTATTCTCTATCCTAAGTGTGTTTGTATTCTTCGTTCTTGCCTTTCTTTTACATTACGTGATTTTTGTGTCATTTTATGTCCTCGTAGCTCCATTTTTAGTTGTTTTCAAGGAAATTGATCAGTAAATTGGTTTTAGTTGTGCTACATGTGCCTATCCTTCATTCATTCCTTTTCCTTTCAATTTCACTTAGAACAAATGGTGTTCATCCCTCTTTTTCTAGTGCTATCATCTTCCTTAGATTAATTTTCCACTCTCTTATCCTTTTATCCCTAGTCCCTTGGAATTTTTAGCTTATTTTTCCCCTTCAACATTAGGAGTGATATCGGTAGAAATCAATAGAGGAACTGACCTTCTCCGGATTTCACTTTCAAGCACACAAGGTCCATAACTTGGAGATGGTTCCATTTTTGTATCAAATGACTCAATTCTTCAAGATCCAAGACACGGGTGTAAGTTTTACCACCAACATTCATCATGGGGTGTCTTCTCTACAAATGTTCCTTTAATGGTATCCTCCTTAGGTGCCTCACCAATTCTGAAATCCCATACACTATAAAAGAAATTCACGATGGGATTTGTGGGGGACATTTTAGTTTCCTCGTCGTTCCCAAACGTATCCTTCACATTGGCTATTACTAGACAACCCTTAACCAATATTTATTTTTACTATGTCAAATTTTGTGTGAAGTTTCAACAACATGCTAACCTTCACCACACCCCTAGTCATGCCTTACAAGTCACCAAAGACTTTTGACCCTTCTCTCAATGTCGTTTAGATCTCATCAGAGAGATTAATCCTCATTCTTCTCAATGTTATATCTAGATCATCACAAAAACTTAATATTACACTAAATGGGTGGAAGCCATCCCTCTAATTTCTACTAAAGCCAAGAAACTATGTGAGTTCATCAACCATCATATCATTTTCCATTTTGGTGTTCCTAATCACCTTATCACGAAAAAGGAAAACAATTAAAAAAACTACACAAACTAAATGATAACTTTAGCATTCAATCAAGTTTCTCTTCACCCTATTACCCATAGGAAAATGTTAAATCCAAATATTCCAAAAAAACATCAACAAAATTATAATGAAAGTGGTTGACGCCACTAGTAAGGATTGGCATATGCACATTCCTTTTCCTTAGGGGCTTATAGTATGAACATTCACACCTCTACCAATGCCACACCTTTCTCTTTGGTTTACGATATAGAGATACTAGATGAATGTCATATAAATGCTCTATTAAATCTACAAATCTACTAAAAATGCATCAAGCGTGCCTATGAAAAATGTGTTTAAGAATGAACCTTCAAGATCGATGGCCTTGTCCTGAAGGAAAACCTACATGTAACCAAATCATAGAAAAGTAAATGATGAAATTTTTCTCCTAATTGGCTTGGACCTTATATCGTCATCCATACATATGGCTCAAGAACTTATAATTTATCTTCTCTTGAGGGTAAACCTGAATCGAGCCTTTTAATGACTTGTATCTTTGACTCTTATATTGTTCAATAAAGTACTACATCACTTTATGCCATTTATCTTCTCATCTATAGGAGCACTCGAAACCTCTACTACTCTCAACTATCCCCTCACCTGGATTCTATTTGTGTGAAATTTTCACCTCCCGATGGTCCTTCCCATGAGACTGGTGACTCCCACGAACTACTGGCACTATGGGTCCATGAATAGGACCTCTTAGTGGTTGCCTACTAGACTACGTAAGTGGCATATCTCACATAAGGAATACTACTCTCTATAAGTTGATCCTCATAATACCTAACCTTTTCCAAAACCTCTCTGTATTGGTCCATGGAGATCACCACAAGTGGTGGAATCATTATCTATCTTTGTCCCCAGATTTTGTGGACCCAATGTTTGTGGTAGTGATCCCTATACTGTACCATTCCTAATGGAACTTGTCCCCCTGTACCACTACTCCATCATGTGTCTTAGGAGGTGAAGGATGAGAAGCCATATGTCTCCCACCACTTTGGAATGTTCATGTGTTGCTTCTAGATACATATGTAGGGTGACCACTTATGCTTGTAACATAGTAACATGGGCTTATAATGCTGCAATCTGCCCCATCTTTGGCTTGTGAATGTGTAACATCTAACTTCGCTTGTAAGGTAGTAACTTGTGCCTAAGATGCATCCATCTACCAATATAATTTCGTGACTTGGAACTATAATGTATTCACATATTCCTTTAATCTATCCCTCTCAATAGTAACAATATCCAAATTAGGATGATCGGCCTCGGAGGTGATACCTATAGATATGATATCCACCACTACCTATATAAGTACATATAGCCTGCATAATTAATCCTTTTGTCAAAAAATTTCTCCTCCTGTCCTCCTAGATCTACTAGATATGGTGGAGATAATGGTCTCTCCACGTCATCCCTGTTGTACTATGGTAAGGGTGGAGGTACATCCTTTCGTAGCTCAATCTAATGTCGACTTGGTCGACTGGTATCATCTCATGCTCTCCAGGTCTATTCCCATATATCCATTGTACTACTATAAATATTCCAAATCCTCCATCATACCTCCAAATGAAGGATAACCAAGATATGGCCTTCAAAAATATCAACCGCTAATATTCCATCTAACACATGCCCGTAATATCTCACATCCCACGACACCTGCGTCTAACCTCTCATGTTCCCCTATCTAAATCAACCTCTTAAACCTTGCTCTATAAGTACCCTTGTACTAATCTGTCATGGTAGGCATGATGGACATAGGCATACTATATTCTTGTAATCCCAATAGTGTAGAAGATAGGTGCAACACAAACCAAACCGCTAAATCCTCCTATATTCCCACATATCCATGTATAACTGCACTAGGAAAGTTGGCACCCATGAAAATTAGACCCTATCCTTAATCATATCCTCCAATACCTCCATTAGTTCCCTTGGAAACCTCCCCCCTCGAGTCTAGGAATGAAAAAAAACCAATCCCCGCCATCCTTAACATTGTAAATTGGGTCTCTTGTGGATGTGTGGCATACATATCGCCATAGCTAATGCTCACGCTATGATAAGAAAAATATATCATAGCCTCTCTAAATAATATAACCATAGGATCAAACACATCATCTAAAGAAATCTGATACAATGGCTCCCCAATAATATGTAGTCTCAGAATCTGGTAGATATCCTCTAAGGTGATAGTCATCTCCCTGGTAGGTAGGTGGAATGTGTTAGTCATCGGGTCCCATCTATCGATGAGGGAAACCATCATGCTATGATCTCAAACTATCTACCTATACTACCTAACAACACCCAACCGACATCCCTCATGTGATCCCACTCATCCTATATGATGTTAGGTTCATCTACACTAATAGGGGTGACAATCTATCTCTCTATTCAACTGTTGTCATTCCTACATCATCAACATTCACACTAGTTAATCATTTACCCTTGCCTACCAAGATCTACATTCTACCTTGCCTTACCATTTTTACCCTATGACCTATTTTCCTTACACTATTTTCTTTTCCTTCTATCTTCTTTCCCACCTCTATGTTTCATTTATTTCCCCCCTTCACCTATTGAACTCACTTACCTCATCAATCTTGTGGCCTACCTAAATTGTTGACCTATACCTTTGATTTTTCCCTCCACCTTCATCTTTCTTCCTACCAACCCTTACGGCCTAAAACCACTCATTCCTACCTTTGAAACCCCTAAAACCCACCCATTCCTAACTTGGAAAAATTTACACACCCTACCCTTACCTTTCGGCCTCTCGCAATTTATCCTTTTACAACACCTTAGTCACTTTTCATAGTGACTGACCGGTATCGATCACCCCCACCGACACCGGTCCCACTTTTACTCCATTGATGTCGGTCGATACCGAATGACGTCGATTCTGGTTTGGCCCTAGAGCGAGAATCCCTAAGTCCCCAATTTCAAAACACTTCATAAAACACCTAAACTACCCACCTAAATCCCCTAATTTGTTCCTACATTAAATTTACCACCTACTTAAACTATTTTCACCCTCCCGCACCCGATTTCACAAAAATTTCATCACATTTTCATAAAAAAACAATTAATTTAACTTAACCTATTCTTCTACAAAACACAACAATGGAGTTTGAATCCTACCTCTAATTCATGTCATCTTTGTGGTGGGATCTCTGGAATAGGAACATGACCTCCTCCTACACCCTCTCCTACCTCTGCCATGTCCATATCAACCTCTCAAATAACAACTAATCAACTTGATCTAGTAGATATCGTGGGAAATAAATCTCCACTCATAACACTACTAATATCTTGGCAACTAAGCCTCCTAATCCTCCTTGTCATTTCTCTTGCAAAAAAACTCCCCACCAGTTATTTTCACCAAGTCAAAAGGCTCAAATGATATTTTTCCATGTGGGATTTTTCACTTTAACCCATCAATTGAGTGAACAACATCGGTTTGGTCGTGTCCTAGGTGGTGATACCAGTCACCCTTATCGGCATCGGTTACCTCTCAACCGGTATTGGTCACCCTGCCTAAACCACTTCTGCCTAATTTTCCCAAAAATTTTACTGTAGGATGATCCTTCCACAACCTTACCACAATCCTACAGGCTCACTTAACAGCCTTATCACCTCACCCCTTCCCTGAGTTTACTTAGGGGCACATTTTTCCTACACCTCAACCTTACCCATGACCTTACCTATACACCCATATTGACCTCGCCCATTGGAACTTGAATTTGTTTACTCAATATACCTTGCGATGATTATACTTGTATTCTTTAGCCTACGACCTTACCTTTCCTTATGCCATGATGTTTATCTCAACTAGAAAAAACCTTTAGGTGCTTCAAAACACACCTATTACCATTCCTACACCTCGCTCTATTATGTTTCGGGATCACTTCTTATACCTTGGATACCTAGACCATATCAACCTTGTTTGGATAAACTATCGACCTTTGATGATGTAGAGTTTGTAAGATCTTAAGCCTAGTGCCTTGTCACATTCTAGACATGTGCGTGTATTTAAACACCCCAACCTATTACCCACATTGACATCACCATTACCTATACCCGCACCTTACATCATTTTTCACCACTTACCACTTTATCAAACTCATCAGTGATTTTTCCTACTACTTCATCCATTCTTGGTTTGAGGATCACATTCACCCATACTTGGGGAAACCTAACCTTCACCAATACTTGAGGAAACCACTTCTATTTTTTCATCATCGCTTATTAATACAAGCTACGTGACAAAAAGGATCAAATGTAGACACCCAAAATTGAGGCACAACCCTTTGGGCCCTCTTCGTTTAACATACCCCTTACTGTGACCCCTCCACACATTATTATTAATTTAACTACCCATATTAAGTTAATAATTCCCTCATTCCTCTACCTCACCTATCCACCTCACCATGGACCCTTTCCAAGCCTATTTATTAACCTATACTAAGTCAGTTAGTTCCCTAACTAACTATGACCTCTTCTAAACCTAACTATGAATTCTTATACACTTATCCCACCTATTTCCTGCTTCATTTAGTGACAACCCACACTCCTAGTCCATAAAAAATCTTGACCACCACCAAAAATGGAGAGAAAAGGCTATTTTTGGAAAATATGACCTTTTCTCCCTAACCAACGCTGATTATTCCTCATCCAGTGCTGGTCACCTAACCACCATTAGTTCCTTTAAATAAGGAATTCCAACCCTTTACCTAGGTTCCTCCATCTTGGATTTTGAGTTATGGAATTCTTATCTTTTACATCCAGGACATTCAAAAGCAGGATTCATCAAAAATCATCATGTTTCTATAGAGCCTTAGTTAATTCACACATGAAAGCACCTTTGAGCCTTAATTTATGCTACAGTGGATCTAGACCCATTTCTTCTCCAAGCACCTACCAACAACCATCATCTATCAACCTCCAATCTCTAGGTAAGTACTTTAATCTGGTTGTTAAGTTTCATTATCTTCTGGTATTAAATCATTTATGTTATAGATTATTTCTCTCTGAATCTCCTCTACACCCATCTACTTGATAAAAAACTTGTTTGAACATATCTATTATTTTCAACTACCTATTTTACTATCTCGAGTCTTTACATAAATCCTAGCACCTAGCTTAAGCCTTCCCAACTCTCTGTGTAATCACAGAGAGTTCCTAACCAACCCATTTTAACCTTCTCATCTAATTTCCCCTATCGACATCGGTCACCTAACCAACATCGGCGATCACTAGAGTAACAACATTGGTTATCCTATTGATATTGGTCAATGTGTCTGGTAATTTCCGCCAAACTAGTAGGCCCACAACTCACTCAAAATCACCCCAAACCTTACCAAATCTCACCCAGACTCCTTAATAGCCTCTTCCTCACTGTCTTCCTTGACCACACCCAAAATTTTCTATATTTAAATACATATTCAATATTTATCTTAAATATAGTTTATTATTAGTATATGAGATACCTAAATCATGTTACTACAATAGGACCTTTCACTTCTTGTTATTTATTTGCATTAAATTGTATATTGAAAGTGGATTGACAACCTTTAAAGAAGTACTTAGCTTCCCCGGATCTAGCTTGCGCTAGGTAGTCCACTAACCTATATTATTGACTCTATTTATGTGGTATTGTTTTGTATTATAGGTATTCCTTCCTATCCAAAAAGGAGATCTTCACCTTGGTCTTCTATAACATGCACAACCTCTTTGATTTCACAATTATTCCTCCTCACATTTACCTTATCTATTTTATACTTAAAACTTTGGTGAAACACACATGACCTTTCATTTTTCTTTTACAACTTATGAGTCTTCATATTATTAGGAAGGAAAATAAGTCCCCTTTTAATTAATTGATGGAAACTAATTAGAATTTTAACAATAGTCACATTAAATGAATAAGAAAAAAAGGAAAAGTGCAACCCCCTAATGAAGAAATATAACACAAAGGAGAGAGGAGGGGGGAGGGTAGAGAGAAAGGAAAAGAGATAACTACTTCAACAAAGATAATGACCTTACTGATTCTACTTCACTCTCATATGGTCTTTTGGTGAGTACCTCTGGGAACATCTCAACTCCTTTGAGTTATTTACTATATCGAGCCATTGTAGGAGAAACTTTCTATGCAGGGAGTGTGAATAAATATCAAATACTTGAGCCAATTATCAAATATGGCATTGATGTTATTACAATTTATGAACCAAGATTGATGTTACTTTATAGTTTTTGATATTAAACCCTTATGTCCATGAGAGACTCCAGTGTGTCTTCATTAAAGGAGAAAGGATCTCCAGCCTCTTTATTGACAATTTATTCAAATTAATTCAGTTAGTCATCCACTAAGGTGTTTTCATCTATTGCGGGAACTCTAAGCTTATGTATGTCAATATTGACATCATCTTGCATCTTAGAAGCACACTCCTCATGTGAATCCAATTTTTCCAGAGCATGGCTCAACATCTCATAGAGAAAAACATATTTCTAGCCCAAACTTGAAAAATATTCAAATGGGGAATTAAATACCTTCTTGTCCACCAATATGGGAGAATGGAATTTCCCCATTTCTATCACCAATGGAAACACTTGATCCCATTGTACCTTTTCTTTCTCAATTTAATATCTTATCATTCTAACCTTTATGGTTTTTTTCTTATGTACTTTAACAATGAAAAAATCTCAAGAAGCAACATTTTCCCTTTCTCCACAATTTTTCTTTCCCATTTATTATTTTCTCTCCCCCATATGGTGAAACCTTGTGTTGTTTTGATGGAATTTGGGTCAAAGCTAATAATTGGAGTGACTTATTCAATTGAAAGAGATGGGGAAGCATTCGGATCCATGAGAGTTTGAACATACAATTTTAGTATTCATACATGATCTTCCAACTGATAAATTATTTCCTTATACTCATGATTCCTCATGAGAAGGTGAGTGGAAGATTACTCTAACAAGTGTACATATCCCTTGTTATTTTCCAGTCATATGGGAAAGGTTATCATTTCATAGTCAATCGGGGTCATTTATTCAATGGGTTTAGTTACCTTTGGCTGGACTAATTCTACATATTGGTTTCCCAAAGCACCATTGAAGAAGAGGAAGAATCTTGAGCTAACATTCCCTTCTTCACTTTGACCATTGAGGATATGGATGGGAAGTCTGGGACAACCACTTGTTATACTATGTGGGCTTCATTAGTGATCATTTTTTCACTCATAGAAATATCTCATTCATTTCAAGCTCGATATTTGGCATGATTTTCATTTCTTATTCTACGAATGAGAAGGAACATCTTTTGTTGGAGGAATTTGGTGCAGCAATAGAGGATGAGAGAACTTGAGATTGTTGAGGGACCATAAGATGAACTGGATAAATTTCCTCATGTTCTATATCCACCACATGGTCTTCTATTTCATTTTCCTTTTTGTGTATCCTCTTGTAGTAAGGAGCTTCATACTCCAATTATTTTTGTTTTGAGAGTTATATTGAATGAGAAAAAAATAAATATTTCTCGGTGACTATTGAAGATGAAATATGGGATGTTTTCCTTTGGAGAGTTGGGAAACCTCTTGATGCGATGAGGGAAAATTTATTATTTTTGAACCATTCTTTTTATCTTGATTATTGCTTCAATCCACTCATTTATATCCCCTAATTCATGGATGCTCTAAGAAACTTGTGGGAGGGGTGAGTATTTCTTGCTTTATACTCTGGATCATACATATTAGTGCCATCACCTTCAATTCCATCCTCATATTATTCAAACTTTATTTTCCTCATTTTCCTAATTATCATCCTCATATGATCTCATTCCCTAACTTCGAAATCATGCATATTTCACCGGTAGTCTTTGATCTTGAGAACATGATGTAAGTTGGGGAGGTGAAATTTTCAGATCACTCAAAATATCAAGTATACTCTTGGAGTGTATGAATATAGGCTCGAGATAAGATAAGGTATCTTCCAAATTAGTGGCATCATGGGAACTTTTATAGGAGAAGATCCGGAGAGAGATAGGGAAAGAAAAAAATTTCTTCTTTCAGTTTTTAAGCTTACTATTAATATGAACAAGATTCCTACATAGGTTTAACATCATGATCTTTTTGTTGAGATACCGTGGTAGCTTACGTGGAGCAATATCAAAGCTGGAAACCTTGATATAAGAATTTTTTTGAATCTTGTGAAGAATGACCCGTATCTCTTGATCAAAGAAACAAAATGTGAGGGAAACCTTGTTTAAGGATTTCCTTCCAAAAACCTAATGAAAAACATGGTGAACACATCTTTCACTCATGAAAAATGATGATTGCATTCTTTTAGGGTCAATTTGTAGATATTTCTCATATGCGGTAGCCTTCTAGGAATTTTTTTGAGAAATTATCAAACCTCTACGAATAGTCTTGTGCTTGCTTGAGGGCATAGACCAAGTATGAAGTCATTGACACTTGAAGAAATTTGTGGTGCATGTTGTCACTTATTATTTTCCCCTGGTATATCATAAACTTCCCTTGATGATGGTAAGGATGAACAACGTAATCTAATCATGTAATTCCTTTTTATTTTATTCTCCCATTATACTTCTTAGAAGGATGATCACATCTAAAAATCCCTGATGAAATTCACTTTGGGAGAGAGATTATGGCATGTAGGATGGATTTATTCCATAATTCAACCATGAACCCAATGTAAAACCTTAAAGTTATGATTCTGTCTTTGACCACTCACCTAATGAAAAATCTATTGTGATGATGACCATAATGTTCTATTTGGAATTTGCATATACTTGGTAAATTTATTTAGGAGTGAGTACTACCATAATCGAGTTGTCATCTACTTTTATGATTTGAGTATCCATCTCATAATGGTGAGAACATGCTAATACCAGATCTATGATATGAACGGATACGGGACGACCACCAAAAAATATAGAATACACTTTGTATACTTTCTCTTCTACATGTTCCCTCTTTCCGCCTAACATATTATTCTTGAGATCTTCTAGATCCATATGGGCAACATCATTTTTACACACACCTAAGTATTCGACATCAATTCTAAAAGGGGATCAAGAATAGTTAATTTTAACTTCATACTTGTGAAAAATCATCAAGATGAGCTAAAACAAATATGACGGTAAATTTATTCGCTCAAACAGAGACTTTCTATTTTTAGCAGTTAGGGTTCAGGAGTAGCTATTTTGGAAAATAATTATTTTTGTCCTAGAATCGATATTCTAAAACCCCTCTCATGCTAATAACACTTTCAAAAAAATTCTTCTATGTTCTTTGACACTTTCTAATTCTCGTATTTTTTTCCTTTTGATTTATTGTGCTTTTGATTTAAATTTCCTAGTTTTTCATCTTTGTTGTTTCTTGAGTTCACTATTATGAGAGGATTTACTTATTTAGTAAAGTTTGTGTTTATAGTAAATGAGGGTACTAGATACTTACTATTATTATAAATTTTATTTTCCCATCCTGGATTGAAATGAAAACAACTTCACTAGAATAGGCTCCCTTCTAAGACTTCATGCTCAAAATTTCAGCTGAATCTGCCCACATGAATGCTTAGAAATTGAAAAATCATGAGCTAGGGACGAAAAATAGGGTTTTATGGCATTAAAAAAATCAAGGCATATTTGAATTTTCTATTACTTTCTTCTTGAATGTGCATGTGATGGAGAAATACGTGAACATATTGTTGATTCATTTCTTGGATTAAGAGAAGTGAATTTTTAGGTTTTCGAGCATATAATCAATGCGGAGAAATTTGGGCATGGTGTCTAGATAAATTGTCTATTTTTGTTGATTTTCATAATAATTCATGGATTCATGGAGAAAATATGATGTGGAAATGAATTATAATATGTTCTATAACATCGGGCAACACTTTTTGTAGACACCTAAAATTGGTTACCCAATTTAGTGTCCCCCACGTTCGTTTACCTTCTTAGGTAACCTGGGGCACCTTTATATCACCACTTTTCCTTTAGGGTATTAATTAAATATCTAATTGAACATCTATCCTAAGTTTATTATACCCCATTGTATTTTACCCATGGATAATTAAATATTAACTATTTAATTATGTTTTTACATGTATCTTAACCACTTATCTACCCCATATCAATTCCTAACCTCCCATATCAATTCTATCCATCTATCCCCCCTATTTCTCCTCTCCCCAAACCATGCAACGGGATATTTCTCATATTTGAGTCGAGAAGGATAATAATCTTATCTTTCCAATTCATCCTTTTTGGCCATTTTGGGAATTTGTTCCCTGATCGGCGCCGACTGGTACTCGGTCGATGCTGATTTTTGAACGGCACCGATTGTACCTCGGTCGGCACCGATTATAAATACAGGGCTAGAATTTAGTTCTGGTTAGACAGTAAGAGAGATAGAAAGCTTAAGCCTTGAGCCTTCGAATCATCAATCGGAAGAAGAGAGAATTATGTCTAAATCAATCCCTGAGAGGTGTACCGTTACTCTGCCCTCGCAACATTGACATTGTGAGGATTCATCGACCTCTCGGTGACTTTGTTCCTACATCTAGCTAAGGTGAAACTTTGTCCACATCTCTACAGCTCCTGCAGGTGTTCACAATCTATTCCTCATCAATCATCCATCAAGTGTCTACAACTTACCTCACGGTCGACATTGATCCATTCCATTCGGCGTAGATATACCCTAATCGGTGCCACTTAAATAAATTGACACCGATTATAATCTGCAGTCGACGCTTGAGCAACACCGTAGACAGTGCAAGTACGAGGTAACATAAATATATCATTGTTTTCATAGTATTATGTCTATTTACATTTTGTCTTTTACTTTTAATCGAAAAATCTAAACATTTACCCACATCTTTTATCATGTATGCTTCTTTCCTTAATTGAAAATGTGGACTGACATCCGCCGAGGAAGCTGTTGTTACAAATTAAGAGCACCCTGGATGTTGATCGGGCTTCTAGTCGACATCTTGGACATCGAGTGTGATTGCACAACATTGAATCCTCTCCCCAAGTGTGGGACTTGTAAAAATGGGAGAGGAATCTCTAGATTAAAGGTGGTTCCTCAAACTCCTCTTATCGGATATGTCACTTACAAGCTACGAGAGGTTTGAATTTCCGGTTCTACTCTAAATTCCAAGGGGAAAAAGATAGATAATGTAAGAAAATGAAGCTAATGCTAATGAAGTGATGCACCAAAAGATTTGTAGACACGACCTTTGAAATACATACAAAATCCATAAGAGAACATAGCACAAAGCATGCACAAATTGCTCAAAATGTAATGAAAGATCGGGAAAACAATGACAGATGTATGAAAGGATTGAGAGATTTAATCACAGAACATATATTAACATTTCGGATCCAATACAATACATTACGGTGATCAAGAGGCAAAAGGGGTGTTATATCACATGGAAAGGTAAAAATTTCCACAAATTATATCAAAGAAGAAGAAAAGGGAAAGTTACAGAGAGTGAAAAGTGTCTCTCTCCTGCCAAAATGAACCAAATTTGGCTTTTACGGTGCAAGCCTGACCCCGGAGAGAGAAACACGGGAAAATGTGTGGAAAATTCAACCATTGACCAAAATGAAATCAAAACAACATGGGAATCCTTACAGGCCCATCCCATGACATTTTTAGCCATGTTGGGAGAGAATGCGAGCCATTCTTCATTGAAAATGGTGGTTGAAACGTCATTTCTATTCATGACCACGTGCAGAGGTGTTTTTCGATTTTTCTCTCTCCAAAATCCATCAAAATACAAAAATGACCCTAGAATCTTGTAGATAATTTCACCAGCTTTCCATTGATATAAAGAACACAAAAAACCAAGCTCTGGATCGAAAGATATGGCCGTTTGAAGTTTTAGGGCAAAACAGGGCCAAATCGGATTGGCGGGTGAAAATTTGAATTTTTTCACCTTTTTGCATTTGGGAAAATTTCCCAAAAATCCCCATGCTCCACCATTCTGGGTGCCATGTGGCATGCTTTGATTGGGTGCGGGCCTATCCTGCTTCATTTTTCTTTGTTTTTCCCTTTGGAAAATTTTCCAAAATTTCCGGGTGTGAGTCGAAGACACGTGGCATGTGCTAATTAGTCACGGACCTTTCCTTCCTGAATTTTCCACGGGCCGCTTTGACCATTTTCGACCTAGACACACATGGCATAATCCTATTAGATGCAAGCTTGCCCTTCTAATTTTCTATGCGGGCATGTCCTCTATTTTTTCCGCCTCGTGGACACGTGGCATAATTACATTGGCTCGCATCTTGGGGCGGGCTTTTTCCTTTTAAATTTCCTTTTTTTTTCCTTGTGGAATTTTTCTCAATTTCTCCCCACCCCCGCTAGTCGAGACAAATGGCAACATTTTATTGATCATAGGCCATCCATAAACATTTTTACTTTAGTCGCGATCTTTTGGGAAAAAATCCCAATTTCCTCCCGCACTCCATCTTTCAGGGCTCCGGTTACACGTGGCCTTTGCTGATTGGTTGAACGGGCAGTGGGCCAAAACTGTTGTTTTTTGAAGTTTGGAAAAACACTCACAAACAAACCTAACTTCTCCTCTACCCTCTAAAACTCCCACGCCATAGGACACGTGGCACAATATGATTGCGCGCGGGCCTTCCTTCCAAAATTTTCCATGCGCCAACACTTAGTGAAATTTTGTAAATTCCTCCCCTGGACACGTGGCATCACATGATTTTCTGCGGGCCTATGGGGAAAATATCCCCTTTTGAAATTCACAAAAACACTTGGTAAAAACCAAGTTTTCCTCGACCCCGCCACTTCCTTGGACACGTGGTGGCATCTCATCGTGGCAGCGGGATTTTCGGGGAAAGTTTCCCACAAAAACTCCATTGAGCCATAACTTCAAAAATACATGGAGTTAGGAGGAAAAATTTACCTTTACGGAAAGTGAGAAAGATCTCTATCAATGGTGCCATTTCGAGAAAGTTTTAATTCCTTGAAAAGAAAAAATTTATGACTAAGGCACAAGAGAGGGAATAATGAAAGGAGTTAGCCACAAAAATGAGTAGGGGGCACATTTTGGATAACGAGAAGGTCATCGCTTCCCGAACTGCTTTTGAGGCAATCCACCCAAATATCTTTTAACGTTGTTTTTTTACTAAGGATTTGTGTATCACGGGTTTCTTAGATCTACTTCATAGGTTTTCTCATGTGTGCCCATCTGGTCTACATTGGATTTTCTTCCATCTATGGCCTTGAATCCCATCTTAACTATTAGGTATCGATTTCATTTGAGTTTTCGGGACTTTTGTGTTTATTTTGGTGCATTAACTTGGACAAGTAACAAGCACGGAAATTATTGATCTACTTTCTAGCACGCCCAGTCGAACTTGAACCAAAGTCCCCTATTGGTAAGTTCATTTCTTTTCTAGTTTTGAGCTTTAGATCTTTTTCTTCACTGATTTTCATCATTTTTTCTTAAGCATTTCCTTTCTTCATTTTGGTTTTGGTTCTTTCGTTTATAATTTGCAAAATCAAAATTATTTCTTTCGTGCATATCTAGATTCCCATTTCTATTTCTAAAAAGTAGTAAATCTTTCATTTGATTTCAAAGCTGAGATTTTGCTTTATCTCTTTGTGCAAAGTTGTCATTTTCTGGAAAGCTTTCTAGTTTCTTAAATAAAAATTTCTCTTCTACTAGTATCTATTTATCTGGATATATCTTTCTGGATTTTTTTGCATGTTTTCTTAACCTTTTCTTGTGGAGCACTTTTCTTGTTCATGGGATTGTTTGCGGGGAAGAGCTCAACAACTCACTTTTTGAAGTCCACACACCTTTGAGAGCTAAATTTACAGGTATTTCTCTTTTGTGGTGTTTTCTCCTTTTAAGAACTTAAAAAGAACTTTCTTGTTTGTTTTATCACACTCAAAACTTGGTTTCGAGTGCTTGAAAAGAATTAATCGCATTGGGAAAGAACTTGTTTGACTTGTCTTCATCGAAATCAAACACTTCATTTTTAGTGCTTAAAAAAAAAAGAATTTCTTCTTTGTCATTTCTTTGTATGTTCATCTCATTTTCTTAATAGGTTGGAAAATTGATCAAAATAGGTAGTGACACTATTTGATTTTTATTTTTCACCCTTACACACAAAGCCAAAATCACTAGGTATAAAGCATTTAAACAAAAAAGCCTTCCCTAGCCTCACCTACTTGGAAGTGACATCCAAAAGAAAGAGCCTACGTGGTACTCAGGCAGTGCTATAAATTCACGGAAGTTCTAGTATATATTGGCAAAGCACCTGACTCCCTTATTGCAGCGGTGTGTGAAGTGCGGGGGTAGGCCCCTATATCAAGCCACATACCAGTCTTTTACTGAAGTGCCTTCGGGACTCCTCACCAAAACATTCCCCAAACCATCCTTAGTTTGGCCAATTGAGTAGTCCCCATTCTAAAAATCCTTCCCAAACATTTTCTTTCTTAAAAAGCATAAAAATTTAAAAGAGATAATCACCTACACTACTTGAATTGTCTGTGCATCAGTTAGGACAATTTTTTTATGTTTGTGCTTGTTTATGATGGTCATTACCGGTCACAATCTAGAAAAATGGCTCAACTAGTCTCTTCCTCATCTGAGACCACCACTAATGTGGATGTTTCGGTACCCCTCAAGTCTTCTTCGGGACCACTATTAGTTAGTTCCCCATCTTGGTCATATAATCCTTTCTATCATCCTAAAGTGATCCCATCACAACCAGCTTCCCCCAGTCCTTCAGAGGTGTCATCTGCTTCTGATATAGAGTATGTTCCTCATGGAGATCCTGAATTTTAGGCACTCCTTGACCACAACCCGGTAGCCCTTATGGACTACCTAGTGCATAAATCTATTCAAATATTTGATCAGGGACCACCGATCCAGCAAGTTTACGATTATTCTCATGAACCATCCCAAGATTTTATAGAGAAATTAGCATTCTTTTTCTCAAAAATGAACCACAAAATAATTTGGCACATCTATGCCCCATTTTTCTCTTCATGCCAACCATGTTGATTAGTTCTCAAATGACCCTACCTATCCCTAGTTTCATGGCTACCTCGGCTACTCCATAGCTTACTTTTGAGAGGCCCTCTTCTTTAGCTATGATGAGTGCGTCCACGCTCCCACAAATTGTTGTTAATTCTTCTATGCCATCTATTGCGTCTCAGGGTTAGTATCTCTCTATGAACCAACCCTCTCCTACGAGTCAGTTGATTCCTCCTTCTCGTCCTCTAGTTGGTCTTCCTTCTAATTCTCTAGCGACAGTGACCTTTACCCATCCTTTGGCATCGGTGCCCATAATAACCAATATGGTAGTCAAAATCCTCATTCATATTTTGTTCCCCACCATATCAAATCAAATCAACACCCACATTCCTCAATCCATTCTGATTTAGTCAACAAGTGTAGGAACCCACCAATCACAGGCCCCATATTTCATTCAACCACCTTTCTCTCAACCACTTGTCATCTCACAGCCTGTTTATACGCAGGCTCCTTCACAACAAATACCTCACCAGGCATCACCCAGAACACCTGGTTATTCCTCTTATCATCCTATTAATCATGAACGAATCCCCATTAACACCTCATCAAAACATACCATTTGTTTCTTATACGGGACATTCTAACATGCCCCCTCCTCAATTTGACGTTGTCGACTTATTTTTAAGAAAATTGCAGACTTAGAATCCTCCACCAAAGGGGCTCACCCATCATACTCTTTTGAAGAAGTATGTAATGAGCCGATTCATCCATCGGTTGTTTTTAAGCCTTATCCTCCCCAATGAGAACTTCCTAAGTTCTCAAAATTTCATAGCCAAGAGGATCCTCAATAGCACCTATGAGCATCCAAGCATGCTTGCTACCTTATAGTCCAAGACCAGGAGCTTATGCTCCAAACTTTTCCTATGTCCCTAGCAGGACCCGCTTTAGACTGGTATAATAACATACCCCAACATTGTTTGTTTTATTTCTCTCAATTAGCTCAGATGTTTGTTGAAAAATTCTCAATAAACATCACACATAATATCTCGATTACAGATCTTTATAACATTCGTCAATTTGATGACGAGTCTATTGCAGACTTTGTCGCTTGTTGGAGAGGAATAATAAATCAATTGTCTTTCTCCCTCCCTCAATCTCAAAAGATCGAGTTGTTTACTCGATCTTGCACCAATCATATTTCTTCCACTCGAAGGATTCAGACCTTTCATACATTTGAAGAAGCCTTTACGATGGCACGCAAACTTGAGTCCCGTGCCGTTGAACAAGGGAAGCTAAAACTTTGTCCTTCTAAACCATATTTTTCTCGGTTTACAAAATCAAGCCCTTTCTCTTCTAACAAAGACAAGAATCAGGGGTTCACCAATGCTATCATATTAAAAACATCATGAGCTGATAACACATATAATCAAACAACTCGGAGAGATGCTCGAGGACCCCCGCCATCTTGGTCTTATACTTCATTGGGGGAATCATACACTTCCATCTTAAACAAGATGTTAAAATTTCACATGATTGAACTCCCTCCCATTAGAGATTTGGATGCAAACAAAGAATGACCATTCTGATATTGTGAAAATGAATTTTTTCGTTATCATAGAAGCAAATTCCATGACATCGAACAATGTCAGAATTTCAAAAATCTCATCCAAAAATTTATCGATAGAGGCGAGCTCATCTTGGATAATCCCAATGCTCCCCCAAATCAATCTCTTGATGTCTTTAAACAACATTTTCCTAATCACTCTCCAAACAATGACACTTCGAGGATCTCAAAAATCAAACGCGCATACTATCAGCTTCATTTCTACTGAGGATCTTCTTCTAAACCTGAGCCATATACGAACACGTCGACTGAATTGGAACTTCTTCCCGCTCCGTTAATCTCTGAGATTCCACCATCTTCGGATGATCCATCTTTGAGTATTCCTCCATTGTTAGAGACAGATTCATCTCTCTCTGCCTCTTTATCTGATCTTCCACCTATACTTGAGACAGTGTCATCTTCATCTATCTCGGCATCAGATATTCTTTCGATGCTTGAGTCATTTACATCCCTTCAAATTCCCACTATGGATACTTCTACTTCTGTCACTCCCATTTTTTCCGTGACCATGCCTTTGGTTAACATACCCATAGTTGTACCAACTTCTATGCCATTGGAGGCATCTTCGATCTTAACCCTTCCTGTCACTTTTCCTATAGTAATTACACCCACAATTACTGCATCTGAAGTACCTACCTCATAAGAGGCTACCTCTTCATTACCTATATCTTCCACCATCAGTGCTTCCTTTCCTATTAAGGAAACATCTAAGGAGATAGCATCAACACCTATGCTTCGACACCTAGACTTAGACATAAACAATTGGAGTTTAAGCCTAGGGTCACATCATCGGCATCATCACCTTTACTTCCTCCGAAATGGTTACAATCACCGTATGCGGTCGAGGTTGTCACCATCCCGAAAAGGGAAAACCAATATTTTGGACCATCAAGACTCTTGGTGCTTTCCCCAAAAATCCCTCTGTGTGCCTCATAAAAGATTGGATTTATCCTCTGAAAAGGTGTCTTCTTCTACAACACCATCTTCACCGGTGCCTCGTAAAGTGGGTTTACCTATTGGAAAGGGGTCACCTCTTTTATCAGAACCATCATCTTCATCACCAAAATCTAAGGCACCCTTTGTGCCTCTTATCAGATCTATTTTGGAAGCTCCTCCCCCATCTAAATTAGTCTTATTTAAATCATCATATGTTTCAGCCAAACAACCTTCTTCATCTCCAAAGACCAAAACACTTGTCACGTCATCATCATCTTCAAAATCTATCTTAGGAGCTCCTCCTCCACCAAAATAAATCTTGCCTCACTTGCTTCCGTCTCAAGCACCTAAGGCTACTTTTCCCAATGTCCAGAAAGGTAAAACAGTCTCTAAAAAGATTGTCAAACTAGATATGCAGGTTCTTTTACCTAAGCAAGTCTCTACTAAGACTAAAGAGGTGCCTTTGTCATATCTGTCCTCATCTTCATCTACCGGATTCTATACTAAAATCCTTTTCCAACTTATCCAATCTTCATCTATATCTCTTCCTCCAATCAAACTCTATAATCCCAAAGGAGTAAAACCTTCCTGGTTTAACTCTGATTTGATTTGTGCTTACCATCACACTCAAGTCATAACAAGGGATGTAAATCCCTTCGATATGTCGTTAACAACCTCTTGGAAGAAAGTGATCTTCTACTGGAAGAGGAGGAGGAACAAGTGTCTCCTATCATCCCAACTACATCTAAGCCTGAATGGTCTACTCAGGCCTCTAATTCCATTAATTCCACTCTGGATGATCTTCCACCTTCTCAAATTGACACAATTCATATCGCCACTAGAGCACAACAGTATGATAATCCATCATCTTCTATAGCCTCTCGACCACGGGTCATCATTTTTATAGCCCCTGAAGGAGTTCCTCCTTCCTCATCAACCCCGAGACCTCGGATCTCTATTTGTGCTTCACCTCGGGCTCAGATTCCCATGTCAATTGAGGAGAGTGTTATGAAACAACTCACCCATGCTCCAGTCAAAATGTCTCTTTTTGACCTCATTCAATCATCTCCCCAGCATCGTCGAGGATCGATCAATAATATACACTATATCATAGTGAATTTAGATGAGCCCTATCCTTTCGAGATGGTTGTTGGATTAAATAGACTATCAACCACCATTTCCTTCGAGGATTCTAAAATTCCTCCCCTTTCTTCTGAAGATTTAGAGTCTCCTCTCTTTATCACAGTTTAAATCAATAACACTACGTTAAAACACACTATGATTGTGGTGGTGCTGTGCTCAACATCATTTCCTCCCACACATTCGATAAAATTAAGTTACAAAGAACGTAGTGTCACCACCACCTTCGCCCTTTGAACGATCAGCTGGTAGTTACTTTAGGAACTATGGTCCTGCCCATTCGGGTAGGCAAGAAATTGCTTCATGAGCTTTTTTACATTGTTGAAGGGAAATTCCACTACAATATGATCCTCGGACGCTCCTGGATTCATACAATGCAATGCGTCCCATCAACCCTCCATCGATGCATAAAATATCAGTATGAGGGAAAAATCTATACTCATCCAAGAGATTCTTTCCCTTCCACACAATGTGATATGACCACAGGGTCTGCCCCTCCAAAGGATAACACTTGTTCTCCTAACGAGGCCTCATCCTCTTCCATACCTATAACAAAATTACCATATTTACAAAATCTAGAAGAAACATTGCAGCATTTTTCGTTAGGAGAGCTTCCTATTCTTTCTTTTGACGTCCATCTCAAACCTAACAAGTATGGTAGGCCAAAGAAACAACCTAAATATCAATCAGGTCTTGGTCACATCATCACCATTAGTCTACCCAATCAACAGACTAACTTCATCTACGGTGGTCTTGATACACCTCACTATCGTCTGGATTCTCCTCCTAGGGCCAAACCCTATTCAGAAGGGTTTGATTGTCTACAAAATCTCGCGTTCGCAAAAACTTATCTATATTGATGCACATGGAAAGGCTTTGGCATGGGAAAGTATGAACAGGGTGTGCATGACCTCGCACCCATTCCAACTCTTAAACCACATCAAAAATTTGGTTTAGGGTTTAAACCTCTCTCGAAAGCCATTGTCACCATTCTCAATGAACCTCTTTCCATTGCGAGAACCATCTTTTCGATCGAGTCGAAGCATCGAGTTAATGTGGATGACACCATTTCCATCCTGCCTAACTTTTTTTTTAGTCAATACCATTTCCTTAGGTCCACTGACCTATAAGACTAATGGAAAATCCACTTCCATACCATTAGTCTTCCCTGAAATAGTTGGAGATGACTCTCCCACTATCAATACTATCCATTGTGTGGATGATGATTATGTCCTTACCTATCTAGGGGTAGAGGATTCTTATCTTCCTAAAACCATTCCTTCTGACATGTCTATGCTTCTCAACGAAGCCACTTTTGACCTTAATATAGGGACTTCTAAATACCCTCGCATCATTAAGGTCGGCCAATCTCTTAATCCACAGGACTTAGGAGACTTCACTACCTTTCTTTCCCACCATCACCAAGCATTTTCTTGGTCATACAAAGATATGCCAAGCCTCGATCCTAATATCATGGTCCACTGATGTCCTTACTCTTCCGGACATCAAACCAGTTAAACAAAACTACGTAAGATGTACCCTTTTGTAGCTCTCCTCATTAAAGAAGAGTTACGAGTGCTTGCTTTCTACCAACTTCATCTAACCCATTGACTATCCACAATGGGTTTCAAATTAGTACCAGTAACCAAAGCTAGTGGGAAAATTTAAATTTGCACCAACTTTCGGGATCTTAATCTCGCTTGTCCAGAAAGATGATTTTCCTTTACCTAATATCAACCAACTCATGGATTTAAGCTGCAGGTCATGAGATGCTTTCTCTTATGGATGGTTTCTCTAGGTATAATCAAATTCTCATCGCACCAGAGGACCAACATAAGACTTCCTTCATAACTCCTTGGGGGAATTTTTGTTATCGCATCATGCCCTTGGGTCTTAAGAATGCAGGAGAAACTTATCAACGTGCAATGACCTACATCTTCCATGATCTCTTACAAAAACTTTGGAAGATTACATCAATGACCTCCTTGGTAAGTCCAAACATCGTCAGGATCATCTTTTCATTCTTGCGCCCCTCTTTGAGAGACTTATTCATTTTTTTCTTCACCTAAATCCATCTAAATGTGTGTTTGGTGTTCTCACTAGTAAACTCCTAGGCTTTATCATTTCTATTAGGGGCATTGAAGTTGATCCCAAAAATAAAGGCTATCCTCGAGATGCCTCCCCCTTCCAACTTAAAGCAGCTCTGTGGTCTTCAATGATACCTTCAATCAATGCGTCATTTTATCTCATAGCTTTCAGACCGTTGTCAACCTTTTCATCATCTCCTTTGTAAAAATGTTCATTTTGAATGGGATGAGCATTGCCAAAAATCCTTTGATGATCTCAAGGCTTATCTTCTTTCTCCACCTGTGCTCACACCTCCACGTGAGGGGGAACCATTCTATCTTTATATTTCTGTAACTGACCATGCTCTGGGAGCCATGATCTCACATCGGGATGCTAATGGTAAAGAACAAGTTGTCTATTATATTAGTCACACTCTTCATGAATATGAAACATGCTATCAAGAAATTTGAAAAACTGTGTTATTCTCTCTTCTTTGCAACTTCTAAACTTCATCATTACCTCCTTAATCACAAAACTTACATTGTTACAAGTGTCAATCCACTCAAGACAATGCATGTGAAACCTTATCACAATGATCGTATCACTTATTGGCTCATGCTCATGATAGAGTTTGACCTCAAGTTCATCTCAAAAAAATCTATCAAGGGTCAGGTCGTTGCGGATCAATTAGCTAATAATCCTCTTCCGGACACTCAAATCCCCCTTGCTCAATTCCCATACGAGTACATCTAACAAATAAATTTTGGTCTATCTCCATTTATATTAAAACTCTTCTTTGATGGGTCTAAATGTTAGCAAGGGGAAGGTGCAGGTTTCGTCATGATTCCTCCTTGGGGTGCACCTATCCCCGTCACACACAACCTTAACTTTGAATGTACCAATAATATGGCTAAATATGAAGCCCTCGTTTTAGGACTTCAAAATGCCATTGATCTTGGCACTCACCATATCAACTTCTTTGGTGATTCTGAGTTCATCGTTAATCAAGTCACTTTGGTGTCTACCAGTGCAAAAATGATATCCTTCAAAAATATCACAATATCATTCTCTTTCAGCTTCAATCTTTTGATAAATTTACTATCCAGGCTATTCCTCACACTATAAACCAGTTTGCAGATATAATGGCCTCTTTAGCCTCGCTTATTCCTCCATTCCTTGAGGATTCGTGACTTTATGTGGTTTTCCAGTGTCTGGATCAACCATCTCATCTCACGCAATTGAACTCGATCAATGTAATCACAACTGATACTCAAGATGAGTGGTATCAGCACATCTTTGATTATCTATCTTATTCACTGCTTCCTCTAGATCTGACTTCCAATGGAAGAAGATCTTTTATCCTTCATGCTAATCGCTATACTATTCTGGGTGGAATCCTCTACAAACATGGTTTTGATGGTATTTTGCTTCGGTGCCTCAAAACCCCTGAATCATCTAAAGCCATTCAGGAAGTCCATGATGGTATCTGTGGTGGACATTTTAGTGGCTTGGCCGTAGCTAAATGCATCTTACGTTTAGGTTACTATTGGCCTTCTCTTAATCAATACTATTGCAAATATGCTAAGAAATGTGTCAAGTGTCAACAACATTCCAATCTTACACATATCCCTAGTCAGGCTTTGTAACTGCAGCGGATTTGTGGCCTTTTTCACAATGGGGTCTTGATCTCATCAGTCTCATCAATCCCGCTCTTCACAACATCATCACTCTATCATTACTGCCACGGAATACTTCACTAAGTGGGTGGAAGCTATTCCTCTTTCATCAACCAAAGCTAAACCCATTGTTGATTTTGTCTATCAACACATCATTTGTCACTTTGGTGTTCCACACAAACTCATCACAGATAATGGTAAGTCTTTCAAAAAAATTGATTTATAGAACCTTTGTGATGCTTTCAATATCAAACTCAAATTTTCTTCTCTGTACTATCCCCAAGCTAACGGATTAAGATGAGGCTTACAATAAAACTTTGCGTAATATCCTCGCATGAGTAACTAGGTGACTGGTAGGGATTGGTATTTACATATCCCTTTTGCTCTTTGGGCTTATCAAACTAGAATTCATACTCCTACTAGTGCTACTCCCTTCTCTCTCATCTATAGGTCTAAGGATTTCCTTCCTTTGGAAGTCCAGATTCCATCTCTTCGTGTCTCTCTCAGAGAATTTATCTCTAATGAGGACTATTGTTAAAACCATCTAGTGCGGTTTGAGTTTCTAGATGAGCAACGTCTTAATGATCTTGAGCATCATCAAGTCTATCTTGAGCATGTCAAACGTGCTTATAACAAGCATTTGCAACACCATGACTTCAAATTTGGTGATCTTGTTCTTAAAGAAAACCAAAATGTCACCACACTAGAGTGGAGTCAGTGTGGTAATTTTTCTCCTAACTGGATGGGTCCGTACATTGTCACTCATAAGTATGGGTTTAGGACTTATCGCATATCTTCCATGGATGGTGTACCTAAAATGGAACCTCTTAATTATTTGCATCGATGCCCTTCTCTTTGTTAAACTTTATCTTACATGATTTTAGTTGCAAAACAGATATTTCATCCATTTACAACCAGTCACACATTTTTAGTGATTCGAATTATGTGGTACTCTACATTACTATCTTTTATACTTTATATAAGAGTACCAAAGCTCTACTCATGGAATTTTCCTTATGGTTTTTTTCCGTCTCATGGTAGGAATACCTTAATCACTACTCCATCCACCCTAGGTGATCATCTTGATCAAAACAACTTTGGGGCATGAGTATGTGCTTATATACATTTTCTTCCCCTCTATCTAATCCATCTGGTCTAAACTTAGCTTCTTCCAAAGCTCAAAAAAAAACAAGAGAGAGAGATACTATCCTAATTCCTAAAAAGATAGACTGATCCCTCGAAGGACAGCTATCCATGCCTTACCAATCAAAAAGTGTAGACCATTCCCTCGAAGGATGGCTACCATCAAAATCAAAATATAGACCGCTCCCTGAAGGATGGCTATTTGTTTTATGGCATTTTTAGCCTTTGCAATAACAAACTTTCTTTATTGGCCAGTTTGTTCACTTTTTAGCATCTTTGAAAGACTTCCCGTATCGATCAGTCTTTCTATATCTAGCAAACTTCTGCATCAATCAGTTTTCTCTTTTATCAAAAGAAACAAATCATGAAGCTGTCATATAAGACCTTTTAGATCATATGGAGATCTGGTTTTCCCCACATGGGCACGTATTTAATCCTTCATGTGTTCTGACAAGATGTATACTTATCTCTCATCCTTATCTACCTCCTAGATCTGGTTTGCGACTAACTAGTGTCAGGTTTATTTTAACCTCATCTATGGCCTTGTGTGCATCATTTTTCAGTTTTCCGTCGAGGTCTCTATTTATGGTCAGTGAGGAGTCTAACTTATCATTCTTTTTCTATCTAGGTGTAGTTCCTTTTTAAGCACATTGCATCTCTTTCTTTATTCTAAATAGGCATTTCACATGTTTATTTGTTGTTCATCTAGTTAAGTTGACATTTAACATGTTAATTTACTTAGTCAAAGTCTATCATCTATGCTCATCTCATCAATCTCATCTAAATATCATCAAAAAGCATGTATTAAAAACACATGTGAATCCATCTATCTATCTCATTTAATTAAATTAACATCTTAAAAAATGTTTATTTTTCAATCTATCAAATCACATTAGATCACATCACATCTATTCATAGATCCTCTATAAACATGTGGGTAAGTGCAGGAAGTTGATGGACAAATATAGGGTCATCCGTGGACATCATATTGCAAATAACAACATAATATCAACTTGTAGGGATTATTAGCAATACATACACTCAAAATTAGACAAAATTATATTAATATGAATCGTAGCATCCGGAATCTAGTTTCTAAAATACTAATTTTTGTAAAAAATAGACAAGATTAGCTATATTAAACACTCAAAATTCAATGACTTGGTTTTTTTTTTTTTAAAAACGCCGATAAGATTATAGTCCGTTTGCCCACAATTTGGATGACCAAAAATTGATATATATATTTTTCCTTTGGTGAGAAGTTATATGCCACTATCTATCTTGGGATGGATTTTATTTTGTATTTTTTTGAGTAATATTTTATTTTTTATGATTTTTTCCGTGAAAGTGGTATGAAAACATAAAGAAAATAGAGCACTTTCCGTTTGCCCGCCATAACTTCATCAAAAAATATTGAAATCAAATAATTTTTTTTTTTGAACATGTATATAATTTCACCACGGTTGGGATGGTATAAGTTTTATCACATTCTGATAAGTGAAACAAATTTTGCAGTCTTAAACGTAGACATAAACATTCACGGGAAAAAGTGTCTTAAAGACCTACTATTAGTAAAAAATTATAAAATGATATTTATCCTCTTCTATTCACTTTAAAATCAGTATTTCTACAAAGCTAATAGTCTCCCCTATGCAATGGTACCATTTTTATGACATAGTTTTTACTTTTCGGCATGGTTCAAGTCCGCGGAAGACTAAATTTGATGTTTTTCTGTTTTTAATGTAGAAAGATTTGATGTCCACTTAATTGTCCCCCAACTTGGTGCACTTACCCATGTATCTATATCCGTCAAAATTGCATAAGATCTATCCATAACATCCATCCCTATCTATCAAAATTAAATGCATGAGTACAATCACATAACACAAAAGGATGAATATATATATATATATATATATACATATATGTCTCTGTCTGAAAAGAGTGAATGGCTTCCAATCAAGCCATCTATATCATACATCAAAATTCCTTCAAATCGAGGCTACATCAGTATATCGATACAAAATATAGCACATCTAAATCGTGAAGTCAGATAGGTGGAAAACACTGTCTCCTCCACCCTCCTCTCGGCCCAGCATTTGTCTCTAATGGCCATCATCTACATAAAGCTAGAGGCGCCGATGTTGTGGCCCTGCCACCATCTCAATCTCTCATAGTGCTCACACCCTCTGATGCACCACTAGCTGTGGCTATCGTTGATCTCCTCGGCCCGTAATGAGGCACGTCGGGGCATCTTTGTAAGGGAATTGTCATAGTATCTCACCTTAGCAAGGAGAGCCTGATAAGTGCTTAGAATCACCCTGCCAAGTGCTCGTAATGGAGTTTCTGCTAGAGGTGGTAGCCCACCTGCTACCACACCCTATTCCCCTAACTCTGAGGTGGTGCCTATATCACCGTATTTGGCCCTGAGGGCCTCTCTATGTCTATGATAGTGATCTCTCTACTGTATTGTTGTATCTTGCTCCTGACGAGTGGTATCTCTCTCTAGTATCAATACATCCCTCTCCTCCATCAAAGCCCTAATCTCCTCGAGGGCATCCTGGTGTGTATGTGTCAAGGTAGCATGCTCTCCCTCTAGTCTCTCTAGCACTACAGCTATGTCATCCTCATCTGCATCTATGGATGCTGGGAGGTGTCATGGTAGCTCTGTGGGAGTACCATGCCATAGCCATCATCCACTCCTACGTCGTCATCACTATCTATGGGAGGTGGGGCCTCCCTCAGTGGATCTGCCAGGATCAAAATCGGTAGGTCGGTCTCTCTGTTGTCCCACCTATATGGCACATATGTGGTCGGGACCGTCTGTACCAAACCAAACTACCTCATCACCTGTATAAATGAGACTTGCTCTAAAATATCGGCCTATGGCCCCTGACCACCCTGCTTCATCTCGGCTACACACCGTGTGAGCATCTTGACCATCTATGTCGAGTAGACTCGGTATGGTCTCCATATAACCTACTCTAGTGTCAGAGTCCTGAATCACTCTATATACCACTCTGCTAGATCTCCCTGTATCTCCTGGGGCCATGTCTACCCGCCATCATCAGAATCCATACTCGAGGGCCCCCTCTACTCCGACATCCATGGAAGCCCTAATGGCCTAATCACTGCTATATGCTCATATGCCTAGCAATGGAGCACAAAGCTGACATCAATACATGTTTATCCTGTCTGCCTGTGGTGTACATCCATAGCTCATGATATATTTGTGCTACTAAGGCATCTGCAAACGTGAACACCTACCTAAACTCCAGGATGTCACAGACACAGTCCAGTAAAAGTAGTGGAAATCTCCCACCTCCTGAATCTAGTAGAGCAAAGTAGGAGATCGCCATCTGAATCAATGCTATATCTGCTCCTAGCATCATCCTATCTATAATGTGAGGCTATCCTCACTACCCTGAGACACTATCTCTGAATCATCTTCCTATCTCCATATAATCATCCCAGGGCCCTCTGTTGCTACTCTCATGGAGTGGTCTCTATCGGGTCCCCTGTAATCGGCAGCCTGAGGATCCTATAGATATCCTCGTGGGTGATGGTCATCTCACCCATCCTGAACCAGAACATGCACGTTCTCGTTGTCCCATCATCGTATCAAGGCTCGCAGTAACTCCACATCTCGAGGGAACATCGGCAGTAATGTGAAGCCCTTGATCTGGCTAACTCCAGGTGCCACCAATCGACATCTGTCACATCAGGAAGAATAGTCTCCAGAAGCTCAAGAATAGCATCCCGCATGTGTAAAGCCTCTCGTGCCTACATCCACGAATGTCAAAATGGTGTTAGCTTCTCATTTATTCAACTCGAAACATCAAAAGCACATTTCTCTACTTTCTAAGTCTCATCTATGCAATCGAGCTGATTGAAATCCAATTGATGTCGATCTAATCTAGTCGACGTCAATTGGAAACCTAATCGGCGCCGATTGAACCTAATCGGCGTCGATTTTGTCAATCGATGCCGATTGAGAGGCTGAGTGTCCAAAACACTCTGGCCTCCCACTTATCCCCACTTTTCCTAAAATCTAGCATCCTAGTATGCTAATTGAGTGATAAACACATACACGAAGCTAAAGTAGATCCACTTACCCCAGGTCATGTCCTCTTCCACTTCTGACTACTCCCAGAGGCTTCCATGTTGCTCAAATTCAATTTTTGACTCTTTCTAAATCAATCGTCGTAGTGTAAATAAATCATTAACGTTTTCCTTTCCCATATTTATAGGGTTTTGGTATGGATCGATTGCCAATTTCATGGTCGGCACCGATTGGTTTAGTCGACATCGATTTTGTCGATCGAAATCGATTATGGCCGATCAATGCTGATTGGTTACATTCTTGTCTTTTCACATCATATTCTTCTAACGAGAATGTCTCTTCATCTTTTTTCCAAAGCGTTGATGCTTGGCTTGTTTATTTAATCATTATTATGACCTTAGTGTTTCCTTTTTGGCACATATTTTTGATGTTATCACCCATTTCAAGTTTGTTCCCTGTACATGGGTCACTCACATTTGTGGCAGCCTAAAGATAGTGGGTTTGTAGGCACTAACATCATCTCATTCGTAGACCGTCTAGTTGTCCCTACCAATGTGTCACTCTTTAGTTGCTACTATTTTGTAGGCCTCCTTCCACTCACAGTCTATAGCCACTAACGTCATCTCATATGAAGACCGTCTAGTCTGCCCTACCAATGTGAGTTCCTTAGGTTGCCTTTTTTTTTTTTATTTTCATGCGTCATCAATGGTCAGATCTACTCCAGATATCTAGCTGGAGCATCCTTCATTCTCATCTACCTTTTTCAAACTTGGGATCGGTTGGTCTTTTGAGATTCATCCCATCCCTAGTTTGAGGGGGATCACATCATCACTTTTCTTCCTTTCTTCCAACTCCTTGTTTTTGTCTTTGACTTTGCTTATCGCAAGTTACTCAATAAAAAGGGGCAAAATGTAGACACCTAAAATTGGTTACCCAATTTAGTGTCCCCTGTGTTTATTTACCTTCTCGGGTAACCTAGGGCACCTTTATATCACCACTTTTCCTTTAGGGTATTAATTAAATATCTAATTAAACATCTATCCTAAGTTTATTATACCCCATTGTATTTTACCCATGGATAATTAAATATTAACTATTTAATTATGCTTTTTACATGTATCTTAACCACTTATCTACCCCATATCAATTCCTAACCTCCCATATCAATTCTATCCATCTATCCCCCTATTTCTCCTCTCCCCAAACCATGCAGCAGGATATTTCCCATATTTGAGTCAGAAGGATAATACTCTTATCTTTCCAATTCATCCTTTTTGGCCATTTTGGGAATCTATTCCCTGATCGGTATCAACTAGTACTCGGTCGATGCCAATTTCTCGGAATGGCACCAAATATACCTCGGTCAACACCAATTATAAATACAAGGCCAGAATTTAGTTCTGGTTAGATAGTAAGAGAGAGATAGAAAGCTTAATCCTTGAGCCTTCGAATCGTCAATCAGAAGAAGAGAGAATTCTGTCTAAATCAATCCCGAGAGGTGTACCATTACTCTGCCCTCGCAACATCGACATCGTGAGGATTCATCAACCTCTCGGTGACTCTATTCCTGCATCTAGCTAAGGTGAAACTCTGTCCGCATCTCTACAGCTCCTGTAGGTGTTCACGATCCAGTCCTCATCAATCATCCATCAAGATTTCTACAACTTGCCTCCGGTCGACGCTGACCCATTCCAGTCGACACCGATTTACCCTAATCGGTGTTGCTTAAAGAAATCAACACCGATTACAATCGGTTGGCGTTGATCAACTTTGTAGATAGGTGCCAAGTCTGAGGTAACATAAATCTAGCATTGTTTTCACAGTATTATGTTTGTTGTTTACATTCTATCTTTTACTTTTAATCAAAAAATCTAAACATTTACCCACATATTTTATCATGTATGCTTCTTTCCTTAATTGAAAATGTGGACTGACATCCACCAAGGAAGCTCATCGCTTAGGACCCACTTTTCAGGCAGTCCACCTAAATATCTTTTAACATTGTTTTTGCCAAGGATTTGTGCGCATGAAGTTGCTCGGATCTACTTTGCATGCTTGCTCGTGTGTGCCCGTCTGGGTCTACATTGGCTTTCCTCCCATCTATAGCCTTAGATCCCGTATTAACTATTAGGTATCAATTTCATTTAATTTTTTAGGACTTTTGTGTTTAGTTTTTGCATTAACTTGGACGGGTAACAAGCGTAGAAATTATTGATCTACACTTTTAATGCACGGGTAAGGAAGAAAGAAGAATCAGTGAGTTAAAGAACTTAGTGAAATTTTAGTTTTCCACAAACTTGGAATGGGGTGCATAATTTTGTCCCAAATTTCCCCAAGGGATGTGATATATGGGGCATACAAATTCACCTTGATGTGAACATGACAAGTTGTGAGGTTTGACTGCTCGATGGAGGAGAGAGGAAAAGCTAGCAATTAGCACCAAAGGCTCGAGACTAGGTCACATAAATAACCATGGCATGAACAGGGGTGGGGTGATTTTTTTATCTAATTTCAAAAGGGGTGGGATAAATGGAGCATAAAAATGCACCCTTATGTGGAGGTGACAAGTGACAAGTTGTGGTTTGATGAGACAACTAGGAAACAAGGCTTAAGAATGCATAGCGGAGCTGTTTAGGGTCATGTGGAGAACCATGGGCCAAGAAAATAATGAGGTGTATTTTATTTTCCTAACTATCCCAAAGGGATGGGACAGATGGGGTAGAAAAATGTGTCCTCACCCTGGGTTGACATGTGGCAAGTTGTGACTGCACGACGTGAGGGCTATAAAGTAGGAAAAAGTGTTTGCAGAGCTTGTTTTAGGGTCATGTGGAGGTCTAAGGGGCATAAATTAAGCTAGACACATTTTTTTTTTCCAAATATCCCAAATGGATAGAATAGATGGGACAAAAATTCTCCTTAACCTCAAGGGCGGACATGTGTTCGGTAGTGAAAATGGCTAAGTCTTGATGACTTACTTTGAGGAGAGCCTTGAAGACGAAGCTTCAAGAGGAATTTTTAGCACTTATTTATATGAAATTGAATCCAAAAATAATTTTGAGATGAATGGGATGGGTCTCATCATCCAATATTTCTTGAAAATCCCTTAAAATTTCCTTTTTCTCATGAAAATAGGGTGTATTTGCTAAATATGGGATGTGGAAAGAAGTTCTAGGTCTTGTGAAAAATATGAAATTATCCTCATTTAAACTATTAAATTATAATTCCAATGATATATTATTTTACCTATAACTCATTATGGGGCTCCCAAAATCACCTTCCAAATCTCAAGTGTTATTATAGATTGCTAGTTCATTGACCCTCAATGACCCACTTTCACTTGTTCTTTCTCCTAAACCTTCAAATATTCCCTATTTTTTCTAAATTAATTAAAATATGTTATGTTATTATAAATACCACTTCGATGATTTTTTTCCTTCAACCTTGTTATGGAGGATGCATACTGTCCCTGAAGGCTAGAAATAGTCTTTATAGGTCTACTTAAGTATCTTCCTTGAGAAGCATTTCTCTTGAAAGAACGTCATGAACTTATTTTCATATTTTAAAAAACTTGGGAAAGGTTATTAAAACATGTATGAGTGATTTTAGGATATGGATAGGCATGGAACAAATGGAAAATTGGTCTTGAGAATTTCTTAGGTGGGTTTACAAATAAAAATGTTAACACTAGGGTAAAGTTGTCATGTTTTCAACTTGAAATTTTACCTTACAAAAACACATGACAATAGGATCCTAGTGTGTCCTAAGTTTTCCATCCTTGGGATCATAAAATACCCCGATATGTGAATGAAAAACATTATTATTTGTATGCTAATATATTTAGGGCCCATATTGAAGATATATACAACTTTTACTAGAAATTTAATAGGTTTGTAATGGAAAATACAATTCCCAAAATTTATGCAAAATTCCTAAAATTTATTCAGAAAATGGGAGCTAATTTTTTCTACCCTAAATATATAGTTATTATGATTGAAGGAATCTTAAATATAGTGTCACTCATGGGAAATCAACCTACTATAACATCCTTTAAGGAAGTATGATCCAAGGAAAAGTGTTTCCAAGCATTTGGAATCTCTTTGAGGAATTTTAATGATACATGTGACCATGAGGTTGATGTGAATGACTAGGTGTGAATTACCTAAGAATATGAAAATATACTAAGAGAAAACATGAATACTAAAAGAGTACTCACCCACCAAAAGGAATGATCGAGAGAGGAATTATCAAGAAGAGGGGAACCTACCTATGTAGATCTACAAGTTCAAAACCCTAAAATTTCTCCCACTACTTCCCTATTGATCCAAGAACTACTGAGGTTCAATAAATAATACATGAGCATAACCAATTACCTTACCTAGTGGCATATGAGGTATCATCTTCATAAGAGGAATAAGGATCTAATAAAACCAAAAATGAATTAGAACAAATACAAAGGAAAGAGGGATAATAAACCTCTACCAACACACCTCCACAAGAACTAGAGCATAAACAAGTATTATAGGCCCCGATAACCAAAAGAAAACAACTATATTGGACATATCAAGAAAACCCCAAATAAATATTGAGTTCCATCCCAAGATAACAAAAAAAAAAAAGAATATCCAAAATCAAGCCCTTATCGACATGAAACTTCATTAGATTTATTTTCTCTCACCAAAAATATTTTTAAAAGGATCTCAAGTGGTGGAGTATTAATATGATCCAATATCATTCATCTGGACATCACCAAAACTTGTAGTGTTAATGGACCAAGGAGTTCAAGCAAGAAATCAAGTACTGGAAACTCATGGTAAAGCCGCTATCACTGAGAAAATTTCTAATGAGATGGAACAAGAATTAATTTCTCTCTTTAATATAGTGAAGGAAATACTTGAAGATAAAGGAAAGGATAATATTTATCTACGAATTCCACATTTTTTTCAACATAATGCATGTCCTTCAATTTATGATTATAATAATAAACAAGGCTATATATGAAGGGGCATGCAAATATCACACGATGTTGACAACATAGGACATGGGATTGTGTAAAAATATGCCAATCATACCAAGGCCGTATTAGAAGATTGAGATAAAAAAATTGGTCCAATTACCCAAAAAATTGGATGACATCATCTCAAGGGGTATCCAAATATTTACAAATGCAGTCATCTCTAAAATATTTACAAAAAGAAAGAGGTGATGGCCATGAATGAATTTTTAGGAAAACTCAAATATTTTATGGTATCCTTTCATAATAATATCCTTAAAGTGAATGAGATAGATTCTTCACATGTCATTTAATTGGTGTCTCAATCAAGGAGAAGATTAAAAAAATAAATACCCTCATGGAGATATCAAAGTAAATTATGGATTCTTAAAAGTTCATGGTGGATAAAACTCCTAGGATCTTCACAAAGCCTATCATTGACATTAAAAAACTTTACGGGGGTTATAAAGTTTTAGGGATTCCTTGGAATCCTCTACGGTAGGGGCCACACATCCATCTTTGATTCAAAAGGATCTAGTTGTAAATCAAGAGCAATAGATAATTACTAGGAATATTCCAAAGGTGTGTTGGACCATGTAATCAACTATAACATCCTAACTAAAATCATCTAGGATGTTTTTGGAATATTCCATATATATATAATATTTTTTATCCTAGGTAATATAACATTTTAAAGGTGGTAGAATGAGGTCCCAAATTTTTTATAAATGGATATATACCCCTCTATTATAAGGGGGTGAATTCAAGATTGATAATGTGATCTGGTTTTAGAATTCATGTGAGTTGAAGTGATATGATTTCATTTCAATTTTTCTAAATGTTTCATGTATGAATTTTTGTTGAAATCATAATAATTTTATTCCTTTAGTTGTGGTCTTTAAATCATGCTTTGAAAATTTAATGTATAGGTAATAATATTTGTAACTTGACATACTATAACATATGTGCATATAAACAATCTAAATATTTTTTAAATTTGTAAATGATCAATTACAGTCATGATTTGAATTTCCTTTGAATATTTTCATCATTTGCATATCAATTTTATTCGTAAGATAAATTGAATTCATCTAGTTATTTTAGGCATACATGTTTAATTTATATAATTTCAATTTCATAAAATTTAGTCTCTGTATAATTATCCGCCTTATCCTCTCTCTTTTTTTCTTCTAAGAAACACCCGTTATTTAATTTATATTTAGGTAATTTAGTTGTGAATTAAGTGAGGAGGTACAGAGAGTGGAAATATAAGGATTGTATCATAGTCCAACAAACACCCCTCGTTGGTCATATATAAGACCGCAAACCTACAACTCATGCAGTGAGTCATCTTCTTGACTCTAAAATGAGGAGGAAATTAAGAGATCATTATTATCCCTTGGAGTGTGTGTTTTATACACATCAACATGTCCAAAATAATTCAATTTAAGTAATCTATCTTAGGTAAGGATTCGCTAATACAAGATAACAAAGGAAAATCATTTCCTTTCCGTGAACCAATTACAATCTAGATAGTATAACTAGGCCAGTTAGAGGTTCCCATTTATTCTAGTGAGTAAGAACCTTGTACCCTATCCACACTATGTCTCACCACAAAACATACTAGTTCAACATAGGGTATATTAAGATACGAGACCAGAGGAATTGTGGGTTTGAAGGATTCCAAAAAGTGTTAATATTTGTTCCTCTAAACATGGATAATGATCTAACTTTTTCAATCTTATTTCATATCTAGGGGTATCCACAACATCCTCCTAATAATGTTTTAATTTTCATAACCATTATTGTATCAACAAACTATGAACATTATTCTATTATATTTGGTGAATCAAAGTAAGAAATCCTTTCCAATAATCTTCTAAAAAAATGTCCAATTCACCATTCCCAATTTCCTAAGTCAAGTTAACACAAATAACCATTTTTCTAATATTATTAAATTATAGGTATGGTATCCATAAGGTATATCTTACATGATAAAAATATATTGTCCTTGTATTATCCAAATATTTTCCTCTTATATATCTTCCTCATATATCGTCAAGCAATTTTTTTAACCAAGATCCAAGTTATGTAGTTTTATAAACTTGATCATTATCCCTCCTAGTTCCTTTGTCTGCACAAAAATTTCCAATTTCGAGGTAAAATTTTCATTCTCCTCCTTCCCACTCCAAAGTAAATAATGGATTATCTTAGTTATATGAATATCTCACATAGGTGTTTGTAGTACTAAGAACATGTAGACATGACTAACATACAACAATAATTTGATAAGAATAATTCTACAAGCTGAGCTCAACCATTTATTTTTCCAACATTTTAATTTCACCTAAATTTTACCTATTAGGTTCTTCCATATTTTTAATTTTCCTTCCCAATGAATAAGGGTGCCCCAAAATATTTCTTAGGTAAAGGGCTAATTTTGATACCCAAAATGTCAACAATATTTTTTCAATCCCATAGAACATTGACAAAGAATATTTATGATATATGTATACTAATTGTTTGGCCTAAAACATGTTCATAGGATTACATAATATTATTCATAAGAATCAATTTTTACCTCCAGGTGACCAAAAAGAAGAAGGTTGTCAAAAAAATTTAGATGTGTATTAGTTTGATCCTTAACATAATTTTTCAAACTTCACAAATATCCCCATTACATTAGTTTTCTAAGAATTATACCTAAGGATTCCATAAATATGATAAAGATATAAGGCTCTTAAAAATCCTGTTATCTAATACCTCTTGATTTTTGAAAAAAAACCCACGGGGCTTCCATTAACAAGGATAGAGAAAAATACTCGTAACACACAACACCCATGACACCCATTTTGTGTTAAATGTAAAAATCAACATAAATTTTCTAATAAATTTCCAATTTACTCTATCATATTTTTTCTCTATGTATATTTTTACAACATCCTTTTTTTTCCTTCTTCACACCCTTTATTCCTTCCATGTTAGTCCTTAAACACTTCTCTAATATCCATTATTTTATTTTCATAATATCCTTCCATTTATTTTCATATGTTTTTATGGGGATCCTCACTTTATTGTTTTAAACTAGGATTGTTGTTCTATTTCTAGGACTTAAATGGAAACCTTATATAGGTTCGTACCCAAACCTATCCCATGGATATGAACCTTTTCTTTCTTGATTATGGTTTAAAATTTCAAAAGTAATTTTCTTTTAATTAACCTCTTGATATTTTTAATTTTATCATGTGTCGATTGCACGTTAAAAGGTTGATAATTAAAGGTTGATTCATATATAAGTGAATTAATTAGGGAAGCTAAAGTGGAAACAAACACAAGTAGAGGAACTTATTTGAAATAAATCTATCTAAAATATTATTTATTTCATTTTTAGGATATGAATTATATGAAAATAAAGAAAGGACTAATAGAATATCATATTTATCTCTTGATAAAGGGTAATAAACACTAGGATAATAAAAGGGTTCGTGATAAAGATGCACACATTAAGGTTGTAAATTCAAAAATACATGAAACTAGGAAGGTAATGAACCATAATATATAAGATATGTAAGACCTTGTAAAGACTAAATATAGGATATGGTATCTCTCAAAAATAATATTATGATAATAAGGTTGTATTCAAATTATAATAATATATATTCTTATACGAGGGTTGTAAATATGAGTTATAATGATTCATAAGTTGTAAAATTTTGTAAGACCAAAGGGTAGATTACAAGGAAAGAGGTGATATATAAATAATGTAATAGATTAAGAGTATTATTTTATACTCTAACTTGTATATCACCACATAAAAAAATCCAAATATGAAATAACATAAATGGAAAGAGGTTAGAGATACTTACCTATTTACAAACACAATTAGTGAATTTAATTTCCCCCAAGGTTAGAAATTCCCTATTAGAGAGTTGATTTGAGGGACTACAAATGAATAAAATAATCCCTAGGAAAAATTATTTTTGAAGAATTCGAAGGATGTGAGAACCATAGTAAGTTCATTTACTATGCTTGGGAATCCTAATTACCTAATACTTGAAGTGTAGAACGAAAAACATAATAATGACCAACTTCAAGTCTTATAAGGCCTTAAAGGAATATTGGTGAGTGTCAATAGACTAAATGTGTGATGTTTATGTTTCATAATGAGTTCTACAATGCCCGGTATATAGAAATCATGATTGAGCATTGAATTTTATATTAGTCAATGATATTGATGATGGTTAATACCTTCGACTCTTAAAAACTACAATATAAGTGGTCTTAACCATGGTTGATATGGTCAGCTATAGGAAATACAAAATCACGGTGATAAAAAAGGAAGTGCTAGATGATGGAGGGAGGATCAAAGTATTTGAAGGTGTCATGATAAATATAATTATGAACTAAAAGTGAGGATATTAAAATGTGATGTCATAATGAGGTTGTAAAAATATTACTATAAATGGATAAAATCATGTGAAGTATGATATAATTTGACTACACATTAAGGATCTCTCATAAGTACCACTTCTACCCTCCCCGATGTAACTAGTTAAGGTTACATGTAACTATTAATAGTTACAAATTTCTCCTAGAATTTTATAAGAGGGAACCACCTTAGGGAATCTAATGCTGAAATAGCTTTTCCAAAGAGTAAAAATTAGTAAAAGTGAAAAATTAGGTGTATACAAAAATTAATGTTGTATGATTATACGACTTGGGATTAGGTAAATATCAAGTAGAGTCACATAAATTTTCATATGTTCTTAAATAACATACAAGTGTAATAACTACATTAGTCCAATGCTTCTTCAAATTATTTCTATGTAAATAATACTCAGTCACCATGGTGATTAAAATATAAATAAAAATAAGAATTAGATTACGGTTTATTTCTTATTTATTCATAGGATTATATGCTAGAAATAAGTAACATAATCAAAATATTAATAAAATATCAATTAGAAAATTATAATATAGTATTATTATCAATTGTTTAGATAGATTTTTAGGAATAATTTCTAAGAAAGTGAAAACACATGGAAGAGAGTGAAATTAGTTGATGATAGACTTAAGAGGGTGATTAAAAAGTAATGCATGAGTGTATAGGCTAGAGATATAATATTTCTCTGAATATAAACATGGGGGTGTAAAATAATAAGGAAAAAACTATTTAGGATGTATCAATGTGTCAAATAATTTAGTACTTGGAAAATTATTCTATAAGGTGATGTGCTAGTATTCTACAAATTTTTTTCCCTTGTGATTAACTGTAATGTACTTATCTCTAAAACCCTAGGTGACACATGCATGAATAACCCTTGGTGAGATGTGAAATAACTTCAAACCTTAACTTGCGAGAGGTAGAATAAATTGAAAAAGGCTAATGGTTGGGTCAAAGTGTAATCTATACACATCCTACATTAACAATAGTTTGAAGAGGCCTTAAACCACACATATTTCTCCACCTAGAATGTGATATATATATGGATGTAAATATTTGTAAATTTGATCACTTGGTAGTGCAAAAATGACTTGATTTTACTATCTTTACTTGGTTTGAATGGTCTATATATTGAATTGTGACTCTATAACCTAGTTGAGTGTGATTTAGACATTTGAACTTGAGAGAGCTAGGTAATTTCTATGTGAGTAAATGATTACATTAGACTTTCTTATATATGGTTTCATAGGTATAATTCAACATTAATTTTAAATCATGTCTAGAATTTACTAGCACATTGAAAATATCTGAAATTGAAAAATTGACCATTCGGTGGCTAAGGATGAAAATGTCATAGTTATACCAAACCATTTGACCTTTTGGTCCCAAATAAATAGTACCATTAAGATAGTTTGTAATATTATCCAAAGATCTATTAATTATGCCTAGGAGAAATATATTCTTATGGATTTATGAAATTAGTTATTCTATTAAATTAGAAGCAATTATAGAGAATAAAATCATGCAAGAGTGATAAGTGTAGCTCACCTAGGATTGGAATGTGTGCACAAGTAATTATAGGTATAAATACAAAGTTTTCATTGTAAAATTTAGGTGTTTATACATAGGAGTGTGCTAAGGAATATTGGAGTCAAATAGTTATCAACCCATTTTAGGTCTCAAGAAAAAGAGACACGGATTCAAATGAATGATTATCCATACCTCATAACCACATGGTCATTATATACATCAAGACCTAGAAATAAAACCCATAGATATAGGAAAACTTGATCCATGAATCAAGCTCTAGTGTGAATACATATGGAATAGATTTATATCCCTAGGAGAAAGATCGATTATGAAAGTGTAAAGGAACCCAAGAATATGTCTTTCAATAATTTTAATATTTTGATATTTTATATACAACTTGAAAAAACACTCATATAATTTTGTGCACATTATGAGTACTCTATCACACCATATGAGTATGTTATAATATTTCATTTATGTAATTATAACCCCAATATGTACTTTATTGATTATAAGTGGAAAATATATTATAAAATGTAAAATCCACATAATTTATAATTGTTTGGATTATTAGTTATGATTTTAAATTATCATTATTATGCAATATATCTAATCAAACATACAATCCTAGTTTTGTATCATAATAATAAATTTAGGATATGTCATCATATACAATGTTGAAAATTCAAGCATGTATTTACATGTCATCCAAAGTGACACCAATTATCTTTCAGTAACACCAAATATATAATAATGTCAATTTACTGAGAGATAAGTTTCAAAATCAACTAGATATATTAAAAAATATCTTAATAGTATCACAATATTATTGTATATGATATAAATCATGGTAAAAAACATGAAATAGAAGTTACATATTTTTCACATAAAAATATATACATGAAAGCACACAAAATTCTATGCATGCATCATGATCAATATGTACGCAAGTATACAAGATATGAAATTGAATTGACATGATATATCCTAACTAGAAATGCAAGATGTTTTGGCATAATTATAACATGACATGACACATATACACACATAAAATAAATTTCATACACATTTGTATAGAATATAATATGAAATATATCCATTAATATAATCTATTTAATTTTCATTGGTAGCAAGTAGTCATAGTGCAATCAACTTTGATTTTCAAAATCAATGAATGTCATCATCTAATATAGCCATGTATATCACATCCATAACATGTTAGGTTATGAATACAAAAATTCATGTATCATAGTTCTAAGTATATCAATATAATAAATAGAATAATATAGAAAAATATCACTTGAAAAGTGTGCCAATATGTCCCTAGCATGGGAATTCTTATGATGAAGAAATATTTCCCATAGTATGAGCAATGTCATGCATATATGTGTCCATATCTCATGTATAACCTGCATGTCCTATATCCATCTCATGCATATTAATAAAATAATGTTTTTAGAGATTAGATATGTATATAGTAATGACATCAAATAATCATGAATTCCAATCATAACAAGTCATGCATAAGTCTCGGTTTTATATTTTTATTCTTAGTTGAGTGCTTTTGTTTTTTCTTAAATATATTATTGGTATGTTATTATATTTCCTTATGTATAAAAATTGGTGTTGTTAGATGATAATGATACGATTCTTCAAAGGTTCTCCCTCAAATGTATCTAATTTACATGAACCTATGTCAATATTTTTAGTGATAATAAATCATTTGAGATAAGTGGGTTTCAATTTTATTTTAGCTTATTTATTTTCATTAGTGTTCTTTTGATTTTATTTTAGTACCAAATCACCATCACAAGCTCCCTTACGTGAATTGTTTTATTTTATTCTTTCTTTATAAAATTTTAATAGACATGTAGATGCTTAAGCATTTGAAAATGTGCCTCATCCAACATTTCTAGTTGACAAAAATGATTTTATCTATATTCATTTTCTTTGGTGATATTTTAAATAGAAGATAATAAAGAATGTATTTCAATTTATAAGAGTAATATAACCTAAATACCATGAAAAAGAGAAATGTCACCTATAGGTTTGATAATTTGATAATTTTTAAGGGTGAATATACTTTTGTTATGATAATATTCATATTTTTGCTACCATTTTACATAAGATTTTAAATTTTGATTTAATATTTCCTCTGTGAGAGAATTATGAAATGTGTGTCAATTTTTTATTTATCATAAAAAGGTAATTGCAATGAATAATTTTTCGTTATCCATGATGATGGACAATGGAATGCCATATTACAATATGATAATAGTCAATAGGAGTTTACAAAATTCTTCTCCTATGGTAGATTATGAATATAGATAAAATATTGAAATATTAAATAGTTGTAATGATATTTTTTTGGCCTTCTAATACACTAGATTTTGTTATCTACCAAATTCAATCCCCACTAAGAGAGGGAAAGGTGATATAATATGTTTCACATATTGTGATGATGCATGGATTAAGTTACTAAATCTTTTACATTATACACATAATTTAGTATATTCTTAGAATCCTTGGTCTATTAATTTGTAAAAAACAATTCCACTAAAATTTACACAACATTCACTATCACGTACCTCTTATAATGTTAATTTTACCTCATCATGGCTAGTTCATCTAGGTAAATAATTGTAACATTTACTTTTAAATATTTTATCTCTAATGATAGTATACAATGTATTGACCTCCTAGTTGGATACTAGAAAAATTGACTTATATTTTTTCCATTTGATTCCAAGTATTTGTGACTTGTAATAAGATCGAGTAACTCTCGTATTATTATCCCATACTAAATAATCTACTTTGTAATTATATCAAACAGCTAAGAAAGATTAAAAGTGAAACAATTTAATAATATTACCCAAAATACATTAATATGCTTTGTAATCATTAACATTATCTCAATTTCATTTAATCTTTAATTAAAATCAGTAAATTTAGAATGCAAGTAAATGTGTGAATTTAAACATGAGTCCTAATACCAAGTTTAACTTGTTACAAATATAATAAGTACTAGGGTATCGATTATATTTCCAATCGATAATTTACATTTACATATTCACAATACTCATTATGTCATGATCATTATAACTTTATATTCAAAGGAATACTACAATTTTTTTGTAACTTTGGGATAATCAAAATTATACTTAAAAATATTTGATACACGATATTTAAATTAGTTAGAGATCATCGAGGTTGCTGACCCTTGTATATGATAGGGATATTATCATTGGAATGTTTTACCTCTAACCATACACAGCAATCCCCACACACCTTGCTAATACATAAGGATTAAACCTACCTTTCAACAAAGTATTTATATATGGGTTAAATTAGGAAAATAAGGTAAGTCACCTCTATAATATCATGTTATTGCCTATCAATTGGTATTAGAGTGATAATTGTGAACTAGAATATGAAGTACATATTACTCCTAAATATCAATAATAGACAATTATTGTGATCAAAATACTTGAGGGAAACTAAGTTTATCTAAGTAATATGGTCATGGTAAGGGTATTACAATACAAATCATTAGGAAATTACTTACATCCCTTACATATTGAGAATATGTGAATATAACTACTTAATATTTCACATTCTTTGATTCACAATGCCCTCATCAACCCAAGATGCAGAATCACTATCTTGACCAATATTACAACAATTATGATCCCAACATAGAAATACACATTATATGCATCATGTAGTGATAAGGTGATATTATTATTTACATGTTCGCCATACGCTTTTGGGGGAAAATTATGACTCATTAACTAGCATGGTACTTGAAAATAAGTAACTTACTAATAACCCAACTATTCACAATTAAGGCATATTTCACTAAGGTGATGATAAATGAGCCCTCATTCTTGTATACATGAAAATATTATAATTTACACTATTTAAATTTTTCATAAAAAGTTTATTTTATACATGTCAATTAAGGTGTTACTAGCTATAAGTTTTACAAAGTATGTTCTTAACAAAGGCTAAGGGAGTTAAATAGGTGAAATTAATATTGAATCAAAATACAAACATATAAATTTGAGATTCAAATCAAAAAATAATAATAATGAGAATGCATTGGTTGAGAGTAATTAAATTCTCATATTCCTCAATAACTATAGTCATTATTTTACCCTCAATACTTCTTTCTAACCCCAAGCACTCCGACATATCATCCAACATACGTTGGGTGCTCACCCAAGGTGCACGCAGGTGCCGATACTTTCCTTTATGTGAGCATTGCAAGAGATGTATGCCATTAATGGAGGATTATTTTCAAAAATAGAATTACATTCATCTACTTTAAAAGGAATAAGATATAACTAACGAGATCTACACATTAATGCATCAAAAAAGCTAAATAACATTGTAAGAAGTACAAGAAACCAAATCGAGTCATGATAATCCAAATAACATAAGGGTTTACACCCATAAGAAAGTTGTACAGAATAGATCCATGTATATTGATTTATCAAAGTTCGGTATCCATATTACATTCAAAAGGGTCATCTCAGACCATATACATCAAATGACAAAGACTCAAATCTTGCAAACCTATCGATCGGAGATCCTAGCTATGTTTTTCCCCATTATATACCTTGTTATAGATCCCAATACCCATACATATTCTTAATGGTATCATTTATAACCCTCTAGTACTAAGTAATCTAAACCCCAAAGACACCATGAACTCCAAACCCTTAGCATTTCCTAACATTTTACGTAACACTTTATTATTTTCCTTCTCTTTCTCTACTCCCCTTTTCACTCTACACTTGTATATCTCTCGTGTATATGTTCTCTGCACCATGAACTCATTTAAATAGGACCATCATTCATCATCATTAATTCTCTCCCGAGAATATCGCGTGCCAAGTGTCAATGCGTTCCTCCATTAGTGAATGCTTATCCTCTTTGAAAACCTTCCACTCATTGTAATGATAACTCGGGAATATGTTTTCTTGACTTGTAAGGTTACGGTCGGCACCTTATCCACTTATCACGCCTAGTCAGGTCTTTCACATTTTTCCTCAAGTGAATCCATGATGCCAAATATTGCTAAGTCCTTTAAAACCTTGTTCTTCCTCCCATATGTGCCCCTGGTTTCACTTAAACCCTTTTTCTTGCACACTTTTCCTTTAGTGCTCTTCTATCTACGGATCCTAGGTGCATGCGCCTCTTAGTACTTAGCTAATATTTTAGGGTCCAACATCACCCCACACTATGCATGTTCTCTTTCCTTAGAAACATTCTGCTTCCTCAAAGAATAAAGAATAGAGGTATTGAAACAATTAAAGAATAGAAGGATGGAAGAATGAAAGAATAGAAGAATATGCTACTACTGCATGAGGAGTGGGAACTCCTTCACGGATGCCTCAATCTTCTCCCAAGAATCTACTTCTCCCTGTGCCTACTAAAGTAGGTCACCCACTAATGCGCTTACTTCATAAAAACTAACTTCCTCTCTCTTAGATTTCAATGTATCTACAATGATTTTCAACTTCTTGATAAGTTTTCCTAGTGCATCCATCATGCAAGTGACTTGGGGTTATAGTTCCTTTAGCTTATTCATAATCGAACCCCTGCAAGGTTTCAAATACTTCAAATTCTGCTCAACTTTGGCCAAGATCTTGTTGCACTCCACCCTATTGCCTTTGTGCTTTTTCTAAAATTCTTTTAGATCCACCTCATGTGTAGAATTCAATATTATTTTTACCCTATCTTTGTTGCACGATTTTCATACACGGCTTCGTCCATCTACATGACGGTCTTTATTGTGGCAAGGAACTCAAAGTACCGAGTCACTATGTCCCCAATATTTCACTTTTCCTCTTGATTCTAGCATGCCATCACCTCCTCTGCTGAATCTAATGTGAGTGGTTACCTTTCCATGGTGAGGATGTAGGTCAAGTCTTCCAAGAAGTGCATGGTTGAATTGTATTTTTGCTCAAGTAGGGGCAGATCCAGGTGTTTCAAGATAATGGCATTTGAAATGGCCTTTATTTTCTTATGGAATTTGTGCACCTTTTCATTTTCATCCCTTAGCTCACACCTTAACTACTCACTAATCAATTCCTTCTGTTTTATTTCTTTTTCCGCTTTCAATGATCTCCTCATTATTTTTCTCAAGCTATTCCTCCAAGACCCTTATCCTGTCATTTCTATCAAAGATTCTTTCCTCTACCTCCACCAATGCTTTGTTGAGCACGTTGAAAACTTTCTCATTGGATAGTTATTGGTAATTTACCATAGGTTTTACTCCTTGGCATCTGGTATCTTCATCAATGCATCTTGATTTACCTTGAACTCGGTTTCATCAACATGGGACTCAAAATCCCAAGATAACATCTTCCTTTTTGCAAGGTATGCAATTTCTTCATCAAAAGAAGACCAAGTGAGGAGTTGGTTTGTGTGCGTGGTACTTTGGAATCACACTCGCAATACCTTATTTAGATCATTAATGTAAGTCAATTCTTGTTCTTGTGTCGCTACTATGCCTTTTCCACCTATGTGCGTTGACTTTGGAAAGATTACTACTAATTTGGGGTCTCCGCTCATGTGTCCATAATCCTTTTACACACTCATTATTTCCTCTGTTTCCTTAATAAATTCTTCAAAACTTTTCTCGACTTCGTGCTCCACCAACTATGGGATATTTCTTGCCACTTCCCTCTCTATGGTATTATCCATCTGCTTCATAGTCGGGGTTAGGTTCGTCCGAGATTTCATGTTTACTTCCTCACTCCCCTCTTGTCATGAGTGCCTTTCTTATTCTCATCCTTCTCTTCATGTCCTTCTTCATCTAACTTGTGTACATTGTACATATGATGATTATGAGCCTCATCGCACTATTCATCATCTTCATCATTGTTTTTAGCCTCCATGCATTCTATTTTTCGTGGATCGACCCTTTTTTCACCCTCTCCTTCTTCCTTCTTGGTGAATCCAATTCGGGGAATTCTCTTTTACTTATTTCTTTGGTGAATATTCCCTTACCGGTGACTCTTCCTTCTACGAAAACTCTTTTCTCATGGGAGACCTCTTCCGAGATGTAAGTACTTGTTCTCGCACTTGAATCTTGTGTTGTTATTATCTGTGTATTATCTGCGCACTTGGTGCCTTTTTCTCGGGAGCCTCTCCTCTATCTCTTTCCTTGGCACAAACTTCTTCCATGCGGTGAGGTCATCGGGAATGGAGACATCATCTTTAACATAAGTGCATTTTTCATACTTAGGCCTTATGCGTAAATACACCCTCACTTTGATGTTCTCCCCTGTAACGGGTAATGTTACTAGTTTTACCATGTGCATGTCATGGGAGACATAATTATCCACATAGGCATGCTTCTTGGGATATATTAGCTTCCTACACATCTCATAGTATTCTAAATATACTACACTTAGATCAAACACAGTTTATTTTCCTCTTTGAATCGATTAACCCCGGCTTAGAGGTATTACACCGTGAAGGAGAAAGGAAATTTACACCAAGGAATCTTGGTGCCATCTACCAAAGTAAATACTTTTTTATTCTCCATTCATCCATGAATACATTGCACATCCATTTATACCACTTTTCCAAGTGTGCCTTATGAGATAAATCGTCGTAGTATGGTGTCGTAGGTATCTTGTTCAAACCTCTTGGCGGGGATGGGTTTTCTTCTAGGTATTCCCAAATAAACTTATCCATCCCATCGGGAACTCCAATCTCTAAAAATACAATGGTGAGGAGGACATTACCAAACATGATCTTCTCTCCTTTGTGTGCAGCATTTATGATCTCCTCTGTGATGAAATATCAAAGGTTATAGATGGTTCCCTACGAGATGTTGCAGAACACATTCTAATGAGCCTTTTTGATATGTGTTCATCTCTCTTTACCATTCATATTTGTAACAAAATACATAGCCATCCTCATGAGTGGGTGAGTAATTATACAAATATTGAAGTAGCATGAAACCTTCTTTTAGTCATAAGCTCCAATGGTCTTCTTAATGGCTTCCCTTGTCTTCCAAATCTTCTTCCAATGAATCTCATTCACAGATAAGGCCAGTGAACTTAAAAATTAGCTGTGGGGTTATGCACATCCTCCAACCTATGAAATAGAAGTGGTCTTCATGCACGTGTGATATCAACCATTATTATAGTCACTCGGGCTTTCCAAAATAGGATAAATCATAGAGTTGTAACAACCCAACCTTCTCCATTTTCACCTTTACCTCATTGTCATAGATGAGCATTCCATTTCGTTTCCTCTTATTTGTAGCGTGAACTAGTTCTAGTGTCATTTAATTTTTTGGTTCTTGTTCGATGGTTGCAATCACTAATGAACATCTTCCTAACATGATACAACCATTCTTTACCAAGTAATTTGTTGTTTGGGTACTATGTTTACGCTTACCATTCTTCATTGAAACTAGTAGAAACAACTTGTTTTCCCTTGCCCTTTCCCTTCTTTAGTGAAACATTTTCTACTTTCCTTAGTGTCATTCCTTCATTGGGTCCTTAAAACTTCTTCCTCTCTCCTATTCCTGGCTCTGCTCAACTTTTTTAGCTCCACTCCTTTGCAAAAATTCCTTCAAACCCCATGCCCTAGCTATGCAACCCTAACCTGGAAAACCCTTTTTCCATAAGATGATGTAACACTCATGAGATTATTCCATGTAACCTTCTCCACTTATGCCCAGTACTCCTTTCCACTTTGGTTCACTAATAAAACTATCTATGAATGCAAATCTTCACAAATTTTCTCAAACCTTCTTCGTAAGGATTCCTAGTTCGAGAAGATCTCTTTGATAAATTAAAACACAAGGTAGGAAATAACACACCCTGATCTTCTATTTATAAATTTTCTCTTCTCCACAATAAATTCCATGCCACCTACCAACATACTTTCACAATAAAGGTGGATTTTTTCCAATGCTAACCTTCGCTAAGGTGCGTGTCCTATGTGCTCAATCCTACATGAAAAAATTCAGCAACCTTCAAGCATGTAAAAACCCTTACTGACCATAGATCCTTATGCACATGAGTGTAGCACTAAAAGCATTATTCCTCGGGGTCATAATCCTAGTTTTTGACATCACCTACCTCATGTTGTTCTTGCACTTTTCATTCTTGTACGTGGTTTCTATAAATCCTTTTGACACCATCCTTCCCTTATGTTCACCTCTTCTACGCATGATCTTCCAATCCATGTGTTTTTGATTTTTCAACCTGGGCCATCAACAACAATACCTTCAAAGCACTTTTCATTTAATCCACCCCAAACAAAAATGGATGTGCAGTCCTTTGTGCATAGAAATTTTTGAAAATAATAAGTGGCTACTAGCACACAAACACACACAAAACAAAGAAACAAGAAAGGGAAACACAAAGAAAGGAAACTACATCAAATAAAATCCTAGGCTAACTAGAAATACTACCTTATTTACAAACACAAAGAAGACTTATTTATAGTAGGTATTTAGCCTAATCCCATTGAAATGGCCTAGAAACCATGTTCCATCTAGTGCTTGTAACTGGAAAGTGCTTGAATCAAGTATATAGGATATAATGTACGATCCCATCCAATGGACTTTGAATTTCCTAGGATGACGTATAAACTTGGAATCATACAATAGAACCATTTTCCCAACCTTGAACTACTTGTTCTTGATGTGTCAATCATTTTATGCCTTCTTCCTAGATTTTTCTATTTTCTAACTCTAACGAGCAATAAACCACCTCTCATCTAACTACATCAAATTATCAATCCTCTCCTCAATAAATTGTTCATCATCTAACCCCCATGTGCATCTTTGCTATACGCAACGATGGTAACATTATGATGTAACCTAGAATTCTCGGATAACACTGGTCATGTTGGCACATCACTCGGCATAGGTGCCGAGCACTCACCCGAAGCATGCCAAGGTACCAAGTCCTCTTTAGGGTTTTTGTAGCATGATGGTAGCATTTTCAAACGATAAAGACCTATATGTAGAAACTAATCCATCATTACATAGTGATACCAAACCAGATCTATAAAATAATGCATTTACATATAAATCATCAAGAAATCAATAGTATGTAATGATAACACATAGAAGACACTTTGGTTTGGCCAATATTCTTCATATATTAAACATGACAATGAAATAGAAGCTTGATACAATAATAGTCATGCGCACATGGATCTGTTACAATTATCTAGTCTCATGCACTTCATGAATCTCTAACCCTTTGACACCACTATCTATCAACTAGGTGATTCATCTAATATATATGGTGGGGAACTTTCCCTTCACCGCTAACTATGCCAAAAATAGGTCACACACTAATAATAGCCACACACCATTTACAATTATAGCCATACATGCAAGTATGCTATCTATAGATCACTTCCAGTTAACTAGAGTGATGAATCTATTCTTGGATTACTTCCATGCAAGAGTGCTTCGATATGATCCTCAAAATCTAGACAAAGCATGGTGCACAAGTCTCAGCATTGCTTTGTGTGTTCCGCACGCTATCCTCTGAAAATAGATGATCTACAAAATCAGAAAAGTCCTGAAAGTTTTTCCTTGCACCTCCATGGGTGACGCCTTTGTACTCGTTCACACCTTCGATCCCATCCTATTTTTCCATTCGGACTCGTGTGTGAGTTTTGCTAAGTGTTTTATCGACCAACATTACTCCATACTAATCTCATTGCCTCCCGATAATGGTGATGTCCACAATCGAGTAAAGAATAGTTGAAATACATAATGTTGAATTTATCTTACACAAAGAATAAAAAGAATTAAAGAATCAAAGAATTATTCAGGGCTTCAAGCTCCTTCTTTTTGAAGTAGTATCTCTGGATACTCCTCCTTTATTTCAGCTTCTAAGTTCTTCCACTCCATTAATGCTTTTCCTACTTTCTCTAGAACATCCACAATGATAGATTCCAACTCCTCCTGAGATAGTTTCCCTTACTCATTCTAGATTACAAGCATTATGCTTGACATAGATGTATGCATCCCTTCTAGCACATCCATCTTCTAAGTAATGAGCTTTCCGAGTTCATCTAACCTCTCTTTATGTGGTTCTTGTGATGTATCCAATGCCTCACGCTTGTACTTTACCATAGTTATTAGTTCAAGCGCAGCCTAGTGTGTCATCCTTCATGGCCTTCTCGCACCTCATTGTATTTTTCTAGTGTCTTTACCCTTATTAGTGCATCTCGGAGCTATACATATCATCAAGGCATGATCGATTTCTTGACTTCTCTGGGAGTGCTTGTAGTAGGCCCTCATATGTAGTAATATTCCGCTACTTTGCAGCCTGTGCATTTTCTACCTCTTCTATTGGGTCCTTGACTATTCTCGGTATACGCACCTTTTCATCCTCCAATACTAATTTTATCATTGTCTTTATGTAGTGCATCGCAGAAGGAAATTATTTTGGTACTTGTGATTCCAAATGTGGGCGTACCTTTAGGACATCATCTCCAATTTCCTCCACCATACTAACAAAAGTCTCATATTTCCTTTTTCTCAGATCCCTCTCCTGTACTAAATGCGCTATTTCCACATTCTTCACTTTTAGCTCCTCTGTCAATGCTTTAATTGTAGTAGATTTGTCAATGTTCCTTCTAGCTACCTCAAGCAGATACTTTCACCAAGGCATTGCTTACCTACTCATCCGTCATAATAGTTGGTTTAATTGTCATGTGTCAGGCTTCTGGTGTCTTTTTCAACCATCTAGATGCACATGATTCTTCACAGACATCAAAATCCGGTTCATCCATATGTGTATGCATCGACCATGAAAGTTGTTTTCGTGTTCGTAATGTCACTTTGTTCTCGTCCATAAGCACCCATCTGAATAAATATTTTTATACGACGGTGCTCTAGAACCGAGCATGAACAATCTTCTCCTGGTCCTCTACATAACCCATTGTTTGCACCCTTACGTCCTCACTTGTCCGATGGGACCTTGGCCCTTTTGGAATGGCAGCATCAAGGTTAGGAATACTAGTTGTATCCTCATCCTTGCCTTGTGTAGCTTCTAATTTCTCCCTTTCTTCCCCTTCATTTAGTTTTTCCTCCTCATTCTGAGGCTCCTCTTCTACCCTATGATGGATTGGAGATGGAAGCGCTTTCTCCTCAAACTCTCCTGCTTCTTCATCTAGCTTGAGCTTTCTTCTTTTCTTCTTCTCCTTAGGTTCCTCTACCGGTGAGAGTCACGGTGACTTCCTTGTTGTCTGTTGGGCTTCCCCTTGCGACCTTGTGTACTTGAACACCTTTATGAACCTTTGGTCACCCTGCGCTACCTCAGTATTTTCTTCTCCTTGTGAAGCCATCATGTGCTCCTCCTCCTGTCGCCAGATGGTTGCTTCCTCCTACACACCAAACCACCACTATCCTCATGTTCTTCATCCTCTTCCTCGCGGATTGCATGGGTTTAGAAGAACTAGGTGCCGGGATGTTTTCCATAGTGTGCTTCCCCTTTGGTGGTCCTGGGAGCACAAACTCATTCTCTACATACTTATTATTCTCCATCTTTGGTTTAAGTTGGAGATATATGAGCACGGCCCCGATATCCCCAATAGCAAGTGTTTTTGGTTTGATATTCAAAATCTCCGAGATAATATTCTCGTTGTAAGCATTCTTCCCTAGATATCCATACTTCTTTCTGCAAGTGTGGTATTCACAATCCACCTTGTCTACATTAAACACTAACCTCCTTGTATCAGTGAACCGATGAATGGAAGCTTGGAAATACCACACTGTGAACGTGTATGGTATTTTGCACCATGGGCTCCACGATCCATCCACCATCGAGAAAACATGCAATAAAAATGTTGGTAAACATCAAACTAAGCCTCGCCTCCCCAATACCAAGGGAAAATCCTTTGGTATGTGCCACTCCTCTTCAAAATCCATGCAGAGCCTATCATACCACATCTCTACTCTCTCCTTTACCTCATCTGTCATAGACCCCTTGCATAGATACTTGCTGAATCTTTCAGCTGGAGACTTTTTATTCATGGGGTATTCCCATATACTTTCTTTCGGGCCATCCAATACTCCAATCTCCATGAATACTAAAGAAAGTAAGATGAAACCAAAACTTATCTTACTTCCTATGCACGCTTCCTCTACTATTTGTTCTGCAATGAAGTCGACAATGTTGTAAATAACCCCTTCTGACATGCACTTTGCCACATGCAGCCACATTGAGTTTACTTGTGACCAATGATCTTGGTCATTCAATTTCGTAACTTGGTGTCTTTGCTGCTTTTACTACTGACAATCATGTAATTTATATATGTCCATTCTGCGTAGTCATTTCTCGTATCCCAAAGACACTTTATGTATTTCCAATATGGCAACCGGGTCATTTTTGATGTCCTCACCCATCGCCTTTAAACTCGCTACCATGGTAATTAACATGGGTGTTAGTCTAACCCTAATGGTGCATATTTCCCAAATTATGGGAGCTCATATAATTAGTAAACACCAATTCTTTTGAATAACTTATCCCCGCATCATCATATATCGGCATCCCATCACCAATTCATTTGTCTGCATTTGGGAGTTAAGTAAATCATCTAAATTCTTCTTATTGTCCTTGGTTCGATGGTTGTACTCACTTATTTTTCTCTGTTGGATGTGGGAATCCCATTCCTAGCCCACAATTACTTCTTGAGGTGTGCATCTCTCGAAAAATTGCTCTGGAGTCATCTCTTCCTCCTCTTCCACTACTACCTTCTTTGGAGCCATTCTTCCCTTTGTGTTGTGTTTCTACACCTTCTTCTATAACTCTTTAATGGGTTACTTCAAACCCTAACCCGATTCAATTGTGCCCTAAATTGTAATCACAAAATTGCGTGCCCTAGCTTTGCTCGTTAATCTGCTTCATTCAAACCCTTCTCTCGATAGGGGTATAATATTATCCAATACATAGATCTACCTTTCACGCTTGGTTTCACCCTCTTCGCACCTTGAATCACTTACTCAACTCTTCACACTTATCTCTTCATCGAATTCTCATAGTTACAAGGGTAGAAATGAATTTGCATCCCGTCCTTATATAGATTTTCAATTTTTGATGCATTAATTACTCCTCTACCTACCAAATATTTCTCATTTATTGCTCATTTTTTCATTTCCATGTGGTACATCTTCACACCACAACTATAACCTTCTAGCATGCCTTCCTACCTTCTGGTCACAGACTTCCCTTCAACACGCACTCTAGCACCCGAGTACCTTGTCACTGCACCTTCTCTGGTAGTTATCATGGCTACCGCTTACCTCGCGTTATACTTTTCCTTCATTCATCTCCATCCTTGGTTACTTTTGAGAAGAAATCCTTTGTAAATCACCTTTATCACCTTACTTCCTCAACATCTGCGCAGATTATACCTTCCAATCTTCATAGCATTATACCTGGAAGTCATAAACAATCCACCCCATACTAAAAGTATGTGTAGTCCTCTACGCATCAACATGCTTCATATTGGAGTTAGATTCATGTGTGTAAGCACGCTTATTACAAAAAACATGAACTAAATGGACAAAGCATAAAGAACAATGAAAGAAACACATTAAGGAAATGCAGAAAAGGAAACCTAATCTATCTGGCAACACTACCTTATTACAAACACCAAGAAGACTTATTTATAGTAGGGCTTCAACCTACTCCCATTAAAGTAACCGGGTAGCCGTGTTCCATCAATTTCTTCTAACTAGCAAGCACCTGATTCAAGTATGTGAGTTATAACATACGACCCCAACCAATGCACCTTGAGCTTCCCTGGATGGTGCAAAAACTTAGAGTCATACAAAAGTACCATTTGTCTAACCGCAAGTTTCTTATCCCTGATATGCCTATCATGCCATGCTTTCTAGTGCACTTTCTCCTGTTTCTAACTCCAACGTGCTATGGCCCAAAGACTCATCTAGTTGAACCATGTTCTCAATCCATTCTTCTAAATATTTCTCATCAGCTAGACCTCTAGCACATGCAATGCAAAATGACGGTAACATAAATTCTATAGGAAGAATAGCTTATACACCAAACACCAATTAAAAAGTGTTGCTTTGTTCAATCTTTTATATGGTGTTCGGTAGGCTAAAAAACAATAGATACTTTTTCATCCCAATATTTTTTTCCCACATCACAAATCTTGGTCAACATGTGGCTCAAAATCTTGTTGAAAGCCTCGTAGTTCCATTTACTTGAGGGTGATAGGGTGTAGTTTTGTCTTTGGGCAACCATAAACTCATCTAACAGAATTTAGATTGTCTCATTTAAAAAATGGGTGCCCCTATCACTGGTTAAACTTAAAGGACAGCCATACCTGGTAAGGACATTTTCCCATAAGAATCTTTCTATTGTAGCCATTGTACAGTCCTTCATAGGAGCTGCTTCTACCCATCTTGTAAGATAATCTGTACAATTAATGATATAGTGTGATCCAGTCCTACGCGCAACTAGTGAAATAGGCCCTATAAATTCTATCACCCATTTCTCAAAGGGTTTTACACTTGTAATTTTTCATAAAGGAATCTCATCCCTCTATCCTAGTCGACCTAGATGCTAACAATGGTCACATGCCTTACAATACTCCTTACAATCCTTATACAATGTTTCCCACCACAAACCAGCAAGTAGGATCTTTCATGCATTGTAGCATCACCTACATAGTGGCCACCTACAATACCACCATGGGCTTCCTCCATTATATCCTTTCATTCATGCTCTAATACACAACGGCATAACACCTCATCTCTACCTAACTTGTATAAATCACCACTGATTAACATGAATGGTGTCACACGTATAGCAAGTTGCTTTTTCTCCAAGGACCTCATGCCTTCTAGTGCCATCCCCATCCTTAGGAAGACAACAATGTCCTCTAATTCCGTTGAAAGCATTGTAACCTATACAACTATGCATCAGGCATGGTCTCTTCTATTGTTTTTGCTTCTTCACCTGATTGAACTCTAGACAAGTGATCCGGTCCAGAATTACTTTTCCCTGGTTTTACCACAACTATAAAGTCAAACTCTTGAAATAAGAGCATCCATCTACATATGTGCCCTTGTAAGATGGGCTTGTTCACAAAATACTTCAATGCCATATGATCTGTATAAAACACAAAAGGTGTGGCCAACAGATACTATCAAAATTTGTGCAAGGCATATATCATGGAAAAAGCCTCGCGCTCTATAGTTTTATAATTTTGTTCGGCAGGGGTCAACTTCCTACTAGAAAAACAAATGGGATGATCGACTATACCTTCTCCGGTGTTGAATTAAGATAGCACTAATGGCCATGTCGGAGGCATCCACATGAACATGAAAAGGTTTACCGCATGAAGGAAAGCACAAGATAGGCATGGTAGTAAGTTTCTTCTTCAATATCTCAAACGTGCACTGCTGCGACTCCCCCGAATAGAATGTACCTTTCCCCTTGAGAAATTCTTCCAAGGGTGCGGCAAATTTTGCATACCCTTTTATAAACTTCCTGTAATACCCTGTATGACCCAAAAATCTGCACACCTCTCTGACTGGTGGGCACTTTCAAGCCTAAAATGACCACAACTTTAGCTGGATCGACCAACAACCCTTCCTTACAGATTATGTGTCCTAAAATTATGCCAAAGGGAGTAGCAAAGATGCACTTCTTGATGTTCAACAAGATACTCAACTATCTACATCTTTCAAACATTAAGCATAGATTGTCACAATGATCCTTAATTAGCCCATAAATGGTCCAATCATCAAGATAGACCTGTAAGAAGTTATGAATAAAATCCTTGAATGCTTGTACCACTATCCTTGAGAATACAATAGGTGCATTCTTCAATCAAAGGGCATCACAAGATAGGCAAAGCTTCCCATTCATTAGTGAAGGTGGTCTTTTTTAATCTTCCAGGCAATCCTAACCTAATGATACCCCCGAGAAACCATCTGTAAATGAATATATCTCACGCCCACCACTCCTAATATTTCCTCTGTGAATGGCATAGGAAAGGGATCTATAACACATGCTGCATTCAACTCTCTATAATCAAAACATTCAAATTCTACCATTTTTTTATACTTATCACCATAGGACTGACTCATCTAATGGTCATATGATCCCTGCATTTCAACATCTTGGTAATTTCCTCCTTTACTTTCTCACGCAAATTGGGATTCATTCGATAAGGTCGCTTCCTAACATGGTGCGCACCTTCCTTAAGCTTTATCTTCATTTCTCCAAGTGATTTATGCATGCCTTTAAGTTCATGGTATCCTCTTGGGAATAAGTCCTCATAGTCTCTAAGTAACTCTATGATCTTTTCCACTTCTGATTCTGACTAGTAATCCCCAATTATCACCTCCTTAGGTTCAGCTTCTGTGCCAATATTTACCTTTGTTGTCTTCATAGGTTCATGATATGCATGTGCATCTACATCCACACTGGCTAATACTTCACGTGCTCCATGTGGTGATCCACTTCTAAGTGCTCAACTTCTTCATCATCAATTATGTAAAACAACTTCCCCTTGTCTTTTCTAGTGAAGCACACTCAAGTAGTATGATATCATCTACTTCATCCTCAAAATGTGCCCCTGTCTCTATCTCACCAAATAATTCCTGAATAAGTTCTTCCTCTTTCCCACTATCTCCCATGGTTAAGCACTTGATAAAGCTTAAAGCCTTGTTCACTAGTGGTGTAGATGAGAAGAAGTCAAAAGTTTAGATCATCCCTCAGTCTAAATTCGCCAATTGTCGTTGTCGTTATGTAATTCAGCATATACATACCAAGCACGCGCAAAACCTTGTAGAGTATAATAAAAATGATGCACCCAAAGTGAGGGTAGCAATGCTTCTTGTCCTACTTTGTCCGAGTCTCTCACACTACTAGATATGATGTTGAACATGTTGATCACCATGATAAGGGAAAAGAAATTTAGGTGCATTACTTCTTAAAACCTACTTGATAAGGAGGTCCCAATCTCTCCCCATTCTAAGATATTATCCCTTTGGACCACCCACCAAGTCGGTGCTGTCTCCGCCCAAATTATATGACAGCATATATTGTCTTTTAATTTGGTCACCTAGTTTTCCTCCATGGCCTAGAAGAATCCGGCTAGATCTTCGGATCAATCAAAATATTTCACTTCCGCACTTGTGTCAATCAAAATATTTCTCAACAACCAACCATCCACAACAACATTCAAAGTGATCTCCTTGTCATAGTCAATGCTATCAGGGGGGAGATTCACATGGAGTATTTGTCTTCCAGTCTTAGTTCCCATGCATGGAGTATTCCCCTTCAACCAATTTCCCAATAAAGGAATAATATTCTCTGGCGCAACATTCTACATACCTCTCTAATGTCATCAATATTAGGTGGGGCCTTTCTCGTATCCTTATGCTCCACTTTCGAGACTACTCTTTTAAACATTGTATTTCACCTCGATAGACTTATTTTTGATGAGTTGGATCTAGATACCTAGCATGTAAAACCTCCTCCCTAGTGATTGTCAACTTCTGTTGCAAGACCTCTTTCATGCGTGCCACCTCATCTCATGTGGTTATCTTGACTATTACTACCTTAGGTTCTAGTGTTAACTTGGGCATCCACTAATTCTCTACTGCACACTGGATTCTAACCATTCTTATGCCTTTGTTTTATTGCTTGTGCTACTTACTGAGATGCTCATACAAGTCCGGAAACTCTTCATAACTATGCCCTTTTCCACAAAATGAACAGGAAATATTTTATAGGAATTTGTGCCTATAATGGTCAGGTGAGAAACATGTATAGCAAGTTCCTCGAGGGAATTCGCCTCTTCCCCACCTCGACCTTATCCTCCATATCCACCTCGATATCCTCATCCTCTTTCATGACCTCCTTCAAATCTTTCTTCATTCCTATCATAGCACGTTTGATTATAATCCCTATCCTGATGTTCATTATTTCCTTTAGAACTATCATCCACACTTGCCTATCAAACCCCAATATCAATGGCATTATGTATCTGGCTAATCAGCCTACAATCTTTAGTATCATGGGTCATGGACCTACAAATTTTACAAAAAGAGGATACATTCTTCCTGATCGCACGTTGTAGTAGGGGGCAGTGACTAGCATCATGATTCAAATGGAAAATATCATAGTCTAACAGCAATGAACGTATAGATCTACGAGGGAAACTATCCTTGGTGTGGCCTTCTACTTCACAATCTGCACACCTGCATTCCCGAGAATGTCTCATGAGCTGAATTTGCTAATAATTTCTCTAACTATTTTTCCATAGCTACTATCTGAGCCTCCAAGAATGGACTAACTCTAGTGTCAATACTCCCAACTACCTCAGTGCATAGAGCTACTTCCAATGCTTTACATGGGTTGGTATAAGTTTTATGCAATAGTGCTCTTTGAAATGGAGTAATTAATCCCCGACAAACCATTGTGCATGTTGACTTGCATGAATGTCATAGGAGAGTTTGGATAGAAGTGTTTTAAAATGGGCATCATACTCACGTACACTTTCAGTAGTTCCTTGCTTTATATCCTTAAGTGCACTTATACTCTTCTACTCAAACTCTGGGATATGGAACTCTTTTAAGAAAGCATCTTTCAATGTTGTATAATCAATACAAGTTTGATTGGGATCAAACTTCCTATGGATTGTGCATGCGTGCCTATAACGTAGTAGAAAATTGACTTTCCTTGCACTCAGAAGCCATGATACCTTTCACGCACCACAATATTTCACACATATGAATGTGTTCAACAACATCCTTGATACCTATGTACTTTGGGAGATGAAGAGACATCTCCATATAAATGTTTTAGGGTTGCTGTGGGCCTTGACCACCCAACCTAGAACCTCCTTGGTTTCCTCTACCTCCAAAACCACCCGAACCACCAAAACTAGAACTACCCATACCTCTCGATCCTCCTCTAAAACTTGGAATAGGGCCCATAGATGCACTCCCTATGTCCCGAAAGTGGTACTATACTGGACCCCTACAAGTCTGTGAAGTAGTCCCAGTTCCAGAGGTGAATCCCACACTCGGCGCACTCATATTTTGTGTAGATGATGAGCCTGAAAATGTACCCCAAAGAATAATGAAGTTGTCTATGCTGCCATTGATGTACTTGTTGTCTAACTTGTTTCTGCTCTTTCACTTCCTAAATGAAAACTTTGTTTACCTATTGTACTAGATATTGGAAAACCAAGCGCAAGGGCTAGGTCTAGTAGGTTGGCTTAGATGTGTGCCCACAGTCTAGGTCATATCTACTAGCACACTTCCATGTGAGGCTGAAGAGGGTTCTCTATCATGCTTTCCTAGATGGGGGAGTTCCTGATGCTCTAGCTCTTCTTCATCCCCATGAGCCTCAAATCCTTCACGAGCCATCTCTCTCCACAACACCATCTATTCTGCAATTTCTTTCTTCTTACATAATTCCCTCTTGCATGCCTCATCATACTTCAGCCACCTCTCTTCCCTCTGCCGTGCTACCGCTAGGTCTGCCATCTTTCACCAATCCTATTCCTGCCCCTATGTGTGGAGATTTTTAGCTTGCCATGGGTTTATCTTCCAAGTTCAATGTTACCATCAGTATTTTGATTACCAGTGGAATACCTTGCAAATACGTCCCTCTAGGATACCGTAGGAACTAGAACTCAGCTACCTCTGGGCATGAATAAGTCGAAATTGAATACTCCAGAATATAGCTATTTAGAACACTACAAAACCAGGTATCTACCACGTGAGTCCAAATCAAGTTAACATCATATAGTGTTTGAAATTCCTCCTGTGTCCAAACAAGTGTGTGATACCTCCAATTCCACTTAGATGCATATGCAGTCAACCACTCATATAATTCTATGGGAAAGATAGCAAAGAAGCTTTTGTACAAATTGTCATACAAATTCTACTCTATCCAAGTGCATGCATTAAATCCAGATCCAGTGCTAAACCTTCATGCGTATTCTTCCTCCAGATCATGAATCCACTCTTCAATGCTCACAAAGATAGCCAGTATGTCTTCATCATGAACCATCCTGAAAAAAACTGAAAAAGAGGTCCCGAAAACAGAACCAATGATGCAGCCTAGAATTCTTAGATAATACCTAGTCACGCTGGCACATCACTCAGCACAGGCTGAGCACTCACCCAAAGCATGCCAAGGTACCAAGTCCCTCTTTAGGGTTGTTGTAGTAGGATGGTAGCATTGTGAAATGATAAAGACATATATTTAGAAACTAATCCATCATTACACAGTTATACCGAACCAGATCTATAAAAGCATGCATTTACATATAAATCATCAAGAAATCAATAGTATGTAATGATAACACATAGAAGACACTTTGGTTTGGCCAATATTCTTCATATATTAAACATGAAAATGAAACAGAAGCTTGATACAATAATAGTCATGCGCGCATGGATCTGTTACAATTATCCAGTCTCATGCACTTCATGAATCTCTAACCCTTTGACACCACTGTCTATCAACTAGGTGATTCATCTAATATATAGGGTGGGGAACTTTCCCTTCACTGCTAACTATGCCAAAAATAGGTCACACACTAATAATAGCCACGCATTGTTTACAATTATAGCCATACATGCAAGTATGCTATCTATAGATCACTTCTAGTTAACTAGAGTGATGAATCTATTCTTGGATTACTTCCATGCAAGAGTGCTTCGATATGATCCTCGAAATCTAGACAAAGCATGGCACACAAGTCTTGGCATCACTTTGTGTGTTCCGCATGCTAGCCTCTGAAAATAGATGATCTACAAAATCAGCTAAGTCCCGAAAGTTTGTCTTTGCACCTCCGCGTGTGATGCCTTCCTATTCCTTCGCGCCTTCGATCCCATCCTGTTTTTCCACGTGGACTCGGTGTTTGAGTTATGCTAAGTTTTTATCTAACCAACACATGAATTCAATATGTAACACAACTTCCATGCCAAACACCAATTGAAAAGGTGTGGCCTTGTTGATCTCTTATAAGTAGTCCGATATTACTATAACACAACGAAACTTTTTCATCCCAATCCTTTCTTCCCACATCAAAAATCTTGGTTAACGTGTGATTGGAATTTTTGTAAACACCTCGAAGTCCCATTAGCTTGTGGGTGATAAGGGGTATTCTTGTGATGGGATACCATTAATTATTCCAATAATATTCTATCTAATTTAAGAAATGGGTACCCCTATCACTTGTTAAGCTCAGTGGGCATCCATATCTATTGATTATATTTTCCCACAAGAACCTAGTTGTTGTTATCGCTATGTAATCCCTTGTAGGTGCCACTTCTTCCCACCTTGTAAGGTAATTTGTGCATGTAATGATATAGCATGAACCTATCCTTCATGTGGCTGGAGAAATAGGGCCTACAAAGTCAATTTCCCACTTCTCGAATGGTTTTGCATTGGAAATCAGTCTTAATGGCATTTCATCTCTTTTCCCTAGTTTACCAAGGTGCTGGAAGTGGTCACAGGCCTTGCAATACTTGATAAAATATTTTTAAACCATTTCAACCAACATCCTACTAAACGGATCTTGCACGTGGTTACATTCCCTGTATAGTGTCCTCCTACAATTCCACCATGTGCTTCCTCCATGATTTTAGCGATTATACTCTAACACGCATACAGAGGAAAAACCTCATTGTGGCATAGCTTGTATAAGTATCCACTAATTAGCATCTAGGGCACGGACGTGCATGGCTAATTACTTCCTTTCCAAATTCTTCATTCCTCTGTGGGCCAAACCCATTTTGAGAAGCACTACAATATCTTCCAAGTCGAGGGCACACGTTGCAATCTAAATAGTTGTGCATCGACATTGTGTCCTTAATGCTCTGTGTGTCCTCTCTGATTCAATCCTTGATTGATGGTCGCCCTAAATTAATCTTACCCAGTTTTACAATAACTATAAACTCAATCTCTTGAAATAGTAGGACCCACCGATATATGCACCTTGTAGAATGAGCTTGTTTACCAAGTACTTAAATTCCATGTGGTCCAAATAGAATATAAAGGGTGCTTCTAAAAGATAATTCTGAATTTTTGTAGTGCGTAGATCATCAAAAATTCCTCACACTCATTACTAATATAGTTATGTTCTGTTGGGGTTAGCTTCCTACTAGAAAAACACAAGGGGTGGTCAACAATTCCCTCTCTAGGTTGTGTTAAGACTACTCCAATTTTCATCCCTGAAGCATCAACATGTATATGGAATGGCTTATCCCAAGAGGTAAAATGTAATATGGGCATGGTGATAAGCCTATTATGTAATGTGTCAAATGCCATATGATGTGACTCTCCCCAATGAAATTTACTTTTACTTTAGCAACTTTTCCAATGATGCGGTGATCTTGCATACGCCTTAATAAATTTCAAAGTAATACCCCATATGCCCAAGGAATGCTGTGTATGATACTCTAGCTAGTAAGCTCCCCATCCCACAATAACAGTAAAATTTTGTAGGATCCACCAACTATCCTTCCTTACATATGATATGTCCCAACAAGGTTCCAAATGGAGTAGCAAAACATATTTCTTAATGTTGAGGGATATACTCAACTTCCAACACCTCTAAAACATCAGCGTCATATGTTCACAATGGTCCCTCACTCATTCATATATTTTCAAGTCATCCAGGTAGACTTCTAGAAACTTATGGATGAAGTCCTAAAATGCCTAAACCACATTGCACAAAAACACAAAAGGCACATTCTTCAGTCAAAAATGCATGAACGTGTAGGAAAAACTTCCCATTAAATGAGAAAGTTTTATTTTCTTGGTCCTCCTTTACAATTCTAACCGATGATATCCACGAGAATCCATCGTGAAAGAATAGATCTCACGCCGAGATACTCCTTCCATGATCTCCTCGGTGAAGGGGGTTGGAAAAGGGTCAATGAAACATACTACATTAAAATATTTGTAATCAACGAAAATCATTATCCTTCCATATTTATTAACGTTGATGACCATTGGACTTAGCCATTATGATTCTTCAACATCCTCAATGATACACGATGCAATCATCTTGTTAATCTTCTCCTTGAATTTGATGCACAAATTCGAATTCATTTGATAGGATATCTTCCAAATTAGGTGTGCACCTTCCTTTAACTTGATATTCATTTATCCCAAGGAGTGGTGAAATCCTTTAAGCTCATGGTACCCACACAAAAACAAATCCTAAAATTTGTGCAACATATCGATGATCTTTAAAACCTCCTTTTTTGTCTAGTAATCTCCAATAGTAGCCTCCTTAGGTTCCACCTCCAAACCAATGTTAACCTTCTTGGTTTTTAGGGGTTCATGGTAGGCACATGCTTTCTCATCACCACTATCCATAACATCGTGCATGCCCACAGTATGGTTAACATATAAGTTTTCCACTTCTTCACCATCTACCACGTAGACCAATTTTCCTTTCTCTTTTTCCATGCATGCACACTCAAGTTGTATCTCCTATGATTCTTCCTCATCAAATCATGCTTCCAAGCCAGGTTCACCAAAATAATCCATTACTCTATCCTCCACCATGTCACTATCTCCCATAGTTAGGTTCTTAACAAATTGCAATGCCCTGTTCACCAATGGCTTAGTACTCTAATATTCGAAAGATTGAAGGTGATCAACTGTCAACTCCTGTCAATTCCCTATCTTACATAACAACTCGAGTGAATTTACCATGTATGTGCATAGACCTATAGGGTGGAGTAAAGAATATTCACCTATAAATAATGTGGCAAGGCTTCCGTGCTACCCATTCGAGCCTTCTCATATGCTTGGACATGAAATAAGGAAGGTTCTTTCCCATGATAATCTTGTATAATAATAGGTGCATTTCTTTAGAGAAACCTAACAAAATGTTATCCTTACCTCACGCCACTCTAGAAGGTTATCGGGATGGGTTTCACACCAATGTTCTATGGTCCCGAGAAAGGTATAGATAAGCATACTTCTCCTTTTAACCTCACATATCTGTTGGGTATCCATTTATCATAAGAAAACATCGGGTCAGCTCCCCATTATAACTTGGAAACTTATTTCCTCCCAAGCACCTGATTGATTGCACCTTTGTTACTCTAGTCATAAATACTCTTAACTACCTTTTGAATAACTCATATGTCCCTTGTACCCAGTTATCACATGCCACACTAGTTTTATTACTTATAGATTGAGCGTCTTCCCACCGAATAACACATTTTTTGAATACACAACCTCGGGGTCCCTAATAGTGCACACATAAATTATTTCTAGGTATTCTTTTCCTAAGGGATTAGTATAGGGCACTGAATTTCCATCCATCAAAGAAATGATAAAACGTTCCTCTTTGTTCTCAAAATTAATATATCCATTATTCAAATGTAAGTCAACATTGTTCTTATAGCACCAAGGGCACCCAAGTAATGCCAGAAAGTTGTCTACCTCAGCAAGCACTAAGACTTCAAATTCTCCAGTGAATTTCTCCCCTTGGATAGTGATAGTAGCATCCTTTAAAACACCAATGGGAATTACCTTTTTCTTATTAGCTATATACAATACATTTGAGGATGGCTGTAATGGGAGCCTTCCCATTTTATTTCATGCATCTAAAGTGATAACATTAACTTCCACACCTATGTCAATCAAAATATTTCTTAGGATCCATCCATTAACAACTGCATTCAAGGTAATCTCCTTATCATAGTCAAGGTTGTGAGGAGGAAGGTTAACATGCAAAACTTGTCTCTCATGCTCTCCTTCAATGCTTGGTAATTTATATCTCATCCATTCTCCTAATAGAGGAATGATGTTCTCTTGGTGTAGCATCTCACACACTTTTTGGAAATCATCTATATCCAACTAATGGATCCCAATGCCTTTCTTCGATCTAACTTCTTGGATTGCTCTTTTAGAAACTAAATTTCCCTTGAAAGTTTACGATTATTTACATTGTCTCTTGATAGGCTTCTTTATAATGGGTATGGTATGAATACTTCCCATGTATCACTTCTTCACTTGTAACTAACGCAGTCTACGATTTGGTATCTCCCTGGTACACACGACCTTGGTCACATTGTCATAAGTACAAGTTCTAACTATGACTCACACATCATTCTAGGCATCCACTTTGTTGATTAACATGCTTTACACTCACCATCCCGGTGCCCGTATCCTTCCATATCTTTTGGATCATGTGTTCAAATAATTTTGGGAACTCATCATACTTGTGCTTATTTCCACACCAAGAGCATTGTAGTAGATTGGGGCATTCATGCTTATAGTGTTTCGTAGATCCACAATTATAAAAAGTTCCACATGGGAACTCACTTGCGTTCACCTCTGCAATTTTCATTGCTTTTAAATCCTCTCTGAAATCCTTTTCGGTGACTCCTCCATCCATGCACCATTCATAATGACATCCCTCATCCTTATAACTTCTTGCAATAATAGTCTAGCTCACACCAGTATTAATGACATCATGTATTTGGTCAACCAATATACAATCCTTGGTGTCAAGAGTAGTAGAGGTGTAAATTTTGTAATAGCAAGACACATTCTTACGAATCGCGCACTGCAATAGCAGATACCTAATTGGATCATGATCTCCATGGTAAATCTCATATTTTACCATCATTGCACATACCAATATTTGAGGAAAAATATCCTTTATATGCCTTTCTACCTCACAATCCATACACCGTAACTCTCTTTGAGTCTAATGAGCTGATTTTGCATACAAATTCTCCAACTATTTTTCCATTGCAGTAATTTAGGCTTCTAGGAATGGACTAACTCTTATATCAATGCTTCCTACAGCCCAAAGCACATAAGGAATCCTTCAAGGCCTCAAACGCATCTATGAAAGTCTTATGTGAAATCACCCTCCGAATGGTGTGATCAATCCTATGAATAACCATTGAGCACGCCACGAAGGATGAATGTAATAAGATAAATTTGATAGGAGAGTCTTGAAACATGCGTCATACTCCCGCACACTCGCCACCATTTTTTTATGGATCTCCTTCAACGAACTCATGATTTTTTTTTCAAACTTAGGTATGCAGAACTATTCCAAAAAGGCATTACACAATGCAATGTAATCCACTCTTGTCTTGTGTGGTTCATACTTCTGTACTAGCTATGCATGCTTCCTTGCAACATAGTTGTAAAATGACTTGATTTCGATGCGGGGTAGTGATCCCCTTGGTGCCATAATAACTCATACTTGTGTACATGTTCCACAACATCATCAATGCCTTGTAATTAGGTAAGGGGAGTCACATCTCATAAAAAATTTATTAATGGTGTTGTGGACCTTGTCTACCAGATCTAAGACATTGATTCCTTCGATGTTACCTCCACCACAAAACCCACTAGATGCACTAGTTCCAAGGCCTCCAGATCCACAAAATCCTCCTCCTGTTGAAGACAAGGGGCCTAACTTGATTGCACCATGTGAACCCACCATCGTGCTAAAATACGTTCGACAGCCTGTGATACCAAACCACTCCCAGATGTGTTTCTTGTGCCACTCCCAGATGTGTTTCTTGTGCCACTCCCAGATGTGATACTCAAAACTTTTGATTCAAAACTTTTCCCAAATGTTGTGATATAAAAATACCCCCACACCCAAGAAATGACTATGCAACCATAGATGTACCAAATGAAAAATTATACCTCTTAGGTGTCGCTCAACTACAAATACCGATACCAACTAGATTATCAACACTTATCTCAAGAATTGGAAAACTAAGCACAAGGGTCTAATCGCCATGTGGTTTAAAATGTGTGCCTATGAATCTTCTCCTCTCTTCATTTGATGATATCTCTCCAAAATTCGAGGATTTTCTCTTCCATGCTTTCCAAGATGGGGTAGCTGATCGCTCGGCTTCCACATCCTCCACGTGAACCTCAAATCCTTACCACAACTTCTTCCTCCATAAATCCATCACTCATACAACTTTACATTGTCTTTCCAATTACCTCTCTCGAGCTTCATTATACTTGACCGCCTCTTCTCTCTCTCCATTTTTGTTTGTAACTTCCGTCATCCTCTACCATGCCACTTTTATGCCTGTGCATAGCATGATTTTATCCAGCCATGGGAAAGGATTCCAAACTCAAAGTAATGACCAGGATCTTCATAGCTAGTGGAATAAAATGTAAGAACAATCCTCTAGGATCCCTCAAGAACTCGAACTCAAGAATCTCCAGGAAATAATGTGTAGAAATAACATATTCTAAGGTATAACTAGTTAACACCCTACTCCACCAGTGATTAACAACATGGGTCCGGGTCATATCAGCATCATGCAACCACCGATATTCCCGCTTGGGTCAAAACATGAGGTCTACAGATAACAAATTTTTTTTTATGCCTATCTTTGATAGCCATTCATACAATTCTCTTTGGGAAACAAAGAAGAATGCCTTATAGAGTTTGTGATATAGGTTCTCCTCCACCCATTTTCATGCACCAAACTCAAATCCAGTACTAAACCTCTGAGAAAACTCATCCTCTATGATTTTGAGCCATGCTTAGACAATATGCAAGGTCAAGTTCTCCTTCATTACACATTTCTCTCACAATAGCTTCAAAAGAGGTCCTAGCAACGGAACCAATATGTAGTCATTATTTTACTATCAATACTTATTTCTAACCCCAAGCCCATTGGCCTATCATATAGCATACGGTGGGTTCTCACCGAGTCACACACGGGTTTTGAGCCCCTACTTTATGTGAACTTTATAAGAGAGTTATTCCATTAATGGAGGATTATTTGTAGAAACAGAAGTACATTCATCTACTTTAAAAGGAAAAATATATAACTAATATATCTACACATTAATGCATCAAAAAAGATAAATAACATTGTAAGAAGAAGAAAAAACCATATTTGAGTCATGATAAGCCAAAGAACATAAGGTTTTACACCCATTAGTAATTTGTATAGAATAGATCCATGTATATTGATTTATCAAATTTCTGGTAGCCATATTACATTCAAAAGGGTTGTCTCATACCATATACATCAAATGACAAAGAATCAACTCCTAAAACCTATCTCGATCAAAGATCCTAACTAAGATTTTCCCCATTATATCCCTTATTACAAATCCCAAGTACCCATACATATGCTTAATGGCATCCCTTACAACCCTCTACTATTATGTACTCTAAACCCTAACACCATGAACTCCAAACCCTTAGCATTTCCTAACATTTCGTAGCACTTTGTTACTCTCCTTCTCTTTCTCTACTCTCATTTTCACTTTTCAACCTGTGTATCTCTCTATATGTTCTCTACATCAAACACTCCTTTAAATAGGACCATCATCCACCACCATGACTTCTCTCCTAAGTAGATCGCATGCCAAGTGTCAATGTGGTCCTCCATTGGAGAATGCTTATCCTTTTTGCAAACCTTCCACTAACTGTAATGATTCCTCTAGGAAATATTCCCTACGTGGAATATCCTTTTCTTGACCTCCAAGGTTCCAAGATGGTACCTTATCCACTTATCACACCTATTCGGGTCCTCACATTTTTCCTCAAGTGACTCCATGATGCCAAATATGGCTAATTCCTTTAAACCCTTGTTCTTCCTCCCACACATGCCTTGGTTTCACTTAAACCCTTCTTAAACCCCTTTTTCCTAATTTCTTTTCCTCAGCTCCCTTCTATCTATGGATCCCACACGTGCATGCCTCTTGGAACTTAGCCAATATTTGTGGTCCAATAATAACCACCCTTTATGTAAAATAGGAGACCAATTCAATGTAGGATATAATCCTTAGCTAATATATTGTGATTTTTTTATTGAATTAATTATTCCATAAAGGGAGAATTTATTTTTGTGATGGTCAAAAGCTCCAAAAAATTGAATGCTTGTTATAATTTATTCTTCAAACATGGGTAGTAGTATTCAACATCTTCAATAAAATTTGGGTGGTGTGATGATAATTGAGGAGGTAAGGTGGTAACTATGTTATGGTTTTGTGTAATACAATTTTGTAATTATTTTTAAGGTAAGGGGTGTTTAAGTTTCTAACCCATTAGGAGTCCTCCATAATGCCATAACACTTTGTTTAATCTCATAATAATCCCCAATATATTAAAGGAATTCACTACTATATAATTTTGTTTTACTAAGACTTTTCGATCTTAAAATTTTGTTATGAGTTGAAGGGTTTACATTACTATAAAATCACCAACATCACATTAATCATCTCACACCATCTATGTACAAATTTACCCAATAATTATTTTTAAATAGTTTACTCCCACTTCATGAACTACATAATATGAGAGTGGTTGAATATTTAATATTTAATATGAATAATTCGTTGCACCAGGATTTCTAGTTGTTCAAAAATAAAATTACCCTTTTAAATCCCTTTACTTGAATGAAGACATGACCTCAACAACTTGTTTTCATATTAATAAAATTCCCTTAAATTTTAACTACCCATGGTCAACTAATGGGAGCTATATCAATAATGTATATAGTATTATTATATACATTATTTATTAGTAAATTTAATATATTCTTTATGTTTTACAATAATAATGGTTTAAATATATTTAATGAGTAAGGGGATTTATTGAACATGGCTATTACTAGGGCACATGGGTTGATAGCCCTTGGTTCACTCTACAAGCCTAACACTTCACTTTAACCAAGGACTAAGTTTTGAAAAACAACTTTGCGACTCTTTCATGCTATGAATCCAAGCCAACATTCAACTTATACAAGTCCATATCTATCTAACTCTTCCTAATGATACCCTCCCTCTATTATAAGGGTAAGTCCCCTTACACACAACATGCTATTAAAAAATCTCAAACATGTTTTAGTGGTGTCATCGCTAAATAAAAAGATAACATAAGTTCCAATAAAAATCATTTATACATTTTCCTTGCAAATTACATTTTTTTATTATTCCACCTTGAAAGAAATGAAATGTATACATATTTTATCCAACGCAATGTGAAATTAAATTACCTAAGATAAGAATTTGATTATTGTTCTCAAGTGATTTCAAAATTATTCAAAATGGAAATACAAAGGCCTCAATCATACAAAAATTGAAAAAAATATTAATACTCATCTATGTGATATACCAAATTACATCTCTCTACAATTTTCATGTATCATTACATGAAACATTATCAAGGACTATCACCTTTGAAAGGAAATTAAGAATATCACTTACATGTTTAGTTTCTTGCACTTCATGTAATAATGAGATCCTAAGTTATCCAATTCATATAATTTAATGTAAGGTTGTTGTAACACTCAAATGGTTAATAATGTCTACTCATTAATTACATACAAAAACAAGGGAATATACACCTACCATTTTATCCACATGATGTTTATTTCTTCAAGGCATGATTTCAATGTAATTTTTGTCAAAATAAGTAATCAAACATGTATCATATCTCAATGTAGGATTAGTTTATCTTCATTCATTTGGTAAACATCTAAGACTTTATTGATGACTAGTTAATAGTTATTGTATATTCTATTACATTTAATAGTGAGAATACAACCGATACACAATCATAAGATTAATGTCTCATAGTTTACTATCTTATTTATATATGAAACAATGAATTGATATACTAGTAGGTTATTATGCCCATGAGGAGTGACCTATGAGAATATGAGATAATATTGAACGCAGATAAATTATGAATGAATAAAGAGAGTAAAGTTACAAGAAAGAGGTACTAAACATGATCCAAAAGATAGTTTGTATATTGAAATTGTGATAAAATAGCTTTAAAAGAGGCACACAAATAGGAATGGGGAAGTGTAATCATCACCTTAGAAGGTAGATGAGTATATCTCCCATCTATCCCATGGAAACCTAAGCAATATAAATACATGCGGAGGAAAAATACATGGAATGGATTAAAATACCTACACTAACACCTCCTGAAGTGTAGACTAGGTGGGTAAAATAAATGGGTCTTGAAAACAATCCCTAATGAGGTACCCAAGTATAAAAATAAATCCCTTATAAAGTGGGAAAAAAGAGAAAACCAATAGGAAAAAATCCTCCCTAAAAGAGATAAAAGAGAAGTGCAAGGAACATATCCTCAAGATATATGATACCCCTACAAGAACATAAAGAATACCCCTAGAAGAAAATAGAGAACATCCCCCAAAAAAGAGAAATAAGAAAGAAAATAAGAGAGGACTAGGCAACCCCAGAAGATGAGGCCTCATGAACTCCCAATAGATCTCATAGATGTAGAATATCATTTTGAAGGAGAATTAGTGAATACTGAATCCAAATAAGTAATATCATATACTACATTGAAATATAGTGGATCAAATAAAAATAAAAATGATTTTGTGGAACATCCTAGAATTTTGATTGTGTATGAATGTCATCCGATGGACTACCAACCAAATAAACTAGATCTTATATTGTATATCAATTCCAAATGATACTAGAAGTTATAATGTAAAAAGGAAGTGGTACAAAATATTATGATACATCAACCTCTCATACAAGATCAAGAGAGAGGATAGGATTATAATCAAAGTTATTAAACTTGTTAGGAGAGGAAGGAGGTGAATCTTCATTTCTCGGGTCTCATCATATGTACTAAAATATGAATCCTAAACATCAATACTCATACACACCATATATTTTTCATCCGCCTATTCCCGCATACACACATTAATCTATAAAACATATCACTATAAACATTATCTAAATCATCCTCCTCACCCCATAAAATCGATTTTTACCCCCTCGTAAATCACATTTACTCATCTAAATTTACCATAACTCCCTTGAAACCACCTAACCATCTTTAAACCATCCCTAACCCATTTCATCCTAACCTCCCAAACTCACCTAACCTCTTCCCTAACCATTTTCCCTCATCCCCATACCTGAAAATACCATTTTGGAAGTGGTTTAAACCACTTCTAAAAACCTTCTTTGAATTTTCCAGATCACCGATGATTCTAAAAATAGCCAAATATTATAAATAAGAGTTTCAAATCCTATTTCAGTTATCTTGAAAATTTTTGGATGTCTTTGCATATTTTTCCTAAAACCAAACAATGAAGCTCCGTCACTCCAAAGAATCTCCAAGTCGAACACTAGCATTAGATATCCTTAAGGAGTTACAACACATCAATTTGTGCATCAAAGTCTTCAATAATCTCTCTAGGAAACCAACGATCAACATCATCATCCTTTGTATACATTCCACAACTTATTTTCACATTGCAATTGTAATATTATCTTAATTTATCATTGTCTCTATCTCATAACATTCACAAAATAATCAATTTAGATATCTATTTTCATCAAGTGTGTTGTTTTTCAAGAGTATATTTATAGGGATCGCTAATTCCGATTCATTTGAATCACCCAAAATTATTCTAAATCTTAAGTGATTCATTTGAATCAGTTGTTATTTCTATCCATTAACTTCTTTTAATCAAATCATAGCATTTTGTCAATTTTCATCTATATCCCTAGATTTTATATCCATGTATTAGTTATCTAAGCTAAGAGAATTGAAACTAACAACATGCATAGAACTTTGAAGGAAAATCAAAGTAACATGTTAAGCATTATTCTCTACTCTTTGAAATCTAACTAGAAATGGACCTATGTAGATCCTTGATAATCAATCAAAATGTGATTTTTTGTTTGATCCCAAGGGTTTAAGAATGGAGTTTCATCAAGACATGGCTACAAGTCCATTTTGATTCTCTCCATATGACTCAAAATCTTGGATGGATGAAATGCAAGATGAAGATACCTAGCTCAACACTAATGGAGGATGCTCAAAGATGAAAATGCCTATAGTTTATGCTATATGCATGCAAAAGGTGTAAGAAGAAAGGTAGGAGGGTTATTTATATAACCCTCTGGTTTGAAAGATCTTTGCATCCTATTGTATGTGGGATAATAGAAAAGATAGGTTAGTTATGGATAAACATACTTTTGAATGGTTAAGTTTTCTTTAGGAGAGTTTAATTTATCATTAGTGACTCATGGGAGTTGAGGGGGTGTCTTAATTAATCAAGGGTGATTAATTAATAGGTAGGTGTAAGATTATAGAAGATTTTTAGAGGAAATTTAGTATGATTTGGGTTATGAGAGGATTTTAATCCAATAAATGACGATTTATTGATTAATAGATAAGAGAGAATAATTAATTAGGAATAATTAATTAATCTAGATAGAAAGGAATTAATTAATGGAAGGTCGTTAATCAGCATCTTGGTGATAGGAAGGTTAATTAATTAATTAATGTAATTAATTAAATGATATGAAGAGATAAATGTTATTAATTGATGATATGTCATCAATTTGTGGGAAAGGGGATAATTAGTGCAATTTAAGTATTTAAATTGCTTGATCCAAATTATAGGTGTCTACATTTTCCCCTCTTTGGGGTGGTGTAAGTGATGCCACTTCAAAGATAGTAGACAAGTATAAACACATGAATTTTGAAGAGATAGAAGAAAAATTAGTGGAGTGAAGGATGCCCCCTCGAGTGTCGATGGGGTGATGAAAGAGGTCGATCGACGATCAAAAAGATGAAGGAAATGGATAGAAGAATGGGGAGGGGTAGGATGCCCCAAGTGAATTAGAAGAATAATGTTGATAGGAGAATGATATAGAAGAAAAATGAAGATGGAGAGAAAAGAAATAGCTTTCATCCAATGTATTGAAACACAACTTTTTTTGTCATCATATTGCTAATGATCTACATCATCGGTCCTTATTAAAAATATAAGCATACAAAAAAAGTGTAGAATGACATGAAAATCCATAATATGAACAATTTGTTCATTACTAAAAACACCAACTAATGCAACATACAAAATGTAATGCAATACGAGAAAGTAAACAAGCTAACCTAACAGGGAAACAAGTACAAACACACATACTCAAACAAACAACATTCAAGATAGTTGCATAAATGTTTTGTTATCAAGATTTAGTTCTAAATTTTGATGTTAAAAACAAGGGTTAAAATGATGGTGCCCAAGAAAGGATAAATGCAAGGGAATAATGGAAGGACACTTGGGTCTATGAAAAGCATTCATGTGCACTATATGAAATATACCAGCAACTCATTGTGCCAAAAAGAGTATAGACATAATAAGAAAACCAACTTTTTAATGGGAGGTAGATCTAGATGATCCATGAGTTGTTGCATGAGAGAATAGTGAAAAATGAAGAAAGATGATTTTGTAAGACAAATTTTCCATGTTTTGAGTACAATTTGCATTTGACATACCAGCTTTTTTACCAATTTTTGCAAATTTTTTGAATTTTACCAATTTTTTTTTTTTTTTAATTTTTATAATTTTTGGATTTTTTTGAAACATATTTGAATGTTTTGAGTTTTTTAATATTTTACTAATTTTTAGGATATTTTGAAATGTTTATATGAATTTTGGTTTTTTGAAAGTTTTTAAAGCTATGTATAGGAAAATGAAGAAACATGGATGCCCCAGTGGTAGATGGAATGTACAAGGGCAGAATGCCACATGTGCTATGTACAAGAAGGTGAATATGCAAAGTTGTCCCCCAGTGTGAGATGGGAATATACAAAGGCAAGCCCCACACATATATACAAGAGGATAGGTTGGATCAAGGCCAAAATAGACATGTTCAACTGATGATGAAAAAAAACCAATGAAGTGCTAAGAAGGAGCAAGGATGCCCCTAGCGTAAGATGGCCAAGAAGTTGCTGATAGAAAGAAGTAGAAGATTGTTTATTGAATGAAGGGACAAAGTTTCCCTCAAACATAGTAAAAGGAAATCTTATACACATGGATGTTATGAATGAATGAAAGAAAAATAAATTCTATGAAAAGATATGGAAAATGTAGCTAGAAGGTTGATGAAAAATTGATTAGCCAAAGGCACAAATCATGAGACAAGACATGCACTAAAGCAAGAGTTTGAACAAGGTCCAAAAAGAAGACACTTGGTAACATACTAGTCCTATTTTCTCATAGAGATCCTAGTGTGTGCACGTGGAAATTAATTACCTCTTGGAGGGAAGATTTGATAGAAAAAAGTGAAGACACCTTAGCCAATGTGTAGGAATGATTTATTTTGAATGGTGATTTGTGAATGAAGGGTGGAAGGATAGTCATACATTTCTCTCATTGCCATCCAGGCATCCATAGCCCCGATGGAGATGTATTTGATTCTAATCACAACATTTTCTCTTTAGCCAGGCATCCATAGCCCCGATAGAGATATTGGAAATACCCCAAGATAGAGTTATATATCAATCTGATTTTTCTTTTGATTTTGATTTTGATTGATTGATTCTTTTGCTTTTAGCATTCTAAATTTTTTATTTCAGCTCTCTTGTTTTGACAAGGGTTAAGAACCATTGATGGCTTGATGGAAGGATATGGAAGTGATTGTGATGATGACATTGGCTAGTGTCAACAAATATACCCAAAAATTCTTCACAACAAGTTTATTAGATGTAGATAGTGATAGGATCTCTAAGAGGTCAATCGTTCTTTAATTTACCAAGGTGATGAAAGACCAAGGTCAAATGGATACCATAGAGATAAATGTCAAAATGTGTATAAAATAAGCTAACCAAAATAACATCGAAGGGATGAAAATGGTGGATGAATTACAGAGGAATATGAAAGAAAGGGAAGAAAGAACATCCATGTGTATACAATACTTGATTGCAATGTTTGATCTTTGTACCTTTGATTTTTTTTTGTAATGTTTTAATTTTTCTCATTTTTTGTATTTTTGAACTGTTTTATTTTTTTTGATTTTTGGGAAGTTAGGACCAAAAATGTCACTCTGCGTGATAAGATCCAACAATGATGTTTGTGATTTCCTTGATAAGGGAGATGAAAAACATGTTTGTTTATCAAGTGTAATATTATCCCCGATCTCGATGATCGTGGTGAGTTCACACTCAACAAATGACTGTGATTTTTTTTTGAAACATGGGTTTCTATATGTGGAGCTTGAGTTCCCTATCCATAGGTTTTTACACTTTTGCCATACTTGATGGGTACATTGGTGTGCATTCTGGAATCACATTTGATTTTGAATTTTATAATCATTTGAGTTGTTGGGAGCTTTGGAGCTTTGGAGTTTTGATCTTAGCTTGATAAAGAACATGTCTGGGTTTCTTATAAGCTAATGCTTGACTTTTTGATCCCGAGAAGTGGGAGGAGAACATGGATGTTTATAATTGATGAGAGGAATGTGAGGAATGATGGTGGGCTTTGCCACAATTTTTTATAGAAGAATAATGTGATGGATGAAAGGGATATGGTCCAAGAATTGAAGAAGATGGGCTACAAGAGGTGAGCCAAAAATAGAAGATGAAGGGCTACTAGGATGTGGCCCCCAGAAATAGAAGGTGATGGGCTATTAGGATGTGCCCAAGAATAGAAGATGATGGGCTACCCAGAGGTGTCCCATTGATAGAAGACAAGGGGCTACTTGGATGTGGCCCCATAAGAATAGAAGGTAATGGGCTACCAGAGGAGACCCACAAATAGATGATGAAGGGAACTTGGAGGTGGCCCATATATAGAAGAAGATGATGGGATACTTGGCGATGACCCAAAGTGTGATTGTGATTGAGGAATTGTGATATGTAAAGAAGAATTGGGTGATGAGAAGATGGGCCATGGCTCAATACTAGACCTAGGAAGTTCATCATAAAATGAAGAATGTGAGGATGGAAGAATAAGAGGAGGATCAAGTTGCATGATCTGAGGCTCTTCCTCTATTTCTTGATAAAAGGAATCAACCTTTTCCCCATAATACATGAATGCATCGAGGTCTAAAGAGAATCCTTGCTCATAATTTGTTAGAGGGATATCTTTGTGTGCCCCTATAAATGCCATGATCGCTCCTTCATTCTGAAATAAATCAATCGGTATGGGTTGTTGATTGACCATCAAGGGGTTTGATTGGAAGAAAAAGGTCCAACTAGTGTGGAAGATTGAGAAGATGTTTGATGATGATTGATAGAAGAAGATGATGACATGAGAGATGAAGTAGACATGGAGCTAGATGTCTCATGAATAGAAGAAGATGAAATGGACTTACCTATATGATGATATAGTGTGTAAAATAGTAGGATTGAGTCCAAAGTCTATAGTTTGTGACGTGGGAGTCGACTCGGATGATTGACTAGAAGGACTTTGAGTCACATGAATATTTGAAGAAGGAAGAGTGCATTGAGGTGACTGATGAAAGAGGTCCTGTGAAGAAAGGGAGGACTGTGACTTAGGAGTCATATTAGATGATTCATTGGAAGAATTAGGAGCCTAAATGGATCTTCAAAGGAGGAAGATGCCATTGAGGAAACTGATAAAGGAGGTCTACAAGGGAAAGGGAGACCATGATTCAAGAATCACATTATGCATTAATGAATGATTAAAGGGTCTGTGAAGAAAGGGAGGACCATGACTTAGGAGTCAAATTAGAAATTTGATTAAGGGGTCTTATGAAGAAAGGGAGGACCACGATTGAGAATCACATTATATGAATGATTAAAGGGGTCTGTGAAGAAAGGGAGGACCATGATTCAAGAATCACATTAGATGAATGATGGGGAGAGTTTGTGGTAGCACAAATATTTAGAGGAGGAAAACTTCATTTAGGTGACTGATTATTCCTTAGAAGAAGGTTGATTGGATGAAGTTCAGGAGATTGAGGAGAATCAAATAATAGTTTGGATCAGAATAATCAAGAGAATTAGAAGAATCAGATGAATAGTTTGGATTAGAATCCTCAGAATTAGAAGAAATGTTTGGATTAGAATCAGAAGAATCATACCACCGACCATGAGATGAAGGTGGGGAAAGGCATAGCCGAATGGGTTCTCTAGTGTGAAGAACCAAACATGGTTTAGTCATGATGGGTATCTTTTGATGTGAACGCCTAAATTTTGATTATTTATGTCAAACACGTATAAGGAACCTATGATAATCAGTCATGGTTGGAATTTGTTAGTCAAATTCCTAGACCTAGATAGTGTGATTGAATTCCTTCAAATAGAAGGAAGTTCCATGTCGATTTGGGTAGCATAACGAAAACCAACTAGACATTTTACAAATAGATAGGGATGCTTGTGTGATTTTCCAAAGGGGTTATAAGGAAAACATACATCGTGATAATGTAATTTCAACAATCCAACAAGGTTTGGACAACAAGTTACAAGTGCAAATTTTAAAAAAGTTGATCAAAAAGATTTTCCTAAAACATAAGTCTACAAGATGAACTATCACAAGGAACAATCATGCAAATTTTTCGAAAAACACAAATCCAATCTACAAGGAAATACTCCCTGCTGTAAAAATGTCCTCAAAGGTAGTTTGATGTCAAGATGATCAACTCAATGTCAAACACTTAAGTCAAGTTTAAGATAAACAAGGCATAAGTATTAATAAAGGGTTGATGTGATTTCCAATCAAAGTATACTTATAGCAAGTTTAGATCCAAGAAAGACCTAAATCTCAAAAAGTGGAGGTTATGAATGTGAGCAACACAACAATACCACTAAGATACGTTAACAAAACTTTGTGAAAAAGTAAGGTATTAGTATCAAAATAATATTAATATGATGCAAACAAGGTAACGAAACACCTTTCAAGGTTGAGGTAATGTTTGAAAAAAACCTAAGGCTAAAGTATACCAAGGAATTGTTAAGATGTGCATAGCGTAATTTACAATCTAGACACTTAGGTCAAGTTTGCAAGAAACAAGATAGTAAGTATCAAAATTATTTGATATGATACAAAACAACGTAACACTTCAAAGGAGAATCAAATGAAGAATCAAGCCTAACTACAATGATGATCTTGACTTGGGTATCAAGATCAAATGGCTATCAAGATATGAAAATGTACCAACACACTTTCAATGTTTACCATCCAGTCTCAAGAAAGGATGAATGTAAATGGGTGCAAAAGTGGTGGACACGATCGATTGATACACACATATGTTGTTGTTTCTCTTCTTTTGATCAACAAAATGTCAAAAGAAAGAAAAGGAAGTAGATCAAGTGGGGTTGAAAAGTGTTTGGCCTCACTTTGAAGAGTTTTGCCTTGCCTTATGGTGAGTGAAAAACTAAGAAAAAGTAATGCTTCACAAATTTGTGATGAATGAATGATGCTTAGTTTGAAATTTAATGGACTCTCCCCTTGTTTGAAAAACAAGGTTTGACTCAAGAAAGTTCTCACTTTATGAAGGCTCTTTACAACAATGATTGGCTTGATACATGGTCAAGTTGGCTCCAAGATAAAATGGCTTTCCTAGGTGGTTCCCTCAACTAGGTGTCACAAGATACCCTTATGAGCTTGATTTACCAAGAAATTCACATTGACTAGTCTTGGAGTATCTCGATTTACTTTACCCCCTTCAAATACAATGAGAAATTAATGCATTAGTTGTATTCTCACTAGGGTCACAATATAGATAACTTTGACACTAAATCTCACAGTGTAAACTAGTCAAGTAGGTGTGTGGAGCACTTCCCATTTCATCCACAAGGTTCCCTCTTGCATGGAATACTTTGGGGTTCTAGGACCACCCCCATTTGTTGTAGCTTAAGGCTTATGCCAAAGGGGTTATGTCCTAGTTTTAAGCGGATGGGGCATACCCTTATCCGAACCTGCATATATAGTGTGATGAATGTGGTGTGTTTTTTATCTTTTAGACTTAATGTGGTTTAGTCATTACACCATTTGGCAACCTACAACACACATGTAGTTAGAAAGTTTGTTTTGATTCTCCTTTCTTTGGAAATCATTTTTAGGTCCTGCATGAAGATTTTAGTAGTTTTCCACAAACAAAAAAGAGGATAAGATGTTGTTTTGATTCTCAAGATCATCCTAAGATGTAAGAGAAGAGCATACATGATGTAGAATCCAACTATTTAACTAGAAATGAAAAAATTTAACTTAAACACAATTTGTTCATTTTAGCCAATTGACATTCATTCCCTTAGCAATAAGTGTAATGAGATGTTTTCTCAAAAGCATATAAAAGATGTAGAAATCATTTTTGATTCCCAAGATCACCTAAAAGGTGTGAGGGAAGAGCATACATGTGATCTAATCTCATAAAAAAGCATGCAACATTCATTAACCTTAAACAAAAAAATTAGCAAAAAGCATGAAGATATACCCTATAAAACAAAAGTTAATCTCAAATAAACCTACAAGGAGTTAGCACATCAAGAACACAATATTTTTACAAATTTTAAAATAACATTTAAAATCTATATTGTGACACCTACAAGCCCTTAGAGTATATGCATTCCATTATCAACATTTACAGATAATAACATGTACTGCCTCTACTAAAAATGAAAATTGAGCTAAGCATGTGCATGCAGAGGAAAGTATAGCAGGTAAGTTGCAAGTCTCTATCAAACAAAGGGTAAAAATAATCCTAGCAAACATGTGCATGGCAGAGAGGTTCATACACATGATTTTAAGCATATGCATGACAAACAAAATTGTAGGAAAACATAGAGGGCTAAATTTCATGTGCATGGAAAGAAAGATGTATGTGCATCCATTTTAATGCATGCATGGGTTTTAAAATGACATAGGGTATGGTATAGAGAAAGTGCAAGTATGTAAAAAGTGTGTGTGTGTGTGCATGCTCTTTTAAGACACTACTTACAATTTTAATGTGTGTGTGCCCTTGTAAAATTTTCCTGTGCGTGTACCTATAGATGACATCAAAATATAAGCTCTGATGTATGCACTTCATCAAAAAGGTAAATTTTTTCCTAATTTAGCTCAAATATAATGACAACCCATCACAATAAACCCCATAAGAGAGACTCAATGCATATAAAGTTAGTGAAATAACCTAAGAATTTTAACTTATTTCACATGTGCATGATTTGGGTTAGCAAAACTTGAGAAAAACTAGTAAAACTCATTAAAATCAAAGAGACTATGAATCCATCCCACCAGGCATGCCAAATGTATCCATGTATTAGTTAGCTAAGCTAAGAGAATTGAAACTAACACCTAATAGTTCCAAAACAAAGATAACTAAAATAAATCATCATGCTAAGATCTTAAAGAGACTAAATATCAACAACATGCATAGAACTTTGAAGGAAAATCAAACTAACATGTTAAGCATTATTCTCTACTCTTTGAAAGCTAAACTAGAAATGGACCTATGTAGATCCTTAGCAATCAAAATGTGATTGTTTGTTTGATCCCAAGGGTTTGAGAATGGAGTCTCATCAAGACATGGCTACAAGGCCATTTTGATTCTCTCCATATGACTCAAAATCTTGGATGGATGAAATGCAAGATGAAGATACCTAGCTCAACACTAATGGAGGATGCTCAAAGATGAAAATGCCTATAGTTTATGCTATATGCATGCAAAGGTGTAAGAAGAAAGGTAGGAGGAGGGTTCTTTATATAACCCTCTGGGTTTGAAGAGCTTTGCATTCTATTGTATGTGGGATAATAGCAAATATAGGTTAGTTATGGATAAAAATAGTTTGAATGGTTAAGTTTTCTTTAGGGGAGTTTAATTTATCATTAGTGCCTCATGAGAGTTTGAGGGGGTGTCTTAATTAATCAAGGGTGATTAATTAATAGGTAGGTGTAAAGCTTATAGAAGCTTTTTAGAGGAAAGTTAGTATGATCTGGGTTATGAGAGGATTTTAATCCAATAAATGATGATTTATTGATTTAATAGAAGAGAGAGTAATTAATTAGGAATAATTAATTAATCTAGATAGAAATGAATATTGATTAATAGAAGGTCGTTAATTGGCATCCTGAGTGATAAGAGGGTTAATTAATTAGCACGTAATGTAATTAATTAACGGTGATAGAAGAGAAAAGGTGTGTTATTGATGATATGTCATCAATTACAAGCATGTCTTTGCTATAGATGATTGTTTCAAGTCAATTATATCCGATCACAAGCATCTACGATCTCTCGATTATCCAACATCCCTTCGTGTGGGAATAATTTTACATCCTCCATGATCTCACTCTATTCTCTATCATATTTTCACCTAACATCAAGGACATTGAGAATCATCTCAAGTTCCTCCACAAAATCCAACAAGAAATCACAGACTATTGGTATGACTACTTTGAATTTTTCCAGTTACCACAAATTCAATCTAGACCTTGTACGAAGTGGAACATGATCTACCTTTTCACCTTGAGTTTTAGATTCTATATTTTTCATTATTGTTATCTATCTTATCATTATTATCAACTCACTTAATTGTATCAAATCAAGATGAAATATTCCAAGGAATTCCATTTAGATTCTTAAAATCAGCCTTTGTCGAGAAGCTCGTCATCCCAATTTATCTAATATATCTTGTTTGGTTGTCTCTTAGTATAGGTATCTTCACTTGGCAAAAGGAAGATTTTTATCCACTGTTTACATTTAATCATCCCAAAATTGTGATTGTTGGCACATGTATCGTTAAACCCTGCCATATTTTGAGTTTTTGGTACTTTCTACATTTAGTAGCATATTCTTGAAATCTACCTAATACATTCTTGACATTCCCAATGGGTCTCTCTTCCCCTTATTTTTCCATTAAAATTAACTTACATTATTATTAGGTTTTCTTCTCTTTAATCGTTAACAATTTTTTAGAATCGTAAGTGGTTTTGGTGAATCACTTGTGATTCCTTCAAATTTTCGATGATCTTTGTAGTTTGTTTTTAACTACCCAACCATTTTCCTTTAGGATTGTGCTTTTATTTTTAGTTTCCATATTTCCATCTAAATCTTATAGGTTTTTTCCCCTCTGGAGCACCTATTCCTACAAATCAAGAATCAAAAATCAAAAATTAAAAAAAAATCAAAATCAAAATAAAATATAGGTATGTTTTTCTTTGTTATTTACCCAAGAACAAGAAATATCCTAAAGATGAATAATTTATTCTTTCAAATTGGAAGATTGATATTGAAAATGTTTAGAAATGAAGAACTTCAAACATTGATAAGTCTTCAATTCATTGGATCCCTCCTCCAAACTCTTGGTATAAACTCAATTTTGATGGAGCCTCTAAGGGAAACCCAGGGAAACTACTGGTGGAGGAATAATTTGGGATCATAAAGGTTGTTTAGTTACTTCTTATGCTAGTAGAATGGGTAATCAGACCAATCACTATGTTGAAGCTTTATCAGCTTTATGGGGTCTAAGACTTGTTAAGGATTACAACATTCAAAACATCATTGTTGAAGGTGATTCCTTGAATATTATAAATCATCTTAATCAGATACACCCTCCAAGTTGGACTATTAAAGATTTCATTCAGGAATCTATTAATATATGTCATACCTTCAAAAATATTAAAATTGGTCATACATATAGAGAGGGAAACAAGGTGGTGGACACCTTAGCTAATTATGGTACCAATAATAATTTCACCACTTGGGATAGTGAAAAAACACCCCTACAAAATACAAAATGGTATTACCAAGGATAATTATGAGCATTCACATCTTATATAGAATCTCTAATGAGATTACGTGGGATTTAATGGATAAGAAATATGGCACATGCGAGAGGAGTAATTTTAATTACTACCATCAAATTTTGCATGCTCCTCGGACTTGTAGTTGGATGCTTAAAAACTGGTATAGGAAAAACAAAAACAACTTTTTCACGGGTGGTTTTCAACAGGGTAATCGTAAAAATAGTAGAGGAAGAAATATGGGGAGCTTTGTGTTAGTTAGATCCCAACTGTGATCCCACTTGGAAGGATAACACTAAGTGTGGAATTATCTTCAAATGGGGGGTGTCTCCAGCTTTATCAAGAAAATCCAAGGTCATGATCAACACATTTCAATGCATTTTTCCATAGATTGGAAGGACAGGAAGGTTAAATATGGAGGGAAAAGAGTGTTGATGAATGAGGAGCTAATTGTAGAGGTTACTAGTTGGATGACATCCAATTTTTTAGCAAAAGGGTTGACAAAAATGTTGAAGCAAAGAAGTTTGCTGACGCAAGGAGGAGCTCATATTTGTTATGGTTGGCATTAAGGTAAGTTCCATACCGGAACCCTTTGATGAAATTACCAAAATGATGGTGTGGTTTATCTCCCTTGAAGGTCGATACATTATTGTCCCCACCAAACACTTGGTATTCCTTAATCACTTTAGGAGAAATCTTGTTGTTTGCTTCCCGCACTATCTCTTGAATTATTTGGAGTGCTCCATTCTTGACTTTCAAAAGCATACTAGGGCCATCCCCCTCCACTAGGGGCTCATCTTTCTCCTTCACAAGAATTTCCTCATCAAATTTCCTACCATTTCTATTTCCCCCGGTGCTCCACCCATTCCCATTCACAATACTCCCACTGCCAACCTGACCAACTCTTCCAAAGTATCAAAAATTTCAAGGCTAAGAACCATGCACCCCACAAAGCGACCCCACCTCCCTCCTGGTTTTGTCCTTACGATTAACAAGGATATGGAAATGGTTCACAATATTTTTCACATCAGTAATGTAGGGTAGGAAAATGTTTCTCAACAAGAGAGGGAAAATATTCTCCTCAGAATGGAAACATTGGAAAATGAGGTAGAAAGTATTAAGAAAGAGATGCATCAGTTAAATAAGCAAAAGGGGAAAATAAATATGAATGAGGATGCGGGTTTTGGCATAGATCAGACTGAAGAAATATACAAAAAATTGAACTCCTAGATAATAGACTGGGGAGGTCTAAGGATAGACATGATCACAATATGGCCATCTTCAAAGCTATAAGTGAGTTTCTTGAACAACATGTCAGAAGCATCACAATGTTGAGTGGAGTCCCTGAGGATATTTGGGGTACAAAAAGGAGAGAAATCAGGTCATCTCATAGCTAAACGTTAATGATCCAACACATATCACCACTCTAGCACTTTTTACCTCCTGCAGATGATCAAATCAAGGATTGAAAGGGATTCGAAGAAATAATACCTCTTGGGCAGGTTGGAGGTGTTCAAGTTGTTGTTTTGTTTATGAAAGTATGTTGCTTTTATGTTATTTAGTTACAGTTATATCCTGTCTTTATTTTTATTAGTAGCTTCTCTTTTGACTATTGTTGGGATTATTATAATATTTGGATTTATATCCTTTTTTGCTGATTTTTCATGTTGATCTAGTTGTTGATCCTTTTTGTAATGAGGGTATAGTCCCTTCAAAACTATTTGCCTTTAATAAAAAAAACATTGTATATTTTTGTTATCTTCATCGAATTAATATTTCTTTTCAGGACTTAAAACAAACCCTTCATATTTTCTTGATCATATAGTCTTCTTATAAATTTAATGGATTTCATTCACTTAATTTATCTCACACACAAACAAACAACATTGAACGTAATATTCATCAAAACACTCCTACCCAAGTGGACCTACTTGGATTTCATCACCGAGAGGATAAGATGACTCGGTGTTTCAGATAAGTATAAATAATTTGGTGGTCGATACATTGGCTAAGCACCTAACACCCATATCATTATCGGTACATGAAGTTAGGTGGTATTCCCAATACCACGCCTCATACCGACACCAACACAGATTCGGGCCTCACATACCTTTAGGTATATCAAGGACTCCGACCTTTAACATTACTTGAAACCAACCATAGATTGCCATTTCTTAGGACCTCATAAACCATTTTTCACATTTCACCTTTTTAATCTAATCAAGATAATAAAAATCCCTAGTGTGACTTGCTTGTTTGATTTTAATCAACTCTCTAGATTTATTTTTCATTCTAGTGATTGTTTTTTTCATGGTCCTAACCTGAAAATAGTCCCATCAACAAAACTCTAAAAACATGACTGAATGTTTCCAACAATCTTTAGAAAATATCCAAACCTACATTGATGACACCACACATCTAATCGACCAACATCAAGCATCTTTATCACCTCCAACACATGATCAAGAACCTCCACACTCTCCTAGCAGTCAATCAGCCACATCGAAATTACGAATCCACATAGTCCTCATTTCTTCAATGATGGAAATCCATTCTTTAGTGAGATTATGGATCCAAACCCCATTTCTATCAATGCTTACATAACTTCCGAGAGAATTCTTCTTTATCAATCTACACCGAAAAATGAACCCCTATCACAAACACTACCTACAAATTTTCTCGGGTCATCGATCCTAAGCATGAGAGGGTAATCCAAAAATTCCATCCTTATCCCGCCTCTAGAAAATTTGGAAAATCTAATCACATGTCTTCGGCCCCCATCATCACTTTTTACCCTAACATTGTTTCCTCACATGATGCAACTAATTAATAATCATCATCCTTACCAAACCCCTCATATGGTTTTTCCTCATCCCAAAACAACACCAATGCAACCTCATCCACAACAAGCCCTTTAGTGTTTTCCACTATCCAAACACCTCATATGATTTCAATAGCTATCCTATCAAGCATGTCTTAGAATATCCCATCTCAATAGCCTTCATAATATACTCAAAACATATTTGTGTCTATCCCAACAACGAAACCATTCATCAATACGGTTTCTATCTCTAGCATTCACCCCTATTCAAAAGAGTCATCAACGACCTCTATTCCTTTATAGCACATACCTCAATAATCCCAACCTTTCATCCACACTTCAATCCCCTTTCAACATATACCCCAACAATCACAACCTCTTTTAAACACATCTATTCCTATTCAATATCAATACATCCAATATTCACAACCTACATATGATGCTCCTATAAGTACCCTTTTCCAATAGATTATTCCTTTTCCTTACTATCCATACTAAAAATCAAATCCATCTACATACAATCAACCCAATCCTTCATCATTCACTCCCCAACAACAACCAACACAAAATGATCCTTTGCAGGCATTAATGAAAAGAATATCCAGCCTTGAAGTTTCCTCTATGGGTCCTAAAGTTACACTATCTTACGAATAAATTTATAGCAAGCCCATCCACCCATCCATACCATATAAATCATATCCTCCACATTAGGAACTCCCTAAGTTCCTCAAATTCTATAGCAAAGAATATCCTCAATAACACATCCACACTTTCTAATATGCTTGTTACCTCATAGCACACGACCCGAACCTTATGCCGAGAACATTCCCCGTGTCCTTAATGACCTACCTGAAATTGGTACAATATTATTCCTTAGTACTTTATTTTCTCATCTTGCACAAGTTTTCTTAGACCATTTCTCAATTAACATTACACGTAAAATCACCATCACTGATTTGTATGCCATAAAATAATTTAAGGAATAATCTATTGTAGATTTTGTATCGATTGGAGGGTATTATAAATCATTTTCCTTTTCCCTCCCTGAGACCAAGTTATTTTATCACTCCTATGCCAAATAGATATCATCCACATTATAAATCCAATCATTTCAAATGTTTGACAAATCCTTCACTATGGCTCGCAAACTTGAGCTTCATGCTCTTGAAGATGGTAGGGTCAAACTTAGATCAAAGAATCCTAAACCTGAATCTTCATTCAAACCATCCTCTATCCATGATAAATCTAAGACATCAAAAAATGCAATCATTGTGAAAAATGCTTCCAAATAATGTTTGACCTCCAAATGCACCCATCCTCAATGCAATTACATGCCTATCGATGAGTCTTACAGTGTAGTTTTTGACAAAATATTGAATGCAAATATGATCACCCTTCCTCCCATCCATCCTATAGATACATCTATTTCAAAACCCTCTTGGTATAGATATAATGATAGATATAAATAACATAGGTTCAAATTCCACGACATGGAAAGGTGTCACTCATTCAGAAACGTCCTTCAAGATCTTATTGATAAAGGCGAGTGAGTTGTAACTAGATAACCCAAATGTGCCTCTAAATAAAAATTTGGATGTTTTTAAACAACCCTTTCCAAACCACCCCCATCTACCAATCAAACACAATATAATGTCATCCACTCTCATCACACCATCAACATGATCAAATATAAATCATCTAAACTCTCAACATACAAATATTCTATCACAGAGGCACCATTAGAGTCGTCCACAAATATTTTTGTCACGATACAACAAATGAATCATCTATTATATCATGTGTTCTATTGAATCAATAATGTCTCTTGATCCTTCCCTCAAAAAAATTACAAATTCATCCACATCTATTTCATCCTCTTCAAACCCATCTACAAGCTCTTCACAAGTTTTAGAAAAGAAACCTATCTTACAATGTGTGAAAATCTCTTATGATGACCATGTCACTCAACATTACATAAGCAATATTAAAAATTCCATCATATGATCACACATCCCTTCATCTAAAAAAGTGACCATCACATCATGTGATCATTTGAATTCCTCAACACAAAATCCGAAACCTATTCCTTCCATCTTAGGGCCGTAACCTCGACAAAATTATCAATCACTGTTACACAATCAAATATCACTCCCCGAGGCATATAAACATATTCCACAAAAAAATCCTTTTAAAACCTATAATATTAAAATAATCATCAATTCAATCGACCTCCGCCTCAAAAGAACATTATGCATTGACCCTTAAAAGTCTCATCCAACATTCTATCATCACTTTACCTCCTCTTATGACATCTGGATCTTGAGGGTGGAAACCCTTCTGGCATAATTTTGAAGCATATTTTTATTACCATTACACACCAGGATATTCTATATAGGAATGTAAATCCCTTCACACTGATATCAAAATCCTTTCTAACAAAGGCCTTCTCCCTACAAATTTAGAACCATCCAAGACAACCCATCAAACATCTAACAATACTACATCCACAAAAAGTGGGGACTCTTCAAAAAAAAACCCTCTTCATCAAATTGATGCAATATGTATCACCACTAGAACATGTACCCATGACCCTAAGACTTCTGATCAAAACAAGTCCAAAATTTCCATCCCGTTTGTTCTGAGTAATCCAATATAATACACCATGCTAAGGCTAAAGTATCCATCCTTTCCAATCTACATATGTAATCCACCACTTCTGTATAAACTACATTATCAAATAACTTCATCAAGATCCAGTAAAAATGTCCCTTTATGAGCTTGTGAAAAATTCACCTCAACATCAATAGGATATGACGAGAATCACTCCAATCTATATCAGTACCCTCAGATGATCTACAACCTTTAGCAAACCTAGTTGGTACACTCAGAATGTTTGCTTCCATATCTTTTGAAAACTTATAAATCCCATCACTTCAACTAGAAGACTAAGATATCCAACTCTTTATCATCACCCAAATCAATGAAAATCTCATTAATATGGACATGATCAACAATGCCACTAACATTAGCATCGTATCATCACATGCCTTTGATCAACTCAACTACCCAACACCATTTTCACCCATACATCGGTTTTACTATGATATTTCAAGGAGACCATCATCCCCACATTAGGTATGGTCATCTTATCAATTAATTTTGGTGTTAAAACCCTCCATGAGCTCTTTTATCTTGTAGAAGGAGAGTTGTAATAAAAAAATTATATTAGGCTGATCTTATATACGTGTTATGCGGTGTGTTCCAGCCTACATTTCATCGATGTCTCAAATACAAACATGAGGGTAAAAATTTCATGGTCCCCACAGATCCAAATCATTTTAAATCATGTCACATGACATATCGACCAAATGACATTCTTGTTCCCGAAACAAACCCGAGATCCTTTGATGAATCCTCCACCAGTTCATCCATCGCATCATCAAAATTAACATATGACACTTCCTTCAATGATGTTATGTAATTCCTTTCACTGGGGGAGTATCATCTCCTTACACTTAATTCACTTCCTATGTAAAATACATATGAAATACCTAAAAATATCCCATATACGAACCTAATATAAGAGATATTATCTCCCTCTACACACCATACCTCAAAACCAAATTTTTCGATGGAGGGATTGATCACGCTTGTCCATGTCATACTAATCAATGTTATGTAAAACCATTTATATTAGACTTTGTATTTTTATATAACCAAGTATTTTCACAAATGTACCTCCATCGATGCATGCCTAGAAAGGATTCAAACTCAGACATTATGAGTAAGGAATCCACGACTTAATCATTTACCATTCCCATAAACCTCATGAAAAACACATGTTAGGTTTTGAAAAACCATACTGAGTATTCAATGAGCACCACATCTAAACCCACAAAATAAAGAACCACCTTCCCCATCTACACACAATGACCTCATTGTAGTCACAAAATCATGCACTTTAGACATTATTTTGTCCTGTCTCATACTACTATTCATATGTGTTTTAAGTGAATAAATTACTAACACATGTCCTTTGGACATTTTAATTTGTTTTTGTCATCACTACCAACCTCTTGCATCTACTCACCCACATAGTTCTTCCATTTAGCATTGTTTTATATTTAACAAGGACCCATCCTCGTGTCTGGTGCCCTGTGTGCCTTGTCTCATTTAGGTGCCCTAAGCCTTTTTACACTTTCCTGCCACTTTTTGGGCACTTTTTATCCAATTGAATTTTTTTTTCTTTTTGGTGGTTAGCCTTTTCGGGGTTAATTACAAAATTAGAACAATAGAACCATATACATATAAAGTTATGAGACCATAATGATGGACTAAGCATTAAGAACTACTATCATCACCTAAGGTTGCATCCATCAAAGGCTTCATTTGTATCCATCTAGCTCAATCACAAGTCACAAGGCCAATACATCCGCATCACACCGCATAGGATGGAATTTTATTCTATGTCGTCCACCATTTTATGACATTTCTACACATACTTATTGCTCACTACTTTCAAAACATTTGGTGGAACAAGAGCACCTAGGGCATGATTACACACACACATATAGAACTATATCAGGTCTTAGATGTAGTGTAGTTCTTAGTTTGTAAGTCCACCATTGTGGCCGTTGAGGAAAGTCCAACCCCTTCATATGAATTTTTCTTGTTTTAGGGGTTTGATGTTTGTCTTGGGGTTTTGCAAGTCTATACTTCATCACCGAATTCAGCGACATACCGAGTAGTCCCAAGAAGAAGATAGTGCAATAGGAAGAAAATGTAGGATATCACTTAGTGACACCTCAAAGTAATGTTGTAGATATTTTTCATGGACTAGGGTGCCTAGTTCTCAATCCAGTACCCCAAGATAGCCTACTATTCCATATCTATGTTTTCTAGAGCTTTTGTGTGGTCATTCTAACATTGTGTTCATCTAATCTACACTGTGACATAGTATAGAACCTTCATCAAATCAACTAATCTTTATCTAACCCTTCTTGCACTTTAGGGTTTCATATTTTCATAGCTTATATTGCTTGGGTCATTTTCTTTATGCAATTATTTGTTATTTATATTAGATTAACCTAGAATAATCATGTATTTTAGTTAATCACTCATGGATATAGATGACACTATTTCCATCCCATCTAACTTTTTTTAGTCAACACTATCACTTTAGGACCACTGAATTATCAAACTAACCATGGTATTGAGACCATTCCTCTCATTTTACCTGAAATGATAGAAGAGGATTCATCCACCATTGACATTCTTCAATTACATGAAGACCAATCCATCCTCTCTCATATGGGAGAAGAGGACCATTACCTTACAAAAATCTACCACCTGACACATCAACACTTCTTAATGAATCCACTATTGACATTAATATAGGAGATTCGTTAAAGCCCCACATACTTAAATTTGGTCAATATTTAGACTTTCGAGAGTTAAAAATTCACCACCTTCCAATCCAAACATATTCAATCCTTTGCATGGTCATATAGTGATATGCCAGGTATTAACCCCAACATCATTGTTCACAATATCATCACTTATCCTAATGCCAAACCAAGTCAAACAAAAATTATGTAGGATGTACCCTTACATAACTCTTCTCATCAAAGAAGAGATACAAAATCTGCACTCTACTAATATCATCATACCCATTGACTACCCACAATAGGTCTCTAATATTATTCCCATAATATCGACTTACGAGACCTTAACCTTGTTTTCCATAAAGTTTACTTTCCTCTTCCATACATTGATCATCTCGTCAATATAACTTCTAGCCATGAGATTCTCTCCTTATGGATGCTTTCTTTGGATATAATCAAATCCTTATCACCATTGATGAACAACACAAAATTTCCTTCACCACTCCTTGTGGTACTTTTTATTACCAATTAATTCAATTTGGACTTAAAAATTCTAGATCCACCTATCAAAATGTTATGACATATATCTTCCACAATCTTATTCTCAAAAATGTAGAAGACTAAGTTGATGATGTTTTAGGTAATTCAAACAAACACATGGATCATCTCTTCTTATTTGACACAATCTTCACTCACCTTATCCAATACATTCTTCATCTCAACCCTATTAAGTGTGTGTTCAGTGTCCTCATTAGAAAACTCTTAGGGTTCATTATTTGTATTTAGGGAATTGAATTAGATCCTGTCAAAATAAAAGTCATCATCAAAATGCCTCATCGAACATGAAACGGTTTGCACATTCTTTAAGGTAAAAGTCAATGAATCTTACATTTCATCTCACAACTTTCATATCATTGTCAACATTTTCATCGCCTCCTTCAAAAGTATGTTCATTTAAAATGGGATCACAATGTGTCAAAATCCTTTCGATGACCTCAAACAATACCTTTCATCAACACCTATGTGTATACCTCCACGTGAGCGGGTTCCATGTTACCTCTATATATCCACCACTAATCATTCCTTGGGAGCCATTCTTTCTCATCAAGCTAAATAGGTTGATGAGTAGGTAATTTATTAAATAATCCACACTCTCCATGAATACGAGACTTGTTATACTAAAGTTGAGAAGTTATGTTGCGCCTTGTACTTCACAATGTCCAAGCTACGTCATTACCTACTTAATCACAAGACTTATGTTGTTACTAGCTTCAATACCCTTAAAACCATGCACTCTAAGCCATATCACGGTGATCGTATCGGGGTAAGTGCGGGAAGTTGATGGACAAATATAGGGTCATCCGTGGACATCATATTGCAAATAACAACATAATATCAACTTGTAGGGATTATTAACAATACATACACTCAAAATTAGACAAAATTATATTCATATGAATCGTAGCATCCAGAATCTAGTTTCTAAAATACTAATTTTTTTAAAAATGGACAAGTTTAGCTATATTAAACACTCAAAATTCAATGACTTGGTATTTTTTTTTTTAAAAACGCCTATAAGATTATAGTCTGTTTGCCCATGATTTGGATGACCAAAAATTGATATATATTTTTTTCCTTTGGTGAAAAGTTATATGCCACTATCTATCTTGGGATAGATTTTATTTTGTATTTTTTTGAGCAATATTTTATTTTTTATGATTTTTTCCGTGAAAGTGGTATGAAAACATAAAGAAAACAGAGCACTTTCCGTTTACCGCCATAACTTCATCAAAAATATTGAAATCAAATAATTTTTTTTTAACATGTATATAATTTCACCATGGTTGGGATGGTATAAGTTTTATCACATTCTAATAAGTGAAACAAATTTTGCAGTCTTAAACGTAGACATAAACATTCACGGGAAAAAGTGTCTTAAAGACCTACTATTAGTAAAAAATTATAAAATGATATTTATCCTCTTCTATTCACTTTAAAATCAGTATTTCTAGAAATCTAATAGTCTCCCCTACGCAATGGTACCATTTTTATGACATATTTTTTACTTTTCAGCATGGTTCAAGTCCGTGGAAGACTAAATTTGATGTTTTGTTGTTTTTAATGTAAAATTCAGGATTTGATGTCCACTTAATTGTCCCCCAACTTGGTGCACTTACCCATCACTCGATGGATTATTCTCATGACTGAGTTTGATATGGAATTCATGTCACAAAAATATATCAAATGGTAAGCCATCACTGATCAGCTCACCGAATCCCCTCTTCCTGATGATCAAGCACCTCACGAATAATTCCTTGATGAATCTATCAACATTATCGATCAAAAATATATCCCTATCAAAATGAATATTTTCTTTGATGGATTTAAGTGTCAACAAGGGGGAGGTGCTAGTATCATTATTATACCTCCCTGGGGGACCCCTATCCCTCTATCTTTCAAACTAAACTTTGAATTCACTAATAACATGGCCAAATACGAAGCTCTAATCATGGGTCTTGAAACCACTATCATGCTTGTTGTTTAAATATTGGACATCTATGGAGACTCACAACTTGTCATCAACTAGATCAAAGGAATTTATCAATGTAAAAATAAGATTCTACAAAAATATAAAGCCATTGTTGAATTCCTCTTAGAAGATTTTGATTGTTACACCATCCAAACAGTTCCACGATCTTCTAAAAAATTTGCAGACACCATGGCTTCTCTTGCATCACTCATCCCTTTATCAATCGATGATTCTAAATTATTCATTATTGTGTATAAACTTGATCAACCATCCCACAAAAATGAACTCCCTTCTATCAATCTCATCGAAAACAATCCAACTAAAATTTCCTATAGTACACTTAGATATTTGACTATCTTTTGAAATCAAAAATTCCTTTCGACTTGTCTAGAAACACTAAGAAAACATTCCTTCACATGATACCCATTATGTCATCATATGTTTTGTTCTATATAAACATGGATTTGATGGCCTCTTATTAATAGATCTTAAATCTCATGAATCTATGAAATCCATTTAGGAATTCCATGACGGTATATGTGGTAGACACTTCAACGAGACAATTATCACTAAGCGTTTCCTACGGATGGGATATTATTGGCCTAATATATATCAAGATTACTATCCATACATCACTAAATGTGTAAAAATATAACAACATTATGATGTGACTCACATTCCTAGTGAAGCTTTACAACCCACTCAAGATCTATGGCCCTTCTCACAATGAGGGTTAGATTTCATTGGTCTCATCAACCCTCATTCATCAAACGACACCACACTATCATCACAACCAATGAATATTTCACTTAATGGGTAGAGGAAATTCCTTTAGTATCTACTAAAGAAAACAAAATTTTCAATTTCATCTATCAGCATATCATATGTCGCTTTGGCATCCCTCACAAGCTAGTCATTGATAATGGAAAATCCTTCAAGAATAAATAAGTTAAGAAATTATGTGACACATTCAACATCAAACTAAGATTTTTGTTACCTTATTATCCACAAGTAAAATGGACAAGATGAGGATTCTAATAAAACACTTAACAAAATTCTTATGAAAATTGTCGATCAAGCAGGCAAGAATTGGCATCTCCAAATCCCATTTTCCCTTTCACCTTATCATACTAGTATCCATACTCCTACATGTGATACGCCATTTTCTCTATTCTAGGATCTAAGGTGGTTTTTACCCTAGAATTTCATATCCAATTACTACTGTGTATCCATCATATATTTTATCCATGACGAGGATTATTGTCAAGAAATTATATCCCAATTAGAGTTTTAGATGAATGATGCCTAAAAACTCTCGAACATCATCATTTCTATCAAGAGTGCATCAAGCATGTGTATAAAAAATTCTAAGGAACATGAATTTAATATAGGTGATCTCATTCTCAAAGAAAATAAATATGTCACTACTCTAGAAAGGAGTAAATGTGGAAGGTTTTTCCTTAACTGGATTGGTCCATATGTCATCACTCACAAGTATGGGTTAGGAGCTTACCGTATAACCTCCTTAATGGTACACCGAGAAGAAACCTTTGAATTCCTTACACTTACTAACTTTATAATGTTAACATATTGAAAATCATGACAATAGTCACATCAAAATACCTTATTCCACTACCAACATTGTGATTTCATCATTGTAATGATTTGAAAGTATGTAGTTTAATGTCATTATCCTCAAAAACCTTAAAGATGAACACCACAGATCTATTCATCACATATTTCACATGGATAAGTTCCTCTTTATTAGGAACCCAACAATAATTACATGCATCCACCTTTTCTACTAATTAAAGACATGATACGGAGACACATGCATAGTCTATGCACACATTTCTTCCCCTCCTCGAAATGGTATATTAGGCCTACCCTCGAAGCATAAAAATAAAATTAAAAATATATATGGATGCATCTTATCAAAATAAATAGATTGATACCTCGAATGACAATTATCAAATATTAAAATCTTATTATCAAAAATAAATTAGACGGATCCCTCTAAGGACATGGACTCTGTCAAAATTATAGACCGATCGCTCAAACGAAAACTATCAAAAAAAAAAAGAAAAAAATAAAAATTGTATACCACTCCTTTAAAGGATGGCTACCTATATCAATATAAAAATTCTTCCCACATCGATTGGCCTTAAAAAAATTCAAAATATAAAAAGAATCATAGGAAAACTTCCCACATCGATCAAATTTCCCATTAGAGTAAACTTCCTACATCTATCAGTTTATGTAAAAAATAAAATGTATAGCTGGGGAATATTCCTATGAAACCAATCAAAGAATAAAATACTCTCCTGCATAGCCTATATATTTCTACCCTGCGCATGTTCTAGGAAGGTATACATTTCACTTTCATCCATATCCAAGGTCCTACATGTAACTACCCATTGTTAGTCATGTGTTAACATCTGTTATAAGGCCAAAAGGTGCAAATTCCTTCACTCTACATTCTACCATCACATATGTATCAAATCCAGTCCAAAGGAAATCATTTCACATTTTATTCTTATCCATGAATAAGACACATTTTTGATATACAATTCATGACCAAATATATATCTTAAAAACATCATATCAAAATCAACATCAATCTAAACAACTAACATCAATTATCTATCATCACATATCAACATCTTGATCACCTCTAAATATTATATCCAAAACATCACATTAAAATAAATCAACACATAGATCAAATTCAAAATCATAATCATATATCATATCAATGTGTCATTATACATCATCTAGAGTCTCAAAGATCCGTATATCAAAACTATACATCAAATATAGGCTTCACAAAGAGTTGTATACATCAAAAAATATCACATCTACTAAGTGAAATGAACATCCACTAGTCATATGTTACTCCCACGATCACCACCATTTCCTACATCTAGTCCTCTAATAGGACCACCTCTATTTGGACCTCATGATGGATGACTCACAATAGTTATATTCTCACTAGGTATCGGTTGTCTTTGTGCCTAATACACTTTGAAAGAAGAGGATCATCGAAAGCCTCCATCGACTATTTCCTCATAGTATCCTAACTCCTCACATGAGTTACTTGTATTTATCTAAGCTAACACCACCAAATGGTCCCATCATTGACGCCTAACTTGGGCATTCGCTACCTCCAGCTCGGCCCACGACCGAGGTGGTTGTAATAACAAGGGCCTTCCTCAATACCTCTTGTTTCTTCTATACTTGTCAAATAAGCTATAGTTTGTGATATATCATTGTACACCCACTAGCCACTAGCCTAATCCATGCCACTCACCCACCAAACCATCTCTCTTTGTGGTCAAGGTAGCCCACTTAACCAATAGTGTGGCCTTCTTAGCCTTTAATCAAGTAATAGTGGCCTCTAAATCTTCCTTGTCATCACCTCCACCTAAATCCTCACCCCGCCTCCCTCACCATCACCACCGGATACTTGAGGATATGCCTCTATGTAGGCTCATACCATTCTATCAACTCTAACAAGATGATCCTATTGCCATGCTGACATACACCTCGATCACTCTAGTGTCCTCCACCACCGTAAGTACACCCTAATCATCTAATCTCATTACCCTCTTCTTGTCGGTGATGAAAAAATCAATGTAACTACTGGTAACGACATGTCCACATTTCCATCATCACGCCTATAGGCCATATCCACCTCTAAAACATCCTCAACTAGTCCATCCTGTTACTTGCTGCAATGAATCGATTAGATCCCAATATCCTAGTCATTAACCTTCACTGTATATAATATTGGGTGGTCATAAGCTCACCCTCCTCTCCCTACCATGCTGGAAACCCAATGTATGGTATCCATATCACGTCACCATCCTATAATCCATGCAAGGAGATTTCGATAATGTTCATCACCACACACTAATCCTACCTCCACTATATCGATTTCCATTAGATAAATCCAACCATTTTATCCAACATTACTAAACCTCCCCATGGTAAACCCCTAGGTTGATCCACTATAATGGGCTCATATGCCTAGCACTATAATAAAAATCCATCATCAATCCCAAACCTCTTCCCTATCCTCCATTCCCATAAATCTATAATTTGATAAATCAATGCAAAAGCCCATGCAAAAACAATCATTTGCTCCATCATATTGGCTAATACACTAGTCATCATCCACGGAAATTTACCACTAAGAGTGTTGGGTAAAGCATAACAACTAATCCCAATAATCATCAAAGTCATCAAAGTGTGACCCTCTATCTCAGGACTATATAAAGCCTCGTATTAAAATCCCCCTGATGAGAACTCCACCCCATCAACATCATCACCATATAACCTCCTCATCACTCCAGGTCTATTTACCTCATCAATCAAGTAAATCCCTCCCCCTATACAAGCAATCTCATAATCCTTTGTATATCCTCAAAGGTGATGGTCATCTCACCCATTGGAAACCACAACGTATAAGTGATGGGATACCATATCTCAAGTAATGCAAGTAAAAAATTTTGTTTCCTATTGATCCACCTATAATGGCGCATCACTCCCAAACCAACATTGTATAAATAATCCCAATCATCATTTAATAAATATGCTCACACATCCTCTAGAATCAATATAATCATGTCTTAGATAGTCAATTTATCCCTCACCTGCATCCACAAAACATAAAACATCTATTAGAACACTCTTTAATAAAAATTACACAATCAAATCAAAATCACAACAGTTCACCACCAATTCACCATAATCGTTGGCGTTTCACACCAATTAAGAGATTTTCCAAAATTGACGATGGTTACGGACACTCAACAAACATACCTAATGTTGGCCTAAAAAAAAAAATAATAATAAAATAAACAAAAACATAAAAAAGGCTACTTACCTCTCCCAAGGTGGGCCTCCTATGCCTCCTCAATCCTCTTACATCCTCCATTTTCACTTATCTTTCAAATTGCACTAAACATGAGCTCAAATTGTCTCAAAATCGCATGCTAAAAAATAATTTACATGGTAAAATCAACTATTTATAGGGAACGCACTTTCCGCCATGGAATTGCAGGACGATTCCCTCAATCATTGATGATTTCCTAAAATAGCCAGCGATTCCATTTAAATTGTCAAAAACATTGTTGAAACATCAAATTCATTTGAAAAACTATCATATTCATCAAAATAACACATTTTTCTATCATGTTCCTCCTTTTAAGGGATTTTAATCATTTTGTAAACTTCAATAAACCAACCAATCCAATCAAATATTGTCTTGATTATACAAGAAAGCCTATCAGAACCTTGTCTTTATCAAAATACATCTCAGACTTTTTTCACAACTCTTAGCTTTTAACACATATGTTTATAGGATTTAAGCCCATTGGTCCCATATCACTTGGCTCCCTAGTCTTAAAATACCATATTTATGCCCACATCTTCTCCCTAAAAATTATAGTATATAGGACATGAACCCTTTAATTCCCCTATTACTTGATTCCATGGTGACACCCGTCTTTTTTCTATACCTCATCTTAGGGAAGCTTAAAATGAAACACGCATGTCAAACCATCCAGTCAACTCAATCAAACTAGTGATTATTGCACGTTCTCGCAATCAATCACTAGTTTGAGGGTGGGTCACCCATCCAAGCACAAAGCAAACCATCTAAAGCCATTTTTTCTAGCAGTTTTTCCATCACAAACCACTCGAATAAAAGGGACAAAGGTAAACACCATATTTTCATTTCCCACCTACTCCCCGCAAACACACATTACTCTATCAAAACATATCACTATAAAAATTATCTAAAGCATCCTCCTCATTCTCATAAAGTAAAATTTTAACCCCTCAAGTAAATCACATTTACTCATCCAAATTTACCATATGTAAATTATCCCTAACCCACTTTAACCTAATCTCCTAACCTCCAAAACTTGCCTAACCTCTTCCCTAACCATTTTCCCTCGTCCCCATACCAGAAAATCCCATTTTGGAAGTGGTTTAAACCACTTCTAAATGGCTTATCCAAATTTTCTAGATCACCAATGATTCTAACAAATTGCAAAGTGATTATAAATAGTAGTTCAAACTCCTATTTCAGGGATCTTTTGAAACCTTTTGGGTGCATGTGCATCTTTTTCCTCAAGCCAAATAGAAAATATCTGCCACTCTAACAATCTCCAATCCCATCAACAACATTAGATCTCCACAATGAGTTGTAACACATCAATTTGTGCATCAAAATCTTAAATAATATCTACATGTAACAACCGATCAACATCATCATCCTTTTCAAACATTCCACAACTTGTTTTTTCACTGCAAGGTAATATTATCTTAATTTATTATCATCCCTATCTCATAACATTCACAAAATAATCAATTTAGATCTTTGTTTACACCATTTTACCATTTTTTTAGAAAATAATTTTTTTACATGGATCGCTAATGATTCCTTTCAATCACCCATGATTCTCCTAAATCGCCAGTGATTCCTTTAAATCACTTGTGATTTATATCCATTATCTTTTTTAATAAAATCATAGCATTTTGTCAATCTTCATCTATATTGCTAGATTTAACTTGTCTATTGCAAGCTTGTATCTATTGTATATGATTATTCCATGTCCATTACATTCGATCACAAGCATCTACGATCTCTTGATCATCCAAAAGTCCTTTGTGTGGGAATAATTTTACATCATACATGAGCTCAATCTATGTGCTATTAGATTCAAACCTAACATCAAGGACATTGAGAATCATCTCGAGTTCCTCCACGAAATCCAATAAGAAACCACGGACTACTGGTATGACTACTTTGAATCTTTCTAGATTTCCGACACTTTATCCTTGGCCGCCTACGAATAAGAACATGATCTGAATTTCACCTTGAGTTTTAACTTCTATCTTTTTCATTCTCATTATCTATCTTATCATTATTATCGACTCACTTAATTATATCAAAGCGAGTTGACATCCTCCAAGGAAGTCCCTTTGGATTCCTAGAATTGGCCTTTGTTGAGCAACTCATCATCCCATTTTATCTAATATTTCTTATTTAGTTATCTTTGATTGTATGTCTCTTCACTTGGTGAAAGGAGGAGTGCTTATCCATTATTTATATTTAATCATCCAGGACATTGTGACTATCAAAGACACGTATTACTAAACTATGTCATATTCTCGAGTTTTAGGTACTTTCTGCATTTGATAGCATATACCTAAAATCTACCTAATAAAATACTCTCATCATTTAAATTGCAAGAATAATCAACACGATTATTCTTGGGAGGATCTAAATCCTTAGAATTTTCACCAATACCTAGTGAGTATATTATGAATAGAAGTGAAGTGTAATTATCAATAAAAAGTGAGAAGTGATAAACACGGGAATATTTATCTAATCTCCCTATTACCACTATAGAATCACTATGTAATTACCTAAGAACTAAAAAATATGGAGTGAACTCAAATCACATTCTTGAACCATGGTGTGTGATCTGATATACTGATAGAATATTAGTTGAAAATGAAGGTACAAAAAGAACATCCTAAAACGAACCATCACCTATATCAATCGAACCTCTCCTAGATACCTTAGTAGAAGTGTGATCACCCATCAAAATCAATGGAATATAATATAGTTTTAAGGAAGATAAGGAAACCTGTGATGAAACCATGTGGTGTGAAGCACTAGAGTCAAGAATATATGGGGTAGAGTGATATGTGAATGCTAGAAGTGCTTTACACTTAACTTTCCCTTTATCATTTTCTTTGACCTTTGTACACTCTTGAACTAGAGAATAATGTATGTTTAATCTGGGAACATTAATGTTGTTATTCTCTAGAATATGTTAGGTGATTAATATGTTTTTGGATACACTTATGTTCATCATGTAAAAAAATTCTACAATAGGAAAATTTGTTCCTCTCTTTCTTAGTTTTTCCTTTATAAAAGTAGGGCTAGGTGGTAGGTTTTGGATCCTTCCTTTTTCATCATCTTGTTTTTACTATTTCTTATCCTTATTGTTTAAAGATTTCTATCTTTCTAGTCTAGAAAATGCATAATGTTACCTATAAGATTTCATAGTGCCCATATGTATGATCTTATTTTGTTCGCTATTCAAAGAGGAAGAAAAATCAACTAAGCAATTTTTCATGTGACCTCGAGGGACTCCTAGTGGTATGGAAGGTAGAAAAAAACTAAATAGTGAGTAAGCAAGTTACAAGAATAAAAATAATCAAATGTTCATCCTTTTTGTCTATACCACACTATTTTAACTTTAATACAAGTTATTTAAATATTTTGAATAAGTATTGTATAGTTTTAAAGATGTTTGAACTCAAAATAATTATCTAATTCTCAATTCATAACTCATTGCATTAGACTTCCCAAAGAGTCCTTCGAATATGGTATATATGTCACATGGTGTGCTAGTAAATTCTACATGGAAGAGTAAATCAAAAGATATAGATAGACATAATAGATGTAGTCCTCATCACATTTCTTGAACCACTTAAATTTATATACATTTTATGTTGGTGTAATTTCAAGACCCATTGTATCAATGTAAACCCTTTCTCCTTAACAATGTTTTCATTTTTATTTTTGAATCATGATAGAAAACCAAATTCTATCCATAATACAGGAAAAGATATTGTAAAAATAGAAATGTAGAGTAGAAAGCGAAGATGACCCCCCCGAAAGTTTCAGCAATAACCCCCCAAGGTTGGAACTTTATAATTTAGGGCATATGCAATTATACAAGGCCAAAAATTATGATACATCTCAAATAAGGAAATGAAAGTAGTGCTAATGTTAAGAGATCAGAAAATACACACTTTTAAAAAATGGCATGACAAACAAAGTTAGAAAAAAATTATGCTTCTTATAAGTTTGTTATACTTTTAGAATTAATTTTTTATTAAATAGGGTAAAAAATAGGGATTAAATTTTAGAATTAATAATTCCTCTTAGATATTTCAAAATTAGATTACTTATCCACGTTGCAAACAATTTTTTTTCTCTTTTGAGTTAAGCCCCATTGGGCTAGTTGAGACTAACGAGATAAGCCTATGTGACCGTGAGCTAATAATAGAAAAACTAACATCTTATAAAGAGAAACTGAAATGACCACACGATAACCAACAAATAAACTACAATAATCACTTTGAGAACCATTACAAATTCACATGTACACTCACGTTCAACAATCTTAATAAACATATTCCACTATCATCTAACAATAATGCATTTACATATGCATATTCAAATAACTAACTAATTAATAGAGACAAATACAATACCCATCAATAGTTCTATTAGTGGGTATAACCAACATTGATAATGAATGTGATCATCAAATATTTCAAACTAAAAAAAACCATTTATTTCCTAGAAAAACCTAAAAGTCAAATTTTGGTGTGGTATGGAATTCCACCAAATACCCTAGAGATGATCCTAAAAACCGAAAAAACTATATATGGCATGCTTCAAATCATGTTTGAATTTACTATGTATCTTAGGTTTTTGCATTATATGGACTCAATGACGTATTTTTTTCCCTTAAGAGTTTATAGAATGAAAGCGTAAGAAAAACACTTTTTCCTTCACTTTTTCTCCAGATCATCCAAAGATACAAGAAAAGATAATACTTAGAGATCAAAGGATTTTTATGAAAAACTCAATATTCCAAAAAACAAAAAATATTATGGCTTTCGATTACCATAACAAGCTATGATACCATGTGAGAATGTGGTTCAAGATCAAGGATTGATAAAATATGATTGAATAAAGAGAGTAAAGTTCTGAGGATTGGAACCAAATATGAGACAAAAGATAACTTGTATATTGAAATTGTGTGAAAATAGATTTACAAAAGGTGTATAAAATGGAAGTGGGGAAGTGTAATTACCACCTTAAAATGTGGAGAAACTTAACTTCCATCTATCCCATCAAAATATAAGCAAGCTAAATACATACGTAGGAAAAAAATGAAATAAAATAAAATACCTACACTAATATGACCAAAACTATCCTTTCTCAAATGTTTGAGGTACATTTACATTCATCTAAGTACATATTTTATATACCATTTGTAATAATGGACATAGTGAAATTATCTAAAAAATTATCATTATTAGGTGTTGCATCAAATAACGATGTTGTCGCTAAGTGATCTAAAATTACGGCCTTTAAAATAATTTTGAGATATAAATATTATATATAGAATTCCATGATTATAATTACCCACTTGGTTATGTATATATAAAAATAGGTTTTGGAATAAGATACTTGAGTGGTCCCACTTTCATGATGATGCTTGTATCATTTGAGGAATTTAATCTTGGATATTTTATGTGGAAACTACAATGACTAAACACAAATTTTCCATTACATTATAATTATTTTTGTAATCAATAAGTGTACAACTAATTCTCTAAATTTACCATTCTCTACATGCATCATCATATTGTGTCAACAAGTCTCCTTGTGATGTGTTATGGATGAAATATATAGAAGTAATGTCTTACCTAGAATGAGGGCATAATGTTTGGTAAATAAATAAGATAATCCTTAATGCGATCAAAGTTCTTCAGTCGATTCTCATTCCTCTAAAATTTTGTGTCCTACCACCTCAGCTAAGTAAATGGTTCTATTTTATTTTCTAATTGATCCATGGATTATTATATTGTCTGGAATCTTCCTTGTAAGAATAATAGTTATTTTAAGTTTCTTAGTGGAGGCATATCATCGTAAATTAAACCTTCTTGTGATCAAAATATATGTCATGATGTGATATGAGTAAATATAAGAGTTTTGTTCTCTAAAATACACTTTAAATACACACTTTATTGGATGTAAGTGCACATTGTATTTTCTTAATCACTCAAATATTCGTCACAAATAATGTGATCTTATATGTAGTTGGATTTTATAATAAATTCATCAACACAATATTCTATGATTTTACAACGTAGTTAAATTATGTTATGGAAAATAGAAAACAATAGATAGGATGTAAGGGTTCATTACAATTTTTTTCTAATCTAATTAATTCACAATTAACCATACATAATCAAAATAAGACATTAATACTTTTAAAAATGATAAATAATGAAATGATAGTTCACGTAAACAATAGTAGATGAATATTTAGCATTGCATGTATGAATAGAGGAGATAGGGATGTTTATACAAGTGGAAAAGGCATATCAATAATTGTAGATGATTTTTATAAATGGTTGAATTAGAGACTAAGATGGTGTAGGAATGTAGGAATTCTATATAACCTATTCTATAATTGTATGAAATTAACTAGAGATTTATGGTCTTGGACCCTTTTATAGTAAGGTTTTACAACTTCTTGTGTTCTTTTCTTGCATGGAAATATTCTTGATTGTATGTATCTCTTGTTGGCACAACCTTGGGATGACCTGTAATTACATACAACAAAGTGAAAAACCTACACACCTAAACTACTCTTCATCCAATCATTAGATAACAAAAGGTGAAATTGTGTGTATGATGAGACTAGAATACCATTAGAATTTAACCTTGTTGAACCAATCTAAGTGTTACACTACATGCTCTCATACAAGATGAATCCTAATATATCTCTATTAGGTTCTTGTGTAAGTGTGAGTGTGATATAAGATAAAAACCTATGTCTTCCCTCTCATATTTTGATATAATATAGTGAGTTAACTATATAATAGATAATGTACCCAACATGGTAGTAATGTGCTTGTAATGTGATTCAACTACACGACCTAACCATTTTCTCTTAAAACCCTTTGATGATTCTTGGAGTGACTTTTCTCTTGCTAATACATGGCTCTATGACCTTTCATGTGTGTAAATGGAGGAATATAGACTCTTCACCTGGTTAAGTTCTTTAAAATTATATTAGTTACTACTCTAAATTAAAAGAAACTAATTTATAAATATCTAATAGAGCCTCAAGTGATTTTATTATGATATTTGTGACAATATCTTTCCGAGAGTTCAGGTGAGTTTTTTTTATTATTGGTAAATAGTTTTGGTGGGACTATACCCAATTACAAGGAAGGCTCACCAGCCAGATATAACAATGAGAATACAACAACAAAAGAGCAAAAACCAGAAGTAACATTATTACCCAAGGTAACCAAAATCGGGAACAACAAGGAACAAAAGAAGGACATAGCCCGTAGCTAGACCGTAAAAAAGCAGCAACTATACAGCAAAAGAAAAGCACAGAAACAACCACAATCCCGAATTCCACAAGCCCAAGATAGACTATTTTTTGGATGCCCTTTCAATTCTAGAATGAATCATCTACAACGAGGTGAAAAGTGCCAAAGTAGTTGTGTGCATTGAGTCGAGGCATCCAAATCTGAGTAATGGTCATATTCCTCTCTTTTTCATTTCCCCATAGAGTATCAGGGATCCCACTTAACCTTGCAATGCTCGGACCTGTTGTTCCAAGAAATCACTAATGGCTTTAAAAATAGCCAAATTATGCTCATGTCTATCCTTTGCTCTTCCCAACCTAATATCAAGAGAGCTCAACTTCTTGTAAATCTCAGAGAACTTTTCCTTATCAGTGTCACTCTCTTCCTCAAATTTTCTCTTTCCTTTTTTCTTGCTCAACCACTGAAAGTCCTTCTGCATCTGTTTAACCTCCATCTCCGGGCATCTAGCCTAATAGTTTCCAAATGCAGGGTCTATTCAGTACCAGCGTTGCTGATGTGAAGCAGGTTTTGGGAAACCTCCAAATCCTTAGAGCTCTAGAGGATCGGCCAGTGGTAGGAATGTCAGATTTCACTGGGTTCTTGGAATTAGACTTGGAAGGGGTGGCAGGCATGGTAAAGGGAACAGAGGAGGTGGCAATGAGCAGCTCACTAGGAGTAATTGGAAAACCAGGGTACTTGGCAATGCAGAGCTTGTGAAGTAAGAGGATAAGACCCTAATGTAAGGGAATAGCTCGAGCATGCTTTTGGAAGTCAAGCATAAAACGCTGAAGAGAATTAAGGAGATAGTGTGGGAAACAGACAGTAAGATCTCTTCTGAAGTGATTTAAAAAAACAAGATGCTTTATGGGGACCATTTTATACCTCCCCTCCAATGATATGTACCTAACCATCATGTTGGTCACTTCATCAAACGGAGCAGGGATGGAACTTACCTTTAAACCCATGCAACAACAAAATCCATCTCTTCTCCCTCATCTGTAAACTTCTTAGCCTCGGTTGTCTGTCCACCCTCTTACTAAAGAACCGAAATCACTCGAATGACGAATGGCCAGTGCATGGCCTCGGCTATCATCTCTTCATTGATAATAATGCTATGCCCACCATACTTGACTCTCTTGTCCTTCCACTTAGTAGCAAATTGGACCGAGATATTCAGGTCTTGCCCCTGAATTCGTTTGATGAAATTAGAAATGCCCCCTTTGTGTAGTAGATTCCAGAGGATCACATTATTTTTCTAGGCCGGGTCACAGCTCGGCTCTAACTGACATGGAGCCCCTCCCATATTTTCCTTCTTCCTACAGATTTGGCAAAAATCCTGCTCAAAACCCTCATAAGGGACTGCAATTTTCCTGTATCCATTCTAAATTTTGAAATTCCTCCCATCTATGCGAGGCTTGATTTCTTTATAGTTTCCATAGAGAGGGGGATAAATCACACAAGTGAGATCTTTCACTTCCATTAAGATCCGCACCCTGCCATAATTGTGATTATGCCACGTATGTATTTCCATTATTATCCTCATTAATACTGATTTGAACCTCCTTAGGGATGTTGTTTGTATTATTCCACATGGTGAAATTAATGTTAATGCCCACATTAGCCAAAGTGTCTATTGCCCTATTCCCCTCTCTATAGGTGTGTCTTATAATAATATGCTCAATATTATTACAAATAATTATGCCTTCCATAATAAAATCCTTGATGGTCCAGCTAGGAGGAGAAGCCTGGTTCAGATGATTGATAATATTAAGAGAGTCTCCTTCCAAGATTAAATTCGGATATCAAGATCTTTTACAATCCTAAGTCCTCAAATAAAAGCTAGGGCTTTAGCATAGTTGTTCATCTGAATCCCCATTTTTCTAGCATAAGCAACAACTAAGCAGCCTTTGTGATCCCTTATAATTCCACCCCCAACTGCCATACCAGGATTACCCTTAGAAGCACCATCAAAATTGAGTTTATACCAGTTTCTCTCAGGAGGGATCCAGTGGACTAGAGACCTATCAATATTTGAGGTATTCCTTATCAACCTTCCAACATCTCCAATCTTCCAATTGGATAAAATTTACTCTTCGTCAACAGGATATTTTTTGTTTTTGGGGGGTTTAAATCTCCCGATATCAACTTTAACAAAGCATGCCCAATCTTAGTGAAGTTGGTCTTGTAATTATGATTGTTATTTCTGAAGATGATATCATTCCTATCTTTCCATATTCTCCAGATAATATGGGGCATGGTTAGCTTCCAGAGTCTTCTCACAATGTAGTGTTTAAAGGGGTTCCATTGGGTCTAGAATTGAATGAAGTCCTTAGGGACCACCCAGAGGATATTAAACTTGGAAAGGGCATGGCTCTAAATCATGGTAGCATAATCACAATGGATAAGTAGATGTTTAATATCTTCATAATCTTTTCTATAGAGATGACATCTATTGGGCATGATGAATCCTTTCTTAATCAGGTTATCATTGGTAAGAATTCTACCTCTAAGAACAAGACAAAAGAAAAAGTTTATTTTAGGGGTAAGCTCACTCATCCATATTTTTCTCTAATCAAATTCATTCTGGGTATTCACAAAGTAGGAATTATATCCAGCTTTCACCGAATAGACCCCATCTTTAGAATTGAACCAAACAATTTCATCTTTGACATCCAATTGATTCAAAGGAATGAGATCCAGATGATCCTAAAGAGATGACAACATAGAGTCCTCATCCATACCATCCACAGAGAGTTGTTTCCATCTCTTAATTTTACCATCAATTTCCATATAGTCAATGACCTTAGTACCATATTTCTGTTCCAGTTTCTCCTTAACTGCACCAAATCTTTCATTGAGGCTCCCATTAGACTAGTTATCATTCCAAAAATTGATATCCCTGCCATTTCGACTTTCCATCTACTACCTTGATTGATAAAATTCCTAGTAAGAATCAGATTGTTCTAGAATATAGAGCCATGAGGAAGAAGTTCAGAGTGTAGAAAGGAGGAAGCAGTTTGCTGACCCAAATATTTATTCTTGATGAGATCAACCCAAGGTTGATCTTCTAAGATTAATCTCCACCCCATTTTTGCAATTAAGGCCATATTCATTTTGCTAATGTCTTTTATACCCAAGCCTCCAATCCTTTTAGGAGTACACACTTGATCCCAGGCAACCAGGTGGTACTTGAATTTTTCCTCCATTCCCTGCCAAAGAAAATGTTTCTGAATCTTGTCAATTTTATCTCTGAATGCAGATGGGATGTTATACATAGACATAATGTATATAGGTAGATTCTGAAGGGTGCTTTTGATAAGCAAACATTTCCCAGCACTAGAGAGAATGGCTCCTTTCCAACCAACCAATTTCTTTTGGAATCTTTCTAGTAAGTCATTCCAGACTTTATTGGAAACTTTTTAGTACCCAGAGGGAGACCCAAATATGTAGTGGGAAGCACATTAATTTTACATCCCAAAACTTTAGAAATTTTATTTTTCCTCTCCAGAGGAGTATTAAAAAAGTAAATGGAGATTTTATCAAAGTTAATCTCTTGTCCAGAGGCTGCCTCATAGAATTTTAAAATAGACTTGATTGCCTTAGCTTCTAGAAGGGAAGCCATTAAGAGTAGGATAGTGTCATCTACAAATTGCTGATGAGAAGCTACTTGATTCGTGGAGGTAGGTTTGATGCCTTTTATCAGACCATCATTAATAGCTTTGGAGATTTTTCTACTAAGGCTGTCAACCATTAGAATAAAGAGAAGAGGGGATATAAGATCCCCTATCTTAGCCCCCTACTACTGGTGAAGTATCCCACAGGTTCCCCATTAACCACTACTGAGAATTTGGCTAAAGAAATGCAAGCTTTAATGATTCTTCTAAATTTATCCAGAAATCCAAATTTGGCCAAAACTTTGTCCAGAAAAGCCCAGGAGACTTTGTCAAAGGCTTTATTCATGTCAAGTTTAAGAATCATGCCAGCCTTTTTGTTATTATCCATAGAATGGATAACTTCATGAACCATGATCACCCCATCTTGGATAATCCTCCCTCTGATGAATCCACTTTGTTGTTTTGAGATTAAATCATTCAAAATGGCCTGCAGTCTGGTGGCAATAATCTTAGTGAAAATTCTATAAACAACATTAACCAGACTAATGGGTCTAAAGTCTTTGAAATATTTAGCATCCATATTTTTAGGGGCCAAAACTATATGGGTATTGTTAAGTTATTTTAAAAGATATCTGGTTATGATAAATTCATTAGCTGCCCTGAGGAGATCATTTGAACAGATTTCCCAAAAATTTTGAAAATTTTTACAGAGAAGCCATCAGGTCCTGGTGCCTTGTCACCCTCTAGAGTGAAGACAACTTTCTGAAGCTCCTCCAAAGTAATAGTTTTGGTAATGTCTTTAAATCTAAGTTCCTCAATTTTCCCATACGGAATGGCTTCAAGCATGAAAGAATCAGCCACCTCACTTACAACATTCTGCTCATTCGAAATTTAACATAGAATCTGAGAGCCTCTTCTTTGATAATTTGTGGATATTTTATAATGTTATCTTTTCCTTTAGAAACTTCCATAATCCTATTGCAAGCCCGATGCTTCAAAGTGGTCATATGAAAAAAATTTGTGTTTCTGTCTCCCTCTTTCAGCCATATAGCTCTAGATTTGAGTCTCCAAAGGGATTCTTCTCTGCTGCAAACCGTGTGCAACTCAGAGAGGAGTTTTTCTCCTCCTCATGATTCTCCCTAGACCTCCCTAAAATTTTATTTTGTTTTCTAGATCTTGAATCCTTTGCTTTAGCTCCTTTTTTTTACAAAAATGTTCCCAAAGACTTCTTTATTCCAAACTTTGACTTGCTTTTTAACATTCTTAAGCTTTTGAACAAGCCTAAACTGGGCAGTTCCCTCACCATCACCAGATCCACCAATCCTTAATCCTATCTAAAATGTCATCATGCTCCATCCACATTTTTTCAAATTTGAAGGAGCTCCTGACCGGCTTAATCCAATTAACAAAATTTAAAACAATTGGATTGTGATCGGACCCGATTCTGGGTAGAGAAGTGAGATGAAAATCTTGTTGAAGAATCCAACTAGCTGAAATAAGGGCATGATCCAATCTGACTTGGATCATATCCTTTCCCAACCTCCTATTTGTATAGGTATACTAGTTGCCATGAAGATCAATGTCTATAAGATTCAGCTCAGCCACAAAGTCAGCAAAATCATCCATACCCCTAGAGAAAGAAGAGCTTCCCCCTTGTTTTTCTCCAGGATTTAGAGGGGAATTGAAGTCCCCCATTATCAGCTAATTATCAGTACTATGCTGAGATCTAAAAACCCTTAAATCTCTCCAAATATTCCTTCTTTCACTAACCATATTTGGCGCATAGATATTAGAGAGGATCCAAGTATTGTTTTTATCAACAGAAAGGAATTTAATAGCAAGATGATTATTATTTTTAGAAATAATTGTACCAGTGAAATGCTTCTTGTCCCAAAAGGTAGCCAAGCCTCCTGATGCTCCTTGAGAGTCCACCGCAGCCATGTCTGAATTTTCCCAAAAATATTTTTACAATGCCCAAGAACTTTAGAATTCATCTTCATTTCTTGCAGAAGAAAAATGCTTGGTCTATTAGAAATTCTTAAATCTTTGATTATTCTTTGTTTAGAATTTCCATTCAGACCTCGAATGTTCTAAGAGATGACCTTCATCAAAAAGATATTGGTAGTGCAATTTCCTCATGAATCAGTTGGCTTTGAGTGCCATCAGCAATATCTTCTTCTATTCTTTTGGTTCTTAGAACCCTTTTAGAAGGTATACCTCTTTTAGAATTGCTTCCAAAATCCACTACTCTCCTAGTAGAATATCTTGTAGTTCTGGGTGTTGAGGTTTCCCAGTTGTCAATTTTCTTTTTCTTCTCATTATATAAAGAATCTGGGATCCTCTCAAATCCCTTCAGTTTTTTTTTTTGGATTTAACTTCTAAAAAACCAGTGGGATCGGGATCTTCATCCCCCATCTTTTCTTCTTTAAAACCATCGGGATCTTCGTCCCCCATCTTTGCATCTTTAAGTGGCGTAACTTCTCCTTCCTCTTTCTCACCCTCCTCATTGTCTCTAGGAAGGCTAAGGGGGCTTCCATTTTTTGGAGAGATGCTCTTTACCACCAATGGGTCTTGCTTAGATGAAGAATCATAAGAATCCATATCTTTTACCTCATTTAAAACTTCCTCAATGGACCTTAGTGGATCAGAAGAATCACTATCCAGGGCTGAAACTCCGGCATGTCTACAATGTCCTTAAACCAAGTCACCTTTTGCTCCTTGGAGAGAAGGTTAACTATCATAGTGTCAATAAGTTCGTCCACCTCTAGAGACACTTTAACAGGATCAAGTTCTTCAGTGGAGATTGGAAGACTTATTGATGCACCCATCGCTGGAGTTTTGGGATGCCAGAGCTTTTTATAGATCAGCGGTTTCCTAATAGGAGTTCTAAAACTCTTTTTTCCTTTCTTATATTTCATCTATGGGAGTTTAAGGGGTATCCCTTCCCCCTTCCTTGATCTTCAATATTTTCCACCTCCTTATCATTTAGCCAAGTTTCCTTTTTCTTTGATTCTCCATAGGGGTTATCAAGTTTATCCTCTTGCGAGTCTTCTTTTTAGGACATCTATTGGTAAAATGTCCTAATTTCTAAGATTTACAACATCTCAGATGAAAGGTTTCATATTCGATCTGTTGAGTCTAGCTACCAAATTTGGAATGAAGAATAATAAGATTCGGTAGCTCCTGCTCCAATTCAGAAGAGATACAAAATCTAGAAAAAGCTAGTCTGGATCTATTCCTTATAGGCCCATCCAGCCCAATCGGAGAACCAAGAGATTTGGTGATATTTAGTAGAATCTCATCATCCCAATATTACAGGGGTAGCCCTGGAAGCCTACACCATATTGGAATGGTATGAATATTCTCAGTGCTAGGATCAAATCCAGGATACCATCTTTTTAAGAACAACCCCATATTCCCTAGCCACCAAGGGCCTCCCAGAAGCACCGATTCCAAATCTTTCTGCTGATTAAATTTGGCCAGGAAAAATCCCCTCGACATAATGGTGATATTCAGATCCCCTTTTGGTTTCCACTTTCTACACACCCATTTTCTAATGATATCAATATTAGGTCTAGGGCCGAGAAACTTACCAACAAGGGAAAGATTCACTTTGTCCAAATCCTGATGTAGACAACCATCACGGCACCTTGACGAGGTCACACCTTCCTTGTCCTTCTCCCACGTGAACTGCCCTTTAGCTAGAGATTGCAGACCCACATTTTTATCAGAGGGTTTTTCTGTAGCAGTATCATTTTCCAAGCTAAAGGTGTAGTTTCCCGTGTGGGCTGTGCATGCAGCTTATCAACCGTCTGATCCAAGTTAGAATGCAGTCTCTTCGAAGTTAGATATAGGTGAAAAAGTAGACATTCTGTAGCTAAAACAATAGAAACAACGCTTATTGTTCCTCCATCGCTCTCATATATTGTTGATGCTTAATTTAACATATAAGAGAAATAAATTATTATTAGAGGAAAATTGTAGAGCCTTTTTAAAACCCTTTTAGGCAAGGGTACATTTTGACTATGACAAGGATCTTGTATAAAATGATATTGAAATGATTATATAGCCTTCAATAGGTGAAATATTATAATAAGAATGACTAAAGGAAGATGGTGACACAATAAATATATTCAAATTGACATTAGAGTCAGAAGATATGGAGAAACATGACTCTACAAGTCATCCAAGATTGTATAACACATGCTAACTAAACTATATGGTATAGGACATGAAACATGTGATGTGAAACATAAATTTATATAATGATGCACATAGATAATTTACTTCTTTGATTAATTAATATTTCCCAACAAAATTATAGTGTAGATTATGAATATGAATAAATTAAGAAATAAATAGAGATATGTATTGATTGGAATTTAAATTTGAGAATTTTCTTATCATGGGAGCATAGCCAAAAAAATTATTTCCAAAGGATAAGTTACCATATTTTCGTTCCTACATTTTCCCTCCTTTAGGTGTGTAATTGAAAACTATATCCTTGTAAGAAATAAATGCCTAAGTGTGCACACACACATTTAATTCATTTCATAGTTATATTTTGAAGTTTTGGTGCTTGCATGATCTATGTTGAAACCTATAACACAAAGTGTATTCAATGTCTATGATAGAAAATTAACGGTAACTAAAAGTATGAATAATAATTGTAACTTATATAGCTTTTAAATTTCATAAAGTAAAGGAAAGGGGATAAGAAAATATGGAAGGAATACACCTATTCATTTTTTATATGGAGGATCTATCATTCTTGTTACACTTTGGACATTTTAAATTGTTTCTTGGATGTTTAAGGATTGTGGGTGATTAGTCCTCAATTAAGGAGAAGGAGAAACTATAATGTCAAGTACATAAAACCCAACACCAAAGGAGAGAAAAGAACCAAAGTACCATGTTAAGAAATAATATTTATGTATAAAAATGTTTAGTAACCCTGATATATTCCCCTTTAAATTATTGAGAGAAGAGGAAGGAAAACCTATGAGAACATAACCACTTCAATAAATTCCACAACCCAAATGACCACATCACTAAAAATGGATCTAGGTTCAATTTTGTAATTTTTGAGTAAGATAAAACTACATAGTAAAAAATGAATAGATATACCATGCTCTTACCATATGTTGCATACTTGAGATTGAGTATATAAATTCTAGAAATAACATAGAGAAGAAGAAATCCGATGCCCTGAAAGCCCTTTCTTATAATTGTGTCTAAGTAGTGTAGAAGAGAAGGAATGAAGTACTCATGCCCCTTATATAATATTATAAAATGAGTAATATGTGTTTTAACCTATGTAGAAAGTCTATAAATATATGATAAAATATGATAATATTATAAATTTATGATAATATGCTCCCTTTTTGGGAACATCCAATATTTTCAAGATCATACCATGGTCTTAACTATAGTGTTCAGTTTTGCATTGTGTTTAATTCATACACTCTTTAGTATTTATACCTATTTCTGAGGATTTGGACCCTAAAAATTATGTTCCGATGTCATATATTATATTTGTAGATGTAGAATATATCTTGATTAATACCAACTATTTTTTCTCACATGCAATAAATCGTTTGAGTACATTGATCACAAACAAATATGTGTAATCCTATTGGATAAGTCTAATAACCTACGTAGAATCAAAATGAAGGATAGAATGGTGGCCATGGTTGGGAACTTTTACTGCAAAAGAGTTTGTGTTATCCAAAATAACCATGGGTTATTTTGTCAACATATAAACTCAACTTAAAACTTAGAAAATATTTCTCAAGAGTTATGGAAAAATATCCTAGCATCCTGTGGGTTACTTAGGTATTTAGTGCTCCACATATTTTCTTAAACTATCGAGACGAAGATATTGAGGGGAAAACTTAGGCAAGGTTTCACAACAAAAAATTTCAGGACATGGGAACATGGTATTCTGCGGGATGTGTGAGATATGTGGTTTGTGGTTATTCTTAGACCCATAGAAGGGAGTAAAGAATGCCAAAATGAAAATCAACATAACGAAGTTGGTGGGAATTATAAAAAGGAAAAAGAGCAGAAAGTTAGGACTTCGTAAATTAAATATTAGGAACATGCAAGTTCATGGGTTCACGAGAGTTAGTGTCTCACGAATTTATCAATATGTAGAGATATTCAAATATAGAAAATACAAGGTTAATTTAGTGGAAGCCAATGAATAGTGGAGTTGCATGTAATATTCAAATTAGCGCCATAACAAAGAAAGTTCAAGGATTTTACAAGGGATGAGACTAGTTGAGGCGAAAAAGCTACAAGACAAATAAGTAATGGTTATTTAACCATGTATTTCATGATGAGTGTCTAAATTACATAAAATTAGTGGCATTGGAAAGGACTTCTCAAGCACTTTATTTTGATATCAATAAATTCATATTTCGGTGTTTTTGGAGGTTCAAAATGTAGACACAAGTTAGATGGAGAAAATTCACTTCCAGTTAGAAAAACATCCAACTACCCCACCTACCAAGGTTTAATGCTCAAATGGCACCCATGCCTTTGTTGTGAATCTTGATGGTGTATTGCAAATGAGAATGATTACTTATCTCCTAAAGTTAATGGAAACATGATATGATGGGGGTGAACTCATTCCTACTCATTGCAAATTTGGATTTCAAATTTGAATTCTTTTCCCCCATTTGTTTATCCTCTCATTCCCAATTTCTATAAATGTAGGTTCCTTTACACAAAAAAGAGGTTCTCTTCTACATAATTTGGAACTCTACTTTGGAGTTTTTATATGTTTCATGTCTCTTGACCTTTGTAACTACATTTTATAAGTTATTCTCAAACCTTTGTTTTTGTAAGCACAAATTATAATGTTTAATGATATGTAACTATGGTATTTTTATTTGTAAGCTTTGTGTTTGACATGAATTCCTTTCACGAGTTATTTCTCTTTGACTTCATTCACTTGATCTTTTAAAAACTTTATGTTTTCATTATCTTATTTTATGGTAGTTTCAATTGTGTCTCTAAAGGTTATATTTGGACCCTATTTTAGTTTTGGTGCATCACCTTATTTTATTTTGCAACCTTTTACTCTTTCTCTCAACCCCGAACCTTGTAAATATGTACTTTAGTGTTATTTTATTTGCATTTTGATGTTATATGTTAGATTTGGTGGACTACAATAGAAGGAATTATCCTTCTTTGGAGGTTGATCTTAGTTTGCAAGTCCCACATTGTTGAGATCATCCCATGATACCCAAAAATTATGATGTTCATCTCGTAAACATTTTTAGGGTAATTTTTTTATGCATAAATAGTTTTGGCATGCTCGGTGAGATACGAAGTTTAATATATTTTTGTCTCTTCATCAATATTTTTGTGTATCTTAGTTATATCAAGCCTTTGGAGGATTTGTAAGACATGTCTGGTGACTCTAATCATCTCATCTACTTGTTTTAATAGAAATATACCTTATCTTATGAGAAGAATATAGACAAGGTCAAGGAAAGTAAGTGGAGAACCTTTCTACTATATCCATTTTTCAGAAAAGAGAAGAAGAAGAGGTAGATCAAATCAAAGATCCTTATCACCTCTAAACTGAGTTCTCTCCACTCCTCCTCCTGGTAGGCATTTCTTGTTATCTTCTAAGGTTTTAAGACCCATCACATTTATGGCTCAACAAAGGAATCAAGATTTTTCATGATTAATGGAGTATGTCCTCTACTTCTATCCCAATATGATGATTGTAACACCTTAATTACACTTCAACAAACTAAGGGAAAAATTATAAACCATTAATTACCGTATTCCTTCAATGATTATCAACACGTGATAGATTAATCCAACATACTAGTTAAGTTTACAAAAACCCTTAATTATTTCTATTACGTAATGATTAACATCATTACTTAGATCACCACTAATTAATCCAACATAAATTAATATTTCAGAATCCATACTTATGACCTATGATAACCATGTGCAATTACATGAGTACTAGATTCTTCACGACCCCCAAACAATGCTCTATACAATCAATATACATTATATATCTTTTGTTAGATATTTTTTAGGTACATACATCATGTGAATCTTCTTAGTTTCATCCGAGTGAAGCATGCAATTACGACACTATGGCTCAAAACACAATTAAAATAATAAATGGTAATAATTTTCCAACATTACGTTGGTAAGCCTCGTTTCGTGAATGCACATAATCCCCTCAAAACTTGTCTTCCTTTCACCACACAACCGTCTCAAAATAATATCATGGTTATTATCCATTATTTTAGTATTAATTTTATAGTTAACTAACTTTTAATTTATTCATTTCCAATAAGGTATGTTTTCCTCCTAAGGATAGGTTAACCAAGTTTCATTACGTTATTCAATTCATGTTAGAGGTATACAATGATCTCATCGAGTCACTAAAGGAAGTATGTACCTCTTATCACATGATCATAAAACTATATTGATTTATGATCATTGATTAGGTTTAAATCAAGTGTAAGACTTAAACCATTTTATAACATTAATTAAACATCATTAATGCTCATTATTAGACATTTATACATTTAAGTTTATGTAATTCAGATATAAACATCTTTACTATTTCATGTATTCAAAATGCACCTTCATAATTTCTTCCATATCATTGTAATTATTTTCTCACTAAAGTACAATGGAATTAGATATCATATTACTACGATATCATAAAAGTGTAATTTTTGCTATTAAAAGGTAGAAGTATGTATCTTGTTGTTTCATACATATAAAATAACAATTATCATCATGTTAATATGTGTTTAACAATTACATCATAATTACTTATCTCTTTTAGTATACTTTTCATATTTCCTTATTTATTTTACTATTTTTTTGATTCATTCAATTGATCATAACGACATCTTGTAACAATTGTATTATCTTAATCAAATATCAATTCACAATGAACAATTTGTTGTCAAACAAAGATAAAATGCTTGTTTTAAATCAAAATCATAATGAAATAAAATCATCATATTGTACTTGTAATATTGCATTCATAATCCCTAATTTCAACATTATAAAATTTCTACAAAATAAAAGTATGTTATAAAAACAATAGTAGATTTTCATATAATGGAGGTTAAAACCTCATTATTAAAGTACGTAATGATATTGTAATCGATAAAAAAACACAACATACCTTTAAACTCCTTGTTCATTTGTGAATTAATAATTTTTCCTTAGATCAAATATAAGTTCATTTATTACATCATATAAATCAGTCCACTATCAATCAAGTATGTCGAAACCTAGTTCCTTACCCTTTCGTATTACTTTTCAAAACCCACAATCTGAGAAAAATAATTTATACATGGTTTATCATCTCTTTTTCTAGTCATTTCATTTCAAAATAATAGAACATCTACTATTTGATTTAATAATATTGGATCAAGTACTTTGTAATTTAATACATGTAAATTATAATAAAATGATCTAATATAATAAAACAGGTTCCTATCCATAACATCATTAAATATTATATTACTTAGAGCCATATCCATGTTGATTTAACTTAAAACTTAAATCACATTTAAAAAACACAATCTATCTTTCAACAAGCAAATACTGAATAAGGTAATTACATCCAAGTTATCTTTCTCATAAATCATCTTACTAATGAATAATTCCATTTTACATTAAATTTATTGATACATTAAATAATGTCACAGACATCTAAATTTAAATAGCAGTCAAATGATATTTTTCCCAAATACATATAAGTCATATTCCCTATGAATGCAAGCAACCACAACCACTATAGAAAAATGATCATCAACTTGACAAAAAAATTGCACTCTTCAATTAACCAATTCCTTTTAATATCAATCAATTCAAACCAATCCATTATCTCATGTATTAAAATTACATATACCGAGAATGATTTTGTATCAGTCCTTAGTTAGAGAAACATTAAAATAGATATACCAAATAATCAATAATAACTAATGCTTCACAAATTCATATACTTAGATTGTAATTCCTTAACCAATTTGTTTTCGTCATCCGAATGACCCCAATATTCTTTCGAAGGAATTTACTATATCTAAGTTTCTATTTTCCTCTTAAGTAACTAAGTTAATACAATATTCTCCTATTAAGACACAAGTAAATGAAGAAAAGAGATCCTCTACTACAAACACAAAGGAAAGACGGTTAGGTCATTCAAACCCTTCCAAAATGAGCACAACTATCACTAGTAAATATCCACATATTTTTCATAACTATGTTATCCCCATCCGATTCATGAGGAATATACATAGTGGGTTGAAACTCAAAAAAATGTCCACCATTAAGGGAGTAAAATATCTTATAAATATAGATCGGGTACTCGTGTGAGTATTAACCTACCCATTTGAGCATAAATAAGGGTCTTTACGAGTACCCACATTAAGAAACTTGTTAAAATGAGTTGACATATGTATTTACAAGATCGTGTACTTAAATAACAACCATAACCATTTAATTAGGGCTTCACAATAATAACACATTCTTTATATAAATATAATATGCACTCAAAATGGTGGGGAATAGTCTAAGACTCTCATGGAATATCTACAATAAAGACTATGTTAAAACATAAATTTGAGCACTTAACAAACAATAAAAACCACTTCACAAATCAACATGTTTGCAAACCAAGATGTAGAAGTAATCCATTATCACCCAGTAAATATTCTATTGTTTATAATCAAAATAACTAGAGAAGGAGAAGTAACCCATGCCTTCAAATTGGTAAACTTCTTCAACTGAATAACCAGCAAAATCAATAGTGTTCCCACATGAATATCCTCTACAAAATCATCCTAGAAGATATTGAGAAATAGATCCACAAAATCAATAACTTGTACACCATCAAAAGTTCCTCTTTCTTACATAATTTTAACTAGATTTATATTCCCATAATGCTAAAATAAAAGTATCTAAGTTAATAGTGGGGATCCCAAAAATAGCTTGATGACTAATAACTCACAAGCTCCATGCACAATTTTCCCAAGATAGGATTACCAAAAGAAATAACCTTTGCGCATACATAACTCGAGAGATCAGTCAAACCGACCGGTAAAATAAAAAATGGAATGAACTACATTCTATTAGCTTCTCCAAGAATCTTTGGGATTTCCCAAAATCTGTGCACATGCATTCAATGTAATAAATTTCCATAGTTCCACATTGTGGCTAGTACTTAATTAACTTCACTATTTCTCCCTCCATAAGTGGCGGTGGTTCTTGAGTGATTAGAAATTTTAAAAAAACCAAATTTAAACCTTTTCCTTTTGCATGGTCAATCGACCAATGAAATAATCTTATAGTCAGTTCTCATTATTTTTATGGTGAATCTATATTCAAAATAATCAAATACCTTTAACCATTTCTAAATTGCATATTGATAATGAAAATTATCAATGAACATTAACTTTAAACATTTGGTTGGGGCCATTTAAGTTAAATTTAAAATATGTCCTTAAACCATTAAAATACTTAACAATTTATTAACCGATAAATCTAATAGAAATTTTTCCTTAGTTGCATGAGTTGATAAACAACCTATTTTTATAACCATTCAAAAATGTATATTTCGAGAGGTCTCGTAGTCCCATATTTAACAAAGTATAAATTTTTCATGTTAGTCTTAAACAATTTAATGCCCAATACAATGTCCTATATTAGCTTTACCATTTAGGAACAATAGTCACCCAATCAAGGAGTTTGATCGATCGAAGGAAAAATCAAACCAATAACTTACGATCCAACACATAATGAAATCAACTAATCCAAAAAAAAAGAACATTAAATGTTATGATCAAGCTATAAAAATTCAAGTATATAATCAAGATCAATAGTTTGAATTAATATTTTCTTACAACACATTGAATTGAAATTTACTTGTTGATAAAAATATCATTAAACCAACTTTTAACTTTTTACCTCGGTGGTCCCAAATTTTTCCCGCCCTTCTTTGAGGACCACTATTATGCTTTCAGAGTCTTTGACCATCATGATAACAAAAGAAGGTTAGCATTATAAAGTCATATCTTTATCTCAATACTGATATAATACTATCAAAGCCATGTACAAATTACTATTCATCAGCAACCCATTAACTTTAGTAATAAGATATGTAAATCTCATATATAGTTACAACCAAGGAATATACCAATGCATCAAATCATCCCATTCGAGAAAATTAAGTAGCTCGATAACACACAACATAGTAAGGTGTACTACAATATCCATTACATGTAAAACATTCCTAGTTATATCTCCCATCATTGAAATCATCATACTCAACATGGTAAGTACCTCCAAACATCAAATAAAAAAGAATAAGTTATAAATGTCAAGTAATTTATGAGCAGGTTGGTGACAAGCCTTATTACACAATTGGGCATGAAACTACGCGTAAGTGTGTATATAATTTTTCGGGATATACATACGCACGTATAACTACATAGTCATTTATGTAATAATGTTTATCCCCCTGCCCTCGTATACCAATCTTCATTTTTATACTTATTCTTAAGAATAAATAGAATGAAATTGCGGGATGTGACATACTTACTACCTTAGTGAATCATCATCCTAATGATTTTACTCATTAATCTCCATCAGAATAATAAAACATATATTTATATCATACAACTAACGATAACGATCAACATTTTCATCCAAAAAAATTACGAGTTTTCCATATTTCAAGCTATCTATTTTCAAATTTATTGGTTGTAACAACCTTTCATTTGGAAAAAATATGACATAGTTAGCAATATGACATAATTTTTTCATTAAAGTCAATCATACTATACAATACTATTTATTATACATAATAGATAGTCATAAACAAGTTATATAATGCTGAAAAAAACAAGGAAAACACTCTTTTTCAATCCATCCATGGTTTTCCTAAGTTGTGAGTTTGTTAGAACACTTGTCTTTTCAGACCTTTCCCTGTGCATTTCCTCTTTCTTTCAAAATTCACCTAGCGATATTCATCCCTATGGCTAGTTTTACTAAAAGGATTCCATGGTTTTTCTCTTTCAAGTATTTCCTATAGGATACATGTTTCATCTTAAACACTTCTTTCTACACTAGGATATGGAACATTACACATTCTAGATAAGTTAGGTGAAAAATCTATCCTTAAGGTGCTACTAGAATTATTGCTCCTAGGATTTTAAAAGGATTACACACATCCATACGATAATTTTGGCATCCTTTCCACACATCCATAAGATAATTTTGGCATCATTAGATCAAGGAGGAATCCGCATGACAGTTAGCTCTAAGCGGCATCGATTACCTGTGCGAAGATGTTTTAATTAACTCTCAGTTATTAGATCTATTTTTAGAATTAAAGCAGATCTATTGATTGTAATTGCATGGTTAAGTGCCCTAAGTTTATATATGCCTATATAAGCATGAAATATAGGGTTTAGAAGAAGAATTAAGATAATTATTGAATTAGATCCTTGATTCTCCTAGATTGAGAGGATGAAGAAGAAGAAGAAAAAGAAAGAATAGGTTATATGAAGATAGAGTCTCCATTGAGTGGAGCTAGACAGAAGGAAATAGTAGGTACATCTGAATGGTGAGAAGAGGGTAACATCTTCTACTATATTTTCTTTCTATACTTATTGTCTCATTGTAATGGTTTGCATAGTATGCAAAGCACATAGAGTTTCTTCTTGTAGATCCACATGTTGGTGAGATCTTGTATTATAGATCCATGTAGATCTAGTCTTGTATTGTAGATCCATGAGATCATATTGTATTGTTGATCCATATAGATCTAGATATTGTAGAGGAGGTTGTCTTCATGTTTGCACAGGTTATGCAGTGATGGAGAGACAAACTTACTTCTTGGTGCACAATTATAGTTACACATATGGTAGACCCATGTGAGAGGTCTTGTTTGCAGATCCACAGAGAACTTGGTAGTAGTTCAGAGATGCAATAGTTCTTGGTTATGTGAGATTTGTTGGTGGTGTTTGGAGGCATAGTTGTAGTGCACTCATGGAGATCCATTTAGAGATCTAGAGGAGAGGAGATACTCTTGGAGAGATGCATTGTACTCTTGTATTAAAGAGTTGGTTTGTAATATTGTTGTATTATATATATGATATCTCTATCTTTGGTGGATGTAGCCCACATTGGGTGAACCATGGTACATGTTGTGTTATGTGTGTGTACTTTGTCTTTATTTGGATTATTCTAGTTTATACTTCCACTACTGTAGATTTTGGGGAATTGTTTAGATCATGTGTGCATGATTTTGTTTGTTATTAAATCATAGCACTATTCCGCAGTCCCGAATTCCCAACAACTGGTATCAAAGCTAGGTTTATTATCTTATCTGATACCAACAACTGGTATCAGAGCTTGGTTATTTTAGAGAAAGGTTTTGCTTCAGTATATTATTAGTATTTTACTGACAGTGTATGAGAGCAGGGTTTGTTTTTCCTGATGATAAGATCACTGGAAGAGATTCAATCTCAAGTGGGAGCTGGAAGATTAAGGTTTCTATAAATTACAGTGACCGACATCAGTTAAGTTGTAACTTATGTCGGTAGGGTGACCATGGTTGGTTACAGGGTAACCGTGGTTGGTTACAAGGTGACCGTGGTCGGTTATAGGGTGACCGTGGTTGATTATAGGGTGACCGTAGTCAGTTATTGGGAAGCCTAGTTTTAAATAGAAAATCACATATATGAAGAATTAAGAAGATGCATGGAATGTATCTTGTTTTTTGAGGTTTCCCTGGTTCTTGGAGGCACAAACATGTTGGTCAGATTGTAGATCCGGTTATTGAGGTATGATTTTATCTTGGTATTGCAGTGCTTATATTATTTTGGTTGCACATGCATGTTTGGGATTACAAGATGATCTAGATATGAGAATGAGAGAAAAGGAGTAGATATGCATCCTTTGGTGTAGTTAGATGCATGGGATTTGTTAGAGAAGCAGAATATAGTAGCACAATGTGAAGATGGGGTTTCCATCAGAGAAGCATGTTCTTCAGTTGAAGATGCGGTTGAGTATCTTGGTGCTGGTAAGGTGATGTATTTCATCTTGGTGTAATTTTTATTGCATGTATTATTACTATTAAGTTTTTGTGCAAGATTTGGGTGCTTCTTGAAATGACTGGATCAACACAACTATTGGCTTTGGTTGGAGTAGGCACCTGGTTTGGTGACCTATGCCAATTTGTGGCATTGTGTTAGTTCCAACAACACCGATGTTAGTCAAGGAACCGACATTGGTCATAGAGGGTAACCAGGTACTGGTCAGCAAACCATAGTTGGTCTCTGTGACAACAAGTTTACACATGGTTTCTTATAGTAGAAGAGGGCATGGATGGTTCAGTGTCCTATTTTGGAGGATCATGTTTCTTGCACAATGTGTACAGGTAGAAACTATGTTGATCACTTCAATGTTTGGATCAAGAAAGAGGATGGATTTGGCTTGGTTAGTCCAGTGAGACTTTGGGTTAGGTATCTCTATATGGTTCATGTTTTATTTCTTTCTTTTGGAGCAGTTGATATTATGTTTGGATAGTGTGCACAAATTTACACCATGTTTTTGGTGTTGTTTGACTTTTATTTCCTGGTTGTGTGGAATCTTGAGGACAAGGATATCTAGTCTAAGGATGAGATCCTCAATGAAAAGTCATGGTTAGACATAGTTGCAGGTAACGAAAGATGTTGAGTACATAGGATGAAAAGAAGTTGATTCACCTACTTCACAAGAAGTCCAAACTTCTGTGATGTAGGAGTATTCTTTGATAAGAAGGGAATCATTTTATATTTTCTTTCATTTGGTTTTATTTCTCACTGACATATTAGCTTTTGAGCTTGGTGTTAGAGGCAGTGCAGGGAATTTCATGTTCAGTGGGAGCAAGCCATGGTTGTTGGCATTACAGGATTGGATACATGATGCACATGCAAAGTGAGAGGAGATTGCTACTTTTTAGAGTGGCAGAGGCACTAGTTGGTTTTGGAGGAAAGTCATAGATTTGTAGGTATATTGATTTTATTGCTTTGTGATGTCACTTCTAGTTTATTTTGTGGTGCCTGGATATCCCTATGGGATTACAATTGATGGTTAGATTCAACTGGGTGAAGATGATAGAGCAATTTTTTTTCAGAGTTTTAAGGGTTAAAAGAGAAAATATGCTAGTTACAGAGACCGGTGTCGGTTAGGATTAACCATGGTCGGTCATCTGGTAATCGTGACCATTCCGGTAGGAAGTGAGTGGTGTCGGTTAGGGGAAACCGTGGTCGGTTTGGTCACATGTTTGACATCAATGTTTATTTACCATTTTTAGATGGTGCCCTTGTTTTGATTTCATCTTGGTTTGGTTTGTGCAGTATGTTGATGACATGTTTATTGGTATTTGCACTTGGTATTAGTTGCATGGTTTAGCATGGTTGTTTTTATTAACATTGATGAGCACAAGTTTCATATAGTGCTTTAGAGTTAGTCGGTGAGATACTTTGTGCTTCTGGAGAGCCCAATGATATGGATGGATATATAAGTGAGTTTATACATGTGGATAGATTCAGTTTTGTGAGTCTATGATGATGCAGATGTTTGATTTGCACATGGATGCCTATGAGCATGGTTTATATGCCTTGAGCATGAGTAGGGGATGTTTGTATTTCCTCTTGATTACTATGTTACTCCTTGATAGATATGTTATCTATAGATGAATGTCTTGGACATGCTAGTTGTTTATGCAAGGTTGGATTTGTAGATTGTAGTGTTTGGATTTCTTTGAGTTATGCAGGTGTTTGTGGATTGATCACCCATTGTTGCATGTAGAACTCATTCAAGGTTATTTTTACCTAGGATCTTGTTTTTACCTTTTGCATATTCCATTTTGAATTGTATTTGGACAATTGCATTGGTGGTTGCATGGAGACATGGATAGATGGATGGAGAACATGGTTGGTTTTATAGGTATGGATATGGTTGCAGTTGAAGCTCAGTACTTCAGTTTGAGTGGGAGCTCTTACAGGTGTGTTAGTCATGATGGCTTGGCTACATGAGAGGCTTAGTGTTATGATTCAGTGGGAGCTTGATGTATGGATAGCTCGGTTATCACGAATCAGTTGTAGCTTCATGGTGGTTTGGTAAGTCATGTTTTTATCTTCTTGGTTTGAGAAGATGGTTTGATCTTCCTAGTTTTATTTTTGAGAGAATTATTGAAGGGAAAAAATAGATGGTCTTCACGCTGTGTAGAGGATGGTGATGTACATGTACAGGTACAAAGGTTCAACAATTTATCTCAAGTGGGAGATTGTTAGGTTATGGAGCTAAATAGCTTCACTGGAGCATACAAAGTGATGGAAACTTGCTAGAAAACTTAGTAACTGCCATCGGTTATTAGAGGGGCATTGATTGGTCGTCAAGGAGGAACCGAGAAATGATTAGGTATAACCGATGTTGGTTACTATGTGAAGATGTTTTAATTAACTCGGGAATTATATATATTTTTAGCATTAAAGCGAGATATATTGATTGTAATTACATGGCTAAGTGCCCTAAGTTTATATACACCTACATAAGCATGAAAGCTAGGGTTTAGAAGAAGAATTAAGAGAATTATTGAATTAGATCCTTGATTATCCTAGATTGAGAGATGAAGAAGAAGAAGAAAAAAGAAAGAATAGGTTACATGAAGACAAGAGTCTCCATTGAGAGGAGCTGGACATAAGGAAAAAAAGTACATATGAATGGTGAGAAGAGGGTAATGTCTTATACTATATTTTCTTTGTATATTTATTGTCTCATTGTAATAGCTTACATAGTATGCAAAGCACATATAGTTTCTTCTTGTAGATCCACATGTTGGTGAGATCTTGTATTATAGATCCATGTAGATTTAGTCTTGTATTGTAGATCCATGAGATCATATTGTATTGTTGATCCATGTAGATCTAGATATTGTAGAGGAGTTTGTCTTCATGTTTGCACAAGTTATGCAGTGATGGAGAGACAAACTTACTTCTTGGTGCATGTTATAGTTGCACATATGGTAGACCCATGTGAGAGGTCTTGTTTACAGATCCACAGAGAACTTGGTAGCAGTTCAGAGATGTAGTAGTTCCTGGTTATGTGAGATCTTGGTGGTGTTTGGAGGCACGGTTGTAGTGCACTCATGGATATCCATTTAGAGATCTGGAGGAGAGGATATAATCTTGGAGAGATGCATTGTAATCTTGTATTAAAGAGTTGGTTTATAATCTTGTTGTATTATATATATGAGATCTCTATCTTTGGTGGACGTAGCTCATGCATTGGGTGAACCACGGTACATGTTGTGTTATGTGTGTGTACTTTTTCTTGATTTATATTATCCTATTTTATACTTCCATTGCTATATATTATGGGGAATTGTTTAGATCATGTGTGCATGATTTTGTTTTGTTATCAAATCATAAAACTATTCATGATCTTGAATTCCCAACATAAAGGTACTTATAATTTTATGTATAATAATAACCCTTATTTTGCACTTGTCACTTCATTTTTTCTATCATCAAATATTTTGTTTACATAGTTCTTATATGTTCATAATATATATCATTTTTAATTATTTATTTACTCCTTACAAAAAAAATTGTGTTCTACAAGTCACTTCAATAGAAGTATGCTTCCCATGACTCTACATATCAACCATTCAGTACTCTTTTCCTAGAAGTTAACATTTTCATCTCATATTGGGAAAAATCTCCAGCCAACTATGTTATCTTGCATCAAAATCAGGTTGTGTGAATATATTTTCCATCCCTAATTAGTTTGTTTCTAATTTTTTGAAATCTTTCCTAGTAGGTATTTCCTCAAGTCTTACAAGTCATACACTATGAAAACAAGTTCCATATGGTTGGGAGCATAATTTTTTCATGCTCTTTCAATTTTATGCTTTTATAAAAAATAACCAAATTGTTTTGCATAAGTATTCCACCCACCCCCTTTCCTAAGGAAATCCACTACCCCGGTGAAGTTCCTATTGGGATCCGGAACCTTCAAAACAAGTGTTTTTTTAGTTTATTTTTAGCATAAGAAATGAAATTTCTAACTTGTCAGTTAACACAATCACATTCCACACCATAGTTTTAGACATAGTGTATCCTCAAACAAGTATAATTGCTTCTTTTAACCACTTATAAGTAGTTTATTCATACCTACTTCAACCGTCAAACTTTTATTTGATAATAATTTAGTGATCAAAAATATCATGAGGTGATCCTTACATCCAAATAGCTATGGTCATATAGCCCATTATAACTAAGTAAGCCTTAGTAACATGTTGTGATGGAGAAATGGAGATCACGAGTGATGGAGAAAGCTATGGAGATACTATCAGAGTGGTTTTGTAGTTACGGCTTGAGAATGTCTGCACACTAAGCTTAAAATTGCTGAGGAGAGGCTGATCTCTGGCTAGAATCAGACGGTTGTAAGCACGAGTACGAGCGAAAGAGAAAGCACTTGTCAGTGTAGTTTCTGCAGTTCTGGCTGCAAAATGTCTGCGCGCTAAACCTAAGAATGCTGAGGAGAGGTAGATCTCTGGCCAAAATCAGATGGTTGTAAATCTGTAAAATGAAAAAGTGGAAATGTTGGGATCCACACCTATGGCCTGGAATAAGATGCTTCAAAGCCCTAACATCAAAGTGGGTCCGAAAAATACTGGTCAGTTCACGTGGGAAAAGGACAATGAGGGTGCCACCTACCTGAGGGTCCCAGATGGATGTGTTGATAGAGCTTTAAGCAAAGTGAATCTCTCCCTTGTTGGTAAGTTTCTTGGCTCTAGACCTAATATTGATTTCATTAGAAAATGGGCTTTGAGAAAGTGGAAACCTAAGGGAGCCCTGAGCATTACCATCATGCCAAAAGGCTTTTTTCTAGAAAAATTTAATCAGCAAGAGGATTTGGAATCGGTGCTTCTAGGAGGACCTTGGTGGCTAGGTAATATGGGCCTTTTTTGAAAAAATGGTATCCTGGATTTGACCCTAATACTGAAAATATAAACACCATCCCAATCTGGTGTAGGCTACCTGGACTACCATTGCATTTTTGGGATGATGAAATTATGCTAAATATTGCAAAATCCTTAGGTGCCCCTATCGGTTTGGATGGGCCCACGAGAAACAGATCCATACTTGCTTTTGCTCGTTTCTGCATTTTTTGTAATAGAACAGGAGTTTCGGAGCACATCATCTTGAAATCTAGATATGGGATATGGACCCAAAAAATTGAGTTTGAAACTTTTCATTTGAGATGTAAACATTGTCATAGCATAGGACACTCTGACAAAAGTTGTACCAAGAAGAAGACCTCTACAATGGAAGCTGAACAGCCTGTGGAGGGCTCAGTTCTGAACAAGGATTGTAGGGTTCCTAACACGGATAGCGGAATGAAGACAAAGCCCCTAGTCAGAAGGAGTTGGATTTCAATAGAAAGGGGAAAAAAGGGGTTTTAGAGCTCAAATAAGGAAACATCTGGTCTGGCGTCCCAAAATCTCAGCAGCAGCTTTGCCTGAAGCACCTAACAAAGAGGACTTGGAAAATCCTGTAAAGGTATCCATGGTGGTGAACGAGCAAGAAGGCTCTGTGAAGATTAATATAGTCCCTATTGAACAATTTCAGAGCAGTAAGGAAGCCGTAGATAATCATCTGTGCATCATTAAGGAAACATCGAACAAGGACGGTATGGTTTTTAAAGAATCTTTGCAGAAAAGCACTCCTAGGGGAGATGGTAAATCATTTGCAGATATACCTCCTTGCTCCAGCAACAGATCAATGGTTTCACCTTCTTGCTACTGACACAAGAACAACTGATACACACACACCTGATAGGATTCAGAAAGAATGTGAAGAGGGAGAAGTTACGCCTATCAAAGATGAGGAGGATCCAGATTCTGGATTCACAAAGGTCATTTCAAAAAAGAAAAAAAGAATGAAAGGATTTGAAATGATCCCAGAATCACTCTACAGTGATAAGAAAAATAAAAAGACAACTGGGACACCTCAACATCCAGAACAACTAGATCTTCTGCTAGACGACTAGTTGACTTTGGAGGAAGCACAAAAAGAGGAAGACCTTCTAAAAAGGCTCTTAGATCTAAGAGAACGGAGAGAGACATTGCAGATGGCGTTCAGCGTCAGTTGAACCATCAGGAAATTCCAACTACCAATCATTCCAAATGAAGATTATTTCTTGGAACATCCGAGGCCTAAATGGAAACTCCAAATAGAGAATCATCAAGGAGTTACGGGATTCTAGTAATCCTAGTATTTTGATTCTGCAGGAAACTAAGATGAAAGCGAAGACCCTTGAAACTAATAAAAAGAGTTTCTGGGATAATTCTGAAATGGTGGCTGTTGACTCCCAGGGAGCTTCTGGAGGACTGGCTACTCTTTGGGATACAAGGCACTGTACTGGTACGGTTCTCAATGCTAGTATTAATCATCTTGCAATCAAATTTATTGCTATTGAGAATAATGGTGAATGGATCCTTTCTAACATTTATGCCCCTAATACGGTTAGTGGAAGAAGAAAAATTTGGGCTGACCTTAAAACATTTAGAAACCAACATTGTTCAGCTAACTGGCTTATTATGGGGGATTTCAACTCTCCACTAAACCTAGGTGAAAAGTATGGAGGAATCTCCAGCTATTCTACAGGTATGGAGGATTTTGCTGATTTTATTGCTGAACATAATCTCTTAGATGTGGATCTTCATGGAAATAAATACACTTGGAATAATAGAAGGTTGGGAAAGGATTTTATCCAGGTGAGATTGGATAGGGCACTAATTTCAGCGAGCTGGATTCTCAGCCAAGACTTCCACCTCTCTTCCTTGCCCAGAGTTGGATCGGATCACAATCCGATTGCTTTAAATTTTCTCAATTGGACTAAACCCACTAGAAGCTCATTCAAATTTGAAAAGATGTGGATGGAACATGAAAATATCTATGACAAGATAAAAGAATGGTGGGGATGGAATGGTGAAGGCACTGCTCAATTTAGATTGGTTCAAAAGCTCAAAAATGTCAAAAAACAAGTCAAAATCTGGAATAAAAGCGTTTTTGGCAATGTGTTTGATAATAAAAAGAAGTTAAAACAAAAATTTAGGATCTGGAAATAAAAATGGATACTATGGGGAGATCAGCTGAGGATGAAGCTAATGAAAAGAATATTCTTTCAGAGTTGCATACGATCTGCAGCAGAGAGGAATCTTTATGGAGACTTAAATCTAGAGCTATTTGGCTTAAAGAGGGAGACAGGAATACAAAGTTCTTTCATATGACCACTTTGAAACACAGAGCCTGTAATAGGATCTTAGAAGTTTCTAAAAGTAACGGAAATATCATAAAAGATCCCAATAGCATCAAGAAAGAAGCGCTTGATTTCTATAAAAAGCTTCTTGAGGAGAGGAATAACATCAATTCTGAAGCTATTTCTTTTATGTTGGAGGCCATTCCCCAAGATAAAATTGAGGAACAGAAATTTAGAAATATCACCACAGCGGTCACACTTGAAGAGCTGCAAAAGGTTGTATTTTTTTAGAGGGTGACAAGGCTCCTGGTCGGATGGGTTCTCCATAAATTTTTTCCAGAAATTTTGGGAAATCTGCTCGGAGGATCTTCTCAGAGTGGTGAATGAATTTTATAGAACGGGAAATCTTTTGAAAGAGCTAAACAACACTCACATTGTGCTGGCCCCAAAAAAATGGATGCTAAAGATTTCAAAGACTTCAGACCTATCAGCCTTGTGAATGCTATCTATAGAATTTTTACCAAAATTATTACTACTAGGCTTCAGCTCATTATGAATGATCTAATCTCAAGGCAGCAGAGTGGCTTTATCAAAGGTAGGATTATACAAGATGGAGTGATTATGGTTCATGAGACCATACATTCTATGGAAAATAATTATAAGGAAAATATGGTCCTCAAGCTTGATATGAATAAAGCCTTTGATAAGGTCTCTTGGGTTTTCCTTGACAAAGTCTTAACTAAATTTGGTTTTCGGAAAATTTAGAAAAATTATTAAGGCTTGTATCTCTACGGCCAGATTTTCAGTGGTGGTTAATGGTGAGCCTGTGGGTTTTTTCACCAGCAGTCAGAGGGCTTAGACAAGGGGACCCTATCTCCCCCTTGCTCTTCATTCTTTTGGCTAACAACCTTAGTAGAACAATTGGCAAAGTAGTTAATGATGGTCTTCTAAATGGCTCTAAGCCCACTTCCATCAGTCAAGCTGTCTCCCATCAGCAATTTGCGGATGATACTATCCTTCTTCTTCTAGCATCAGTCATTGAAGCCAAGGCTACCAAGGCTTTGCGGCTCTACGAATCTGCTTCTGGGCAAGAGATCAATTATGATAAAAGCTCCATCTTCTTTTTCAACACTCCTGAGGAAAGGTAGCTTAAAATTGCTAAAATTCTGGGTTGTAAAATAAGTGTGCTTCCAGCCACTTACTTGGGCCTTCCTCTCGGCACTAGGAAAGTCTCTAGCAAGGTGTGGGATGATTTATTGGAGATATTCCAAAAAAAAATGGCTGGTTGGAAAGGAGCCATTTTATCTAGTGTTGGTAAGTGCCTGCTCATTAAAAGTACTCTTCAAAATCTACCCATTTATGTCATGTCGCACTCTACAAGATCCCATCTTCCTTCAGAGATAAGATTGAAAGGATTCGGAAAAAAATTTATGGCAAGGCATGGAAGAGAAGTTCAAATTTCACTTAGTGGCTTGGGATAAGGTTTGCACCCCAAAGTTTATGGGAGGTCTGGGTATAAAAGATATTGAGAAAATGAATGAGGCCCTCATTGCTAAAATGGGCTAGAGAATGTTGTCTGAGAAACAACCCTGGATTGATTTAATCAAAGCAAAATACCTGAATCATCAATCTGTGTACTCTTTCCTGCAAGATGAGCACCTTCCCTTTGGTTCCATCTTTTGGAACAATCTGGTTAAGAGCAGAAATTTCATTAAGCAGGGTAGTAAATGGAAAGTGGGGGATGGTAGGGACATTAACTTCTGGGATGATAATTGGTTTAATGGAAATCTCATGGATAGGTTTGGGATTGTTAAGGATAGTCTTGTAAGCAAGTATGGCATTAAAATCAAGGACTATATTGAGGAAAATGGTACCAGCAAGAATTGGAAAAAACTTTCTGTGGAGAGAAATGATCTGATGCAAATTACTTCCTCCCTTCAAGATCAATTAGATCTTATTCCCTTAAGTCAACTGGATTCCAAGGATGAGCTGGTATGGAATAATTCCAATGATGGGAATTACTCTATCAAAACTGGTTATAATAATTTCTTCCACAGTAGTCAAACAGAGTTCAATTGGAATAAGATTTGGATGACTGAATTAACTCCTAAAATAAATTTTTCCTTTGGCTAGCTATCAGAGGCAGGATTCTTACCACTGAAAACCTGATGAGAAGAGGATTTATAATGCCTAATAGGTGTCATCTTTGTAAGAAAGATTCTGAGGATATCAGTCATCTGTTCATACATTGTGAGTATGCTACCAGAATATGGAGTTTTCCCTCTCTAAATTTGAAGCTCTATGGGTGGTGCCGAAGGATCTAAATCAGCTATGGACTCAATGGAATCCACCCTTTAGGCATTGTGTTGTCAAAAGGATCTGGAAGCTGGCTATCCCTCATTTAATCTGGAGGATATGGAAGGATAGAAATGATATTATCTTCAGAAATAAGAAGCAAAACTATAAACTTAGTATTGGTAAAATCTCTAATGGTATCAAAGAGAACATTGCTAGATTTAAACCCCCCAAGAACAAGAGATATCCAGAGAATGAAGAATATATCTTATCCAATTGGTAGATTGGAACTGTCAATAGTCGTAGCAATCCCGGGAATAGCATTGATAGATCTTTGATTAAATGGCATCCTCCTGATTTTAATTGGTTTAAGTTGAACTTTGATGGGGCCTCTAAGGGGAACCCTGGGATTGCGGCAGGGGGAGGAGCGATATGGGATCATAAAGGTAGTCTGATTGTTACTTATGCTGGGAAAATGGGAATCCAAACCAATCATTTTGCCGAAGCATTATCTGCTTTATGGGGCCTGAGAATTTCCCAGACTCAAAATATCCAGAACCTCATTATTGAAGGGGACTCCCTGAATATCATTAATCTCCTTAAACAGTGCTCATCTCCAAGTTGGAGCATCAAAGATTTTATCTCAGAGTCCATAAGTATTTGTCAAACATTCAATAACATCAGGATCATGCATACTTACTAGGGAGGGTAATAAATTGGCAGATGCGCTGGCTAATTATGGCATTAATGTTAATCACATTGTTTGGGATAACAATAACATCCCTAAGCAGCTTCAAAACAGCATTCATGCGGATTTCTATACGCACACAATTTCTTGAGTTGAGATATGATTATTGGGTGTGGATCAGTATCAATAAAACTCCCACACGTGTTGACTTAAAAACTATGATTATGTAAATCCTATCGAATAATCAAGATAGTGTGAAGTATATGGGGAAGTCCAAGTGGAGTTACTTTGATATGAAAATCGCGCATGCGGGCAGCACTGTGCTTGCTAAAATTTGTATACAAGGCTCCACGGATACCGAAAATAGTAAGAAAGTAATTGATGATAGGGAGTGGGCTAGCAAAAAGGCCGTTATTCCCACATGCGGATTTCCGTAGGCTCAGATCAGCAAGACACGCGGACGTTCATGGGAATAGAAACGGCTCTCATTTTCAACATTGTGCGGATTACAACAGTAAAAAATAGACTGGCTTCAGTGCTCTCAAGGATTTTGGAATTTGTTGCAAACAGTTAAGCACAATGAAGATGGGGGTCCCCCTTGCCAAATTGAGCCTAGTGCGGACCCGGACTGGAAGGATAATGTTGAGTTATGGAATATACTCAGCAAGGGCGGCATCACCAACTTCATGGAGAAGGTTCAGGGACATGATCAAAGCATCTCAGTGTGTTTTGCGAAGGATTGGAAGGAGCGGACTATGGAATATGGGGGGCAGAAGATCTTGGTCAACGAGGAGCTTATTGCTGAAGCGACCGGTCTTAGCATGGAGGGCTACCATTTTTTTAACAAAAGGGTCGACAGAGATGTTGAAGAGAGGAGATTTGTGGAGGGATCTGAGAAGCTGATCTATATTACCACGGGCCTGCTTGTTAGCTCGATCCCTCCGCCTTATGATGAGGTTACTCGCATGATGATACGATTCATCTCTTTGGAAGGGAGGTTTGTCACCGTACTGCTTAAGCACCTTATCTTTCTCAACCACTTCCGTAGGAATCACTGGGTTTGTTTCCCCCATTATTTTCTTGAACTCTCTTGAGCACTCCATTTTGGAGTTTCAAAAGCATACCCAGGCGGTTCCTTTACACCAGGGGCTTATTTTTCTGCTGCATAAATTTTGTCTTCTTAGGTATCCTGGTCTCCCTTCCTCTCCTAGCTCTGTTCCCCCTATGCCGGGTTCTGCTGCTGCTAGCCCCATTTCTCCACTCTCTGCCCCCACCACTGCCGCTTTGTCACCCCCTGCTTGGCCATCAGGCTTCATCTTCCATTCCCCCTACTGCTGCTCCCACCCCCACCTCACTTCCACCTCGGCCAGACCAGTCACCAGGGCATCTAGAAGGCTTAACCTCGATACTCTTGCTGCGGGGAAGGGCCCTCATGAAATTGAAATTGCACATGACCTCCTGAATATTAGCAGTGCTAGTCCCCGAGATGTGCATATGGAGAGCTCTACAAAAAGGTTGGATGCCTTAGAAGCTGAAATGAAGCTGTTGAAGGATGAGGTTAAGAACTTGGCAAAACAGAAAGGAAAGAGGAAGAAGGAGGAGGAGGTGGATATTGATAACAGCCAGATTGAAGATATCTACAAGAAGCTGAACTCCTTAGACTCCCATTTAGGGAAGGCCAAAACTCGTCATGACTACAATATGGCCATTTTTAGTGTGATTGAGGAATTCATTGAGCAACATGTCAGAAGTGTCTCCAATCTCAGCGGAGTTCTGGCAACACTTTGGGGCAATGATAAAGAAAGCAAAAGGACCATTGATCAGCTGGATAAAGACAGCTGTTGCCCACATGACAACTTTGGGAATGTTCAGATCCTGGAAGAACATCAAAACCAGCATCGAAAAAGCTGCCAAGAAGTAGTTGTAGGTGCTTTAGCTGCTCTTGTTTGTTTTTTTGTTGTCTTTTTGCGGTTTCTTTGCTGCTTTTGTGCAGAGTTTTTGTTGTTTTGTCTTGTTTGGGTAGCTGTTTTTGGCTACTTTGGGCTTCATTGTCATACTTGGATTCTGATCCTTTTTTCTCTGATTTTCATTCCTATTCTAGCTCCTAGGCCCTCTGTTGTACTCAAGGGTATAGTCCCTTTCAAAAAACTATTTGCCAATAATAAAAAAAACCATGTTGTGATGGCCACTTAATTTATACAGAAATTGAATCCATTTTCATTATATTTTAAAGGATCAAACATCATTACTAAGTTGAAATCAATATATTTCTAAAATCACTTTTCTAAATAATAATGATCTCATGTAAACAATCTTTAAATACAATTCATTACCCAAGACAAACATTACTTGATTACGGTGTTCAAATCCTAAAAGTATTTTTTATTCATTAAGTCACATCTCAACTATTTTGTTTAAAACTTCCGTAATAATAAAAACTTCCTAACCACCTCGAATGAGATACAAGAATAATCTAAATATTCTTGGCGATCTCCTAAGAGATATAAAATTTGCGTCGCTTAAAATATGATATTAAAGGAGTATATATTCATATGACATAGTCATATAAGTTATACATCTTTCTTTTTTTTAAATAAAAACTATATCTACCTAACTTTACCTCGATTTGAAATGATGGATCATATGGTTATCGGTTGTATTGAATTTCAATAGGATATATGAGTAGTCATTTGGTTGCAAATTAGTTTTTCATAAATATACTGAGTGAAGGGTATCAACCTAGGGATTCTCTAATAGATGTGTCGAGATGATACAACTCTTAGAAAATCAAAGCATTGTCAAAACCCATAATCCTTCGGATATCGGTGAGGCTACTACCCAACCATACTTAAGCGTGATTCAACATAGTTTTAGACCGATATGGGTTGTTTTTGTTAAAAACTACACAATAATGTAAGAAATAAACACCGAATATTATAATATGCAAATTAAATTCATTCAGGAGGTCTTATTCATGATTGATGATTTACATATATAGATCAATTAACCCCTACAATGGTGGAGTCAAACATGATCTTCAATCCCTACATAATCTCAACCCCATCTCCTAATATCTCTCTAACATCCCTTTATTATCTCACACAACTTTAGCTACGTGAGTTGTTCTCACAACTCACCAATATAATTAAACTATTACAACATTATATGAGTTGTTTATATCACAACTCATATATTACAAATACACAAAATATTAATGTTCACACTAACATATAAATTCCTAACATTCACCCCCTTAGTGTGAACATGGGGCAAAGTGGAACTAAAACCAGAATCGTATGCCACCGCATACTTTTAGGTTTGCATACTATTATCTGAATCTTATTGTCTGGATCTTGCTGCACATGACCATTACTATGAAAAGAACGCATCCAAAATTTATCCCATGTGAACAAAATGAGGTCATTTCACTGGCCAATCATCTTCATAAAGAAGTACAAAAATCATAGGATCTCTACATTCGGAGGATTTCTACAATTAGCTACCTTCCTAAACAATTATTTCAAGTATTCCACACCATATCACAACACGTTCAAGAGATTACATTAGGAATTCTCACATATTCAAAGCAAACAGGCACAAATATTATGTTCTTATTCTGCATATCAAAGAAAACACACAACTAAAAATGAAGTCACCATAGAAAAATGTGGCCCCGTCGTTGGTGACTGACGAGAGGCATTGATCGCCTCCTTCCTCCGTTGCCTCCATCCTCCATCTGAAACTACTTAGTTACTCAGAAAATTTGAAAATAAAGCTCAATATGAAATACCCCCTCAATTTGAACTTGGTCATCACATACAAGCAAAAATACGACCAATAAAAATACGGGCAATTTTGTTTTTACAATTTTCCTAATAATCACCTAAATGACACTTTTAGACTCAATAATAATCATTGACTTTGAAAATTATATTTTACTCTTAAAAACATGACACAACATAACAAAATTACTTATAACAATATAAATCAACATAAAAAAATTAATAATTAAATTAAAAATGCCATAGACCATATAATTAAAAAATGGCTTACTTGAAAATATACCCGAAAATTTTTAATGACTTAAACTCTTTAACTTTTAAAAATAAAAACTTGAACCATATAATTAAAATCCTCACCAAATAAAGTAAACTTTAAAAAATTTACACTTTTGACATGTTTAACATAATATCCACTTAAAAAAATTACCTTTATCAAAATAAAACAAAACTATGACTTTTTTTAAAGGACAAAACTTTATAATGTCACCGTAGACATTGTATACATGGATTTTGATAAAATAAATTAAAGACTTTGAATTTTTTTAAAGTAAATTTTCACGTATTGGTTTCATATATGAAAAGATTTGTTTTTTAAGACTCGTACAACATACAATTTCACTTAATCTAACAAAGTATAATAAATGACTCTAAATAAAACTATAAAACCAATCCTAGAACGTAAATACTAAAAAAAAAAAACAAAACGAAACCAATGTAATAGTGAACCAAATATGAGCTATAAGACTGCAAGTTACAAAGATTAAGAAATATCTCGTTGAAAATGCAGTAATATGCACATGGGACAAAAGATTATTCATAATCCTCTTTCGCCTTCTCGAAATCGGTTTTTACTTGCAAGACCTCTAGAAAAACAAGACCCGTGGGAACCACCTCCTCACACATTGAGGATACCTGATAGAGTCAATGAATATCTAACTGCATGGAGAAAAACTACATGGTCGGTCTAATATCCATACTAGTATGACTGGTGTCGGCCTTCCTCAAAAGAAATGACAACAAATTTTTAAGTGCCCATTTTCCAATGATAAATGACCAAGGTAACTTCTCCAAAGCAATATACGCACAGGTGCATCACAGCTGAATGGATGACAGTGATGATAAAAAATTAGATTAGTAATACCTTAAAAATTTTGAACTCGAAGATTATTATTCCAATCAAAATTCATCAATATTGTGGTAATAAATAAGGGTTGGCCCTCAATGTATTATCAAATCATCTTACCACTTATAATAATTCATCCACCACTCAACCTTCTCTGATACCAGTGTTAAAAACTACACAATAATGTAAGAAATAAACACTGAATATTATAATATGCAAATTGAATTCATTATTGAGGATGTCTTATTCATGATTGATGATTTACATATATAGATCAATTAACCCCTACAATGGTGGAGTCAAACATGATCTTCAATCCCTACATAATCTCAACCCCATCTCCTAATATCTCTCTAACATCCCTTTATTATCTCACACAACTTTAGCTACATGAGTTGTTCTCACAACTCACCAATATAATTAAACTATTACAACATTATATGAGTTGTTTATATCACAACTCATATATTACAAATACACACAAAATATTAATGTTCACACTAACATATAAATTCCTACAGCTTTATATGAATTCTAAACAACATGCAATAGATCATGCATATGGCATGTATTTAAATCCCTATACTCCAAATAGTAATATCATATCATAACTTTTGCACTCAGTAACAATCTAGGTTTTTGTCAAAGTTTGGAAAACATTCAACCTATTTTAAAACTCATGGCCTTATAAAATGGTATTATTATAATGAGGAAGGAAGGAATAATCTAAGGACACAATCCTATAATTCACACCCAGTTCACATACCACAAGAATGATTCAAAATCAACAATGATAAAATGATAAATACATTTCGTTTTGTATTTCTTTATCAAATATTTTTGTTTAATTTCATATTTAATAATAGATTAGTACTAGAGAGAGATAAAACAATATTATATTCTATATTCCATAATAATAAAATAGATTTTAGGTTAGATACTACATGATAGCTAATGATAACATGATCATTATTTTTATCCCTAAAATCTCATATAAGACTTGTGATAACAACTCGGTTCCATATTTGGAAATCATTGGTAAAATCACTCTTACATTTTTTGAAAGAAAGTTCCTTTCTATGCCACGTATGCTTATGCGTTTCCTACATACCTCCAAGGAAAAAAAAATTCAAACCGTTAAACTGCTGATTTACATTGGTGCATTCCATGTCGGTCAAAGAGTCATAAGCCCCTAAATGAGTTTGAGTATAAATCTAATTCCATAATAAAGTCAAATAGTGTCAATGTTGTGTTCAAAGAAATAGTTTTTCATTTTTTCATAAAATTTTCCTCATGTGAAAAAGACTAGATTTCTCATTCATTTTTAGTTGACCACTAGATACAAAGAACTCAGTTGTACTAGTATTATACTAGAACAACAATAGAAAGTCATAAATAACTTACACGACATCTAGTTAGGAATAACTTGGTTAATTTTCATCATGGTTTAGCCACTAAAACATACATTATCAGCTGTTGATTGTTTTTCCTTTTCCCTTTAGGAAATTTCATTATAATAGTTGTCTCCTACTCATCCTAGACATCCTTTAGCTGTTCCCGATTTGACCACGTTCATTTTTACTACATGCAACATTATTGTGCACATTCTTACTTGTTACAACATGTTTTACCATTGTTTTGTTCTTGGAAGTCCACATTTACTTGCATATCTTTTCTATCACCTTTTTCCTAAAATTCAATGGTGAAGAAGAGCTAATTCTCTTATTATATTATCATATTATGAGTTTGAATTGATTGCAGATTTTGTTTTATCCTTTTGGACATTATGAACACTATTTTCACATTTATACAGTCCACACCTATCTACTTCATCTACCCTTTTTGGGTTTAATTTCATATTGGATTATAGTTATAAAACCTACCATCAAAGATATTTCAATAATCTAGCGATTCCCTCATTGATAATCACCAATCGTTCAAGTTAATTTACCTTGAGTGATCATTTCCACTCATTCCCAACTGCTCAAAGGAAACTATCTGGGTTCGATTATCCTAAATGATTGTTAGAATTTTTATCTAACTTCTTAACCACCGAACCTATAGTATAATACGGTGCGAATCATTTTCCATACTATATCCTTCACATATCCATTTTATTTTGTTAACAATGTAAAATGTTTAATTAGCGTAAGGACCCATTAAGTCCAAGAGCTGCAACCTTCATCTCTTATACCAAAATGTAACACCCTCATTACACTTCAACAAACTAAGGGTAATTTTATTTTATAAACCATTAGTTTTTTTTTATTAAGGGAAAATAGTTTTGAAGGGACTATACCCTGTAAACAAAAGGGCTCAAAAGCCGGATAGTAAAGATGAGAGAAATGCCCGAGAGAAGGGAAAAGCAATAACCAAGGAAGGCTCAATAGCCAAATATTACAATATAGGAGAAAAAGGATTCAAACGTACAAAGATCTAGAAAAAGAAGGCAAGATCAAAAATAAACCAAAAGAGAAACAACATGAAGAGCCCCGCCAAAAACAGCTCAGAACCACTCGATGACAACCACATCACGGCCAAAAACAAAGATCACAACAGCCCATTACTTGATGGCTCTATCAATTTTGGTCTTGATAGCTCAGTGACATGAAGAAGGCAATGGCGGTGGCACGAGAGGAGTCTTGCAAATCTGCTTGGGCAATTGCAATGTCCCTTTTCTCTTTAGGGCCCCATATTTCCTCATTAATCCCACTTAAATCAGTAAACAATGTGGACATGTTGTCAATGAAATTATAAATGCTTTTGAGGGCATAATATGCAGTCATTTCAGCTTTTAGCATTCCCAATCTGCCATCTAAGGACTATAGTTTCTTGAAGACTTCCCCAATAACCCCCTCTTCCTCCTCACTTTGAAGGATCCTTTTACCCTTAGCTCTTTCCATGTTTTTTATAGCCCCTTTGAGCTCTTGTATCTCCTTTTCTAATCTGTCCACCCTATCTAGCAATTCCTCCTCTTTGGGCTCCTCCACCGGCTTGCTAATATGTAGGAGGTTTTCAGCTAGTTCCAAGTCTTTGTGGCTCCTTAGGACCCGTTGGGAAGCAAGGATTTTAGCTTTGAGGCTCTTGCTTTTCTTGCTGGAGACAACATCTTCATTCTTTCTTTTTAGCAGGGGGAGTGGGAGCAGTGTGGGCAGGTGGAGGTATGGAGGAGGGAGGTGGGATAGGATTCACGGGAGGGCAGCTGGAGAAATGGTGGTGAATCAAGAGGATAAGGCCCTAGTGCAAAGGGATAACCCTAGAGTGGCTTTGAACTTCCCTTATAGATTTCTCCAGAGAGTTAATCAAATAGTGAGGAAAGCTGATAATGTTATTTCTACGAAAATGATTTAGAAAAATCAGATGCTTTTGAGGTATAGTCACATATCTTCCTTCAAGGGTAACATACCTTACCACCATTTTGGCCAGTTCATCAAAAGGTTCAGGGATCGACACCACCTTGAGGCCAGCAATCACGAACTCAAGATTCTCCCCCTCTTCCAGAAATTTCTTGGTTTCCACCTCCCTGTCTACCTTCTTATTGAAGAATTTTGTGCCTTCCAGGCTAAGGCCCGTGATCTGAGCTATGAGCTCTTCCGTGATTTCCATTTTCATGTTACTATATTTGACTATTCTATTCTTCCAACCCTAGGTGAATTTGATAGAGATGTCTTGGTCGAAGCCTTGGATCCTTTCAATGAAATTAGACAGGCCCCGATTTGCAGGTAATCCCAAAGCTCCGTGTTCTCTTTCCACTCAGGATTGTGGGTCGGTTCGGTTTTGCATGGTGGCCCCCCCATGTTTCCTCTGCTCCTTTTCCTGTTCTCAACGGTAAAATAGCTACCAATGTGTGGGATAGGCCGAACTTTGATTTTGGTATTTGAATCTTTCCTTCCCATGAAAGCCGGTTTAATTATTATGCTACACTTGTTATTATTGCCCCGCTCCTCGGCTTTCCTCCTATGCCAAGAAATGATGATAGTCCAGCCCGCACAGATCACAACAATCATCCAAATATTTTGTGATGTCATCATCATGTACTTGGGGATCCGCACATTAGCATCTAAAATATAGCCGTTAGTTATGATTTTCACTACCATGTAGATCAATGATAATGGCTTTATTGACATGAGCGGGCAGAACATCCCCCCCAATCCAAGTTTGAAAGGGATTATTAACACCAAAGTTAGCCAAACTGTCAGCGACCCTATTTCCTTCCCGGTAGGTGTGGGTGATTTGGACCTTTTCAAATCTTTTACATATATCAATAGCTTCCTCAATATAATCCCTAATAGACCAGCTGGGGTGTTGCTTTTTATTCAGAAGATTGATAATATTTAGAGAATCACCTTCAATTATGATATTTGGAATATTACAATCTCTGGCAAGTCTAATACCCCAAAGAGCCACCATGGCTTCGGAATAATGATTAGTCTGTCTGCCCATTCTCCCAGAAAAATTAGCAACATAACAACCTCTTTGATCCCTGATGATTCCCCCTCCTCCAAAGTCACTTGGATTTCCCTTAGAGGCCCCATCAAAATTTAACTTGTGCAATCAGTGGGGGGTTTAATCCATCGAATTGTGTTTTTTCGAGTACCATTGTTATTTCTATTGTTATAAACCATTAGTTAACTTGATGCTTTCAATGATTATTAGCATGTAAATGATTAATCCGACATACTAATTATGTTTACGGAATCCCTTAATTATTTTTATGTTGCAATGATTAACATTATTACTTAAATCAACACTAAGTAATCCAATATAAATTAATATTCCATAATCCATCTTGACAACCTGTGATAACCATGTGCATTTACATGAGTTCTAGATCCTTCCTGATCCACCTTCAATGCTCCATATGATCCGATATACATTGTATATCTTTGGTTAGAAATTTTTGTAGGTACAAATATCATATACATAGCGTGAGCTAGTGAAGCATGTAATTACAACACTACAAATCAAAACACAATTAAAATAAGAAATGGTGAATATACAATGCAATCAATCCTTTGCACCATTGTGGCTATAATTTTCCACCATTGTGTTAGCAAGCCTAGTTTCATGACTGCATATAAGAAACTCAAAACTTGTCTTCCTTTCACCGCATAACCATCTCAACATAGTATCAAGATTATTTTCCATTTTCTTAGTATTAAGTTTACAGTTAACCATTTTAATTTATTCATTTCCAATAAGGTATGGTTTCCTCCTAAGGATAGGTTGGCCAAGTTTTATTACGGTATTCAATTCACATTAGAGGTATACAGTGATCTCATTGAGTCACTAAAGGAAGTATGTACCTCTTATCCCATGATCGTAACACTATATCAATCTACGATCATGAATTAGGTTTAGGAAAGTGTAATAATAAAAAATTTCATATCATTAATTCTCATTATTACAAATTTATACATTTAAGTTTGCCTAAGCCGGATATAAAAATTATACTATTTCATGTATTCAAAATGTACCTTCGTACTTTGTTCCACATCATCATAACTATTTTCTCACTAAAGTACGGTGACATAAAGTACGATCTTACGATGATATGAAAATATCATAAAAGTGTAAGTTGTTATTGAAAAGGCAACAAAATGTATCTTCTTGTTTCATACATAAAAATAAATTTTATCATTATGTTAATATGTGTTTAACAATTACATCAAAATTACTTATCTCTTTTAGTATACTTTGCATAATTTATTTTTATTTTAATGTTTTTGTGATCCATTCAATTGATCATATTGACATCTTGTAATAGTTGTATTATCTTAATCAAACATCAATTCACATTGAACAATTTGTTGTTAAAAAATGATAAAACACTTATTTTAAATAACAACCATAATGAAAGAAAATAATCATATTGTACTTACAATATTGCATTCATAATCTACTTTAATTTTGGAATTATAATATTTCTGTAAAACACAAGAACGTTATAAAAACAACATCATATTTTCATATAATGGAGGTTGAAACCTTTTTATTAAATTACATAATGATATTGTAATCGATAAAAAAATACAACATGCCTTTAAATACCTTATTGATTTCCGAAGTAATACTTTCACCTTTGATCAAATATAAGTTAATTTATTACATCATATAAATCAGTATTATTATATAATTTTAGCGGGCAGGGGAGGCCGGGTGTGCCAGGAAAATTGTCTTTTCATTTCATCAAATTGGTGTGTTCTTGGTGATATTCATCCTTTGGAGGCACATATAAGCACATCTAGTGATTTAGTTTAGTCCAAAATACCCCCTCTCTGAAATTGCAGACCTTTCTTTCATCCATCTCCATTCATCTTTCTTTCCACGTCTCTCATTCTCCTTCATTCTATGAAGTTGTGTAATCATGACTTCATTCCCACAAGTATAATTCACACTTTCAGTGGTATCATCAGTATCCAATGAACTTCACGCTTTCTCCAAACCAAGCATAACCAATTTCAAAGTCATTATGCCGACCCAAATGAGCAAAGCCAAAACCCATTTGGCTATGAGATTAATCAAAGACACGATTACACATTTAATGACTACAGTTAATTAGATGATGCTAGTCTACTACAGAAGATATCACAAATAGATACAAGCATGGTTCGATATCGGGATACAACACAAATGGAGGAATTCAAAAAGTACGGGGCACCTTGACCATGGATTGGCCTTGTTCCTCGATAATATAGCTTGCAGGAGAGTCTTTGCTTCTTAGAAGAAAAATTGCCTTCACTTATGCAGTGGATTAAAGGTATTGAAATATATGGGAAAAACATGAGACATCCTTTTCGATGGGTGGGTCAATCACCAACTCTTTGTTCATATCTCATCCCACCCCACGTTTCTGTAGTTCCCACACTTTACACACACAAATACAACAATAAAATACCAGGATAATTTTTTTTTGACTTACATTGCTCACTACACACAACACAACGTGAGCTTCAAGTATAGAACTCGACTCGCATACGAAAATCACAAAAATCATCGACTCACATAGACACATGAAAATGACGTAGGCATGCTGACGCTACACTTTTCCCAATGGAAGGTTACTAGTAAAGACCCAACCACAAGAACATGGCTTCAGGAATGGTGAATCCCACAACACATCATTTCTTTAAAACAATTTTTGGTTAAAGTTAACATTCCAAGGACATTATGAGCAAGGATGAATTTTCTTGTTTGTCCACCTACATTTTCTTAAGCTTATTCCGTGGTTGAAAATACAATTCAACCTTCTCAAGTTAGCTTCTTATACTTTATATAAATTTCCATAACTGACATGCATTTTTGGCATAAATCAAATTGCATACAAAGTACTTAATTATCTTATTATTATGTTAAAAATATTCTTCTCCAATGTTTATTTGAAGTCTACAGTTTTACCCTTACAACTCAAACGAAAGTGACTTGATGTCCAAAACGCAATAAAAGGATTTGACAGAGATTTAGATATAGGGTATATTTTTACCAAAAACATTCCTCGATTCACACTATATTTATTTCCCTACCATTGTTATTATAATTTGAAAACTTATTAAATTCCCATAAGATTTATATATATTTATATATGCATATCATTTGTTTTCTCAAGGTTTGGTCGCACCAAGGTAACTTATATTATTTTCAACGCATGAAATTTTTTAATTAAGTTATAAAGACTCCAAGATTGACCTTAGTCCTAAACTCCAATCTCGTGTGTAGCATTTATATAATATGCTCTTACGTCGCACTAAGATCTCGTTCCTAGCGTTGATTTGAAATCAGGAGTTACATAAGTATTTGACTAACATCTTCAGGGTAAGCAACGAGAAGGATTGTAACTATACATGAACCACATTCAAGAAAATACCAAGAGGTTATTTTGATAGAAACCAAGGTAGCACCACTTAATCCTTCCTTCTAACAAGGGCTCATAAGGTGACTTCCAAGGAAATCTTCACCACACAGCCTGGTGTCAGACCTGAAGAGAGGATATTATTCTCGCGAATGCCAAATCTAGAAGTAAACCGCATACTGGATAGGTTGGAGCATGACATTCCTAAATATGGGTTCGCAACAATGTCGACATAAACACTATGACGGTAAACTCCAATGAGGGGTTTTATTGACCTAACCTATGAGGTCTCATCGAGTGCAAAGTTTAAGGTCATTCTTTGGTTTTAAATTTCTTATATGGTAGAAAGGGATCACACATACAGGAAAGTTATGCACGAATATTTTATTAGGGTTGAGTGTTCCCATTAAAACTCATTATTGTGTTTGCAAGGTAAGAAGGTAACCCAATAATTAATTTAATCATTTATTAAATACTGAGAAGGTACTACAATGTATTAACTTCGATTTCAATTTACTAAGTATAAATCAAACCCTTTTTTCCATACACAACTAAAAATCAAATTGAACTGGTGAGTACATGCACATTTCTTAAGTTATCCCTAAAACTAGCATCTCATGCATATTAACAAATTTCAATTATAACTTTTATGTATCAACAGACTACATTAAAAAAATATTCATTTTACAATGACCTATAAAAATTACAATAATAATAATTAAATTACACATCGACTTTTTGTCATCATTCTTCCATCCCTGTAAAACCCACGTGAGCAAGATATCATCGATAAATCGCTGGCATGGTATCCACCTAATCAATCATAATTATCATTTTTCAGTTTCCCATTTACATCGACAATAATTACAATATGCAATTGAAATAAAAAAGTCTAGAAACATGTATTCATTGTATTTCATTTTTCTTCATTTTATAAACCGGGAGAGACAAAGAGAAAGGAAGAGAGAGAAAACATCATTTTGCCAAAGTTCTAATACACACAACAAGTTTCATTGTAGTGTTTTTAAATAGTTATTTACGTGTGTTAAAAGTTTCGGGGGTGATTTGGTAACCCTATGAGGGTCTGAGTTTTCTACTTATACATTTTCTCACTAGCTACAAAACATACAAACGAGCTCGGAGGCTAAGAAAATACTTCCAAAAGTTATCTCCCAATGACCACGCACACCACAACTATCTTTCTACGTGTCCCCAGATATACCAGGAGTTCATAGAATCGATGGAATTGAAAAAAGAGCGAACCGTTTGCGTTTGACTACAAATTTTCTCGGGGCTACTAGTCGTAGTTGACCCATTGTAAAATGACAAAAGTTAGCTCGAGGGCCCAGAAAACCACGTCCAAAGATGACGTTCGATGGAGGAGCATGCAACGAGACATCTCCTACTAGTTCCCCTATATAAGGAGAGTTCATCAGAATCGACGGGACTGAGAACTAGTAAACTATTTTCAAATGGCGACACATTTTCTGGAGTGACAAGAAGAAATTGGTCCAGTTTGACCTCATCAAACTGTGACAGGGGCCTATAAAATGGCTTCGCCAAACTATCCCAAAAATTTCTCTTTCCTATCTTGAATGTTCCATACATTTTTCTAGTATAAACACTAGAGCGTTTTCGAAGACGTAACGTGATTTCTCTTTCCGTGTTTCAAATGGTGGTCCCAAACGAAAGCCAACTTTCTAGTTTTAACAACTCTCTCTTTTGTTGTAAACCGGTGTAACAAGGCTCCTAAAAGATCGTCAAAAGGATGTCATATGATCGTTTAGGTCAAGCCAAAAGTCAAGGCGACTCCTCATATACCAAGGTACATGAATGAAACTTCACATCTCATTTCCAAATTTGCGAAGGGTACTTAGTGAGTCTCAGAAAGTTGAAAAATTTAACTATTTTCGAGTAGGAAGAAGGTGAACTTAATTAATGGAGAGTGAAATTTGTCTAGTCGTTAAAACAATATTGAAGTGATCAAAAGGGGTAAGATTTTTCTAGATCATCTCGAAGCGAGGGTGATAGTTCATGTTTTAAAGTAGGCGAGTTATAATGGCTTCGAGAGTTGTGACACGACACTTTATTGTTTTGTAATGAGTTGAAGGAACATTTAACTGTATTACAAAAAAATCCCATAATTTTAAAATTCTATTTAGTTGCAAACGAGAACTAAAACATGAAAATTAAGAGAGATAAGGGAAGAAGAACCATGCCTGGAGAACGAAGTCGGTCGAAGTTGTAGGCTTGGGTTCAGTCTCTTGCTTGGGAACTTCGTCAACCAGTCCTCGAGCATCCTCAACTCCACCATTTTGCAATACACGTCTACCAGGGAAGTTGCATTGCAAACAAAAACATCTTGTTTTCTATGCCTTGATGGTTTTCCATGCTCAATTCTAAAGCTCTTATTTTTGCACATACGGAGAGGATCTTTGATAGAGGTTGTGGAATTTGGCTTTATACGTACCCATTGAATTTGCTTGAAGGTTTCCAAGGCCTTTTAAACCAACTCATTTTTATTTTTATTTTTACACCTCCTGCAAATCAATGTTGCCCATAAACCACATTCCTTTCAGGCATTTCTGAACCGTTTGCATGCTTCCACATTTTCCATACATGTCTATCAAGGCATTCACAACTATTATATCTGACGAAAACCCACTTTCAAATGTTTTTTTATGAATCTCCATTCCTTTTTCCAAACCTCCATTTTGGTACACCCAGGGAGGATGCTGGCAAAGGTTGTTGAGTTTGGCTTTACCCTGCCAATTGCATTTGCTTGAAAATCTCCATGGCCCTTTCAAGAAGCCCATTTTGTGAGCATCCTGCAATGAATGCATTCCATGAGACCACGTTCCTCTCAGGCATTGTATTGAAAAGGCTGAAAGCCTCATCAAGAAGGCCATTTTGTGCATATCCTGCAATCATTGCAGTCCATGAGAATGCATCTCGTTGTATCATTTTGTCAAACAGTTCCTGGGTTGTGTATGCCTTCACATTTTGCCTACGTGCCAAACTGGGCACTAAAACATTTTCTTGGAAGTTTCAAGGGCCTTTCAAAAACGCCTTTGTGCATATCCTACCCTCATGGCATTCCAAGAGCCGCATCTATTTGAGGCATTCTGTCAACAATTCATACGCCTCTTCTACACCTTTGTTCTACGCATACCTGTCTACCAAGGCAGTAGCAACTACAACGTCTGAAAAAAATGCCTCTCCAGTTCCTGATCTTGGCAGCTATCCACACGGGTCCCAGAGCTCATTTTTTGATGCGATCGAGAGGATCTGGTGGCATAGGCCGTAAAAAAGGAGAACATGGAAAATCCATGGGGTGACATTTGGCGAGGCATCTCCTTGAAGGAAACAAGAAAACACCCAAAGAGCATTGATTTGAGTAAAAAGGACTGCAAACCACCTTTCTTTTAGGCATTTGCGCAGAACAAAATTGGAGTTTCCCCCCCATGGCGGCAGCAAATGCATCCTCCTCTCTACACAACTAAAATGATGGAAGGAAACCCCATTTCTGCCCTAATTCGCCCTAAGAGAAAAATCACGGATTTTTGATTTTATTTTTAATTTCTTTTAAATTTTTTTATCTATATTTATTTATTTTTATTTATTTTTGTTTGTTTGTTTTAACTAAGTAGGAATGCAAGCCACGAAGCGAGGTAAAATATTGATGATCACAATTAATGATGATCGCCCTATTCATAATAACAACACAATTTTATTAATAATAATAATAATAATAATAATCGCACCTCTACACTATAAAATATAATATTATTATAACATTATTTTTATGATTTTACGGCTTAAAATAATGATACTAATTATTAATCCTATTAATGTGGACGACCTGACGAACTCGAAGAGCCAAGAACCAAATTTTCTTTTAACCGTATAACTGTCCATGACGCTACGAGGTCCACAGCTTGGGGTGTCGACAATGACTCGAAAGGAAAGAAGGAGAGGGAAGGTGAAGAATCTTCACTGCGACCTAGACAAGGTCAACAACGGTCAACGAGAGCACATGCACACCAGTCTCCCAAGCTTAGAAACAAGGTCGTCATGCCAGGAACAGGGGAAACATCTGACAGGGCATTACATTCTCCTCCCCTTAAGAAAGCATCGTCCTCGATGCAACATACAATGAAGAAGGAGAAATGGTAAACAATAAGGAACAACTAAGGTGAAGGCACACGCTAAGGTTAAGATTTCAGACCCAAAAGCACGGTCACGGGGTGGCCCTAGGAACAATTGGTAGAAATTTTAATTTTCAAGGTTCTATGAAGATTGGCAGTTCTCTCTTATTCGTTGTTTCATTAATCTCTCTCCATTAACATTATTCTTAATTCAAGTCCTTTAATTTTTATTTTTATTTTTAATTTATTTTATTCATTCCTATGGGTTTCCATCATGAACTACAGTCATAACACCCTACTAGGGTCATACATAACACCAAATTTTCACAACATACTTTCACGATCATACCACATCACAAGGGTTTCACCAAACCATGGAATGACAAAGCAAGTAGATCACATAACAATTAATTTTCAACAATTACATTCTAGACATAGATCTAGTACACACACATGACTAACAAACAGAATCAACACGCTAAAACATATACAATGGGTATCACATGACTCACAAAAATCCATGACTATAACGACATAGTTCCAATCTAATATCGATATTCCATACCAACCAAGGGGAGAGTCACGCCACCAATCATAACAAAGTCTAACCAGACTCACAAGAGGACACATAACTCACTATACCAACTCCACACATAACAAGGCATCATGAAACAACTCCAGATATCTCCAAAAGCAATAGAATGCAACTCCATATACCTCCCCAAAACATCACCAAATAATCTCCATATACCTCCCAAAGAGAAAGAAACATAGTGTCAAAACCAAGTTAGGGCACTCAACCATAGAGCCCCATCCAGAATAACAGGTCACTCAACCATAGAGTGCCATAAGAAATAATATCGGGTCTCTCAATCATAGAGGCCAATCTCCTTTCTCCTTTTAATGAGGTCGGGTCACCCTATTGCCCTGGACACATAGAGTCCCGTCACCCCCAACCCAAGTGACATAATAACTCGTGGTTCAACAACCCGATATTTATCTATAACTCCTTGGGGCATACCCCCATACAATGAAGTGGGTCCATAGGTTCAACCACTCCATGGTTAACCCCATGACCCTAATCCAACACATTACGGCATTAGAACCAGCATAACAATCCAATCAAATGCCAAGTGGAAAAATCGAAAGCCTTGGGCTAGGCTAAAAAACTCTCAAATATGAAAACAAAGTTTTAAAAACCAAGAAAAACAAATGGCTAATTATCCTTGGTTAGTGCAAAATCCAAAAGTTAATGCAACAATCAAATAAATGCCCAAAATATAAGAACATGTCAATCAAGAAAACAACTGATTTTTGCGAAAAGAGAAAGATTAATTTACGAATAAAATACGTAACGAGAAAATAACACATCACAATCACTATGTGGCCTCATACCGCCACCAAAGGGGTACTCATCGAGTTTACGGCACTCGAAAATCAAGCCTCACTCATGAAAATATACATGTAACTAGAAATGAGTATACCAAATAATGTATCTGTCATCATCTCTACCTGAATCATACTCCAAACTCCCACAAGGATCAACATAGTCAAAATCACATAGGATTATTCAATGAACAATCCAATAGGAAATAACAAGGGACACAAGGTTGCATAAGTTGAGCCTAAGGTGGTGTGCACCCTGATATACCGAGCAAGCTCAAAGTATACTAAACAGATAGAAGTGGTTTTTCAATCTATGTAAGACTCCACTTCCTCACTCGTACTCGGCTCAAGATTATGAAAACCTAGTCCACGCCTCCTTTCTCCACACATACACTCTCAATATTTCATCCCCTTAGGGTCGTCTAGTGTAGGGTCCACGACATACACATAACTTCATCACTAACACAATGTTAATTCACACACAACAACCATAACATATTACGCATGGTTTATATACAGGGTAGATCAAAATCTTACATTCACCAGGTGTAATACATCACTTTACCACATTATGCACCCAAGGTGCAATCACTACACAATAGGGTTCATAGGCTCACTGTATGCCCCTATATCACAACATGAATCATTACATATTACATAAATCATACATACGATGGACATAGTAACATCACAACATAACATTCATTTACTACATACAAAGTGATACACACCTTTCTTCAAAACATGGTAAAACATCATGATACCATTCAATTCACTTTACATCAATCCAGTCATACAACATATCGACACACCCACATATCACAATATGCCACAATGCTCCAACACCCCGTCATCCACATTAGAATTCTTTTCACACATTCCAAGTAGTAATTCACACGTGGACTCTTCATAGAATCCACACGAAGGAGAGAGAATACTCCCATCCCCAACACATCAACAAGATAACAAAAGTGCACTAAGTGACATACACCTCATGTGCGTTCACACTATCACAATTACGACATAGATCACATCACTCTTAAAACACATTACTCTTCCAATATTTATCACCATCATGAAACACCATCACCATCATGCAACCCGTCATGAAACACCATCACTATCATGAAAAATAATCACAAATCCAATCCATCCTAGAGGTTCGAGAGCATGAACCTCCGCTCTAATACCACATGTAGTGCCCACACTTTACACACACAAATACAATAATAAAAAAACCAGGATAAATTTTTTTTTGACTTACATTGTTCACTACACACAACACAACGTGAGCTTCAAGTACAGAACTCGACTCGCATATGACAATCACAAAAATCATCAACTCACATAGACACATGAAAATAATGTAGGCAAGCTGATGCTACACTTTTCCCAATGGTAGGTTACCAGTAAGGACCTAACCACAAGAACATGGCTTCAGGAATGGTGAATCCCACAACACATCATTTCTTTAAAACAATTTTTGGTTAAAGTTAACATTCCAAGGACATTATGAGCAAGGATGAATTTTCTTGTTTTTCCACCTACATTTTCTTAAGCTTATTCCATGGTTGAAAATACAATTCGACCTTCTCAAGTTAGCTTCTTATACTTTATATAAATTTCCATAACTGACATACATATTTGGCATAAATCAAATTGCATACAAAGTACTTAATTATCTTATTATTATGTTAAAAATATTCTTCTCCAACGTTTATTTGAAGTCTACAGTTTTACCCTTACAACTCAAGCGAAAGTGACTTGATGTCCAAAATGCAATAAAAGGATTTGACGGAGATTTAGATATAGGGTAGATTTTTACCAAAAACATTCCTCGATTCACACTATATTTATTTCCCTACCATTGTTATTATAATTTGAAAACTTATTAAATTCCCATAAGATTTATATATATTTATATATGCATATCTTTTGTTTTCTCAAGGTTTGGTCGCACCAAGGGAACTTATATTCTTTGCAACGCATGAAAAAGTTTAATTAAGTTATAAAGACTCCAAGATTGACCTTAGTCCTAAACTCCAATCTCGTGTGCAACATTTATATAATATGCTCTTACATCGCACTAAGATCTCGTTCTAGCGTTGTTTTGAAATCAGGAGTTACATAAGTATTTGACTAACATCTTGAAGGGGTACGCGACCGGAAGGATTGTAACTATACATGAACCACATTCAAGAAAATACCAAGAGGTTATTTTGATAGAAACCAAGGTAGCACCGCTTAATCCTTCCTTCTAACAAGGGCTCATAAGGTGACTTCCAAGGCGATCTTCACCACTCAGCCTGGTGTCAGACCTGAAGAGAGGACATTCTTCTTGCGAATGCCAAATCTAGAAGGAAAACGCATACTCCAGATAGGTTGGACCATGACATTCCTAAATATGGGTTCGTGAAAATGTCGCTAGACATAAATACTATGACGGTAAACTCCAACGAGGGTTTTATTTACCTAACCTATGAGGTCTCATCAGGTGCAAAGTTTAAGGTCGTTCTTCGGTTTTAAATTTCTTATATGGTAGAAAGGGATCACACATACAGCAAATTATGCATGAATATTTTATTAGGGTTGAGTGTTCCCATTAAAACTCATTATTGTGTTTGCAAGGTAAGAAGGTAACCCAATAATTAATTTAATCATTTATTAAATACTGAGAAGGTACTACAATGTATTAACTTCGATTTCAATTTACTAAGTATAAATCAAACCCCTTTTGCCATACACAACTAAAAATCAAATTGAACTGGTGAGTAGATGCACATTTCTTAAGTTATCCCTAAAACTAGCATCTCATGCATATTAACAAATTTCAATTATAACTTTTCTGTAACAAGAGACTACATTAGACAATTATTCATTTTACAATGACCTATAAAAATTACAATAATAATAATTAAATTACACATCGTGTTTTTGTCATCATTCTTCCATCCTGCAAAACCCACGTGAGCAAGATATCAGCGATAAATCGCTAGCATGGCATCCACCTTAATCAATCATAATTATCATTTTTCAGTTTCCCATTTACATCTGACAATAATTGCAATATGCAATCGAAATAAAAAAAGTCTAGAAACATGTACTCATTGTATTTCATTTTTCTTCATTTTACAAACCCAGGAGAGAGAAAGAGAAAGGAAGAGAGAGAAAACATCGTTTTGCCAAAAGTTCTAATACACACAACAAGTTTCATTGTAGTGTTTTTAAATAGTTATTTACATGTGTTAAAAGTTTCCAAGGTGATTTGGTAACCCTACGAGGGTCCGCAGTTTTGTACTTATACATTTTCTCACTAGCTACAAAACGTACAAACGAGCTTGGAGGCTAAGAAACTACTTCCAAAGGTTATCTCCAAATGACCACGCACACCACAACTATCTTTCTACGTGTCCCCAAATATACCGGGAGTTCATAAGCGAAGGAATTGAAAAGAGCGAACGGTTTGCGTTTGGCGACAAATTTTAAGGGCTCTGGTCGTGAGTTGACCCGGTTGTAAAATGACAAAAGTTAGCTCGAGGGCCCAGAAAACCACGTCCAAAGATGACGTTCGATGGAGGAGCATGAAACGAGACATCTCCTACTAGTTCCCTATATAAGAAGAGTTCATCATAATCTACGGGGTGATAACTAGTAAACTATTTTCAAATGGCGACACATTTTACGGAGTGACAAGAAGAAATTGGTCGGTTTGACCTCATCAAGCTGCGACCAGGGGCCTCAAAATGGCTTCATCAAAATATCCCAAAAAGTGCTCTTTCCTATCTTGAATGTTCCATACATTTGTCTAGTATAAGCGATAGAGGTTTGCGAAGACGGACGTGATTTCTCTTTCCGGGTTTCAAATGGTGGTCCCAAACGAAAGCCAACTTTCTAGTTTTAACAACTCTCTCTTGTTGTAAACCCGATTGTAACGAGGGATCTTAAAAGAGTGTCAAAAGGATGTCATATGATCGTTTGGTCAAGAAAAAAATCAAGGTGACTCCTCGTATACTAAGTTACACGAATGAAACTTCACATCTCGTTCAAGAGTTGCGAAGGGTACTTAGTGAGTCTCACGAAAGTTACAAAATTTAATTATTTTCAGCGGGAAGAAGGTCAACTAAATCAATGGAGAGTCAAACTTCTCTGGTCATTAAAATGATATTGAAGCGATCAAAAGGGGTAAGAGTTTTCTAGATCATCTCGAAGCGAGGGTGATAGTTCATGTTTTAAAGTAGGTGAGTTATAATGGTTTGAGAGTTTTGACACGACACTTTATTGTTTTGCAATGAGTTGAAGGAACATTTAACCGTATTACAAACAATCCCATAATTTTAAAATTATATTTAGTTTCAAACGAGAACTAAAACAGGAAAATTAAGAGAGGTAAGGGAAGAAGAACCATGCCTGGAGAATGAAGTCGGTCGAAGCCACAGGCTTGGGTTCAGTCTCTTGCTTGGGCACTTCATCAACCAGTCCTCGAGCGTCCTCAGCTCCACCATTTTGCATTACACGTCTACCAAGGAAGTTGCATTGCAAACAAAAACATCTTGTTTTCTATGCCTTGATGGTTTTCCATGCTCAATTCTAAAGCTCTTATTTTTGCACATGTGGGAGGATGCTGACAGAGGTTGTGGAATCTGGCTTTATATGTACCCATTGCATTTGCTTGAAGGTTTCTAAGGCCTTTTAAACCAACTCATTTTTATTTTTTTTTACACCTCCTGCAATCAATGCTGCCCATAAACCACATTCCTTTCAGGCATTTCCGAACCGTTTGCATGCTTCCACATTTTCCGTACATGTCTATCAAGGCATTCACAACTATTATATCTGACGAAAACCCACTTTCAAATGTTTTTTTTTTTGTATGAATCTCCATTCCTTTTTCCAAACCTCCATTTTGGTACACCCAGGGAGGATGCTGGCAAAGGTTGTTGAGTTTGGCTTTACCCTGCCAATTGCATTTGCTTGAAAATCTCCATGGCCCTTTCAAGAAGCCCATTTTGTGAGCATCCTATGCAATGAATGCATTCCATGAGACCACGTTCCTCTCAGGCATTGTAAGGAAAAGGTTGAAAGCATCATCATGAAGGCCATTTTGTGTATATCCTACAATCATTATAGTCCACGAGAATGCATCTCGTTGTATCATTTATCAAATAGTTCACCTGGGTTGTGTACGCCTTCACATTTTTCCTACGTGCCAAACTGGGCAGTAAAGCATTTGCTTGGAAGTTTCAAGGGCCTTTCAACAAATGCCTTTGTGCATATCCTGCCCTCATGGCATTCTAAGAGCCACATCTATTTGAGGCATTTTTTTCAACAATTCATACGCCTCTTCTACACCTTTGTTCTGTGCATATGCACACTGTGTGGAAGGGGAAGTAGCAACTACAACGTCGGCAAAAATGCCTCTCCAGTTCCTTATCTTGGCATCTGTCCACACGGGTCCCAGAGCTCATTTTTGACACGAGAATGAGAGGATATTGGCACGGGTGTAAAAGGAGAACATGAAAAATCCATGGGATGACATTTGGCAAGGCACCTCCTTGAAAGAAAACCAAAAAACGCCCTAAGAGCATTGGTTTGAGTGAAAAGGACTGCAAACCACCTTTCTTTCAGGCATTTGCGCAAAACAAGATTGGAGTTTCCCCCCCATGGCGGCGGCAGATGCACTCTCCCTCTCTACACAGCCAAAACGATGGAAGGAAACCCCATTTCTGCCCTAATTCGCCCTAAGAGGAAAATCACGGCTTTTTGATTTTATTTTTAATTTCTTTTAAATTTATTTATCTATATTTATTTTTTTATTTTTTTGTTTGTTTGTTTTAACTAAATAGGAATACAAACCCTGAACGAGGTAAAATATTGATGAGCACAATTAATGATGATCACCCTATTCATAATAACAACACAATTTTATTAATAATAATAATAATAATAATCACACCTCGACATTATAAAATATAATATTATTATAACATTATTTTTATGATTTTACGGCTTAAAATAATGATAATAATTATTAATCCTATTAATGTCGACGACCCGACAAACTCGAAGAGCCGAGAACCAAATTTTCTTTTAACCGTATAACCATCCATGATGCTACGGGGTCCACAGCTTGGGGTGTCGACAACGACTCAAAAGGAAAGAAGGAGAGGGAAGGTGAAGAATCTTCACTGCGACCTGGACAAGGTCAACAACGGTCAACGAGAGCACACGCACACCAGTCTCCCAAGCTTAGAAACAAGGTCGTCATGTCAGGAACAGGGGAAACATCTGACATGGCATTACATTTACCATATCATACCACTCACGAATGTCGATTTCCCTTATCCATCTCAATCCATTCATCCCACCCATCCCCCTTTTCTTGACCAGCTATACCCCGGATACAAACAAGGAACAACTCCAAATCCAAAAGAAGATGAGTATATGGTAAGACAAGAATCAAATTTAGGGGTTCAAATCATGAGTCGAGTGTTCGAGGGACTATGGACCCCTCCCCATTCATCATCTTCATAAATTAAAGTTTTGGAAGATTTTGGGCCATCAAGATTCATGTTTAAAGGTGGAGCTATACATAATGGAGAATTTTCAAACTCAAAAACCATCATACAAGAGGGGAGACCTTGGCACAATAGGGTGAAGATAAGCTTGATTGCTTATCAGATTTGGGGGGATGTCTTGATGAAGAAGATCACATGGAAATGATAACCTTTGCTACTTTATCAACCCCACAATGAAAGCAGACCGCTACTCATGAAATTTCCCCTAAATCAAATCCAGAGGTTCTAGAAAGGGATATAACTAAAAGTTTTTTCTTTCAATCAAAGAGTTTAGATTTGTCGGTGAAGCTACTAAAAAGGGGAGGAGAAAGAAGATAAGGATGACACCACCTCTACACCAGTCATCAAAGTAGAGGATCAACTATTTGCAGGAACAAAAGGTCTAAAACAACATGCAAATAGCTCCATTTCAAAGAGTATGCAACCATGCCCCATCAAGAGTTCGGCCTCATCAAATCCAAAGGAGAAGCCAACGTCATTCATGCTCACTTTAGAGCATGAGGATAATATTTGAAGCCCCAAGGGTCAGCCACAACACCTCCAACCAAATGATAAACATCTTGAGGAGGTATTCTTTTTGTTTGTTGATACCTTGGGTAGAAGGGTGGGAGGTAATTTTTCACTCTTGTTATAGGCCATAACCATTGCTAAATTAGTTGCATGGTCACACCTTATAATAAAGGGAAGTTATTTTCCCTTCATGTTTAAGTTTTTTTCAATTTTCCCAAGTCTGGTTAGAGTAGGAGTAGGGGTAGATTGCTTTCAAAAAAAGTGCTTTCGCACACTCTACATGTCTCACTTGAGGCATGTATGATTTATCTTTGTATAATCCGTGTCCAGTATTACTCCAATGAAAATGCACCAAACTCTCCAATGTTCATAGTAGGGGAATTCATAGTTGTCTGTAATTGTAAACTTCACTTCAAACAAATGTAGAGCAACTAAAATTTGTCAAGGGAGCAATTTTGCTGATTTTCAATTTTCTACTCTCACAAAACAAGTTGCAGAGTTTCCTTATGAGAGTAGGAAGGTGCAAGGATCAACTAGCAGCTATAGAAGCAAACAATGGTTCTCCAGGACACTTGAAACTAGGTTTATATCAGCTCATATCGAGTTTCTAGGCCCAATGAATAGTGGGAGATTGTGGGTTCATTCCATTTAGCAGGCTAATGGTCCCCATGAGTCACCAAATTGTTATCTAATTTCCTCCCCCGCCCACTAAAATTAGATAACAAGTAGATTCCTGTTAGATTGACCAAGTAAGTTCTAAGATTCTTGCAGATTCGAGTCCCACTAGGGGTCAAGCCTTCGGTGATATGGGAAAATGACTTAGCCGAATCAGCGATAAAAAACTAAATAGAGACAAGCCAATTCGAGAATGTGTAGTGGGCTTGCGGATGGTACCAAGTGTCAACACTCGGGAGCAATTCTAGAAATTGAAATGGGAAATGAAGCCTCAAAATCCCATGGGGCTTACACGTGGAGTCAACTATAAGGGTCCTGCCTAAAAAATGGTCTTCACATTAATATGCGACAAATACATTACTTACCCAAAGAGATATTAGAGGGCTCACGGAAGGTTCCATGTTTGGTGAGCACACATCCAAAAGATACAAAGAAAAGCAGACCCTAGAGATGCGCTTGGCTTCCACGTGGATATTGCAACAAATGGACTCCAAGTTTGAAGAAGGTTGCAAAAATTGGTGATAAAGCTGAATATCACGTATGGGTAATTATAAAACCCATCTAGAATGTTTACAGTCCCATGTAAACATTGCGAACCTACAAATACTCAATTTTTTCACCTGCACTCGAAGGGTCATTTTAGCAGAACAACATAAAAATAGGTTCCACCAGAATCATGAGCCTAGAGCTTGATGCATAACGATGAAAATATATGTAATAAAGATTTGAAAGGATGTTCCTTAAAAAGTGATTCCACTTCAAGGGAGTCGGTTGTAAAATAGTTAAAGATGTATTAAATGGGTATGGATCTCACTCCTTAAATAACAGATCATGGGGAAGCATGAGATAGATTTCAAAAATCTATTTTTGTCACTTCACACCATTTATCATAGCTTACAAGTAGTTGGGAGGCGGTTCCAGAATGATATTCTTATCTTCTTCTCATCCTATATATTATAATGAATTTTTTTCAAAAGGCATCGGGAGTTAGTCAATTCTTCTTTTTTGTCTCAGTTCCTCTTCGTAAAAGGAAGGGGGCTTGAAACTATAGTTTTCTCTTTGAACTTTGTAATAGCACTTTTCTTTCCTCTTATCTGTTGTTGTATTGTGCACATATTTTGGAGTAATATAATATGCCATGTGGTGCATTTTTTCCATCCTTTGCATATCTGTATTGTCTCTGATAGCCTTTATTTCGATGTTGGTATACTGTGCATACTTATGACGTTATTACTAGTTCCGAAGTTGTGCTTAGTAGTTTGAAGTGGTGTTCTATGTGAATCTATATTTGGATTGTGGTGCATTTTTTCCACCCTTTTCATTGTTCACCTTTCCCCATTTTGGGTAGTTAGATTCTTGATTAAAGCATCTTCTTTTGGAATATCGCCTTAGCGATTTTTCGCAGTTTCATTTCAATTTCTACTATCCTTATCCCTAACACAGAGAAGATTCAACTTCTTTATAATCTTGAGGTTACCTTAGGGTGCACGTCCCATGAACCTAAGGTATCCAATGACTCTAACGGTTCATCTACAAAGATAATCGGCAATAAGTACAATATCGAGTCAAGTATGTCATAATCCTGTTCTTTACCCTTTCATATTACTTTTAAAAAACTACAATCTGAAAATAATAATTTATAAATGGTCATCTCTAAAAGCTCGACATGGTTTATCATCTATTTTTTATTCATTTCATTTCAAAATAATAGAACATCTAGTATTTGATTTAATAATATTGGATCAAGTACTTTGTAATTCAATAGGTAAACTCTAATAAAATGATATAATATAATCAAATAGGTTCATATTCATAACATCATTAAACACCATATTACTTGAGCCATATCCATGTTGATTTAACTTAAAACTTAAATCACATTTAAAAACACAATCTACCTTTCAAAAAATAGTATAGATAAGGTGATTGCATCCAAGTTAGCTTTCTCATAAATAATTTTACTAATGAATAATTCAATTTGACTTTAAATTAAATGGTACATCAAATAATGTCACAAACCGCTACACTTAAATAAAATTAAAATTATTGTTTCCCCAAATGGATATAAATCATATTTCCTATGAATGCAACCAACCAAAACCATTATAACAAAAAGGATCATCAACTTGATGAAAATAATTACACTCTTCAATTAACCAATTCCTTTTATTATCAAGCAATTCAAACCAAGCTAATATCTCATGTATTAAAATTACGTATAGCCGATAATAATTTTGTGTCAGTCCTTAGTTACACAAATATTCCAAATCATCAATAGTAACTAATGTTTAACAACTTCATATACTTAGACTTGAATTCCTTAACCAATTTATTTTGAGTCATTCGAGTGACCCCGATATTCTTTCCTGTAGCTAAGTTTCTATTATCCACTTAGTAACGATGTCAATACATATTTCTCCTATTAAGACCAAGAAAAGAGATCCTTTGATAAAACAAAAAGGCAAGACTGTTAAGTCATTCCAACCCTTCCAAACCGAGCACAACTATCACTAGGAAATCTCCACATATTTTGCATAAATCTTCACTAGGAAATCTCCAACTATCACTAGGAAGATACACAATGGGGTGAAACTCAAACATTATCCACCATTAAGGGAGTAAAATATCTTGGTAGCCATGTGAGTATCAATCCACCAGGTCGAGCATAGATTAAAATGAGTTGACCCACGTATTTACAGGATCTAATACTTAACTCACGACCACAACCGTTTAATATGCACTCAAAATGGTGGGGGATATTATAAGACTCTCATGGAATATATCTAATAAATACTACGTTAAAACTACAGATTCAAGCACTTAACTAGTTCACAAATCAACATGTTTGTAAACCATACAATCATTATATTGTTTAGATAAACATATATTGTATAGAAGTCATAAACATATAGAAGTCATTATCACCAAATAAACATTATATTGTTTAGAATCAAAATAACTAGAGAAGGAACTGCATTTTGTTAGCTTCTCCAAGAATCTTCTATATTTCCAAAATCCGTGGGCATATATTTGATGTAATAAATTTCCACGGTGTAATGTTGTGGCTAATACTCAAGTTACTTCACTATTTCTCCATCCATAATTGGTGGTGGTGCTCGAGCGGTCAGAAATTTTAAACAAACCAAATTTAAACATTTGCCTTTTGCATGGTCAATCGACCAATGAAATAATCAGACAGTTTAGTTCCCATTATTTTCATCGTGAATCTATATTCAAAATAATCAAATACCTTTAACCATTTCCAACTTGTATATTGATAATTAAAATTATCAATCAATATTAACTTTATCCATTTTTCAAGGCCATTTGAGTTAACCATAAAATATGCCCTTAGACCATTAAAATAATTAACAATTTACTAACCAAGAAATTTAATATGCATGGGTTGATAAACAACCTATTTTTCTAACCATTCAAAATATATATGTCGGGATGTATTTGGACCCATATTTAATAGTATAAGTCTTCCATGTTAGTCTTAAACAATTTAATGCTCAATAAAATGACCTATATTAGCTTGACCATTTAGAAGCGTGAGTCAATCAATTAAGGAGTTCAATCGATCAAAGGCGTAATCAAACCAACAAGTTACTGTGACAACGCATAATTAAATCAACCGATACATAATATAGAACATTACATGTTATGATCAAGCTTTAAAACAATCAAGTAGATAATCAAGATCGATAGTCTAAATTAATATTTTCGCAACACATTGAATTGAAATTTACTTAATGATAAAAATATCATTAAACCAAATTTAAAATTTTTACCTAGCGGTCCCAAATTATTTATAACCTTCTTTGAGGAGGGCCACTATTATGCTTTACGTTATTTGACTATCATGATAACAAAATAAGGTTATCATTATACATATACATCTTTATCTCAATACTTTTGATATAATACTATAAAATCCATATACAAATTACTATTCATTATCAACCCATTAACTTCCGGTAATAAGATATGTAAATATCATAAACAGTACAAGAACCAAGGAATATACCAATGCATCAAATCATCCCATTTAGAAAAGTAAGTAACTCATAACACATAGCATATCAAGGTGCATTAAAATATCCATTATAGGTATAACACTCCTAAGCGTATCTCCCATCATCAAAATCAACATTCTCAAAGCATGGTAAGTACATTCAAACATCAAAGCAAAACAAGAATAAGTTATAAATGTTAAGTACTTTATGAACACTTGGAGAAAATTGTTGTTATGTGGTTGGGCATGCAACTACACATAAGTGTGTATATCCTTTTAATATGTACATACACACGTATAACTACATACTCATATATTTAAGAATGTTTATCCCCTTCCCTCATAAACCACTCTTCATTTTTACACTTATCCTTACGATGAAAAAAATTTAAATTTCAAGATGTGACAATGATATTCGAGTTTCATCCCTAAAATTTTTCCTTTCTTCACTAGATAAAACACTATAACTCCCATTTAGCATATCAAAGATGTTGCTAATATCTATTCAAGATATATAATGTTACATAAGACAATGTAGCAAGTGAGCTTAATAACAACTTCTTGCAAAGGAAAAACCTATGGTGGTACAAAGGCTTGAGAATAAATTATATTTCTACTTGGGATGAGTTGGGTGAAGCTCTCTGTAATCATTTTGAAGATAAATTAGATCATCGATCCTTGGTGGAGCAGCTGACAACAAAAAAGGGCACAAAATGAGTAAATGTCTAATTTTAATATCATATTTCAAATAACTTGGGATAGAATCCTACAAGTGGTAATACCTACACCTCAATATGCCTTTCTTTACTATCTAAGAGCTTTAAATGGTGACATTTCAGTCATGATTTAGTCCATGGGGGTAGAACTTTACCAGATGCATATGAAATTATTATTAGAGATGAGAATAGTCTTATTTAGGCTGGGAAAATTTCCCCTATACCTCTAATGCCTATATTTCTAGATCTAGGGACACCCGCACCTTATCAAACCATTGAACTAGATCTTATTATATCCCCAATAATCCATAATATAAGTCAATAATCCACCTCTATTGGTCCTTAAAATGAGTTACAATAGGTTTTTAAATAATTAAAAATATTTGCACATGAGTTGGTATCCTTGAAGAGGTAGAAAATTCAAAATTTCATACCTTGCTAGCCCCCATACCAACCCAAAAAGCCTCCTTATGCACCAAAAAAACCACCATTTAAAATAGTTTCTCATAATCAAATTAATCTTGCAAAACCATTTCAATCCTACAACCTAAATGTTATTAATTCATCCAAATCTTTGGTCCCAATAAAAATAATATTGTGCTAGATTATGAATGGTGTTTACCTTGTAACCTTCCCCATAACTAAACAACTTTCCCAATGGTATTCTAAGCCAAACATTATCAATTTAAAATGCTTCCTTCCCAATAGACATCCCCACAGAAGGAAATCCACATCAAGAGGTTACTCAAGAAATACCTCAAGATGATACTTCATTCGTAAATATGAAAATGAAGGAATTCCATGTAATCAACCAACTACGGGAAAATGGTCAAGCACCTTCATCAAATGTGGACATGAACACTAGGTAAAAAATAAGGCAAGTGGAATCTAGTACTTCTCTTTTTATTCCTCTAAATCCACATCCTCTAATCAAAAAACCCACAAAATTAAGAGGATTTCACGTTTCATCACAAAATACATGGAATATAATAAACCGTAGTTTACTACGAGATCCGTGAAATGTTTTCAATCTTTAGAATGTAGAAAATATGTTGAATAGAGAAAACTAACGGATTTAACAATCAAGGAGGAGAAAACCACTCCTTTATTGCATAAACCCAATGTTACTCCTTTTAACATCCCGAATAAGATGAAAATAACCAATATAAGTATATTAATTAGAGATATTTGGCCATTCTTGGATAGAGAGACCTTTCGCAAGATTCCATGGTTGATCTTCCCATGTCGCATAAAACACCCTAGGATAAAGACAGGTTTGTACTCACCAATGCACTTCAGTAGAAGGATGATCAATCAAGTAAATTCATGAACCATCTTCCTTTCTATGTATCTCTCATCACAATAAATTAGATGTTACGTAATTACATGATAGACTTAGAGGATATCATTTCACCGATGCCCAAAAAATCATGGACCAGCTCGGTCTTGAATATGAGTCACTCTCTAAAGGAGTGGTGTAATTGGATGGAACCATGGTAGGAACCTTTGGAGAGGCAAAATATCTAATTTGTACACCACATGCATGTCCCCACTTATTAATTATGTAGGATGTGTTCATCATCGATTTTCCTTCATTATTTTCTTTGTGCCTCTTGTGGGATTTGACATCCAAATGTGATTGATACCCATCCACGCATTGGTATCACATGCTTTTCAGAACAAGGTATGGTACCAAGGTCACTATAAGGTCGAACCCATTCCTTCATATCACGTTTAACATTACACATCCATTCCCATCAATACAAATTGAACCATTTTTTTATCAAGAAGATCACCCAAGTGTCTAATAAGTGGATACCCAAATTAGAGGTATCCTAGATTTACTATTTGATGAGAGGGGAATCCGGTGCCATGGTGTTAATACATACAAACAAATTAAAGAAACTAGTCTCGAAAACTATTATCGTATGAAGAAATTTCACCCATTCATAATATTATGAAAACTAATGATGAAAATAATTATGGTGTTTGGAAAATGTTATTTGATGGTTCAAGATGAAGACAAGGAGTAGGAGGAGATGTAGTGCTAATATATCCTATTGGTATGAAATATTATTCTACTATCAAATTCTACTTTATTTTTCTAACAAATCATCAAAATATGCATCTCTCATACATGGCCTACAATGGGAAGGAAATAAAATGATTAAGTAATTGTAGAAATTTGGGGACATCAAGCTAGTTGTGAATCAATTAGATGGCTAAATGTGGCTAATAATGATCTAAGTAGATCTTACAAACACATGGCATGAAAATCTTATAATATTTTGAATCCTTAAACATCCGCACCATACCAAGAGGATATAATGAACCCACATATAGGTTATCTGCAGTGGGCTAAAATTTTGATGTTTTGAAGATGTCAAAAGAGAAAAGGAATAATTGCACATGAAAGTGGTGATGAGACTGTGGTACTAGATAACAACAAAAATTAGCAAGTTTTTGAGAATGACCAATAGATCGTCAACTTAATTCAAGAAGGGGATGAATTCTCTTTAAGGAATCGAGATAAAGTTGGAGCAAAATTATGGAGATAAAATTGTCCAACTAAGGTCAAACAATTTTTTGAAAGTCTTACTCACTTTGAAATCCATCTTCAATCTAGATGATTAGCTGAGGGGGAAAAGAAAACATGATAGTCAAAGATGAGGACTATTATCCCATTTCCATTAGTAAGGAAAAATTACTCAAGATTGGAAAAGGTGTGTACTACACAAGAGAAACACATTTTTATAGCTCTTTACCAAGAGTTTGATGATGTTTTTATTGTAGATATGAATACCTTAGAGGTTTTGATCTTGATTTGGCATAACATACTATTGAGCTAAATCTGTAACTAAGACAATGTTGTGACCATTAGAGTAAGAAGTTGGGCGGGATCGGAAATCGAGGCCTGCGCATGTGAACACCCTTTCGCGTGAACCCCCTTCCGCCACGTAGGATGAAAATTGAACAGCCTCTGAACCCCCGAATTGAATAATTTGAAGTAGAGTTATATATAGATATTTATATAAGATGATTGATTTAAGGTTTGGGGGTTCGGGTGAAGGGGGGACCCCCTTCACGCGAACCCCTTCATCCGAACCCCCATAAAAATTTGACATGGCACCTTTGTACAAATCCATTTGGAGGATAATTTTATGCCAAAAAGTGCCACTTAGGTGTAATTAGGGTTAACGAATGAATAAAATTACAAAAATTTAACACAAAATACAGAATTTTATTAGCTTTCTAAAAATATAATTTTTATTTTTTAAAAATATACTATTTATTTTTATATTTTGCTAACATATGGTATTTTAGGACAATCAATCTACACAATCAACCCAATTTGAAAAATAGCAAAATATATCAAAAAATTTTGAAAAAATTAAAATTACTATTTATTGAAGTCTTCTTCTTACCTGTGAAAAAAAAAATCAATTTTGATAAAAATCTTAAAATTTATTAGCATAAACATTTGTACACCATTTATTTGAAAATATTTTTACTAAATAATTAATTAAAAAAAAAATATAAGTCCAAAAAATATGAAAATTTGACAGCACCTCAAAATTCAAATCTTAAACATATATCTAAAATTTCATGGTGAAAAAATAAATTTTCATTTAAAAGAACCATGAGTCATTCCTCTTTTAATAAGAAACAACGTATGAATAAAATTAAGAAAAAGACCGTTTTTTTGTAATTTTTTTAAAAAAATTTACATGTATTCTACATCTAAATACAACATTTGGTAGTTTGTGGAATTTCATGAATGTGTATGGTTTTATGGCTATTACCTTTAGAAAATCAATGAAACTGAAAATTCATGTGTATAATGTTACAAAACATACCAAAAAGTGGGACATTTTATTGTGCTTTTACCCACCATTAGATAAAAATAAAGGCCTATCAATCCATGAATTGAGCCTCTCATGAAGTAGGAATTGAATAAGATGATTGAGGAAAATATCATCCCCCATAAAAATTTGACATGGTTTACAAACCTATACCATGTGGAAGAGAAATGGATAAATACAATTATGCATTGATTTCAAATATCTAAACAAAGAATATTTGAAATATCACTATCGTTGTCTTCTATGGAACAAATATTACAAATGGTAGCAAGTTCAGAAAGGTTTTCCCTAATGAATGATTATTGCATACAATCAAATCATGATAAATGAAGAGGATCAGCTCAAAACCATCTTTACCACCTAATGAGGGACCTATGCTTACAAGAAAATGCATTTTGGTATGTCCAATTCATGAGAATTTTTTAAAAACCCATGGGTATGATGTTCAAGGGGCTAATCAATAACATTGTTCTTATCTACCTTGATGATATCACCATATTTTCCAAGAATGTAAATGAACACCTCTTTCATCTCGGAAAATATTTGAGAGATATAGGTTGTTCAATGTTTCTCTCAATCCTAAAAATACATTTTTCTAGCACATGAAGGAAAGATCCTAGGACATATTGTCTCTAAGAAAGGGCTTGCGATTGATCCGGAAAGGGTGAGTGTCATTCTAGCACTATCATTTCGTAGTCATTTCAAATATTTCTAGGAAGGATTAACTTTTTCTAGTGGTTCATTCTAGATTTTTCTAACCATGTAAAGTTTTTACATCTATGATGAAGAATAACATGCCCTTTAAATGAACCACGAAGGGTAAGGGAAGTTTTGAGGATGTCAAACAAGAAATCACATGAGCTCTTACCCTCATTAACATGTATTTCTCCAAGTATTTCACACTATACACCTTTGGAGGCATGTATACCATATCCGCCATATTAGTACAACTCACTTTGAAGAAGGTTTTGATAATAATGGTATAGATTTGATAACAAATGATAGAATAAAATAAGATTGCAATGACCAAAGAGGGACGGAATCCTCACAAATATTATTGATCATAAAATCAGATTACATAACAATGCAAGAGCTGTAATATTAATAGATATTAGACAACCTCATATGGATAGACATGACACCCTATCAGGCACCAACTATGAGATGATAAGACCCATCTCACATGCACATGTAATTACTACTAATACCAATATTGAATGTTATCCAACATAACAATATTGAATGCAAGTCACTAGACTAGAGTGCACATGTTGCACATTATTAAATAAAATAAATATAAAATGCAATAAATATTCCTATGCTAAATTATGATAACATTCCCCCTTAATTTTGCATAGTTTCCAATGAAGTGGAGAGGAAATCTATGAATAGTGTGAATTTTTCACATGCAAGTGACTTAGTGAAAACATCGCATACATTTGGTGTCAGGACGAGATGTAACTAGAGCTATATGTTGTGCTTCAAGACATGCTCACGTATGAAATGAACCTGTACTTCAATATGCTTGGTTCTCTCATGAAATACTGGATTGTGAACAAGCTTCAGAACTCCTTCATTATCAACATATACTGGAGTAGATTTTTGTTGTGGTAAACTAATTCCTTCTAGTATTCGTCGTAGCCATATTACTTCATAAACAACTTCACCTGCAGCTCGATACTCTGCTTCTGTAGAAGAGCGAGAAACAAAGTTCATTTCTTGCTTCCCCATGATATTGGTCTAGATCCCATAAAGAAGACGAAGCCTGATGTTGACTTCCTATCATCCATGTTTCCTGCATGATCTGAATCTGAATATCCTGTTAAGAAGAAGTTGTCGTTCTTCTTGTACTCTAGACCAAGGTCAACTGTACCCTTTAGATATCTCAGTATTCTCTTTGTTTCTTTCCAATGACATATTTTCAGTTCTTACATGAAGTGTGATAAATAGCTGACTGCAAAGCTGATATCTGGTCTAGTATATGTCAGGTAAATGAGACTCCCGATCAACTGCCGATAGAGAGTTGCATTCATCGGTGGTGATGGATCGGAACGAGATAACTGAAGTCTCGCTTCCATAGGTGTAGCAATAGGAGTGCAATCCATCATCCTAAATTTCTCGAGCATTGTCTTGGTGTATTTCAACTATGACACAAAGATATGATTCTCTTTTTTCCATACTTCCAACCCAAGACAATAGTGCATGAGCCCGAGATCTATCATGTCGAACGATCGATTAAAATCCTTCTTTGTTACATCAATCATATTCATAGAATGCCTGTAATGACTAGATCGTCGACATAAACAACCACAATGACAATCTCCCCTTGATTTTTGAGGTAGAGATTGGGGTCATAAGGATTCCTTTCGAATCCATGACTTATGAGATGCTCATCAATTTTGATGTACCATGCCTGTGGTGCCTGTTTTAGGCCATATAGAGATTTTATGAGTTTACATACCATCATCTCTTTTCCTGGTATTACATAACCCTCTGGCTGAGTCATATAGACTTCTTCTTGCAAATCTCCATTAAGAAAGGCAATTTTCACATCCATTTGGTGGACTTTCCAACTAAATTGTGTAGCTAGAGTAAAGATCATCTTGATTGTCCGATCTTGGTGTGGGAGAAAATGTCTCCTCATAATCAATGCCTTCTTGTTGTGCATACCACTTTGCTATAAGCCTTACTTTATACTTGTCAATAATCCCATATGATTTGTACTTAGTCTTGAATATCCATCTCGTATCCAATGGGTTTCTTCCTGGTGGAAGATCTACAAGTTGCCATATGTTGTTCTTCATCACCGATGATACTCGAATCCATGGCATCTTTCCAAGCTTTTAATTGTAGGGATTCTGAACTATAGATGGCTTAACTGTTTCAACAACTCTACTCATTAAGGAATAATTGACCTCTTCATGAGCTTGATTTGTGAGTTCTAGGTCCAGGATTGGATGATATGCTAGGTGCTTCATCCAAATTTGCATCTCTTATTAATTGAGTATACCATTTAGGTAACTTCTTAGCTATTCTATTGGCTTGTGGTGGATCCAAATTTTCACCATCATCCAATTCATCACACTGTCATCTTTAGTGGGATCAAATTCTGTCTTCACAAGAGGTGTATTCTACATGTTTGTTGAGTCGTTGAGTGGATCATCTGCTTGTTTCGTCTCAAAGAACTCAACATCCCTACTTGTGTATACTTTCTTTGCTTTTGGATCCCATAATCTATACCCAAGTGCTTCTTCACTGTATCCAATGAATATCAATTTCTCAGCTTTCATATCCAACTTGTTCCTGTTATTCTTGGGTATGTGCATGCTAGCTTTACACCTAAATACTCTTAGGTGTGTAATTGATGGTTTCCGATTTGACCATGCTTCTTGAGGTGTCACTCCTTCAAGAGCTACTGTGGGAACTCTGTTCAACAAATAGACTGTAGTTCTTGTAGCTTCTGCCCAAAATGTCTTTGTTAAACCTAAGTCGTCAATCATACATCACACCATTTCCATGATAGTATGATTCCTTCTCTCAACTATACCATTCTGCTGTGGTGTGTGAGTAGGAGGCATTTGTTGATGAATCCCATGAGATTCCAGGTAAGTCTTGAACTCATTACTTGTGAATTCCCCCCCTCGATCTGAGTGGAGAGTTTTGATCTTGTGACCAACTTCATTCTCAACAAGTGCTTTGAACTTTTGAAATGTCTCAAAGGCTTGACTCTTGTTTCTTAGACAATATATCCACATCTTTCTTAAGTATTTATCAACACAAAGCATGAAGTATTGAAATCTAGAATGACTTGGTTGCATGGGCCCGCAAAGATCGGTGTGCACCAAATCAAGCTTTCCCTTAGCTATATATGTGTTCTTACGGAAGGGTACTCTGTGTTGCTTTCCGGATAGACAATTGTGACACTTTTCGAGTGTTGTGCTTGAGTGTAGGCAATCCTTTCACCATGTTGCCCTTTTGAAGTGTTTAGAGATAACCAAAATTGATGTGACCATATCTGCGATGCCATAGTTTTGCAGATTGTGTGTCTTTGGCCACTAGAGCTTGATCATCCTTGTGGACAAAATCAAGTTAGAACATGCGTCCTACATTGGAGGCTCTTGCTACAATATTGGAACCTCTTGACTTATCTCTTATCAAGCACACTTTTTCTCCATTATTCTTTGTCAAAATCCAACTTCAAGTTATGATCAAGGAGTTGACTAATTGATAGAAAATTTTTAGTCAACCTAGGTACATATAATACATCGTGATTTTGTAGTCATGCTTTCAAGAGGTAGTGAAATGTTTCCAATCCACGACCTTTGTATGATGAGTCATCACCTAATGACACATGGTTCTTGTTAGGTGAGTCACGTAGTGTGTAGAACCAATCCTTGTGTCCAATCATGTGTTGAGTTGCACCCGAGTCAACATACCAGATATCTTGTGTGGACTTGGTTTCTTCATCAAATTGAGTAGAATACATGTGGTGTCCTTCATCTGAATCATCCTCATGTTCGGTAATGTACCCTTGTTGTTTGGGTTTTCTTTGCCAATTAGCATTTTTCTGCCCTTGATTGTTGTTATTGTTGGACTTCCCTTGATTTGAATTGTTGTTACCTTGTTGGTTGTTGGGTTTTGAATTGCTTGATGAACCCTTTTTGTAGGAATTGTACCAACAATCTTTGATGTCATGTCCCCCTCTATTGCAAATGGGACACTTCTTGGTGTTCTCTCATTGACTTTGGTACCTTTGTTGACTTTGATTTTGTTGGGACTTCTGTGATTAGACTGAAATTTCCCCTTTCCTTTATGATTGGAAGATAGTGCTTGCTCATCTTCATGATCTTTGTTGTTCATTGCCTCTTCTTGTTGGAGTAGATTGACCAACTTCTCAAAGGTGACTGTGTGTTCACTTATATTGATAGTTGTCACAAATATTCTGTAGGAAGGAGGAAGTGCTCGCAACACAATTGGTACGAGGTCTTCATCACTTATCTCTTTTCCCAATGCCAATAGAGATGCCATCAAAGTAGCAATTCATCTAAAAAAAACTTCAACCTTCTCATTGTGCTTGAATTTGAGAGTATGTAGTTGTGATAGTAGGTTGAGGATGGAATTCCTGTTCTTTTCCTCATAGACTGTGCTCAACTTATCCCATGCATCCTTGGCCGATGTGGCATCTCTAATGTGGGGTTGCACATTGTTTGTTACACTAAACAAGATGATCAACTTGGCATTTTGATTGGTCCTATCAAATTGAACTTGTTGTCTTCCATCATCAAGTGATTTTGTTGTTTTTCCATCTACAACTTTGTCATAGGTCTTCAAACTCAAGTAACACCTTGATCTTCGGTTTCCATGTAGCATAGTTATCGCTCTCTAAGTAGTTGTGAATATGGAAAGAAAAACTTTGGTGCTTGTGCACCCATTTATGCAATCTGAATTTATGAAACTCTAAATTTCGACAAAGGGTAAGGATCTTATCACCTGTGTTTATGGTCTCCTCTCAATATACCATCAGACCGATATACCAAACCTTTCTATATACGCTCCCTTCCGATATACCCATCGGTACATGGAAGAAGATCACCCTTTCAATATACCCGTTAGTACGGAAAGAGGTGTTAACACACGTGAAAGAATTTAGTACGTGGTACGTAGACAGTATGGAGAGGGGTTTGTGCAAGCACAAACGGATGGGAGGGCTCAAATGTGTGTGTATTGTGTCCTTATTACTCCCCGTCGATTTTATAGGGTCAATGCCCAGACGACGTTTAGGCAGCTATGTTAGGCGTTAAGTGTAGTAGTAGTCACGATGGCATCACCCGTAAGCACTTCCCAGAGGCACCGTATATACCAAACACTGCTATGAGATCAAAGATCTCGTGTGATAGAACCAAACATAAAATAAAAAATTTGCACTTTTTTTTTCTTTTTCTTTTTTCACTTTATGCACCAAGATTAGTACAACATGCTCTAAAAGTACATCAAAATGAAGTTTTTGTGTCCCCCTTTTAGAAAAAAGGGTCTAGAATCACAAAATACACAATTTAGGCCAAAAATATTTTTTACCCCCAATAGGTGTTTTTCCGCTAAATTTAGCGGTGGCTCTAAATGTGTTTGGTGAGATTATAAATTTGGAAATCTCCCAAAATTTAGTAATTTCTCCAAATTTTCTAAAAAAATTAATTTAATAAAAAATATGGAGAGAGTGGGAATTGAACCGCTGACCTGTTTGTTCCCAAGATCCAAACAAACAATCTGAATATTATTTTAATCTTTTCTCACAAACCGTAATCTGGGTTTTTCTAAAAATTTTACAGCAGCATCATAAAATATTTGTATTGAAACCCAAAAAATTTTAGAAGAATCAGAATCTTTATTTTTGAGTTCTTACCAATTTACCAGCTAGATCTGATTTTTTTTTCAGAAAAAATGATCCGACTTGTCTGATTTTTTTGTCACATGTAGAGGCCGAATCGAAGATGATGTAAACTGCAAAGTTGTGCATCTCCTTCTTATATTTCAAGAAAAAATGACACATCAATCTGACATTGTATGAAAAATTTATGTCCTTTTTTCTAAGAGCTATCTGCTGGAATTTTGTTGACGGGACTGCTTCAACCTTTGCTCCCGAATTCTTCACACCTCCACTTTCAAATCTGATTTTTTTTTTTTTAGATCTGATCTTTTTATTTTTATTTTTAGATCTGATTTTTTTTTCAAGATCTCTCTCCTTTTTTTAAGATCTCTTTTTTTCACAAATCTTTTTTTTTTTTAGATCTGCAATTTTTTTCAAGATCTTTCTCCTTTTTTTTTTTTAAAGATCTCCAAATCTGAAATATTCCGCCAATATGTTGGATCAATTGGCTATGCCAATGACTAATAAAAAAAAATTACCTTCCAAATAAGTGGATAGGTCAAATTTTAGTTGAGGGATGCTTGGAAGGAATGGAGGCTGTGGGATGCTTCAATGGCTCTCCTTTGATGCAGATCTTCTTCTCCAATGGATCCTCTCCAATAGTGCTCCTCTTCAACCTTGCTTGGATAGAACCTGCTCTGATACCAAATGATAATAATGGTATAACTTTGATACCAAATGATAGAATAGAATAAGATTGCAATGACCAAAGAGGGACGGAAGCCTCACAAATATTATTGATCATAAAATCATATTACATAACAATGCAAGAGCCTGTAATATTTATAGATATTTAAATGACCTCATATGGATAGACATGACACCCTATCGAGGCACCAACTACGAGATGATAAGACCCATCTCACATGCACATGTAATTACTACTAATACCAATATTGAATGTTATCCAACATAACAATATTGAATGCAAGTCACTAGACTAGAGTGCACATGTTGCACATTATTAAATAAAAGACAATGCAATAAATATGCCTATCTTTGAATTATGCTAACAGTTTAGAATACCCGATTGCATTTTTAGCCAAGGTATAGAAGACTACGAGGTGAAATACTCATTTTTAAAAGCATGCCCTGGATATTATAAGAAGTTTGAAGAAGTTTAGGAACCTAGTGTCCAACAATAAGATCCACTTGATGGTATCACATTCTTCCATGAAGGAATTCCTCTTGAATAGAGAAATAAATGAGAAAAGTGCTAGATGGATCACCAAGGTAATGAAGTATGATGTAAACATTGATTTTACCAATGTAGTAAGGGGAAAGGGTTATGTAAACAACTAGTTTCTAATCCATGACATGAAGAAGGAATGTTTTTGGTACTCCAACATACCCAAAACAAATCCATAGATACTTTACATACCAACTATTGGACCCACAATGCTATACATTTTATTCAAATAGGTTAGTGTCCCCAAGGCCTCTCAACAAGGACAAAATGAGGTATTTTAGACTCAAATCCATTACTTATGTGCTTATTGATAGAATTTTATGTAGAAAGGATTTGAATGGTGTTCTCTTGAGGTGCATCAAATTCAATCAAATCAAGAATATTCGCATGATTTTCACAATGGAGAAGTAGGGGAATTTTTCTCCAATGAAAACAACATTTAAAATCATGAAGGGTGGTTATTATTAGCCTAACCTCTTAAAATAATTCCATGCATATATTATAAAATAAAAGAAGTGCACCTTATTCACAAAAAATAAATATTAGCAGCCCTTCCAATCCATTTGATATTTGTAGATCAACCAATCATATAATTCGGGATGATCTTTATTGGAATGATTAATCCACACTCTAGTTTAGAGCATAAGTGAATTCTAATAGCCACAAATTATTTGACCAAGTGGAAAGATGTAGTTACATTGAGGGAAGAAAATGAAACCAACATCCTATATTTCTATGAAGGCATTGTGACCAGGTTTGTTGTTCCTACTACAATCATTTCAGAAAATTTTTAGTGTTTCTTAGCAAAAGAATCGTGACTAGGATGTCAAGGATGAAATATACTTGAACACTTCATCAAACTACTATCTCGCAAGGAAATGGGTAAGATGAGTCAAAAATAAAAATTTGTTGAATATCATAATAATTACCTTGGAGGAAAAACAAAGGACATGGCACACCGGGATGAAATCAACCCTATGTGATGATAGGATCACCCCCAAGAGATCAACATGAATCTCACCATATAAGTTAGTTTATGGTAAAGAAGAAAATATTCCAATATACCTTGAGTTTTCAGCATTAGAAATTGTCAAACATATGGAATTATTTAAGTTTGGATTAACGGAGATAAGATACGTGGAACTCGTGGATCTTGAATAAATAAAAACCAAGTCATATAAGAAATGGAGCGAAATCAGGATCATATTAAGAAATGTTTTTAAAGGAAATAAGTGGATAGGAATTTTTATGAAGGATACCTTGTGCTCAAGTGGGATCAAGATAGAGCCAAATCAGGTAAAACATTCAAAGTTTGAAACAATTTGGAGCATCCCATATGTGATCTCTAGCTGTAAATCAAAAACTACTTTCTAATTGTCAAAATTTGATGGATAAGAACTTATGATGTCAGTCAATGGGATTTATCTGAAACATTTATTTTGAGTGAAAACCCACGTTTTATATAGTAGTTTGGATTTATTCCCTCTTTTTTTTATCGAGCATACTTTTTATTGGTAGTTATAGCTTGTTTTGTGATAAGTTATTTATGCACACTCTACATATTCCATTTTGGACCATGCTTGATATTTTCCTTTATATATAGTGTTGTGATCCTTGCAATTTTATTTGCATTTTGGTTGAGAATAAATTTTGTAGTTGGAGTGAGGTTTTTGGGTATAATTTCGGTGGTCAAACATGCAGCTCCAAAATTAGTCTCATTCATGAAACTCAAAGGATCAATATCTAGTAACACCTACAAGATAATTTTTAAATATCATACAAGTCCAGGGAAAATTTTCTAAGTTATATGATCAGATTTTCAAGTTCAAAGGGATGAATGCATGCCCAATGGATTATAGAAGGCGATCATCTATATAATAGATAGATAACCCTGTTGAGTTACAAATGTTTATCCAAAATACCCCTAAGCTATTTTGGCAACCTACAGACTCAACTCCTAATTTAGAAAATATTTCTAGAACCATGGAATACTATCATAGTATTATGTGGGTTTCTTAATTACTCATTTTTCTACAAATTTTCTTAAACCTGTGTGACAAATAAATTGAGCGGAGGACTTAGGAAATGTTTTAAAAAAATAAGTGGGAATGGGAACATGTTATTCTATGGGATGTGTAAGATAAGTGTTTTATAGGTTTTCGCAGACTTGAAGAATGGAGGAAAGAATTCCAAACTCAAAATCTATGTAAAAAGTTGGTGGGAATTATACAAAGGCCAAAGAGCATGAATTTAGGATTCCACAACGTATGGATGAGGAAAATTCAAGTTTCATGGGTGGGCAAGAGTTAGTGTATCATGGATTTCTCAATCGAGGATACATTCAAATCCGTAAAGCCACCTATCATTTAGTGGAAGCCAATTAATATCGAGTTTCTATGAAATATTAAAATTATCACCGAGACAAAGAAATTTTAAGGATTTTCGTGGGATGATAACAATTGAGGCATAAAATCCATGGGTTGAATCATTAATGGTTCTTTAGCCATGTATTTCATGGTGGGTGTCTAAATTGCATAAAATTGGTGGTGTTGGAAAGGTCTTCTCAAGAGGTTTATTTTCACATTAAAAGTTTAGATTTTGGTTTTTTTGAAGGTTCAAAATACAAACATTGGATGGATGGAGAAAAACAAATTTCCAATCAAGTAAAACATCTAATTACCCCACCTACGAGAGTTTAATGCTCAAATTTATTCCATGCCTTTCTTACAAATCCGATGGTGTATTACATAGGATAACACCCACTTGTATCCGAAAGTTAATAGCGACATGATCTATGGGTGGTGAATTCATTCCTACTCATTAAAAATTCAAATTTAAAATCTAAATTCTTTCCCCATATTCTTTCTTCTTTCATTCCCATTTTCTATAAATTTAAGTGCCTTTACATAAAAAATGGATTCTCTTATGTGGAATTTGGAACTCTACTTTATAGTTTTCATATTTTAATGTCTCTTGACCTCTTTAACTACGTTTTGCAAGTTGTTCTCAATCCCGTATTTCGTATACACAAGTTAGAATGTTTAATGATATTTAATTGTGGTCATTTCCTTTATACCCTTTGTGTTTGATGTGAATTACTCTCCCTCTTGTCACTCTGTGATTTCATTCACTTTATCTTTGTAAAAATATGTGTTTTCATTACTTTCTTATATGGTAGTTCTAATTTTATCTCTACAAGTCAGATTTGGACCCTATTTTAGTTTGGGTACATCACCTTCTTTCGCCTTGCAACCTTCTCCTCTTTCTTTCAAACCGAACCCTACAAATTTATAGTTTAGTGTTAGTTTAGTTACATTTTGAAGTTATAGGTTAGTTTTGGTGGACTATAACATTAGGAACTTATCTTCTCTGAAGTTTGATCTCATTTTTCAATTCCCACATTGTTGAGATCATCCTATGTTACCCAAAAAAATGATGGTCATATGTGAACAGTCATAGAGTGAAAGTTTTGGCATTAAAAGGTTGTGCATGATGGAGACTCTAGCAAATAGATAAAGTAACATGCAACACATTACAAGTAATAGTACATGTTTATATAAGTAGTAAAAACATTGTAGAAAGAGACAAGTCATAATTAAGAACAACAATAGTATATGCGTATATATATATATATATATATAAAACAATTTTTTTGATATATGTAACAAATAATATAAAAACAATTTCACATGGATGAATAAATCCATAAACATGGGGCACCAATAATGTCTTAATAAAATTACAATAGATGCCACATATAAAGAAACAACAATATACATGAAATAGAGGCATACAACCAAAAACATGGGACACCCACGGTGTCACAAGATAATCAAGGCACATTGGATGTATAGAGTAAGAAATAATATAATGGTAATCAAGAAATACAATAATCAATCATAAAAAAGGAATCAAAATATGCATTAGTCAAACAATGAAGTAACCCACATAAAAAATTAGTAACAATAATGTGAAAAAAAGTATAGAAAATAGTGGTAGTAAAAGAAAATTTAAAGAGAAAGGGTAACACTAAACAAGAAACGTATTAGTCTTATTAGCTCAAAAGATAACATAAACACTATGTATGTAATCAATCATGATGAGGAAGTGTAAAGTAATTGTAATGAAATAAAATCATCTGTATAGTCTAGGAGATGCCCTTGAAGAATAATGTTAAAGGGAAGGATCCAAGATGACACATGTCATCGTGTATTAATTTATGTGTGTTATGCACTGATGCAGCCTAGAATCCACCATGAACAACCGGGTGTGCATCGACACATCACTCACTGAGTGAGTGCTCACCACTGGAAGTGTGCAAAAGTACTAAGACCCTCTTTAGAGTTTCTTGTGTAGGATGTTAATGTGTTGAAGATAAATCATACATCCAAAACCCTAACTAACCATAAACATTCCATAGAGCATATTCTAGATCTATATCTTAAATAATCATGAATTAAACAATAATCATAATGAAATCAACCATATAAGAACTAGTTACAATCATGTTTAACACCTTTATCCAGCCAATATACTCCATTATATTAAACAATGTAAAACATATAATCTTCTTACAATAAATAGTATCATAAGTTTATGCATGCATCAAATCTAGAAGCATAACTATATAATAGCTCATACACACTGTCTCTCTCTAACTACATAGACTAATACATACTTATAGGGGTGGGGACTTTCCCTTCACCGCTTACGCACTTCCCAAAATAGGTCGCATGCTAAAAATAGCCATGTGCCTTTACAATAATATGCACACATGCAAGTGCGCTAATAATAGATCTCCTATAGTTAACGTGCAAGTAGTAATCCTATTATTATCCTAAACTCATGCATGGCGCTTAGTAGACGCTCATCCTCAAAATAGCATTTTCGTGTCATGCAAGTCTCCATCCCATTGTGTGCTCTACACGCTATCTCCAAAAATAGCCCGTAACCATGCAAAAAGGATAATTCCCAAATCATCTTGTTCTAACACGTATTTCCTTTCCTATCCTCCCACGTCTTCAAATTCACCTTGTTTTTGTGCGGAAATATTATGTATGACCTCTAGTTAGTGGCATACTCTATCTACTCAACAATACCCCATACTAATGTACATCGTCATCCGGAAATGGGGTTACTCCGATTATCCCAAACAATAAAGTATAAGAATGGAAAGAATGTACAAAATTATTATAAAAATAATATACTTCTATTCTCGCAACACCCTCCGCTTCAACTGGGAGGATCAACTATGGATATTCTATTTTAATCTTAGCCTCCAATGTTTTCCAATCATCCAACATGTTTCTTGTCTTCTCTGGAACGTCTGTGGTGATGGCTTCCAACTCATCCTAGGTTATCTCTCCCTTTTCATTTTGTAGTACTAGGAAAACATTGGCCATAGCAGACATCCTTCCCTCTATAAGATCCATCTTTGTGCTATGATCTTTCCAATTTCATCCTTCCTCTTCTTATGCATTTTTTGTGATGTCAGTAAGGGCTTCATGCTTTTGTTTTACTAATGCCAATCTTTCTACGTGCCCTAAAGTCTCATCCTTCATTACCTTCAAAACTTCATTATCTTCTATTATAGTTCTGATCCTGATCACTACTTCTAGTGTTGCACATATGTTCAGAGCTTGATCTGATTTCTTCATCTCATCTTGTAAAGTTTGGAGTAATGCCTCATAAGATGAAATATTTCTAACCATGGAGGCCTTTTCTCTCTCTGCTTCCTATTCAAGATCCTTTGGTACGAAATTCTAATCGGTCCATCTTCAAGCACTAAATCAACTAATGTGCTCACATAACGCATAGTCATAGGAAATGTATTAGGTACCTTAGAATCCAGATGCGGTCTTGCTTTCAAGACATAGTCACTGATTTATTCTGCCACGTTGATGAAGGCCTCATTATTTTTTTCTCTAGATCCTTCTTCTTCTTTCAGACGTGTCATTTTTGTATTTTTTGCCTTATTATCTTCACGTAGCGCTCTAATAGTGGCAGCTTTATCAACATTTCTTTGCACCACCTCTGTAGATACCTTAACCACTACATTTCTCACCTACTATTCAGATATGAGAGTGGGATTTATAGTCATGTGCCTGCTCTAAGGTGCCTTCTTCACTCGATTGGCACACAAGAATCCTCGCATACATCAAAATATGGCTCGCCCATGTGAGTCTGCATGGACTAAGATAATTATTTCCTTCCTCACGTAGTGGCCATGTATGCAGGTCCATCGGATCCACCCATATAACTCCAGTCCACCTTTGTGCTTTGAAAATGGTCATGGATAATTTTTCTTATGTTCATATGTTCAAAGCACGGTGGACTTGAAAGAGTTATATGGGTGGGATCCGATGGACCCTGCATATGGGCTACCACGTGAGGAAGGAAATAATGGTCATGGATAATTTTTCTTATGTCAGTGAAGAAGGCACCTTAGAGCATAGCACATGACTATAAATCCCACTCTCATATCTGAACATAAAATGTAGTATAAGGTATCCTACAGAGGTGGTGCAAAGAAATGTTGATAAAGTTGCCACTATTAGAGCGCTACGTGAAGATAATAAGGCAAAAACTACAAAAAACACGTCGAAAGAGAGAAGGATCTAGAGAAAAAATAATGAGGCCTTCATCAACATGGCAGAATAAATCGATGACTATGTCTTCAAAGCAAGACCGCATCCTGGAGTCTAAGGTACCTAATACATTTCTATGACTATGCTATGTGAGCACATTAGTTGATTTAGTGTCAAGATGGACCGATTAGAATTCGTATCAAAGGATCTTGAATAGGAAGAAGAGAGAGAAAATGTTCTTCCCTATGAACCTCGAGCACCAAGGTTTGTAGTTGGCCCTTTGATGTCCCGATTAGTATCATGCATGTGAGGTTTCTTATGGTCCGACTCTTCTACCTCCTTCACACCTTCCTCTTCATCCTTTATGTCCTCATCTATAGGCTCCTCGATATCTCTAGTTCTAGTTGACCGGGTTCAGGCATGCTCTCTGTAGAATCCTCTAGCTCCTCATTCAATAATATCTTTCTCCTCTTCTTCTCGTTTCCTCTTTCTAAGGGAGAGTCATGGTGATATTATTACATGTTGTGGAGTTCCCACACCTTGGGTCCTTATTCTTCTGAATACCCTCTTAAAATGGTGCTCTTCATGGAATTCTTCCATGTCCAAGTCCTCATATCCTTCTTACACCGAGGTGGAGTATCCGTGCGCCTGTCTCCACTCTTTCTATGTGCTACCTCCGGCCTCTATGATCCAAGACTCCACTATCTTCATGTTATTATTTTCCTTGTCTATCTCTATAGTCGGTGCGGGATTTGGAGATGGCACGTTCTCCACTGTATGTTTTCCCTTAGGTGGACCTGGGGGCATGAACTCATCCTCCACATAATTTTTATTCTCTAGCTTAGGCTTAAGTTGAAGGTATATGAGCATGGATCCACTGTCCCCAATAGCCAAGCTTACTAGATTCATACTTATGATGTCCGAGATGAGATTCTCAATCTCACGCAGTCCATCCCTGGATACACATATGTCTTCCGAGGGTTTGGTAGTCACACTCTACCTCATCTGCATTGAAGTTTCGATGGCGTGCATCGGTAAATATGTAAATTGAGGCCTAGAAGTAGCACATCATGAAGGCATAGGTAAGTTTGCACCATGGGCTCCATGTCCCATCCCTCATAGAAAACTACATGATGTAGAAGAGTTGGTACATCGCGAACTATACTACCTTTCCCACCACCGAAGGTAAATCCTTGGCAATGAGCCACTCCTTCTCAAATGTCATGCAAATTCGTCATACCACATCTCCGCCTCTCGCTTAAATTTCCCACTCATGGTTCTTTCACATAAATATTTTTCAAACCTCTCTGTGAGAGACTTCTTTTCCAAGGGGTACTCCTAGATCTTGTTCTTTGGCCCATCGGGAACTCCAATTTCTAAAAACACAAGAGAAATTAGGATAGCACCAAAACTTATCTTTTCTCATGTGCGCGCTTCCGCAATAATGGTGTCTACAATATATCCCGCTAGGTTGTATACTAATCCTCGGGAAATTTTCTTTATATTATGAAGCCACATGGTGTTTACTGTCACCATCACTTTTGGTCATTCAACTTGGTTAGCAGATGCACAACTTCTTGCACCACAGGAAACTTCTTCATTTTATCAATTTCCATTCCATGCAGACCCTTGGTATACCCCAAATCCTTTATTGTTTCTATGAGCACTGATTTATCGGTTAAATCACTAAAAAGGACTACTCTTGTGCTCTTTAATCCTATTAGTGTCGAAACCGTGGATGTTGTGATCCTAACCCTTTTTTTCGATGAAATAAAATAAGTCCTCATGGACTCAGTTCATCAGCCATTGGTATAAGGGTTCATATTTGCTAAAATATGGGAGCTCATATAATTGATAAACTCCTACCTAATTCACTAATTTCTCCCCAATGTCATCATACATTGGCATATCCTCCATCGTGCGCTTGTTGGTCTTCTTATTCAACAACATGTCCAACTCTCCCTTGTTGTCAGAGGTACAATGGTTGTAGTCACTTATTTTGCATCTGCGCAGATGTGGGAATCCCACTCTTGTCTGACTATTACTCCTTTCGGGTATTGCATCTCTAAAAAATTACTCTCGGGAGAAATTTCAACTTCATCTTCTACCTTCTTCTTTCCTTTCATGCCTACTACAGGTGCTTTCTTTAGTGCCATTGTAAAATCCCTCCTTTTTTTTTGTCTATGCAATAAAACTCAAACCCTAGCTTGAATTTGCATGCCCTAGCTTGAAACCACATGCCATAGCTCCTTATCAACACTTATACTTCACTCAAACCCTTCACCAATGGGGATGGAAGCCTCTTCCATGCAATAGTGTGCTCTCCATGTATGGTTTCACAATGCTCTACACCTAAACACAATTTTCTCATCTCGGTTGCACTTAGCTCACTCAAATACTTGTGATTGTAAAGGTAAAAATGAACCCGCATCACATCCTTATATAGATTTTCAAAAAGTTAGTACATTTATTTCTCCTTCACCTACCAACAATCCTCTTATTAATTGACCATTTTCACAATATCTGCATGGTACATCTTTGCACCCTAGCTATAACCTTCTAGTGTGCCTTCCTACCTTCTAGCTACAAAATTCTCTTCAGTGTGCTTCCATGCACCCGAGTACCTCACCACTACACCTTCCCCTGTCACCATGGCAATTGCTTACCTCACATTATATTATTCCCTTGTTTATTTTCATATAAGGTCATATTTTAGAGAAATCTTCTTTCTAATAGCTCCTTTCCACACTTAACTAGCACTGTAACATTTTTGTTCTCATGTGTACCTAGTTGTGAATAACCACCCCACACCAATGGTATGTGTAGTCCTCTACACATAAAAATACTTCAGATGGTAATTATCTTCCAATGCACAAACACACTTATTACACAAAACACCAAACTAAATTGACAAAGCATAGTGACAAAGAAGGAAATACATTAAGGAAATATAGAAATGAAAACCTATTCTAAATGGCAACACTACCTTATTACAAACACTAAGAAGACTTATTTATAGTAGGGCTTTAGCCTACTCCCGTTGAAAGTAACCGGGTAACCATATTCCATCAAGCATCTCTAACTAGAAAGCACCTAATTCAAGTATATGAGTGATAATATATGGTCCCAACCAATGCACTTTAAGCTTTATGGATGGTGCAGAAAATTAGAATCATAAAGAAGAACCATCTGTCCCATCTCAAGATTTTTGTCCCTGATGTTCCTATCATGCCATGCCTTCTCACCGGCCTTTTCTTGATTCGACTCCAATGTGCTATGTCATGCCTATAATCCAACTATATCAATTTCTAAATTCTTTCTTCTAATGCTTGATCATCGGCTATACCTCCAGCGTGTGCAATACGCAAAGAAGGAAACATGAATTCCATAGGAAGAACTACTTCTATCCTAAACACCAACCGAAAGGGTGTGGCCTTGTTTAACCTCTTACAATAAAGTAATGAATGATACTCACCTTCATTAACTCCCTCTTACACTAATTTTTTACATTGTTGATCATCCCAAAAAAACCTAAAATTTAGATGTCAGAAGTATAATACCTTCAATCTAATCTTGAGAAATTCAAAAGGTTGACTCAGTTTATTAAAATCAAATCTATTATACCTCCACCTACTTCCTCTAAGGTAATCCTTCCTAATCAATTTCCTCCTTTATCTAAGAATAATTTAGCTTTAACTTCTTCATCAGGGAAAATTGAGCCATTTTATTCGTCATTTCTCATCAATGGCTTCAAGTTTAGAATGCATCATAGATTCATGAACATTAGAAAACATCATGCCCTCCAAGATATATCATGTCTTGGTACTCAATCTTACAAAACCCTCTGGTTGTTTCTACTCAATGGAAACCAAACAAGTTCCATTGATAGGATAGATCAAGTATACTCATCTCACATTTTCCGTGTTCCTTAAAAAGAGAGTCAAGATGATGATCTTGGTTGTAGATATTTTAGCTGCTTATGGGGTCTTTTTGGGAAGAGATGTTTGTAGAGATGTGGGAGGATAAATTCATATGGACTGGTTAAAAGTGTGGATACCAGTTAATAGATTAATGTGCATGCTTGAACCTAAAGTTCAGGAAAAATACCTTGTCACCAAATTAGATGATCGCAAGGAACATATTATTTTTTAGGATGTTGTTCTAGGTACATATTTCATTAATTCAAATAAAAAAATCTTCTACCTCTATCATGAAGAAGAACCTAATAAATTTTGGACTTCAAAATTTGATGGTGTTTGTTCAACTTCCGGATCTAGTCTTTGGTGTGATTCTTATATCTCCTGACCATGAGATTATTCCATTATCCTTCAAACTATAGTTTGAGAACACTAAAAACACAACTAAATATGAGGATTTATTCTTGGGTTTAAATATGGAAAAAATAAATATGAGTTAAAAATATCAAGGCCCAAGGGGATGGTGAACTCATTGTGAATCGATTAAGAATGTATATCGATGAAGAATTATCACTTGAAGCATTATATGAAAATGGTTTGGGACTGTATTTAGGATTTTTAAGTATTTTCTATCAAATTCATGTCAAGATAATGCAATGATAAAGGTGATCTCTCTTACGTGTCCACCTCATTATTTTTTCCTCATCAATAATTCAAAGAGGACAATTACATGATTGAAGTAGTCTATCTCCTAAGTGTTCTAGATAATGCATCAAATTGAAGGTATTTAATAATGATCAAAATATCATTAAATTTATTGAAAATTTGAACAACTTTAGCAAAATTTATTTTGAAGGTTCTAAATCATCTTTCCGTGAATCAATCTCTCGATTCATGCCAATAGGCTAGTGATGGAGATGTACTTCAACTTAAAGGAAACACAATCCCAAAAGGATTGGTGTCTCTAGAAGGATTATTTGAAAAACATGGTTTTTTCATTCAATAGAAGAAACAAGCTAAACATAATTCTTATGTTGTAGTTAAATAGGTAAGTTTGGGATCTATAGAGAAAACAAGAATCATGAATATTAGAAAATGCTTCTCACTCAAATAAAAATGAAGGTTTGTTGTATTATTAAATAAATATATGGATTTATTTTCATGGTCATATGTAGATCTAAAATATTTCAAACTAAAAGATGTTCAACACAACATTCCTCTCAAGTATGATGCCCAACCCTACAAATAGAATAAACATCACTACAACTCAAATATCTCTCACATGATTCTTGTATAAATCCAAAATATGTTGGATGTAAGAATTAACTCTCCTATTCTTAATTCTACATGAGTTACTAAAATTGTCCTAGTGAAAAAAAAGAATGGAGAAATTAGTATTTTTGTAGAATTATGCAATCTTAGCCAAGATTCTCTTAAAGACAACTTTCCCTTACCTATTATGGACCAGATCTTACAAATGGTGACTGGTTCTAAAATTATTTTCATGTTGGATTGATTTTTGGGTATATTCATATCAAAGTAGTTATTGTAGACCAGCATAAGACAACCTTCACTACTCCATGGGGTACCTTTGCATACCGAAGGATTCCTTTTGGGTTGATCAAATCTAGAGCCACTTTTCAAAGGGTGATGGACATGGAATTTAGGTACTTGATGGGAAATATAATTGTGGTATATCTAGACAATCAAGTATTTTCTAAGAGAAGACAAGATCGTCATGAGAGCTTGGAGAAGATTTTGATAAGATTCCGCTAACACGGGATTTCTTTGAATCCTAAAATATCAATGTTTGGAGTTATAGAAATTAATTTGTTAGTACATATTGTGATCAAGGAAGGAACAAGGTAGCACTCTTCCTATGAGTAAAATTGGCATGCATTCATTATTTGGAAAATTTAATTTCGTACAAATATTCATTCCTATTTTTTGATAAGACTCGACACATCATGGAGATGATGAAGGGTAAGGTTCCATTCTAGTAGAACACTAATAGGCAATCTGATTTCAATGAAATGAATGAAGTCATCACTCATGTCAATATCTCGAGTATGTCTAGACATTTAAAAATATTTCATCATGTACAACTATGCATCTGCTCATATTGTATCATGCCATCTTGGTCTAAAGGAATGATGGAGTTGATTCTCCTATTCCTTTTATGATTTTTCACTTAAAATATCATGAATTTAAAATGTCACGGATTGAGAAACACGCTTACACGGTGGTTTGGGACGTGAAAATTTCAGATATTATATCTTGAACTCTCACACATTGGTCCTAATTCCGATCTCTGCAGTGAAGTCGATTCTAATTCAACAAGAGTTAGGCGGTTAGAGAGGTAAATAGATTTAAAAAGTACAAGAGTATAATTTAGAGATCAAACCTAATAAAATTGTACTTGGGAGATATTTTTTCAACTCATTTGTGAGAACAAAATAATGGAATAAATGGAAAATGTAAAAGAAGACAAGGAATAATTACCCAAGGTGTTGTTCACAATCAAAATGGATGAATGGTATTCAAATATTGTATATTTCCTCACTTATGGAAAATTTCTTAATAATTTTATATCAAAATAAAAAGGACTATGAATATGAGATCAACTAAGTACATGCTATTAGAGAATGACATGTATAAAAGAGAAATTGACAATGTTTTTATTCATTTTTACGGATAAGGATCGTAGGGTAAGATTTTAGAGGATTTCCATAACTTGGATTGTGGAGGTTATTTTTAGACATTTGTTACTTCTCATAAGATTATGTGAGAAAGCTATTATTAGCCCACCTTATTCCAAGATGCATCAATATGGGTGAAAAATGTGAAGGTTGTAAAAAATTATCGGTCGTCCTTAATCTGGTAGCACTTCGCCTTAGGCGGAGTGATTAACGAATCTTTTCAACAATGAGAAATTTATTTTATGAGTGTATTTCACCCTCTATACATATTTATGTCTTGACAAAAACTTCTTACTTCACAAGTGGGTGGAATCCATTCCTATGAAACGTGTTATCTATGAATTTGTTTGTAACTTCATCAAAGATAACATTATAATAAGGTTTGGCATTTGTCATAATATTGTGTCTAACAATGCTCCAAATTTATCATCTTATGAGCTCACTGAATTATATTATGGCTACGGTATCACATTAGCTCATGCATCTGATTATTACCCTCAAGGAAATGGTCAAGAGAAATCAAGCAATAAGAACTTGGTGACTATAATTAGGAATCTTGTTGATGACAATCAAAGAACATGGCCCAAGGCCTTATATGATGCATTCTGGGAAGATCATATCACTCATAAAATTGGCTATAAGCATGTCTTCATTTCAATTCCTTTATGGTGTTGATGTTGAGTATCCATACTCTCTAGACTTTCCAAATTTAAAGTTGGCTAAATAAATTGAAGATGATACATTTCAAATATCTATTGAGAAGATAGTCATGTACCTGGTAGAGCTAGATGAGAAAATATATAAGGTGGTTGACAGGATAATAGAGCACTAGAAAAAGATAAAAATTGTGTTTAATAACAATTCTAATAGTGGGATTTTCAAGTTTGAGATTTGGTCCTTCTATGGGATAAAAGAAGAGAGCTAAAGAGAATGTGTGGTAATTTTGACTCTTTATAGAGAGGCCCTTTCAAGATACGCCTCTTGTGTAGAGAAAAAAATTCTATCGTAGAGCACATCTCCACTTTCCTTCGCAGTAGGAAATATCTCAAGTTGTTCGGGATGTAGATGAATTTTTCCCTTTGGTTGTATCACGTTTTCCTTTTTGTTGTGTTTTCCTTTCCATTTAGTACGTGTTTGGTTTTTTTCTTTTGGTCTTTGATTTTATTTTGTGTGTTTGATTTTTATTCATGTGTCTCTTTATTCCTTTTATATTTGAATCTATAAGCCCAATGGTAAGGCACTTCTTAGATTAGGAGTTCTCTCCTTTGTGTTATCATGACCAAAAATCAATCCCCAGTCAAACCAGTCATTATCCCTTATTTTAATTTTATGATAAATTTGGATGACCCATAAAAATTTTCACCTTTGAGGGCCTTGAATTTTCCAACACTTTAAAAAACTTCAAAAATATTGCCTTAAGGTTCATTTTGCAATGATTTTCAGGTTTTCACTTTCACCATGCATCTTTGCATGTTTTATGTTAAGAGCATCCCATTCTTTGAGACCCGAAAATATCTTTATGTCATGTTTCAGGATTTCAATTCATCATAACATGCATTGATTAATGCATGTGAATTGTTCCATTTTTCCCTATCCTTGAACCCGATTGTACCTTTGGGTCATGTTTCTAGTTTTTCTTGCATCGAGAACATCTTGGTGTCTTGGCATGTTTGATGTTCTATGTTTCTCGACTCCAAAACCCTATGGTCCTTTTATATTTCATATTTTATGGGGTCTCTCACATCATAACATGTGTTAATAAACACATTTCATATGATCCATGAATTATGAAACCTCAAACACATATTTTTCCCCTTCTTGTCATATTTTCAGGATCTAATAGAAAAATTAAATACCATGTCTAGTGTAGTCATTTTTCCACCCTCGGATCAACACATTAAATTCCAGGTCAATTTTAAGTATCCATATGTGTTACAATGTGTAATTAATGTGTTTTGGGTTATATATAGTCAAATTTTACACATTATTTTCACCTTTGTGAATTTTAATTTTAACCTATTTCCAACTCCCAACACTATGAATTCATTTTTCTTGGTGATTTGGATGTTTTTCTTTGATTTCTCTTCAAAACCACCTCATTTTTAGTAATTTTTATCTATATAGTGGGTATTTTCTTAAAATTTTGAGGTATCTTTTTCTTACTTATCTCCTTATTTGATTTTCCTTGATTTGAAAGGCTTTTTCCTCTCTTTCGTCTCTTCTTTTTTGCCAAAAGGGTTTTTCATTTTTTCTTTCTGATGAAAAGAAAGCTAGAGGTGTTTAAGAAAGTTATAGGTGGCTTACCAAATCCATGGTTTTAGATAATTCAGATGTTTCCTCATGTTGTACATTGTCAAAAACATCGATATAAACTTGGATTTTCAACATATCCAACATGATGAAAAAATTTAAATCAATGTTTCAAAATAATTGGAGAAATCGATAAATTTTAAATTCCAAAATACTCATCTCATGTTTTTCATGATGCTCTAAAAGTTCAAATATATGAACAATGTGTCGATATTTGCAAGCTTTGAAACAACAATAAGTTCATGAATAATGTGTTAGGATTTTAGAGGTACAAAACATCAATTAATTCCTAAAATAGTGTACTAGGATTCATAAGCTATAAAACATTACCAAGGTTCCAACTAGTGTGTTGGGTTTTCAAGGGTTAAGAAAGGTCATAACCATGATAAAATATTTTTTGGACTTCTCAATGTGCAAGTGACGGAGAAAGTCTCATATTTCAAAAATTTCATGTGAATTTCTCTAATTCATACTTCAATGTATGAATTAGGAAAAGGAAAATCAAAAATAGAATCATATAAGGGGAAAAAGGAAATGAAGTGTAAATATCAATGGGTCATTCCCCTTTTCAACATTGACTCCAATATTGACACCAAAGACATATATATGGACATATTGATATGTAATACTTATGGAATAGATTCAAGAACCCTTCATATAAAACATGGATGCAATGCATCTATGATAATGGATTTCCTCTTACTACAACATTCCCCATCTTTGCATAATGTCTAGAGTTCATTCTTCTAGCAACCAAACACTATGATGTTGAGTCTAGAGAGGTGAAAATTCAAGGTAGAGAAGTGGTAATCCGTTTTGACATGGAATATTTTGAGGAACCCTTGAAGATATTAGACCTAAATTATTATGTTAATACCGATACCAAGAATTCTCAAAAGGATTGGGATGAAAATTCAATATATTACATCAAACACATTAACAAAAATTATCTCTTGAAACCAAGTCTATAGTACGTATATTTCTAAAGACCTTTCCTAAGAGTGATTTCATCCTAGAGATCAATGATAGTATTACACAACCGAGAAAATGTATTGGCCATCCCGAGGAAAAATAGTACTAATGATGGATGTACCCATTTCTCACCATCATGAGGAAGAATCAACAATTCTTCACATGGGGTGAATTCATCGGTGAAACCCTAGACATGTAATTGAAGGAAGTTCAAACAATAGGAAAATTATATATGGCATCATATGTCTCATGCGCAACAATGGGCATGAGTATTTATCCTTAATTAAACATATAAGAAACAATAATTTCAAATTATGTCTATGAGTTCTACCCTAAGTTGTCTCTAAAGAAAATTTTGAGTCATTTCTAGAGGGTAAACAATGCCTTTTATATAACATCATCTGAAATTTAGACAAATATTTCTAAGTGTCAATGCACTGATGCAGCTTGGAATGTTATATCTCACTAGGAGTTTATCTTCCTCTAATTCCCAAGTTTCACCTAGAACCGAGTTGGAGTGTTTCAAGGCTATATGTACTTGTTTCTGATATTTATGAGTGACAAGTGGATTTTTATGGAATTGGTAAAGAAATTTTGGATCATAAAAATTTCCAACAAAACAAACCTAAGGCGGTAATTCATTTCCCTCTATCAATTGGTCGATACACTTGTACATCAATGGTCAAAGAAAAGAATATTGCCATTGAAATTAAAGGAGTAACTATATAGCCTTTCCATTCAAGGATTAGCTTCGATTATTGATGAGTACTTAAAAACCTTTGAACATTTCAATTTCATGTCCCTAAGCTTGAACATATATGGATCAATTTTAGGGATGATATATTCATAAGGAAATTTTTTTATATCCAAATAACACTGGAAGAAGCAACTAAGTAAAATATTGCGGATATCCCTGAAGATGTAGTCAAAGATGGAAATGTATTAGATCTGATATATGAGAAAATGAAAGTGGAAACTTTAGGTTTTCCTCAATTGATTATTCATTAAGGATTGAGTTGCTAAAATTTTGGTTCAAAACAATCATTGGATCTTTTCTATCAACATTCAACCAAAGGATCCTAATTTTTTAAAAGTGAAAGTGAACACTACGTCGAAGTGGGTCTCTCCTAAGAACCCAAAGATAAATATTGATGTTTATACCCTTTGATCATGAATTAATAATGAGAGAAAGGGAGAAGCATTTTGAGTTTTACAAAGCCATTAAATTTCAATTAAATATTTTTCAAAAAGCTAGAGAGAAGTTGAAAAAAAGGATAGGGAAGAGGGAATCGATGCCAATAATGATATTGGTGATGAATTTTCCAAATTACCCTATCATGTCCTAGATGAATATTTCAATATGTTACCCATGGATGAGATCTTCAAAGGATATCAAAAATCTGGTTGAACAAGACTTCATGGAAGGAAGTGATTTTGATTTACAATCAATTGAAAAAATATTTATATATCAAACTCATTTGATAAATATATCCAAAATCCTCAAAATAATCCATAATCTTCTTGGAAAAATGATCAACTTGCTCAACACATGTGATGTACTTAATCAATACTCATGCATACATGACAAGAAATAAGAGAAAGAAATGACTCAGAATTTAAACATGTATCACAACAAGATAAGGAAAAATATGATTGAGGATTTATCATTTTATCCCTTTTTTCAATAAACATATAGATTTTTCAGATTTGAGACATCTTTTTATTATTAACAAGTTGACTTGGTAATTTTTGCAAGAACCATTAAGAGGGATTTAATTTGTATTTTTTATTTTTAGACTACACCTCAACTTCCCTTTTTCTCTCTTTCCTTCTCTCTATAAATGTAAAATGTTATGGCATTGAAAAAAAAAGATATTTTTGTATAGAGAAAGAAGATTTTTCATACTTCGTGGTGAAAAATATATTGGCTAGAATTGTAAAGAGAAGAAAAACTTTGTGTTTTCAATATTTTTCTAAGGAATAAAAGAGATGCATTACAAACTTTGTGTTGAATGTTATCTCTTTATTTAATGTATTTTTCTTAAGTTCAATGCATTATATTGTTCTTTAAATTCCAACTCATTGTTCATAATATATCATTTTAGTTTATTATTATTTTATCTCATGTTAATACCTTCATATCTTTTTTTTTTTTCCAAAGGAAAAAGCATGTATTCAATATCTTTTCTTTCCGCTTCTCCTTTATAATTTCACTTATAAAAACCTTTCATTCTCAATAGATTTTTCATTATGTAAGAAGTAAATCTACCAGGATGAGATCCCACCCCTAATTTTATATTTGTGTAAATACTATGAATATTCTTTTATTCTTTTAGAATAGTAATAAATAGTGTTCCTCCCCTTCATTTGAGGAGGGAATTTTTTCCACATGGTGTAGTTGAACCTCATATATTATCTCTGAATAAATATCTAGCCAAAAAAAACACACCATTACCTGACATCAATTTAGAGGGCCTAATCTCAAGGTCATATTCTTGAATATTTGATACCCAATTGTTGGAAACCTGGGACACTAAGAGGGAGGTGAATTGATGTCTTAGAAATTTTTACAGACATTTCTATTTCCTCAATTTTTGTATGATGAATCACAAAAAATCATACACAAGAAAATAATATAAGAATAAACAAAGAGACAAAATTTAATGTGGGAAACCCAAACTGGGAAAAAACCCACTAAAACTAAGAACTAGCTTTGGAAAAGAATGTCCTGCAAATGTTACATTGATTTCATGGTTGAGATTCAACTCAACCTAGAGCTACAACTCCAAAATTTGACCAAGCAACCACTCATTCTTTGACAAGATGCTACTTTTCTGGAAGCTTCAACTCCCAAATTTGGTCTAGAAACAACTGACCTTTAGTAAGCTTTAACTTATAGGAAGCAATAACTCCCCACATGCTAAGCTACAACTTAGAATTAATCAATATTTTTGTCACACTAAAACTATTTTCTCATACAACTGATAGTGACAACTAGATTTCTCGACTATTCATCTCTACTTTCTTTGGCTCATTCATTTGTTCCTACATATACTCTTCACATTTATTGTCATACTCACTCACCTAATCTATGAATTTCAGGGATGTTCTTTTCATAAAACCTTTCATGATCTCATTTTCCCTATATCAACTTCATCACATTATTAGCTCAAGCTCATATTACACCTACTAATCTGTGTTCATAATTCAACTATATCCATACCACTCTATCTCATCTCATATTTTCATCGGGATGATCTTCTCAAGCTATTATTTTTGTGTCAATTTCAATTTCATGATTTTACATCCAATAATCACACTTTTTCTAGTAACATATCCTTCTAGTTTTTCATATGCACCAAAAATATCTTCCAAGCTTCATTAAATCATTACAGGTACAAAATTTTTCTTTTGTAGAATTTGAAATGATCTTTCACCTTCCTTTTAGGGACATCTCACTTTTGCCACTTAATATTCCTTTAAATCTTCAACTGACCTCCTTTATAATTTGTACAAGGAGATGCTATAATTGAGATTAAAAATTGCCTTAGCAAAGTTATCATTATAATTTTCATGTCTCGATAATATTTTATACTCTACGGGTCTTTTGAAGATTATTTGGGTAACTATAATAAGAGAAAATATTCTCTTCAACTTCATGACACTCTGTCATAACCTATGACATTCCCTCTACACCTCCGAAATCATATTTGTAATGGTTCATGTTGATATTAACCTTTCTTTCAATGAACATACACTTGTATTTTAGATCTAACATACCTTTCAAGTGAAGTTATACTTTTGAAACCTATTAGTTACCTTTTAGACAAAGTTTACAACCTTTAATCATTCACCATTTTAGTCTACAACTTCCATCAAAATGATGTGTGCAACACAGCTTGACTAAGATAGAGTGACTGGATTAATGTGTTCATAAAGAGGATATTTTAAAGACAGAGAAGGAATTTTTATACTATGGTAAATATGTGTTCATATTCTTCAAATCATAGTGAGATAGAGTCTAGGAGTACTTCACAAACTATTTCCATCAGAAACCAAATCATCATCAATTCTCTTCATGATACATTCATCAAAATAGGGTATATATTGTTTTCCTCATACGAGATGATCTTCAAGGGATCAACCAATCTCCACACAACTTCTCAGGAAATTGTACCTTGAAACACCACTTTTATAAAGTATAAATACTCTGTAGAACATCTAGAAATTATATTTTTCTCATAACATGTCACTAGGATTGAAGAAGTTTGATCTTTCCAAGTTGTGCATAATAAGGGTTTCTAATTTCAAAACCCCAATTCACTATGTATCATACTTATTTCTTCTTAGATATAATTTTTCAACATCCTAATGAAGTTCTTCCTTGAATGGAATATTTCAACACCAACTAAGAGCACTTAATTGTATGCAATGAGAGAAAATTGATCAAATATTGATGATACAAACTTCAAAACTTCATTATCTTTGTTATTATGAGCCACTCAATATTCAAATAGAAGATCTAATTTCTGACATAAATCTCTATCACAAAGCTTCTGAGCATGTTAAGGATACCCTTAATATTTTCTCTTTACATTACGAAGAGTTATAAAAACTTAAGTACATTTGACAAGATAGAGAACAATTTTTGAGATTGTGTTCTTTGTTCCATAGTATTCCATAAGGCAGTCCTAGCATTAAAGTTACTTGATGTCCATAATGAACCACACATTATCATCTTGTAGAAAAGAAAATTCACAAAAATCATGTATAAAAACTTCACTAGCCTAAATGAAGAGTTATTATGAGAAAATAACAGTTAACAAAGAATTCAATCTTGCTTGAATAAGATTGTTCATGGCAATTTTAAAATACTTTGAGTTTAGGCTTCCAAATATTAACACTAATACACACCAAGAAATTTTTCACCACTTTTTTTCATGTAATAGGGACTATGATAATTTTTCATCTCAAATATAACACTCAGTCAACATTCATTTATTGTTCAAGTCTTCATACTCATATTTGCATAATTGTCTTTTAACGATAAGATAAGGGAAATACTGAAATTACACCACATGAATGAAATAAATGCCTGATAAATTTGGATGGAAATGAAAAAACATCAATCACATGCATTCACACTGACTATTCACCTTGGAAACTTCAAAAATAGACTATTAATGCAAAAATTACAAAACAGGGGCATTTTTATGCAGTGCAATTGTGCGGGGCTTAGCAAGGATGACATCATCTTGTCATATGAGAGGATTAATACCATTCTAAGTGTTTAAAAACTTTCACAAGTAATTTTAATTTTAAAAATTCATTTTGTTCCTACCGCTTCAAGAAGAAGGTTTGAGGAGAGAGAAACCATGTTAAAAAATGCTCATAAATTGTTTATTTCTCAACCAAATTCCCTAAAAAAATTTGCAAAAATTTAAGCTTGGAGTTCTCTTCAAAACTATATTCTATGATTTATCTGAAGGAGGCTCAAAATTATTTTTGGATGCTAAGAAGACAAGGTGATCAGATTGCATTCCTTAATAAACTAGTTTAAAAAAACTTGAATAACTTCAAATTCCCATTTCAAAATTTGATGAAATTTTACATGAAGTGCTAAAAGAGACCACTTTACACACTCCATAGGTTGGTTTTCCATAAATTTTCTTCTAAAACTCATACCAATCTCATTTACCTTAGCATTCACTATCAGTCCTCAAAGGCAATTTTGGTGAACATTTGAATTTTACCTCCAGAAGCTAAAATAAGCCTTATGATTGCTCATACATCTCATAGGAAATGTTCTAGAATCCTCCCATTCTATCCTAATATTTTCATGACCTTATTTATGCCCATATACCTCATTAAGCTCTAGAACTAGACACTGAATGGACTAGTTACAAGCGTGACCAACATTTTACCTATTGCTCATTCCAAATGCTCTAGAACATTCTATAATTATGATTTATGACCCGTAGAACACCTTTTCAAAACTTATTAACAATATTTATGCTTTCGGTGATCTTCTACCTCACTTGACCAAACTTGTATCATCCTGAAACCATCTTGGAATCAAATTGAAACCTATTTACGAGAAGGCACTACCAATCAAGCTTCATTCTTTAGATTGAGCTTCAATTCACCATTCACACCTTTTCCATCAATGTCACTTGACATTAATGACAACACCAATGCACCAAGGTTTAACAATATCCCCCTTTTTCATTGGTGCAATAACTTAGAAACTTCGATAGAAGACACACACTAGAAAATTCAAACCACCATTCCCTATTTCGACAACACTCTCTCCCCCTTTGACATCTATGAAAAAGGAAAATTTAATTCTTTACATAACCACAATAGCAACCATGAACAAAAAATGTATGAAAATAATTACTTGGTTATAGGATCCCCGTATGGTGAGTTCGATCTTCTTTCATGTTGGGTTGATGAATTAAAACCTAAGTATTGAAGGTGCATAAGGATTGGACACGTGGATTTAGGGCATGAAATTATAATAAAAAGGCCATGCCCAGGAAAGTATGAATTCAGTACTTAGCCACTTTGCATGGTAATGATAAAGATAGATGTTTATTGTGGGGCACACATCAACATGAAGAATTGAGGACGAAGTAAGGCTATTTTGGATAAATGGAAAAGAAAGAGACATGCATAGTTTTGAGCTATTAATAGGGTTAGATATATAGTTGATATTATTAGTAAATATATTATTAGTGATCTTGCATGATTTTGTATTTATATTTTAATGGAGCATGGCTATTCTTAGCATGGAACCTATTTTGGAAGGTGTATACGTAGTGAAGGGTAAGTCCTCACTACATATATATATATATTTTCACGGTTTAGGGAGTGAGCTCTGTAATAAGAGTTATGTTGTTGGTTCATGAGCACACATGAATTATGGTGTCACCATTATGTATGTATTTAGCTTCTGTGTTTTACATTAATTAATACAATGGCTTTATATGGTTGGATATTGGTTGTTCACATATCTATAACTAGTTCTTGTATTGTAAATCTAATCATGATTCTTGTATAAGTTATTCTTGTATGTGGTTATGATATAGATCTATTTATGGTTTATTAATGTACTATTATTATGGATCTAGAATATATCTATATATGTTCTCACCATGCTAAATCTTTGACAAAACTTCCATAAAAGAGGACCTAGTACCCTTGCGATCTTTGAGTGAGCGCTCGGTTACGATTGAGTGATGTGGCAATGCACCTTGGGCTATTTGGTAAAATAAAAGACTACATTTTGGTTTTTTATCAGGAAATATTTTCAAATTGTTTAAGGATGTTACATGATGAACACATATCGGTTGAATTTTTCCATCATTGAATATTCGTTAGATAATTTAGAGGAAGAGTATGCTCACAAATTTAACACTGGAATTGAATTTGATGCACATGCGTGGGTTGAAAAAAATATGTACCATGAGCTCTATGAGATGTTATTTTCTTGTTTCCCTATAGATATGTACAAGTGGCTGGTAGCATACACATCCAAGAAAAATTGGAATTATAGAGCACTTATTTGGATGTAGGAAGAATTCCGGGCTCTACATGACGTCGATCTAACTAGGACACACATTATAGATCATTGGTGGAGTGGTGTTTTTAATAGCTAAATTTTGGAGTGTGTAGTTTATACTTATTCTTGTATAGAGGTTGTTGAGTTTCATTTTCTTTGTAAAACTAGAGGATCTTTTCGTACGTGTTATCCATTTAGCGATTAAGATCTTAATCGTAACCTTGTATTTGGAATATCATCCCATGGATAGCTAAACCCCACTTCGTGTAGGGGTAGGAGAAGGTGTGGTGAAAAATGAAAAAAAATTGAGGTAGAGAGGTAAAGAGAAGAAAGGAAACTTAATTTTAATAAAGCGTGTGAGAGGAATTGGAATAGCAGAGTGAAATTGTATAATGGAGGGTGTTGTGTAGAGAGATGGTTCATGAAGGATTTGGAGCTCATGTGGAATATGTGGAGCAGAGCATATGGAACTCCACCATTTGGGTAAGCATGATAGAGAACCATCTTCGGTTTTAGATGAGTGTGTGCTTGATGAAATACTAAGAACCATGGGTGCACATCTGATCCTACCTAGTGACATAGCCCTTGCACTTGGTGATCCAAATCCTGAGATAGTTATTGAGAATCTGGCTAGTATAGGTGCTTTGGTAGCGATAGGTAGATCAAATTCACACTTAAGTTTATGATTTAATTAGGTAGAATATTCATCTATGGAGGTGCCAATGTTTTATTCGTTATTTGGAGTTCCAGTTGGAGGTATATTTTTCGGCACATATTCAACACATGACATGGGTGCACTGAGAACATTGGTATAACATCTGGAAGTAGTACAACTTCACATACTATGGGAGTTAAATTTGGCACAACTGTTGGGACATAAGGAATTACATCCTTTGTTCTATTTCCCACTATAGGAGGAGGATCAGGATGACTAGGTGGTTCAGGACCTGGTGGATCTAGTGGTTCTATACATAGAGGAAACACAAGAGGTAATATAGGTTTTTGATCTGGTGGGAATGCTACGCACCATCCCCCACAATTTTATTTTGATATGTCTATTCATATCCTATAATATAGAGGAATTGAATATGTAGTGGATCATGTGCATGTGTAAGATACTATGGTGCACTAAGGGGATTACAACTCGGAGCGTAATGCAACTCAATTTTCTACCACATTATAAGGGCACACGATATAGTTGGTACATTAAATATGATCCGAACCAGACTTGTGTGTACTATATTGTGTTGTGTGATGATTTCTTAGTAGAGTTTCATATACCTGAGTTTGAGCATAAGAGCATCAGCGCGTTGAAGGACATCAAACAAGGCATGGCTGAGAGTGTTAGGGAGTATGATGCATGATTCAAAACCCTTTTTTTGAAGTTATCTTATGAAATTCACCTGAGTCAGCATGCTCAATGGTTTTTGGAGGTTTGATCACACCTTTTAGAAGGGTGCTCTCACATAAGACTTATACAGATCCATGCAAGGTACTTGAGGCTTCTCTAAATGTCGAGGTAGTTAGGAGCATAGAAATTAGTGTTATCCAATTTTTGGAGGCCCAAATTAAAACTATGTAAAATAAATTGGAAATGTTTTTCAGGTAATTCAACTCATGAGATGTGTAGTGGTATTTGGTGCACAGATTGTGAAGTAGAAGGAAATACTAAGGATATTTTCCCTCACAAATCGGTGTGCACCATATTACTGGAATATGAGATCTATCACTTGGATCATGATTCAAGTAGGTTTCCACTATTGCAATGTGATAAGGAAGAATGTGTCTTGTTACTATAATATTTATAGGTCTACCACTCATGATACAAAGAGTTACTGAGGTTGTTTAATTAGATTGATGATGTCATTGATAATGGTGTACATCATATAACCATTGTAAACAATTCCAAAGAGCAAGGTGAGAATCATGATCAAAGTTACAATCAAGGGTGCTTTGATGGTGGTAATAGAGGTAGAGGTAGGGGATACAATGGAGGATTCATAGGATGAGGTGCGGCGGTGGGAGAAGTGAGTTCCTCTATGGAAAATTTTATACTTGCAGATCCCCTAATCATTATAAGAGTGAATGCCCTCCTAATTTTATTTTCTCTTTTTTCATAAAGAACTAAAATTATGAATAATTCCCATATTTTTATGAGCACCTGAGCAAGAAGCACAAGTAGGATAAGGGCGTGAGAATGGTTAGAGTACAACGTGTTGTGGAAGATCAGTGGCTACTAAGGGTAACACCTAATCTTGAGTTGTTCCATATGTTGGTCACTACAAGTGCTGAGGTTGCGCATGTCAGGGAAGTCCCCAAGAAGAAGCCTATTATTACAAAAGAGGAGGTATTTCATGCAAAGTATCTAGAACCTACTCATTATAAGGAAGTTTATCAAGAAACCATAAAATTTATTAGAAGCTTGCGGGGGTGAGATACTGATTCTTAAATTAACAAGTCATGAATCTTTGGAGAAAGAAAAATTAATGGAGATTCCTCATAAAGATGTTGATGATTTGAAGGAGGTTTGTAAGATGTTGTGAAAATAAAACATCATTCCTTTATTGGGAGAATGGATAAGGGGTAATATTCCATGTGCTGGAGTTGAGCACGAGAGAAAAATTTTACATGCTAACTTACCTCCTCACAGTCTTGATTATGAAAAAGAGATCACTCTGAATGTAGTTGTTAATGGATGGTTGTTGAGTAAATTTTTATTGATACAGGTGTAGAAGTGAATGTGCTCACTTTGGACGTGTGGAATTAGATGGGGAGGCCACCATTACAGCCATCTTCAAATGTGTTGTTTATGGAAAACAGGACTAAAGCCATGCCCATTGGAGTCTTGAAGGATGCTACTATTACTATACAAGGGGCCAAGTTTATTGGGGACTTTGAGGTCTTGGCACTTGCAGAGGTAGATAGTTTTCTAGCATTTCTTGGGTGCCCTTAGTGTTATGTGAATAAATCAGACCTATTTTTTTAATAAAGGATATATCAGTTTTGAGAACAAGGAAGAACATGTCATCATTCCTTTGACAGATGGAAAATTTGCACCTTATGTAGAACCTTTGAGTGAAGAGGATTTGAATAGAATTTATGTACACACCATTAGAGATCCTAAAGTATTTGAGCCATCAAAGGAAGGATTTATTCAATGGGATGATGCAAAATATATGAGTGATACAACCAACATTTCTTGTGACAACTAGGCACATGGGACTTATGAAATGATTGGGAATGAGATGAAAATTGCAGTAACGCACGTAAGAAGTCCGCATTGTGTTAAGAATTGGGGTAGTAACCAGGTGTATTTCTATGCACTATGAAATTTTAGTGGATAGATCAAGTTGAAAGAAGGGATATCCTAGTATATACCTTGCATGGGATAGCAACGTGTTGGTGGATGGTACACCGAGATGATCTTTTAGAGTGGTGAGAAGTGAGAATCACCTTCTCTATTAGATTTCTTTAGAATAATGTGCCTACTAAGACATGTGAATTCCATGGGAAGCATTATTCTTCGCATCACATTCAATAGTGTGAGAGACTCTAAATAGAGGGGTAAGAGGCCTTACCACCTTCACTATGGGTGCACAAGTTTTGCTTCTCTTTGTGTGGCTACACACATGAATGATATGTTTATACAGAGTTCAATAGAGAAACAGGGAATTAGAAAGACTTGACATCATGTATGATTCATACCTTTGACTATTTTTCTACTAAACCTCAAGTGAGTGAGGAATTATAGGTTATAAAGTGCTTGACTATGGGATACAATACAAAGGCTAAAGAAATTATTTAGGAACTACTAGGTGAGTCATATCTAGAGGTGTGTTTTGAAGAAGAAGAGATATATGAGGAAATTTTTAGGTGGGCCTACCTACAAAAGGAAGAGGGTAAAATGGTCTATATGATTTATGATGAAGAAGTGGAAAATTTGGATGTTGACCATATTGTGGGTACACTCAAGGTCTTAGATAGTGTAGATGAGAAGGCATGTGCATATACCATGATCCTATAAAAAGAGGAAGGTCAACATTGGGATGGATGTAGAACCTAAGGAGGCCATCATTAGTGATTACCAGTCTGAGTCAGAGGTTGCTAAGATAATTGAATTGTTACGCAACTTCCATGACTTTTTCCCTAGAGGCTATCATGAGTTGAAATGAGAACATCACTCTTTGTGTGAGATGAGGATCAAGTTAAAGGAAGGTGTGTTCCCGATTAGGAAGATTCCTTACAAGATGAATCCTAATCTATGTGTTAAGGTGAAGGAAGAGATTGATAAGATGTTTAAATCTAGGATTATTAAAACCATTAAGGATTGAGAATGGGTTAGAATGATGGTGATAAGCATAAATAAAGATGGAAGGATAAGAATTTGTGTGGATTAGAGGGATTTGAATGTTGCATGTGTAATATATCCCTTTCCCACACCATTTACTTGAAGAGAGATCTGGAAGGCATTGTAAGGTGCGGGATATACTCCTTCACTAATGGATTTTCTAGATAATCGGTGTGGATTACTAAAGAAGATTAAGAGAAGACAAATTTCACCACTTGGTGGAAATTTTTGCATACATAATTATGCCTTTTGGATTTAAGAATGTGCTTACAATATTTTCGTGCATTTTTGTTCAAGAATTCCTAGACTTCATTCATAAGTTTTTGTAGGTTTACTTGGATGATTGGAAAATTTATGGGATATTGAAAGATCATTGTGATAATTTAAGACTTATTTTTAAGAGGTGAGGGAAGTTGAGCATCTCCTTAAATATTAAGAAGTTTGTTTTTACTACACCCTTTGGGATTTTTATAGGACTTATTATATGTAAGGAAGGGTTATTATTATATCTTGTTAAGGTTGCTATCATTTTGGGATTATAGGAAGCTATTACCGAAAGTGAGGTATGTGGATTCTTGGTGCACACATGTTATTACAAAAAGTTTATTAAATGTTATACTAGGATTGTCATGCCCTTGGAGGAATTGTTAAATAATAAGGGAAATTTCCATTGGGGTGAAGCACAATAACATGCATTTGAGACATTAAAGGAAATTCTTACTACAACGCCTATTATGTGCTTTCCTTCATGGACCAAACCTTTTCATGTGCATATGGACGCCTCTGGCATGGCCATTGGTGTGGTATTAGCCTAGCCTAGAGAAGGTATTGTTGATCATCCTATTTGTTTTGCAAGTAAAAAGTTGACCCTAACTGAACAAAATTATACAACTATAGAGCACGAAGAATTTTCTATAATCTAAGCTGTTGCATAAATTTTGACATGATAATTGCTGGCTACCCCATTCATATTCTATACAAATCACATGGAACTGAATTACTTGGTGAATAAGCCCATTTTGTAGGGGCACATATGTCATTGGATTATGTTATTTCAGGAATTTGACTTTATAGTGGTGGTTAAGCTAGGCAAGAGAAATTCTGGACCAGATCATTTATCAAGGATTAATTCAAGTGAGGATGTGTAAAGCATTGAGGATACAATGTTGGATGCATAACTATTCAGATTGAACTGTGTACCCTCTGACTTAGAAGATATTGTTGTATTTTTATGTACTTGTGTGACACCTGAAGGGATGAAGATTTTATAAAAGAAACAACTTTCCATATATGCACCACGCCCTACATGTTGTTCGGTGGAGACTTATATAAATTAGGTTAGGATGAAGTTTTCGTCGAGTGTGTTCTTGAGAATGATCACGACATTATTATGGAGGAAGCTCGTGGTGGGATTTCAAGTGGACATTATCTTGGGGATGTTACCACGTGTAAGATTTTTTTGTTGGCCTATGGTGGGAAACACTGTATAAGGATTGTAAAGAATATTGCAAGGCTTGTGATCATTTTCAGCACCTTGGAAATCCTAGGCATAGGGATGAAATTACTTTGAGGCCTATTGCAAGTGCAGAACATTTTGAAAAGTGGAAAATTGACTTTTTGGGTCCTATTTCCCCACCCACACAAAATACTAGATCACACTACATTATAACTTATACAAATTATCTTACCAGATGGGTGGAAGTAGAGCCTATAAAATGATTGCATGACATCTACAACAACAAGGTTCTTATTGAAAAATATAATCAACAGCTATGGATTCCCATTAAGTTTGACAAGTGATAGGGGTACTCATTGTCTTAATGAGATAATCAAGATACTATTGGCAGAATTTATGGTGGCACACCATAAAACAACACCCTATCATGTGCAAGCTAATGGAATTACTGAGGCTTTCAAAAATATATTGGGCCATACATTGACTAAGATTTGTGATGTTGGAAGGAAATATTGGGATGATAAAGTCTCTACTATACTTTAGGCATATAGGAAAACCTACAAGAGGTTGAATAAGGCCACACCATTTTAGGTTTTATTTGTCTTGGAGGATGGTTTACCAGTAAAATTCTTGTTACATTATCTCGTGTATTACGTGTGTAGGAGTTTGGGTGATGAGTAAGATCTTTAAGAACATATTGATAAATTGATGTAGTTAGATAAAAAACACGCCATTGTTAGATGGAGTTGGAGGAAGGTAGAAAAGGCTAGGAAGAAGGCATGGCATGATAGGCATATTAAGGATAAAAAGCTTTAAGTTGGACATGTGGTTCTTCTTTATGACTCAAAGTTCTTACACCACTCTGTAAATCTCAAAGTGCATTGGTTGGGACCATATGTTGTTATTTATATACTTAATTTAGGAACTTATCGATTCAAGTGCTAGATGGGACACGGTTTCTTGATTACTTAAATGGGATTAGGCTAAAGCCCTACTATCAATAAGTCTTTTTGGTGTTTGTAGTAAGGAATTTTTCCATTTAGATTAGATATCCTTTATGTGTTTCCTTTCATCATTGTTATGCTTTATCAATTTAGTTCAGTGTTTTGTGTAATAAGTGTGCTTACATGCTAGAAGTTGATTATTATCTATTGAATTCATGTGTAGAGGACCGTGCATACTTTTAGTGTGGGGTGGAGTATATACATGATAAATGGATTGAGTTTGAATGTTCTCTTAAATATGGGTATGTATAGGGAGATATTATGCAAGTGTTTGAAGTAAACGTGCAAATATAGAAAAATGCACATAAACAAAGGCCACATGTGGATGAATAGGCAGTGTAATGTGAGGTAGGATGCCAATAGAAACTACTTAGTGAAAGGAGTAATGGGTAGGTACTTTGGCACATGAAGGCACATGAAAGGAGGTCGTGAACGAGGAGAAGTGGGCATGCCATAAGGTTACGACTAGGGTGCGTAAAATAATTTAATGTTGAGTACGGTGATAGGTGGAGAGAAATAAATGTGTTAAAGTTTATAAACATTATAAAATGTGGTGTTGTGAAATCATTTTCACCTTGCGATTGTGAAGAAGTGTTTGAGTGAGTTGAAAAGTGAGCTAAGATAAAGTTGCGTGAAGTACGAAGATTTGTGATACACAACCGAACTAGATGAATTTTTGCATGAGATTGATTGACGCTCCATTAGAGAAAGTGTTTGAGTGAAACAAAGGTGTACAGGGAGGAGAATCAACAATTAGGGTTCAAGTTTAAGCTAGGGAACATGCATTTTGAGCTAGGGCACACGGATTTTGAGGTGCAGATCTCAAATCAACTATAAAAACACACTTTTATAGTCGTTATGGCACCTAAGCGAGCACTGGAGTGGCTACAAGGGGTAGAAAATAGAAGGAAGTTGAAATAAAAGTTGAAGACACCCCTAAAAGATGATTTTTAGAGATGTAGTATCCAGAAGGGGTTTTTATGGGCCATGATTGGGAGTCACATGTTCGGTGTTGTAAAGTAAGTGACTATAACCATAGAACTAAGGAAAAAAAAGATGAATTGGATAAGTTGTTGGTGGTAAAAATAAATATGAGAATAAAGAATGATATGGTTATATATGACGACATAGGGGAAAAATTATTGTCAAATGTAGGAGTTTTGCAACTTTATGAACTCCCTTATTTTGGAAAACTAGAAAATTTTATCAATGGTTGATGAGCATAGTCCATGAGGACTTCTTTTAATTTGTTGGGTGATGAATTAGGCCTACCATGCTCATGATTAAGGAGTTTGGGCATCGAGGTCATGAGTGATCTCACGGATAATGATGGCATAGAAAGCAACCATGAAAGCATTGGGTTACATAAAGGAGGGCACATAATGGATATACCTAAGTTATAGAAGTACCCTATTATTCAGGTGACAACACATCTCCTCACTAAGTTGAACAATCAAGAGTGCTAGTCATAGGTAGATAAGGCATGGTTTCACATTGAAAAGAAGATGCAAAAAGAAGTAGTCTAAAATTTATCTAGTTTAATTGCTAAGACTATTATTGAAGAGGTGAACCAAGGAGAGAAGATAAGTTTTTGTGTGATCCTTCTATCTATTTTATTTTAGAAATTAGAGTTCTCGATTGCCCAAAAGATAAAATTTAGCAAACCACGGAAGGAGAAGAAATCTCTTGCAGAAATATTTACAAAGTACACTGTGATGGATCCATGAGTGGACCTTACAAGAAAATAAGATAGATTTGGTATGAGCGCATGTGCACTACGTTTGAAGAAGAATGGAGAATACCTAAGGATCTTCCTTTGGTATTAGACAAGTAGGCTAAATTTATTGTTTACTAGTAGTTTTACATAGGGAACTTTAGAATGAAGGATGGAGAGTACTGACCCTTGGTGCAATCTCACATATGCCTTCATTGCAAACTACTTTCAGGAATCATTGCATAGGTTCTCAATTGCACGAAGGTTTTTTTCAATGTAGATAAAGTAGACTTTGATTAACATACACTCAAGAAGACATATGTCTACATAGGCAAGTCTTCTTATATTGAGAAGTTGATTTCAGATGATATTCATAGTAGTTATGTGAGCCTATAAATTGGGAAGGTTGGAGTGGCTAAGGTATATATCTACCTTAAGCCCAAATTGGAGAATGGAAGTATGTTGACGATGAATTAAAGGTCCATAAGTTTCCCAAGAGAAAAATATTGTGGGCACATTGTAGGATGGAGAGTAAAATTTTCCCCATGAAGAATAAGAAGAGGAGGAACTAAGAGAATATAGTGGTGGCTTGGAGCATGGTAGTAGGAAACAACCCACTATAGGGAGAGAAAAGAATGTGAAACAACCCCTCCATTTGAAGGTAGATGAAGAAGTGAGAATGGAAATAGACATAGTAGAGATAGGTTCGGGAGAGGGAACTAGGTACCAACAGTATAGGAGTGTTAAGGAGAAAAAGTAATCGGGGAGCGGGGCATCATAGCCCCTAAGGAAGTATCATAGGACTTCTCTTGTTAGGAAGATCCGTAAAAGAAGAAATGGCATAGGTACATTCCTACGTAGGATGATTAGAGTGAGAGATCATAGGATAGCGCACCAAAGACCTCGGTTAACACTTGAGGATGTTGAGGATCCTCGGGGTGAAGAATTGAGAGATGATTTAGAATTATTAGGGGAACATGAAGTGGGAAATATTACTGTTGATGTAGAGAAGAGTGAAGATAAGGTCTAACCTTTAGGCACACCTCCTGCTACAGAAAAAGGTGAAGAACCATTTCTTGATATGGGCGTACACATCCCCAAAGATAAGTGCTTGGGAAAGGATAAGGATGAAGGAGTATATGAAAGTGAACCAACCAAAATAATATGTGCTAGGTTCTAAAGCACCTTGGAACCCAATGAACTTTATGGTTGGGAACTAATGGATTCAGAGATGGTGACCACGCGCACACAGAAGTAACTATCATATAGTATGAAGACTCATATGTATGAGCCTAATTTTGATGTGTGTGAAGAATCATGTTTCTCACAAAGAATGAATAAATCTCCACATTCACTCCATGTAACAATTAAACTGACTCATATGTCGGATGATCGGAGTGAGTAATGCATTGAAAAAGGTATCTGTAGAAGTTTTGTGTAGAAACATTGATAAAACAACAACCATTCATGATTTATTAGAAGATATAAAAGATAAGGATATGAGTATTATGCTCCTAATAGAGGAAAAATAGACATAAACTGACATGAAGGCATGCCTAGTTTTGAGTATGGCGAGAAAAAATTGGAGATGGAATTTTGAAGGCAAGGCCATATATGGAAGAGAAGGTGGCGAGAGATATTTCCATCTACAATGCATTACTTGCATACATTAGTCCACATGGTGTTGGATGAGGGAATAATTTGGATTTTTAAACCGAAGGATGTTGTGGTATAAGCGAGAGAAAGAAAAGTCCACTATTGTGCACAAGATTCTTGGGTATGAGTCTATACTACAGACATTGAAGGATGAATTAAAAATACATACTTGGCATTCAAAATGTTCACAAATCCTAAGAATATAACCAAGACACGAGACTTTAGTAGAGGAGGATGAGGTCCTTAGTGCAGTAAATAATGATACACTTGGGCGTGAGGAGAGGTTGACCTTGGTATCGAGAGAAGAGGGATGCACTTGTAGAAACAAGAGACCCTCATAAGGAGCAAATAAAAGAGATAGGAAAAATCATAGTGTAGAGAATGGATGTAATGGAAAGATCAATCTCGGTTCTAGAAAATGTCTTTAGGATATTGTACGGTGAAGGTGAGAACATGAATTTGGATGAGATGGACGTGGTCCTTGCAGAAATTTCAGAAAAGACTAATAAAGTGTGTAACAATTGTAACAAGTTAGAAACAGAGATAAAGAGTGAATATATAGAGTTAATTCTACTGCAGAGGGAGAGAGCACCTAATTATTCTTTCATTCTTGGTGTACAATTATTATTTCATTCCTTATTCTTTATTCATGGAAAGATGAATCATGGTTACCCATTTCTAAGGATGAAAATGAAGTTAGTGTGGGGTAATGTGGGCTGATGAACTACAACCTAAGTATTGAATTCCCATAACGATTGGGTGGATGGATTTAGGGCACAAAGGAGTGCAAAAAGTATAATGGAAAAGGGAGCACCTAGGAAAGTATGACTTTGGGACTTAGCCACTTTGCATGGTAAGGCTAAAGATAGATGTTGAGTGTAGGGCACACATCAACATGAAGACTTGAGGATGAAGCAAGGCTATTTTGGGCAAGTGGAAGAGCAAGCGACATGCATAGTTTTGAGCTATTAATAGGGTTAGATCTATAGTTGATATTATTAGATAATCTATTATTAGCAATCTTGCATGCTTTTGTATTTATCTTATAAGGGAACATGGCTATTCTTAACATGTAGCCTATTTTGAAAGGTGCATGATTAGTGAAAGGAAATTCCCCTATATATATATATATATATATATATATATATATATATATATATATATATATATATATGTATATGTATTGATTTACATAGTTTATAGAGTGAGTTCTATAATAAGATTTATATTGTTGGTTCATTAGCGCACATGACTTATGGTGTCACCATTATGTATGTATTCACCTTTTTTGTTTTAGAGAAATTAATACAATTGATCTATGTGGTTGGATATTGGTTGTTCACATATCTATAACTAGTTCTTGTATGGTAAACCTAATCATGATTCTTGTATAAGTTATTCTTTCATATGGTTATGATCTAGATCTATTTATGGTTTATCATTGCATTGTTATTATGGATCTGGAATATATCTATGTATGTGCTCATCATGCTAACTCTTTGACAAATCTTCCATAAAAGAGGGACCTAGTACTCTTTCACACTTTGGACAAGTGCTCAGTTCTAGCTGAGTGATGTGTTAGTGCACCTTGGGATGTTTGGTAAAATAAAAGACATTTTCTTGATTTTATCCCCTTGAGGTGAAACCATCCTCATATTCTTGATTTTGCAAGAATTTGGCCCTAAAACTTGATCCGGAAACATAAATTTTGTTGTATATATTTTCTCTTTCTTGAAGTTAATTTTCAAAGTTTTTAGTCTCTATTTGCTTGGTTTAGGGTATTCATTTGGTTATCATTTTTCCAAACCTCATACCTTACACTTGGATTCATTTCAACTCCTATAATGATCACAACTCATGAAACTTCTTTTCCTACTCACTTCTCACCAAATTTTCCTTCATACTCTTCAATTATCTCTTCATTCTAACATTCAACATTGGCTCTTAACATTTTTCAACCCTACTTCAAACAAAACTAACTCATCCCCAAGTTGGGTGGAAAATAATCAAAAGTTCACTCCCTTACTTTCTTGCTCTAGGTTGCAAATTAGTGCTTTCAAGACAAGCATCTTTTCTAGGATCATGATTAGACCAATCTAAGGTGATTCCCAACAAGATAAGAACATTATTAGTAATCCTTTAACCCTAATGAGGTGCATGTAAATTTTCATCACTCATTTCATTCATCCTCTCCTTCAAACTTAAATCTTGTTTTTCTTATCTAGCAACTTCTACTAGCCCGGAGCTATACTATGTTAGCTTTATCATTCTCTGCAAGGGTTACAAATTACAATACCAATATTTTTAAACACCCATTTTAAAATTCTTCTTAGGTATTAAATATCAGGACATCGAGGCCGAGTCCTAAAGGTAACTTCCTTTGTTAAGTAACACTAATCAATTAGGTCTAGCCTATATTAACACTATCCTAGAAGGAATTTCAAGAAAAACTTCAACTTTAATTGATGAAACAATAAAATTACACTTTAATCGCTCTAGGAATCTCTCCATTATCATTACTTCAAGTTTTTATGCAATAGTTTCTTATTTTTAGGTCTCAAAACCAATGCTTTAGTTCAAACCAGACTATACAATAGTGTGAGGTTTTAGAGAACTTTTTTACAAGAACTTATTGTATTTAATGCTTCAAGACTCAAATTTTCACACAGAGATCTGTCATCATGCCCTATACCTTATTTTCTTACCAAAAATTTGTGACCACCAAGTTCAATGTCTTCTTGCATGTGAAATTTCTTTCTCTTGCTCGTTAGAGCAGGGTATGAAACCCTCTCTCTCACCTAATGAATGGAAAAAAAGGCTTCTTATTCCTATAAAATAACCTCATTTTTGTTTTAGATGCTTTCACCCAACCTTCCTATGGTTTTCACTCATGTTTATACTCATCACAGAGACAAAACAAGACAAGGTTGATCAATCCCACAATGCACAGTCACACTTTTCCTTCTCATTTATTATGCATCACTTTGATCCTTACATATGTTGCAATGTAGACCTTGGACATGATAACTCTTATGATCAGTTATTAAGGGATTGTAGTTCTTATTAAAACCATCTTACTTTATAACAGATACCATAGCTTCTTCAAGTCAAGCGATAGCTTTTATGTTATTTGAACTCAACCTCTATACATTTTATGAGCTTAACCGACCTAACACAGATTGAATGTGTTCATCTTAAGCTTGACTTTGACCTCATTCTTACTCATTGCATACCTTTAGGTTTGACAAATTTTCAAAAACTTATGAAATTATAATCATTTAAACTCAGATGAATCAAATATATTTGACATATTTAACCATAACTTGTCATCATGACATTTTCACTCAGATAAGTACACCATCTCTTGGCTCAATAACCTTATGATACTCAATGAACTTGGAAAGCCTAAATAGTTACGTGAAGACTTACATAGAGGTACACACTTGTTATCATTTAACAAACCATGAAATTCCTTACAAATTGAGGATGCTTAATCATAGAGTAAGAAAAACATTTATAGAAATGGACATACCTTTGAAACATCATAAAGACTCCAATTTGTAACAACTTATTGTAACTTACCTGTAAGATCTTACACATAATTGTTCACTCTGCATAAACATGTAGGCAACTTTCACTGATAGAAAATAAAACCATTGAGAAAAAAATTATGCTTCCTTTCGGTTGATACATTCCTTCTACAAGCCTAGAGAAGGCATAACCCTTGTGGGAAGATATAAGCTGTTGAATGAATTCAAATCTTTCAAGATCAATTTTTTTACCTTATTTTCTCATAATATGTCTAAGGATATTTCCTTTTGTCACCCCAAAATTGACTTCTTATGATTGATAGAAATATAGATTTTCCTACATTAGATCAATAACTACTCCATATGATCCAAACATTCCTCTCTCTTCTTTGAGTACACAATGAGGTCATCAAATTAAACCAATATACATTTTACTCTCAAATATTTGAAGGCTAAATCCATTTCTATCTAGAAAATGGCACCTTCAATAATTAGTCCAAAGGGAATATGATGGTATGAAAAATTACTCCAAGGGGTGGTGAAAGTGGTTTTTCTTTGATCTTATTTGGCCACTTCAATTTGTGTTGATCCATAGGGACCTAAAGAAACACCACTTCATTAGAACAACTATAATTTGAAGGAAATTAATCAGAAAGGAGAGAAAACTGTTAAGCTACGAACCATTGCCATGTGTAGAGAAGAGGTTATATAACTTCCCTTCGCATATATCAATGGTTGCATAACCAATGTGGTAGTTTTGTAACCTTCATTTTTCATTCACTAGTGGTCTTTTCACTAATGAAAATAAAAATAAAAATCCTGACGGTCACAAATTTCAAATGTCTAAGTCATGTCTCTTCCTTGGATGAATCATCTCATTCTCCAATGCATGGGAGGACATGGGGAGAAAGCTATTTAAAAAATAATAACATGTGGAATTGGATCATCAAATATTTTATGGAGAGAAGTGATCAAGAAACCATTGAATCTAGAATTATTTTGTAGAAGAAAGGTGTGAGAAAAAAGCAAAAAGAAGAGATGGGTGGAAGAGATATTATCTCCCTTCCTTCATCTTCTTTTAATATGTATTTTCTTTTAAATTTACCAATATAATATTGAGAAGAAAGATAAATTTCCCTTCCCAGTTGGTTCTCCCTCAAATTGGGGGTTTCTAAGATAAAATATTGTGTTGTGTGTTATCTTTCATTACTGCAAAAATAGTTCTAAGTTTCATATTTCATTCACTAACATTAATAATTGTCATATTCAAAGTAAATTGGAAGTAGGAACAATATTTTTGTGGTCTCATAAATTTCCAAAGTATATGTCTACAAATAATTTTTATATCGAGCTAGCTATATTATCCAAGGGACTATGGTATTTTTTCTTGTGTGATTTGTATTACAGGTACATGATATAAAGGTGAAGAAGTAATACCTTGTGTTCCAAATATATCTACAAATAAGTGGAAACAAAGGATTAGATATCAAATGGAAGAAAATAACTTGGTCCAGTAAAATTGAGATGTTGTAAAGCAAGATGGAAAGGGTGTTTCAACACCAATGCAAACTCTCAAATAAACAAAGGACATCACGAGTTAATCAAGAATCCATAGATTCAGTGGTTCAAGTTTTGGCCAAAAATTTTGGCATAGGAAAGAGCCATAATGAGGAAGAGTGTGAAGAATAAAATCTAGTTGAAAGAGAGAAGATAAAATCTGATCATGCTCCTTTTAAAGTTGAAACTAAAGTTGAGATAAATATATTTGAATGACAAGTAGATGCATAGTTGCTAGATAAATGGTTAAATAAATTGGAGGTTTATTTCAGTATGCATAAAGTCACTTAGGCACAAAGGACTACCTTTGCATATCGAAGATAGAAGGACATGCTCTGGTTTTTGGGGAAACCCATCTAGCCACTTGTGAAAAGAAGAAGTGTCCTATTGTAAGTTCTTGGGATGGTTTTATAGAATTTCTTAGAGAACATTTTTATCCTATTGGCCATAAGACTAGTCAAATAATTAAATGGAAGTATTTTAAAAAAATTAGTCATCAAAGTGTGTAGGATTACACTATGGAGTTTTAGAGACAAGCCATGTTACTTAATATGGAATTGGAGGATGAGGATATTCTGACCAAATATTTGGGAGGAATTCACACTCACCTTCAAAGGAAGGTCATCTCCATGAAGCCCAAGGATCTCAATGAAGCATGTGTGTAATAATATTACATAGATGATGAGAAGAAGCAAGGAGAAGTAGAATCATGGGAAAAGCGAAGAAAAAAAAAAGCCAAAGAAATACAAGGGACAAACAAGTAACAAAGGTAAAGGGAAAGGTAAACATATCACTGCCACTTTGAATACTTGTAAATATCCTAAGAATTTTTTTAATAATTATGATATCAATGTTCATACTGATGCTACATGTTGGAAGTTACACCGGGAACAACTTCCAAAGAGCCAAACCAAGGACTCCAATAATTCCATGACAACTATAAGGATAGACGGGGAGGTAGAACTAGTGGATGATTCTGATGTAGATGAGAGGCTAGGATACACAACCACCAAAATGGATAGCCAAGAACAAGAGGAAGAGATGGGTAATCTATTTCAAATCAAAATCCATATCAAGAGGACTACGGTAAATGATTTGGTTGATATTGGTTCTCAGTATAATTAATTTATGATATGGTTGTAGAGAATATTGGTCTTGAAACTTATGAGAATCCACATCCTTATCCTTTGGGATGGGTGAAGAAGGGTGTAGAAATTTAGGTAACAAAAAGATGTCAGTTTAAGTTTGGGATAAATTCTCAGTATATAGATGTATTGGAAGATGATCTAATTCCACTTGATGTATTTTATGTTTTTTTGCGAGTCCTTACTTGTATATCGGGGATGTTGTATTCATGTTAAGGGAGAACCAATAAAAATGGGTCAAGGATGGAGTCGATTACAACATTCAGCACACCAGCATAAGTCAAAAATTTCTATGGTAAGTGATAACCAAACAAAAATACTAATTTAGGAAAATCATAATCATTTTTGTTTACTTTTATTGAAAGATAAGCAAGATGGGGTAGAATTTTAAGATATTTATAAAAAGGGAATGAAGGATTTTGATAGCATAATTTAGTATTTTCAGGATTGATTCAAACTCCAAGTGGGTTACCACCAAAATGAGAGGTAGAGCATGAGATTCAATTGTTTCGGGGTCCCCTCTAATAAATATCAGGTTGTATAGGCAATCATTTTTGAAAGTATAAAGGTAAAGAAACAACTCTAGGAGTTACTAGATCGGGGGTAATACACCCACGTACATCGCCATGTAGTTAGCCTATTGTGATGGTGTCAAAAAGGATGGTTATTGGATAATATTCATTGAATATTGTGCTTTGAAAAATATTACCATAAATAACAAAGATCCACTCCCATGCATAGATGATCTCTTGGATGAATTGTAGCATGAAAATTTATTCTCAAATTTAGATCTCAAGTATGGTTATCACCAAGTTAGGATGAAGGAGGATATATGGAAGATTTCCTTTAGAAAAAAATGGTTTGTATGAGTGGTTAGTACTTTCCATTTGGTTTATGTAATACACCCATTAAATTAATGAGATCTATGAATTATGAATCGCGGGAATTCATAGATTAATGTGTCATTGTATATTTGGATGATATTTTTATTTTTATTGCCTCATGGGAGGAACATCTAACACATTTGTAGTAAACCTTACAAGATATGAAAGAGAAACAATATTATGTAATATAAAGAAGTGTGAATTTTACAAATAGTAACTTTTATATCTTAGGAATGTGGTTGGAGAAGAATAGGTATGAGTGGATCCAAATAATGTGGAAGCCATCACCAACTAGCCAACACCAATGAGAGCTATAGAGACTAGGAGTTTTCTAGAGCAATAGAGTACATGAGGAAGTTCATTTCAAGATTCTTTACTATTGTAGCACATCTACACACACCGTCCACAAAGAGTAAGGGTTTTGACTGGGGTAAGGAATAAGACAAGTATTTTGAGTTATTAAAATATAAAATTAGTCATGCTCTAATAATTTCTATTCCTAATTTACAACAACCCTTTGAAGTAGAGACAAATTCCAATGATCATGCTATTAGAGTTGTTACTACAGGGAGGTAAGATTTTTTTTATCATTCTAAAACTTTCACTTCAATAGTTAAGGGATATTCAGTATATGATAAAGATATGTATGCACTAGTTTAGGTAATAAAGAAATGGAAACATTATTTTTTGGGTAAAGAAACTATTATGCACACTGAAGGTAAACCTCTCTAGTATTTTGCAAAGCACAATCTAAATTGTATTAAGAAAGGAAATACAAGAAGATGTGATTACTTCATTAGTTACATTTGGTGATCAAGTACAAGAAAAGAAGCACAAATTTTGTTGCATATATGTTTTCTAGGCTGCCCACCTAGGAGAAGATCTCTAGTTTTTCCATTATCTCTCATTTCGAGCCCTTCACAAAGGAATATTATGGGGAGGCATATGCTCAAGAAAAATATTTTGGGGTGATATATCATCGGTTGTAGTCCAAACGAGCTAAAAATATGGGTATTGATAATTTTTATCTCAAATATAGGTTTCTCTACTAATGGGGGAATCTTTTTGTGCCAAAAACATAAAGGATTCTATTGATGAGGGAAGAACATACCTTGAAAGTAGCAGGACGTTTGGGTATTGGAAATACCATGACCCACTTGCAAAGGTATGCATATTGGCCCAATATGCAAGAATAAGTATCTAAATCCATTAGAAGATGTAAACTTTGTTTTATTAGCAAGCCTAAAATCAGGAAGGAAGGTTTGTATATGCCTTTACCAGTCCCTACTTGACCTTGGGATGATATCTCTATGGATTTTTTAGGAGGAATTATTGATGATTGTTATCTCAAAGATAGGAAACTCTACCAATGGGGGAATATTTGTGTTCCAAAGAAATAAAGGCTTTTATTGATGAGGGAAGATCATACCCTAATAGTAGTAGAAATGTTTTTGTTGGAAACACCATGGACCACTTGAAAAGGTATGTATATTGGCACAATGTTCAAGAAGAAATATTTAAATTCATAAGAGGATGTAACATTTTTTGTACTAACAAGCCTAAAATTAGGAAGGAATGTTTGTATATGCCTTTACTGGTCCCTACTTGACCTTGGGAGGATATCTATATGGATTTTATAGAAGGAATACCTATGTCTAAACCTTCCATCTATAGAAAAATGGGAAAAAGAGGTGGTGAAAAGGAATTTGGTACAGCTGATTAGAGGATACAATAGTAAATATCCTGAGACTTGGGATGATTCATAACTTACATTCAACATTCCTACAATAGGGAAGTACACACATCCACTATAAAGTCACCTTTTGAATCATGTTTTGGGTATCTACCTACCAATAAATTAGACATTGTGATTGGATAAAAGGAAGAAGAGGGGTACATGATTCTGAAGTGAATAAAACCGTAAAGTTCGTTGAGAGGATCTAGAAAATACATTTGAAGGTGAAAGAACATCGGAGAAGTATCAATCCAAGTATAAGGCTAGACATGATCAACATCATAGAGATCATAAACTTCAATTTGGAGACAAATTTTTTCTTAACTTGAGTAAGGAAAGACTACAAAGTCAAGAAAGGAAACTCAAGCCACTATGATATGGACCCTTAACTATATTAGAGCATGTTGGATAAAATGCTTTTAGACTTCATTTGCCACACTTCATGGGGATGTACTCAGTAGTAAATTGTAATAAATTTCACCTATATAAGTCATCCATACTTGATGAAGAAGAAGAATGTTGGTATCTACCTTCTATAGAATATTGAATATTGGATTCATGAGGTGAGCCGGAGGAGGACGTAGTGCTTTGTAGCATAAGGTTAGAGAAATAAAGAGAGGTCCACACGAATCTTAGCAAGTTAGACTTAAGGGGAAGACACCAATACAATCCCGGTGGTACTCGAAGGAGAAAGTGAGGGAATTTTTTCCTCATCTACTCCCCCATTAATATTTTTGTGGGACCAAAATCCTCTTGAGTAGGGGAGGTGTGATCCATAGGGATCTAAAGAAACACCAATTCATCAAAACAACCCAAATATGAAGGGAAATTAATCGAGAAAGAAGAGCATAATGTTAAGTTATAGGATGACCACCCTATGTAGAGTGGTAGTTGTGTAAATGCACTTCTACATAGACCATAAGTTGGCTAATTATCACAAAATTTATGTAACCCTTAGTCTATGTTCACCGGCGGTCTTCTCACTAATAAAAAATAAACAAAATAAATCCATGAACAATTGTAGATTTCACACGTTTGGGTTGTGTTTCTTCCTTGGATGAATCTTCCCATTCTCTAGTGCATGGGAGAACATGGGGAGAAATATATTTAAGAAAGAGGAACATGTGGAATTGGATCATCGAAGTGTTGATGGATAGAAGTGAGCAAGAAACCATTGAATTTGGATTTTTTTTTACAGAAGCAAGGTGTGAGAACAGATAAAGCAAGTGGAGAAGGGTGAAAGAGACATTGTTTACCTTCCTTCAGCTTCTTATAATTTGTATTTTCTTTTCAATTGGACAAAATAATATTGGGAAGAAAGAAAAATTACCCTTCTCGACTGGTTTTTCCTCAAATTGGGGTTTCTAGGATAAAATATTATGTTGTGTTATCTTTCATTACTACAAAAATAGTTATAATTTTCAGATTTCATTCACTAACATTAAGAACAAACATTTTCAAATTAAATTAGAAGTAGAAACAATATTTTTTTGGTCTCGTAAATTTCCAAAGTAGAGGTTTACAGATCATGTGTATACCCTAAGAATCCATTGAGCATGGAAATCATTTTTAACCCATTGATAACTTGCAAAATTTGGTCCATAACTAGTAGGGGATAATTATCCTTTAGTGAAGCTTGATTCAAATTTTGGAAATCCACACAAATGCAAATATCATCATTCTTATTTCTCACTTGACATAATGTTGGCTATCCATGTTGAGTGATGGATAGGTACAATTATGTGAGCATTGAGAAAAGTTTCAACTTCTTTTCTAATGGTCATGGTGATCTTAAGATTATTCGTACTTTGATTTTTCTAGAATTCCTTCGCAAGTGATGGAATGTTGCATAGATTATGGTTGGAAAGACTTGATATCTTCATATGAATAAAATATCACATCAGAATATATCTTTGATAAAGTTATAAAAAAATTTGCTCCTTAAAATAACAACATGTACTTGATGTTTACCATCCTTTGTTGCTCATTTGTTCCAATGTTTACATATTCATACTCAATGAGAATATTTGGGTCATTCTTTAACTTTACCATGAATGAATATGTCATTCTTATCAAAAAATTCCTCTAGTGAAACAAATCATTTTGGAATTATATTTCTCTCCAAGCTGAATCACTCCATCTGATTAAATTATTCACCTCTAATACCATTACTATCATCATTTGTAAACTCTCATGGTAGGGAATCACTTCCTTCAAAAAACATAAGTCCTAAAATCACCTAACTACTACAAGAATGAAAAGATATGACCATCATCATTGAGCACCTTCCATCTCTCTAAGTTATCAGTCACACTTGTATGAAATACCATATCCACTGAAAACTTATGCTCACCAAAATCAATATTTGGAATCATTAGAGAGGCACACACTTCGAATGAATCATCTCTATTGTTCCAATCACAAGGAACTTCTTTGCTATTATATGCATAAAAAGTATCTATATAGTCCCACACTCTATTTCTTATTGATAAAGATGACATTTTTGACTTGGAAAATGTTTCTTACCTATTTCACAACAAGATTTGTATCTCCTTGTACTTCAATATTTTTATTCCCATTTCTTGAGTGGATTTCAATCTAAGTAACAATGCCTCATATTCCACTGTGTTTTTACTATTGGTGAACTATAACTTATATGACAAAAAAAAATCCTTTTGGTGAAGATAAAACAACTTCGATACTGTCCCCAGATGATGAGAAACTACCATCAAATTCCATATTCTAAATTTCATCAATTATTTCAGTTGGTATTTCTTCAAGGACAGTAAAATCTTCATCTCATTCGAGCTCATAAAATAATGTTTGTACCTCTATCCTTGAAAATAACATGTCCACTCTCCCTACTTTGGAATAGGATATGTGCTCTTGGATCATTTGATTTTTGAACCATATATTTCATTTTTGGTTTAGGGAGAAGCTTTTTCATTTCATTCTTGACATGTATTGAAATAGATGAACATTATATTTATATTTATCCTCCAATATCCTGATAGAAACTTCTACTAAGAATCATACCATATGTAGCCGACATGTCCACCACCAAAATTGTTGCCTTTACTCACTTATCTGGAAAATATATGTAAAAATATATGAATATTTTATTTTTTCCAACAAGATGGAATTATTTTATTTCCATTGCATATTAATGACCAAATACTTGAGTAAGACTCAAGCCAATATCTTGAGAAACTTTTTTGTGCATTAAATTTTCAGATGCATCGAGTCAATAATGTAATTATTCAATCGTTATCAAGGAAAGATAAAAATTATCAATATTATAGGTGGATGAAAGGGTAGAAGCTAAGAGGTTCTGATTTTTTTCATAAGAGTAAGATGTAAAACTATAGAATTATGTGACACATTTTATCTTGAGTTGTTACCTTTGATAAATTTTACCAACTTATTAAATTTTTTTAGGATGGTTTTGTAAACATTATGAATAAAAACTTTGAACATTCAATTTATTTACATGTTCGATGATATCAAAGGTAGAAGATGGCCTTTTGGGAACATTATAGACAATAGAGGTAGGTTGGATATTCCTAGCATTGGAATAAGTAGGAGATTGAATTACTCTAGGTATAGTGGATGTAGGATTTTTATTACTTTTTGAGATGCAGCAATAGAAAAATTATTTTTGAACAAGCAAGACTACTTGAATTACTCATAATAGTATATGTCGTGAGAGGATATGTTTATTTGGGATTCTTCTTAGCTAACTCCATGGATCCTAGAAATGGAGAAAAATTCTTGATTATTGTTTTTGTGATTGTAGAATCCCACATAGGAGGTACTCTTTCTCTTGCCTAGATGATTTCTCTTTCTCAATAGTTTTGGAGTGTTTGAAAATAACACAAGAATGTATATTCATGACATATATAGTATCTTCATAATCATCCTCATATGAAGATGAATATTCAAACAATCCAACATCTATAGAGCCTATCTATTCAATGAGAAAGTGACCTTCTTCCTCTTCTTCTTCTGAAACAACCTCTTCCTCATTTTCCTCATCTAAATGTGTCTCACAAGTGGAATTCATAGGTGGGGCTTCAAGTTCAAGCCTCATTTCTCCTCTGGTAATCCTATTTACATTATGATTATAATTTTTAATTTGATATGGGGTGCTTTGAGTGAGATAATTTTTTAGAGTAAGCAAGTCATTGGAAATTTTTACACTAGAGGATCTATAGTTCTAAAACTAGAACTCGATCTTTATATTTGTTTGACCCTTTCACTATTTTTTTAAACAAAATGATTTCATCTTCCACATCCACTATAAGCTCTTAAGATCGTCTAAGGTGTTGGGTTGATATATCCTCGAGAATGAGTCAAACTTCCAAAAATTAAGTAGTCATGAAGAATCTCAATTAGTTATCTTCAGTAAGTCTTACATATTTAGGTATTTTATAAATTAAACTTTTGAATTTGGTATATAAATCTATCATAACCTCATTTTGTTCCTTCTTCAATTGGGACCATTCTGTGAAAAATGCATGAGCATCTTTATCTAGTTTGAAATTGGACTCAAAATTTATCTTCATCGATTATAGCTGGTGATTGACCTTCTTGGTGGGTAGTAAAACCAATCCATGACATATTATTACAATAGATAAATGAATAAGAGGACTAATAAATATTCATGTTACACTCCCAACACACCACGGAGTTGTGATAAATACAACAATGTGCTCATTTGGGTGTTGTTTTTCATCCCCTTTAAACTTGGGGAAGTTCTTCCTTGATCCTCTAGGACACTCATGTTGGGTAGGTATTGATAACCAACCTGTTTTCTATCCCCATGCTACGAGTGCATGCATTTATTATTCTTATTCTTCTAAAATAAGATCTAGTGGTGTTACTGATTGGTTATTTAAGGGGGTATTCAAGAGAAAGGTCGGGGAATAATTCTCACCCAACTTGTCTTGCTATATGGATAATAGGAAGTCTAAAATATAATTTTTATTGTTATTTGAATTCAGTATTGACAATGCCACTTACTCAATCAACTCGGATATATCTTCTTTCCCCTATTTTTACTTAGAATGTTACATAGGAATGCAAATAGAAATAGTGCAATAAACCCGTGGAAAATTTATTATATGGAACATAAGGGAGGAATTTTCTTGAAAAGAGGTAAAAGTGGAGATAAAAAATAGGGATATGGTTAAGGTAATGAGTAGGCACTTATAAATTTCACAAACATTACCAAAGTAGGTAAAAATTTAATAGGAAGATAAACAATCTGTGTAATAAAAAATAAGATTAAAAATTAAAGACACAAATTTCTAAGGAATAAATAAAGATTTATTCCTCAAATATACAAAGTTATTTCTTGGTTATTCAAGATTACGAACCTTACATAGTTAGAAATTAGAAATTAGAATAACATAGAAAATGATATAGAAGAAAGTAGCTTCTTTCTTGTAGTAATAGGTGAAAAATTTCTAAACCTTTAGAATAGAGAAGCCTATTATCCAAAATAAGCCCCCGCTTATTTTTGGCTAACTCCTCCTTCTTCTCTCTCTACCTGGAACTTAAACAAATTTTTGGCTTCATTTAGGGACTCAAAATTTTCTTAAAATGGCTCCATAAGATAGATAATTTTCGACACCCGAGAAAGGTATAGTATTCCTTCTAACTCCTTGTATTTTGCAAGTTATGGCTCGACGGAGTTTTTGAGGGAAATTTTCCGTGGGAAGGTCCGCATGCCAATAGGAATGTGCCACATGGCGGTGGAATGGAGGTTCGGTGGAGGTAAGTTGAAACATTTACCAAGGAAGTGGCAGGGTACAAAGGGGAATTTTACCCGTGGGCTGTGGAGAAAGAAATGGCTTGAGGCCCGTGTGAATGACGAAGCACCACATGGCAGCGGAGGTTGGACCGGTGGAGGTAAGTTAAGAAAAATTCCAAAGGGCTCGGCGGGGGCACAAAGAAATTTTGGCACGAAGCCTCATGAACCAATAAGAGGCTTCCATGTGTCCATAAGGCTAGTGGGAGTTGGAGGAGCGGAGCGAAGTTAGAAAATTTTGCCAAAGGGTTGGCATGGGGTGAAAAGAAAAATGTTAGCCCAAAATCCCGCAACCAATAGGAGGATGCCACATGTCCTATTTTTAGTGGAGGTTGGGGGCATGGGGAGAATTTGGAAATATTGCCAAAGTGGTCAAATGCGCAAAGGAAAAATTGGAAGTGCATCCCCGCCAACCAATGAGGAAGTGACACGTGTCACCGGGGCAGCGGAGCACGGAGAAAGTTGGGAAATTTTCCCAATGCAAAATCAAAGGGGGAAAAGTGAGGTTTGGGCCCATGATCCCATTGACCAATCAGAGAGTACCACGTGGCAGTGGAGTGGTGGGGTATGGGGATTTTTGGGGAAATTTTCCCAAATTCAAAAAAGGGGAAAATTTTAAAGTTTCAGCCCGCCAATCCAATTTTGCCCTAATTTTGCCCTAAATCTTCAGAGGGCCATATATTTTGATCCAGAGCTCAGATTTTTGTGTTCTTGGTGTCATTGGAAAGCTGGTGAAATTATCTACATGATGGAGGGTTCAATTTTGTATTTTGATGGATATTTGTGGGAGAAAAATAGGAAAACATCTCTGGCATGTAAAAAAACATAGAAAATGACTCCAACCACCAAAATTAATGAAGTATGGACCTTGTTTTGCTCTGTAAGGAAATGTACTTTGAAGTATGGGATTTTATTGGAAACCCATCATTTTGCAAGCCCATTGGATGAATTTTGTCGGTGGTTGAAGTCTCAAATCGATTTGCCCACATTTTTTTACCTTTTCTTTCATTTTGCTCGTGATAAAAAGCCAGTTTTGGATCATTTGTAAAGGGTTGGATGATTCTTGCACCTGTAAGCTCTTCATTTCTCTTTAGTAGGTGGATTTGAAGGATTTTCAGACCTCCCATGGATATTGTAACATGTTTTTCCTTCTTTGTTATCTGCAATGTATTGTATCAATTCTGAAACTGACAATACATGCTCTATGATTGATTTTCCAATCCTCCCTTGCATTGGTTTGTTTCCTTCTAATATTTCTTTGTATTTTGGAAAATTTTTGCATGATTTATTGCTTTATCTTCATGATCTGTGTCTATTTTTTCAAGGCAAGGAGTTTAGCACTCCTTTGGTGTATCACCTCTCTGTTTTTCTTAATTTTGTTTTCCATTTCCTTGTTTCTCTCAACCTTGTCTCCTTGATAGTCTTAGAGTAATAATTTTGAATCAGAACCTCTAAAAAGATTGCATGTATACACCTAAACAGAGGAGTAAGAACCAGCTTCAATCTAGAGAGTTTTCTCACCTTGCAAGGTCCCACACCTTGGAGAAAACTCAATGTTGTGCATTCACACCAAATGAGTTTTCCTTAGAAAAGTAGATCCATAACTCATTTGGGGGTGTTGTGAATTTGCACTAATAGTTTTGGCATGCCCGGTGGGAACTTAGAGGTCTTCCACTTTATTTTTGATAGGTTGGTGTGTTCCTATTAAAGATTCAGCCTTTGGAGGCATATTCAAAATCACATCTGGCGACTCCATCTGGTAAATAACTCATTCTCTAAGTTCTAGACCTATTTTCCATCCATTTTCATTCATTCCTTCTTTCCATCTCTTTCATCCTTTTCCATTCCATGAAGTTGTGAAATCATGACTTCATTTCCATCATGGAATTCACATTTACAACAGCAGAAATTTTCCCCACCTCCAACATGTTTTTTAAATCCTCCAAATCAGCATTTTGAACAAATTCAAAATCAGCATACATACCCATATGAGCAATGCCAAAATCAGTTTGGCTATGGAGCTTTCCAAGAGTAGGAGTATGCATACAATGAAGACAATTAGATGCAAGATGCTGGTCTGTTGGAGAAAATCCAAAAGATGGAGGTAAACATGGTGCAATCCAAGGCTCAACCACAAAGGAAAGCATTTGGAATCAGTGCAGCAGCACCTGTCCATGGGTGGGACCTTTTCCAAGGCATTACAGCCCTCAAGAGAATCTTGACTTCATGATTGCAACACTTCCATTTCTTGCAAAGTGGACTGAAGGAATAGAGGTGTATGAGAGGAGTATTTAACAACCTTGTCAATGGGTAAGCACACCATCTCATGCCTTTCCTTTTCCTCTTTCCCAATCTGTTTTATCTCAATAGTGTCAAGTTTTAAACTCTCCATCTGTTGTCCTAAGTGTTGAATCCATTTCTCCATTCCCTATTCTTCCACCTCATCTCAATTCTTCTTTCCTTTTCCCTTCCAAATAATCATCCCCTCCAAAAGAGCTAAAAGAAATACCTTCCACTCCAAGGGAACAAGATGTTTCATCTCCTCCACCACCAAGAAAAACTGCAAAATCAATTAAACTCCAACCCATCTCTCCTCTTGCACTCCCAATCCCATGTGGGGAAGAAGAAATTTCAAAAATCAATCATCAAGGATAACAAGATGGAGAGCTAAGAAAAGAAGGAATGATTAAAATCTTAGTGAGTTTGGATCTTAAATATGGAATTGAGAATATCGCTTTGCTGATGAAGCCTACAGAGGAGGCCAGAGTTGAAGAAAAAATGATGGTCAGGATTGATTTTGTTGCAGCAGAAGAAGAGCAAAAGGAAGAAGCAGATCAGCAATCAGTTTTCTCAAAATGTAGTGTCCATGTTGGCACTCTATTTGAAGGAAATGCTGATCCAATTCAAGTTGCACAATCAGCCATAGAAGAAGAAGATCTTGCAGCCCCAACTTGTCCTCTAGAGCAGTAGATTGAAGAGTTTGATTTGAAAAACTTCATGCTAGAGGAAGAGTTTAATCAAGAGCAAGATGGTCTTCAAGTAGAGGAGGAAGAAAAACCAGCTCCAAATCCCATTGAAGAGGAGCAAATGGATGAGATCAAGTCAGTTTTTACAATAGCAGAAGAAGGAAGCATTATTGATACATTTTTGCTTTCATTTGAAGGGGCTGATTTGATTGATGAAGCCATTATGGAGGTGAACAAAATAGGTCCAAATTGTGAGCAAGAGGCACAAGAAATTTCATGTTTCTCTCCCACTTCATCTCTCCAAAAATCTGGTTTTTGGATGAGTTTGGATTGACAAGTTTCATGTTTGAAAATGAAACTACACATGGTGAAGAAAATGCAGATTTGGAGGCCACCATACAAGAGGGAGAGACTTTGCTGTAGCAATACATTCAAGATTTTGATTTACCATCAGACTTAGAAGAATGTTTGGATGAAGAGCTAACTAAAATTACAACATTTCCTTCTTCACCATTCGTTCTCCAACAACAAGAACTTGCTGCCATGGACAAGAGAATTCAAGGACAGTAGCCTGCAGTTTGCAACATGCCTCTTGAATCAAAATTGGAAGAATTTGAACTTCCAAAACTACAACGAAGGAACCAAAAGCTAAAAATGTATTGCGGTAGAGGTTACAACAATGCAAAAGCAACTTCATTGGATGTTGCAATCAATAATGAGGAGCTGCATATTGTAGAAGAGTTCCATGCTGCCATGAAGGAAGGAGAACAACAGATGAACTTCATCATTTCTTCCACATCATTCACTCAAGAAGGTCTACAAGAAGACTCCATTTTTGGAGTTGAATTTTAGAGCTATGGGCATATCAAATGGACCATACCTTTCCCAATAAGGTATTTGGCTTCATTGGAGCCAAAGGAGAAGTCACAACCAGTCATACTTGCTTCTAAGCATGAGGATGAGCTACAAAGTACCAAGGATCAGCTGCCATACCTCTTCAATCCAAATGCAAAGCAAATAAAATAGGTATTGGATTTGTTTTCAGTTGACACCTTGTTGATTTGGGTAGAAGACCAACTTCTTGTTGATTTTCCACTCACCCAACCAACCATGTTCAATGCCAAATCAGTTGCATGGCTGCCATTTTTGAGAAAGGGAAGCTATTTCTCCCAACCAGTTGCAGGGTTTGTTTAGCTTGCCTTTGCTTCCAGTTAGAGTAGAGTAGGTAGGTTTGATTTCAGCAGAATAAGTTCTTGTGCACACTCTGCATATCCCATTTGGGGTATGTATGATTTACAATTTTTACATAGTTTTGGTGCTGCTGGTTTTCTCTTTGCGGTTCATTTTAGTGGCATTTTGGTGAGAAAAAATCTAGGTTCAATGGTCTTCAAGTGTCTCGGAAGGAAGTTCTCAAAGTTTGGATCATTTTGTAAGCTACTACTCATGAATCCATGCCCAATGTATGCTTCAAATACTGCGATCATTCATCTAGCAGGGCAGATGACCCTCCGAGTCGCCAAATTGTTATCCAAAACAAGCCCCTGTTTTTTTGGCTAACTCCGTTGTTCTCCTCTGCTGGAACTTAAAATAATTTTTGGAATGCTTTAGGGACTCAAAAAAATTTTGTAAATCACTCCATAAGATAGATAATTTTCTCACCTTTCTAGAAAGGTAAATTTTTCCTTCTAACTCCTTGTATTTTGCAAGTTATGGCTCAACAGAGTTTTTGAGGGAAATTTTTCTTGGGAAGGTCTCGTGCCTAATAGGAATGTGCCATGTGGTGGAAAAATGGCGGGTCGGTGGAGGTCAGTTGAAAATTTTTCTAAGGAAGTGGCGGGGGTGCAAAAGGAAAAATTCACTGCGGGCCCTGAGAGAAAGAAAGTGCTTGAGGCCGCGCGAATGACGAAGTGCCACGTGGCGGTGGAGGTTAGATCGGTAGAGGTAAGTTAAGAAAATTTCCAAAGGGCTTGGCAGGGGTGCAAAGAAAATTTTTGGCCCGAAGCCCCATGAACCAATAGGAGGAGGTCAGTAACGTGTCCATAAGGCCGGTGGGAGTCAAAGGAATGGAGCGAAGTTAGAAATTTTTTCCAAAGGGTTGGTACAGGGTGAAAAGAAAAATGTTATCCCAAACTCCCACAACCAATAGGAGCATGCCACGTGTCCTATTTTTGGTGTATATTGAGGGTGCGGGGAGAATTGGGAAATCTTGCCAAATTGGTCAAATGCACAAAGGAAAAATTGGAAGTGCATCCCCGCCAACCAATGAGGAAGTGACACATGTCACCGGGACAGCGGAGCACGGAGCGAAGTTGGGAAATTTTCCCAATGCAAAATCAAAGGGGAAAAGTGAGGTTTGGGCCCATGATCCCATCAACCAATCAGAGAGCACCATGTGGCAATGGAGCAGTGGGGCACAGGGATTTTGGGGAAATTTTCCCAAATTCAAAAAAGGGGAAAATTTTAAAGTTTTGGCCCGCCAATCCAATTTTGCCCTAATTTTTCCCTAAATCTTCAGAGGGCCATATCTTTTGATCCAGAGCTCATATTTTTTCATTCTTGGTGTCATTGGAAAGATGGTGAAATTCTCTACACGATGGAGGGTTCAATTTTGTATTTTTATGGATATTTGTGGGAGAAAAATAGGAAAATGTCTCTGGCATGCAAAAACACAGAAAATGACTCCAACCACCAAAATTAATGAAGTATGGACCTCTATTTTTCTCTGTAAGGCAATGTACTTCGAAGTATGGGATTTTTGTGGAAACCCATCATTTTATAGGCCCATTGGATGAATTTTGTTGGTGGTTGAAGTCTCAAATCAATTTGCCCATGTTTTTTACCTTTTCTTCCATTCTGCTCGTGATAAAAAGCCAGTTTTGGCTCATTTGTAAAGGGTTGGATGTTCTTGCTCCTGCAAGCTCTTCATTTCTCCTTAGCAGGTGGATTTGAAGGAGTTTTAGACCTCCCATGGAGATTGTAACATGTTTTTTCCTTCTTTGTTATCTACAATGTATTGTATCAATTCTGGAACTGACAATACATGCTCTGTGATTGATTTTCCAATCCTCTCTTGCATTGGTTTGTTTCCTTCTGATCTTTCTTTGTATTTTGGAAAATTTGTGCATGTTTTGTTGTTGTATCTTCATGATTTGTGTCTATTTTTGCAAGGCAAGGAGTTCAACACTCCTTTGGTGTATCACCTCTATGTTTTGCTTAGTTTTGTTTCCATTTCCTTGTTTCTCTCAACCTTGTCTCCTTGGTAGTCTTAGAGTAAAAATTTTGAATCAGAACCTCTACAAAGATTACATGTATACACCTAAACAGAGGAGTAAGAACTAGCTTCAATCTAGAGATTTTTTACCTTGCAAGGTCCCACACCTTAGAGAAAACTCAATGTTGTGCATTCACACCAGATGAGTTTTCCTTAGAAAAGTAGATCCATAACTCATTTGGGGGTCTTTGTGAATCTGCACTAACAAAGCCATATGTCACTTCATCTAACCCCAAATGAATTTTAATATTCCTACCACTTGTCACCTTTCATATTCTTATAGGAATACAAATAATTTCTTTTCTTATTTATAAAAATAACTTTTACGATGTAAAATTAAAATGTCACTTAAGTGAATAAGATGAAATAGTCAAAAATTGCATTCCCAATGGAGAATTAAAATGGAGAGAGAGAGGGAAGAAGAGAGAAGTGATCAATTCAAAGATGAAGAAGCTTTTGATGACGAATATATTTATCTTGATGGAATATGTGGAAATGTTTATCCAAAATCACACTCCCTTTTCTATTTTTGATGACTCATCAAGTTCAAGACTAAGGTGGATTTCCTCTTGTCATTAAAATTCATATTTTTCTAAGTATTAAAGCCATGGAGAATTATTATGGAAATTCAATGCTTCGGGTTCTCAAGTTCCATGGAACAAAGCATCAAATGTGTAGTGTTCCATAGGTTCTTTATGTAAAGTGTTGTATGGATTTCCAAAAGTTTGCGAGAAGTAAACAAGGAGAAAAACCTCATTATCTTTTGATGTAAGTGAAAAAGTGTGAACATGAGGAGTTGTGCATGGGTGGCCTAGTGTATAAATAGAATCCCACTATGGTATAAGAAAATACTTTGCACAGATATGCAAGAATTTTTGTCTCAACCCACCACACATTAAAATTGAAAGCCACGAGATGAAGAGAGGATCGATGGAGGTAAGATATGATCAAGGCTATGGAAGAATCTATGAAACATTCAAAACTTATGTTGAACACGGTGAAGTTAGTTTTCTAGATGGATCTTCTAGTGGAAAGCTCCAAATTTCATAACAATGGTTGCACTCATTTCATATCTCCGGAGAAGGATTGCATAATGAAATAACATGGGGAAGGGTTTTGTTATAGGAAAATAATCATGAAATCTCACGTAAGTCAAGAGAACACATAGTTTTCTTGTTTAAAATGCCAACCACCTCACCTACCAGAGTACATGTAAAAATTATGACCATGCCTTGCCTACAAAACCCGATGGAGTGTTACAAGAGAAAATTATGGTCTGTTAGGGATATTAATGGTGAAAGGATCCATGGGAAGAAAATCGTGTTTTTCCATGAAAAATCCAAATTTTAATTTCCTACATCTCTCTCTCTCCTATTATCATATTATATAATTGTAAGTGCAGAGGCACATTTTACATGTTCCTTTCTACCGAGTTCACATGTTTTTCCTAGGGGAAATGCATTTTACTACCTTTAAACCTCTACATCTTAGCATTCTTCATGAGATGTCTAGCCTCTACTTTGTAAACACTATGAATATTTATTTAATGTAATACATTTTTTGGTATTTTCCCTTCAAGTTCTCTACATTTGTTATGGATGTTTAACCTCTTGTTTTCACCAAGATTCATTCATTTCCCTTAAATTTAAGTATTTCTATTAAAATATTGGCATACAAATTTGAACTGTGTTTTTGGTCATTTTGAACCCTATCTTAGTGTTGGCATACCATCATTCTTTCATTTTACATATTTTTAATTTTCTTTCAACCTTGGACCCTATGTGCTTTAGCTTTAGTTTTAGATTTTTTTTAGTATTATCATTGTAGGTTAGTGTGTGTTGAGCTAGCAGACAATAAACTATCCTTCGTGGAGGTTTATTTCAAGGAGAAACTTTCCACACTTTAAATACAATCCCATGTTATCCAAGGTATTTTATCTTCCATGATCAATTCAAGGGTGCTACATTTGTTATCTAATTATTCTGGAAATCCTAGAGGGACAAATTAATATTTTCTTGTCATTTCACTAATAGTTGGATTATATCTTGGTGATATCAAGCCTTTAAATTCCCTACAAAAACATTTGGTAACTCTAATCACTTCATCTACTTGTTTCTATAGGAGAGTGTATCTATCTCATAAGACATGATTCCAACAAGAAAAAAAGATAACAAATAGAGATCCTTTTGATTACTTACAATTATCACTAAGAAGAAGAATAAGAGGTAGATCCACACAAATATCACCATCACCTCCTAACAAAGTCCTCTTTAATCCTCTTGTTAGTAATTTCTTGATGTCTTTTAGGTTTATAATACCTATTACATTCATTTCTAATAAGAGAAATCAAACATTTATCACATTTAATGGATGAATTCCTATACTTTTAGTTCAATATGATGACATTTCAGTTGCAGCCCTGAAATGTGTCCATTTCTTCTTTGTAAATAGTACTACAAATCCTATAGATCATATCAAAAAATTTGCATGAACATGCTCATTTTACCATGTTACATAAGACAATGTAGCCACAAAATTATTGGAATATTCCTTCAAGGGAAAATCCCTACAATAGTATAGAGTCCTAAGAGTTAATTCGATCTCTAATTGGGAAGAGTTCGGAGAATATTTTTATAATTATTTTGAAGGTAAGTTAGATCATTTATATTTGGAGGAGCAGTTGAATATAACAAAGAGGAAATATTGACATTTTCACACCCTGTGTGAAAAGGTCAACTCAAAACTTTTAAGTTTCTCAGATTGGTCGAGTTACGATTTTGGATATGTTTGGGACAACCATCTCAGAAAAATATAGTCTTTAATTGTATGGTTTTGGACGGTTGGAAGTAATTTTGGATTAAAATTACTTGAGTACGATTAAATAATTCCATGCCTCATAGATGCAGCCATTCCATTTGAAACCCTCGTCAGAACTATGCAACAGTCGTAAACGACCATTGCAGGGCCCTAAGGAAGGCAGGAAGGGAAACATCTATCAGATATGAAGTTCTGAAAGTTGTGGATAGGTTGTAGCTTTGAAGGACAGGGTGCATAATAAATTTTAGTCATCCAATGAACATCAAAAGGTACATTTGATTTTAATTTATTTCCATGATTAAGTGAATTATTTAAGTGTTTTGAGTGTACAAGTTCATTATTATCCATTCAAATGAAAGAAAGTATAGAAAGGAAAGATATACATCTCATTACATGAAAATAGTTCATCTATTCATATGGAATAAAAGTATAGTGAACCCACACAAGCCATGGAAATAAATCTAAAATCAAGTGCATGCAATGAAAGGACATATACGTAAATTTGTGAACAAAGAAAGGATGAAATCCATCATTGCCTAGATTTTCATCAGTTTGGGTTGAGTTTTCCTCACTACCCCTCTCCACCATCTTCACCAGCTACTGCATTGTACCTGAGAAGGGAAATAAAGGATCGTCAAGGCTCTAGATTTCATGCTTGTTGTATTCACAACTTTGAGTAGGTGTGCTTTCAAATAATGAACTTGAAATCAGTACAAAATGAATAAAGAAGCATTTACACAATATACAACTTGGGAAAAGTGACAAAGAAGGACCTAACAACATTTTTCACCCTCCTTTCTCATTCCAAGTAAGAAAAGACATAGTTATGCCAATGAAAATAAAATTTAAAAGCTAGAAGTTTAAAAGGTACAACAATCATTGCAGCAGAAAAGAATGGTAAAATAAGACAAACTCCAGAGGAACTTTATATTCTAGATTTCAGGGAATCCAAGCCATAATGCTTTGCAAAATCATCAATTGTTTTAAAATAAACATGATTCAAACATTTCAACTCGAGAAAAATTTCATACTGATTCAAGAATATTAAAGACTTACATCTTGAAGTACAATCTTAAAGTACAAAGATCATGGTAGCAAGGAAGTAGAGTAAGAAATAGAACTCACCAATTAACATAGAGCTGTCAAGTCCTCGAAAACCCATCAAATTTAGAGCAGAAAGTGAGAACCCAGAACGAGATTCAACTCGGGATCTCCATGATAACCATGAAATCATAGAGAAGATACAAAAGGGAGCTAATTATCAGTGTCACGAAAGTCAAAATGGAAAATGTTAGGTTGTGGAGCTTGTTTTCATGTGTGAAAGTGTTGAAGACTGTACACTAAGAGTACTGTATACTTTTCATGTATCCTCTCCGGGGTTCTTGGGCCTTAAAACGTGCCCGATATATCGGGAAACGTGATTTTATCATATGGGCGGGATTTTGACCCATAGGTTTATGGGACGATTTTTACCCATGGTTTTGATACCCATAGTTTTGTACAACTACTTAAGCAATTGTCTATTTATATGGTTTTATGCATATGATAGAAGGATGAAAAAATTTATAGATGTGCTTTGAATTTGGGTGTGAATTCTGTAGAGTTTGTTGAGCGTAGATCCAAACGAGATCTAGGTATTGTATTGAGATAATGGTGGCTTGTAATAAAATATGAGCAAGTGATTCTTGGTGGACGTAGCCCAAATTGGGTGAACCATGTTAAATATTGTCTCTTTGTGTTGTGTTATTTTATTCTACACTTTTATTTGAGATCTGTAATATTTTCTGCATATTAGTTTCTACTTATTGCGATTCTGTGAGGGATTATTCCACATATTTTATCCCTTATTCCCTAACAATTGGTATCAGAGCCTGGTTTGGTTTATGAAGTGTTGAATCAAAGGGAAAGTTTTATCTTGAGTGGGATCTATGACAGATGATGGAAGATATAGGGTTAATAAATTCAATAGGAAGAATTTTAGTCTTTGGAAGATGCAGATAGAAGATTACCTTTATCAAAAGGATCTTTATATTGTGTTGTCTGAGAAGGTGAACAAACCCTCGAGCATGATAGATGCAGAATGGGATTTTCTAGATAGGAAGGCACTTGGGATAATCTGATGTGTCTTACATCTTTGGTATTATTTAATGTTTCAAAGGAAAAGACTACAAAAGAACTGATGGATGCATTAGGGAAGTTGTATGAAAAACCCTTTTCCTCTAATAAGATATTTTTAATGAAAAAGTTATTTAATATGAAGATGTTTGAGAATGGTTTAGTAGCAAATCATTTAAATGATTTTAATACAGTTGTAAATATGCTAGCTTCGAGTTACAATAGAATTTGATGAAGAAGTTAGGGATTTATTAGTTATGTGCTCTTTACCTGAGAGTTGGAATAGTCAAGTAATGGCGGTAAGCAACTCTGTTCCGCTAACTCAAAGCTGAAGTTTGAGGATGTTGTAGGGGTGACTCTAAGTGAGGAAATGTAAAGAAAAATCTCTAGTGAATCTTCTACTTCATGGAATGCTTTGACAGTGGAAACTGGAGGGAGACAAAAGAATAGAGGAAACCGTGAAAATCAAAGGATCAAGAAAGGTACAAATCCAAAAGCAAGATAATATGTTCAGCACTGTGGAAAGTCTAGGCATGCAAACAAGGACTGTTAGGAGCTTCAGGACAAGAATAAACAACGAGAAATAAAACAAGGAGGCAAATGTGGCAATGAGTAATGTATGTCAGAATGCTTTGATTCTTTCTTTGCACAATATTATGAATCTTGGGTTTTAGATTCGGGGCTTCTTTCCATGCTTCTCCACATAGGCATTATTTTGTTTATTATGTTCAAGGAGATTTTGGGCATGTTTTCTTGGTGATGATGAGCCTTACAACATAGATGGAAAATATTTTGTTTAGGTTAAGATGTAGATTGGGAATACTTGGTTATTGAAGGATGTCGGACATGTGCCTACATTAAGATGAAATTTGATATCGGTGGGCGGTTGGGAAGTGATGGTTGTACTGTGATATTTACAAAGCAGACTCTTGGAAGGTTATCAAGGTTTCTCTTGTGGTGGCAAGAGGTAATAAGGTTGGAACCTTGTATTTAACCAATTATAGCACTAATGTTTGTAATCTTGTGGCTTCAGAAGTAGATACAACATTATGGCACTATAGGCTCGGTCATATGAGCCATAAGGGCATGTAGATCATAAAGAAGGATTTTCCTAGATATACAGAAACAGGTTTGGAGTTATGTGAGGACTGCATATATGGGAAACAAAAGCGAGTAAGGTTTCTCAAGGTTGGACCTACAAAGAAAGAGAGTAAGTTAGAGCTGGTGCATTCTGATGTGTGGGGGTCGGCTCAGGTATCATCTCTTGGGGGTTCAAGTTATTATGTTACTTTTATTGATGATGCAACAAGGAAAGTTTGGGTTTATTTTATTAGAAACAAATCTGATGTATTTGACACTTTTATTAAATGGAAATCCTTGGTAGAGAATGAAATAGGTATTAAGCTAAAATGTCTCAGGTCAAATAATGGAGGGGAGTATTACAACAATAAATTTGATGATTATTGTTCTAAGAATGGAATCCACAGAAAGAGATGGTTTCAGAACTCTGCAAAGCAAAATGGGGTATCGAAAGGATGAATAAAACAATAATGGAACGTGCTAGAAACATGAGGTTACATGTAGGACTACCTCTTTATTTTTGGGCAAAAGCGGTGAGCACAACTGTGTAGTTGATAAACAAAGGATGCTCAAGTGCCTTTGGATGGAGGCATACCGAGGAGGATTGGTATGGTAAGAAAGTTGATTATTCATTTCATAGAGTCTTTGGATGTGAGGTGTTTGTTCATATAGACAAGGATGATAGGACCAAGCTAGAGGCTAAGTCGGAAAAATGTACTTTCATTTGTTATAGTGGTGATGTGGTCTTTAATGAGAAAGTCATGTATAAGCAGCGAAAGCATTGCGGGAAAATAGGGAAGAATCCAAGAAAGAATATGTAGTGGTAGAGGATATTCTAGATGGAAAAGTGACACATGAATCAGTTCAGGAACCTCCTCAACAGGAACTCCAAACTCCTATATTGAGGAGGTATTTTAGGGTAAGAAGAGAACCTGAACAATTTTCTCCTTATCTTTATTATTTATTACTCATTGATAGTGGAGAGATAGAGAGCTTTGATGAAGAAATGTAGGTAGATGCTAGGAAGAAGTGGGAGCAAGCCATGAATGAGGAGCATCAGGCTCTCATGGAGAACTAGACATGGGATTTGGTGAAGCTACCCGAAGGTAAAAGAGAATTACAGAATAAGTGGGTGTTCAGATTCAAAGAGGAAGAAGGAGGCAAGAAAAGATACAAGGCCCGGTTGGTGGTCAAGGGGTTTGCACAAAAAAAAGGTATAGATTTTGATGAGATTTTTTCTCCTGTAGTAAAAATGACTTCTATTAGAACTTTTATAGGAATAGTTACAGCAGAAGACTTGCACTTAGAATAGCTTGATGTAAATACTACATTTCTCCATGGTGATTTAGAGGAGGAACTATATATGTAGCAACTAGAGGGCTATGAGGTCAAAGGTAAAGAGGAGATGGTGTGCAAACTAAAGAAGAGCTTGTATGGCTTGAAACAAGCTCCATGTCAATGGTATAAGAAATTTGATAGCTTCATGATGGAGTAAGGTTATATTAGATGTCATTCTAACCATTGCGTGTATACAAAGAAATTTGAGGATGGCAGTTATATTATCCCGTAATATGTATGTGGATGACATGTTGGTTGTAGGTAAAAACATGCAGGAAATAAAATTACTCAAGAAGGCTAAGTTAATCCTTTCTTTATGAAGGATTTGGGGAAGCCAAACAAATCCTTGGTATGAGGATATCTCGGGATAGGAAGGAACAGAAGCTAACTTTATCTCAGGAAGAGTACATTAAGAAAGTCTTGGAGAGGTTTAATATGCAGGATGCTAATACGGTTGGGACACCTTTGGCGAGGCCATTTCAAGTTATCAAAGGAGCAGTGTCCCAAGACAAAGCAGGAGAGAAACCAAATGTCCAAGGTACCTTACTCATTAGCAAGTTGGACATTTGATGTATGCCATGGTGTGTACCAGGCCGATATTTTCCATGCAGTGGGAGCGGTGAGTAGATTTATGAGTGATCCAGGTAGAGATCACTGAAAGGTAGTAAAGTGGATCCTTCAGTATTTGAGAGGGACCATGGGGACAATTTTTTGCTACAGTGGATCAGACACCACTTTGTGTGGTTATGTAGATTCAAATATGGCTGGAAATGTAGACAACGGGAGGATCACGACAAGTTATGTTTACACTGTAGGTGGGACAACAGTGAGTTGGATTTCACAACTACAGAAGTTGGTGGATTTGTCAACCACGGAGAGGTGAGTATGTTGTTACCACAAAGGAAAGAAAAGAAATTATTTGGTTATAACAATTGCTTGAGGAGTTAGGGCATAAGCAAGAGGAGGAAAGCTACATAGTGATAGTCGAGTGCTATACACCTAGCTAAGAACTCTGCTTTCTAGTCTAGGATGAAGCATATATAGTTAAGGTACCATTTCATGAGGAAAACTTTGGAGTAAGAGAAGTTGAAGCTAGAGAAGATCCATACCCATCATAATCCTACGAGACATGATGAACAAGGTAGTCACAAGGGAAAAATTGAAGTTGTGTTCAACTTTCGTTGGTCTTCACGGAAACTAGTGAAGGGTTGAGAAGCTTGCTCAGAGGAAAACTAGTCTCCAAGTGGGAGATTGTTAGGTTGAGGAGATTTTTTTCATGTGTGAAATTGTTGAAGACTATACACTAAGAGTATTGTATACTTTTCATGTATCCTTGCCGGGGTTTGGGGGTGCAACCCTTGAAAAAAAATTGGGCCTTAAAATGTTCCCGATATATCGGGAAACGTGATTTTCTCATATGGGCGGGATTTTGACCCATAGGTTTATGGGATGGTTTTTTCCCATGGTTTTGATACCCATAGTTTTGTAAAACTACTTAAGTAGTTGTTTATTTATATGGTTTTATGCATATGATAGAAGTATGAAAAACATTACAGATGTGCTTTGAATTCGGGTGTGAATTCTGTAGAGTTTGTTGAGCATAGCTCCAAACAGATCTAGGTATTGTATTGAGAGAGTGGTGGCTTGTAATAAAATTTGAGAAAGTGATTCTTGGTGGATGTAGCCCAAATTGGGTGAACCATGTTAAATATTGTCTCTTTGTGTTGTGTTATTTTATTATGCACTTTTATTTGAGATTTGTAATATTTTTTGCATATTAGTTTCTACTGTTGCGATTATGTGAGGGATTATTCCACATATTTTATCCCTTATTCCCTAACATGACAAATGACGAAGCAGATTACAACATCCAAAGATCAAGACTTACCATTCCACATCAAGATAGTGATGCTAATAGCATAGATCCGAGCTCGTAGAGGCTAAAAAATAAATCCAAGAACACATAACTCACATATTCCTTCTCGACAAATAATACAAGCTCTAAGATTTCACCATTAGCACCAAGAAATTTTAGAAAACAAACAAAAAATTGATGGAACCTCATAAGAGTTAACAAAAGGTGAGGAAAGGATCTCAATAAATCAAGGAGTATCGGCCATGACCATAATAACACACTCAAAAGGCTCTACTTTCGAAAGGATAAACATTTCCACCTAGAAGGGGTCTAAAAAGGAGAAATTGATCTCCATTAAAGTAAAATCAGGGCTTAAAACGTCTAGGCTAAACTTTCAGATCAAATCTAAGGAAAAAACAATCACACCCATATGAGAAAAAGAACCAGAGCCAAAGATTGAAAGTGATTAGGAATGGCAGCCACACATCAAAGATGTTTGCATATTTCCTTCCATAGAAGCCTCTAACAAAAAAATAGAGGTCCATAGACCAAGGAAATCTCAAAATGCCAAAGAAACCTCAAAATAATAAGATATATGCTTGTAAAATTGTAAAATAATCAGATATATGCTTGTAAAATTCATTGTAGAGACCGAAAAAGGGACTAAATCGAGATCAAAAGCTTCAAAAATGGTAGTCATGTAAATATTTTCCAGGGGCTTCATTTGGAAGACCCAAGAACCAAAATGGAGTGATCATTGAGGTTGAATGACCTTTACCACTAAGATCAAGATTTGGGTTAGTTTCAAACTCAATCGCAGTCAAAGATCAACGACCACAAAACGAAAGGACATGAAATTAATGTTTAGGGATTGATCTCTAATATCAAAGCAAACCATCATGGTCAGTTGCCACTGGCCATATTAAATGCAATTTTAAAACCCTAATCACAGGTTCTAGATCATTTTTTTGTAATCAAATAGTATAGAGATCAACGACCTAATATCATCACCAATTTTCAATGCAAACCACCAGGGTTACAACAAACTCGACCTGAGTTAACCATGTCACCAAAAAAGCATATGGAGGGGTGATTCATCGTAACAAGGGGGCTGGCCATATTATTTAAAAATTATTACATTTGACATACCAAAAGGGGATCTCACTATAGTCCAAGCACCAAATATTCTAAAAGTGTTGACCATCATGTTCAACAATGATCGGTTTGAATGTATGTAATCAAAGGCTATTAATGCCTCTTTGTACTTGTTTGCTTTATTTTATCCATTTATTTATTATTAAATAAAGGATAAAAATAGGATGCATGGGAAAGTACACCCTTAGTCTATTTTTAGGAAGGGTGGGTGAATCAATTTTTCTATATATTGTGCGCCTTGGCAAAGTAAAAAAAAAAGAAAAAAAGATGACTTTTTAGATACATGAGTGTTGAAGAAATTTTATGCCAGTTTTGCCCTTTGAATGTGAAGTATTTTCTACCTTTCCAATTATTTGTAGTCTTGTCTATATTTTCCATTAATCTTTTGAATGTTGAATTCCCTGATTAATCATCTTACCCTATTACAAATTTAGTAATCTTTGCATGATATTAATGTGTATGTGTAACTTAGTAGTATTGTTGTGATTCTATCCCTCAATAGATCAAAGTGTTTACCCTTAATTATCTTTAGAAATATATTGGCTTGTGCATCAGAAGTTCATTCCATATCAATTGTGCATGTACTCAGTCAATGACCTCATACAAGTTTGGTGTATCACCTTAGTTTTAAATCATTTTTTATAGTCATTCTTTACCCTTAAAGCCCAAAAATAAGTTTAGGATACATCAATAAGGAACCGAATTTGATACGAGAGACTCACCTCAAAATAGTTACACCTACAGACCTAACATGTTTCCATTGTATCTACGAAAGAGAGAGATAAAATTTTCAAGCTTAGAACACTGCAACCATATCTCTATAGGGTGAACTTTCAAGAGATAACCATTTTCGGCATGCCGGTGGGAAAAGATTAGAAACTACTATTGATGTGTTATGAAGATTCAAGATCCAAGTAAAACTCATCTGGTGACTCTGTGAATCTGATTTCAGATCAGTACATCACTTAACAACATCATCAAATTTTGATTTGTAGTTTTCAGGTATTTTCAAGAAAATCATATCTATTTATTTGTTGTTATCAAGCTGTTTTATGAGTAGCAGACCTATTTTTTATAGTTTCAATATTTTATGAGGTTTTGTAGCCATGAACCCTCATTTTCAACAATATTATCAGCCAAGCTAGCAACCCTTTTATCCAATTTCCCCTTCAAACCAGTTTCTATAACCCCTATCAGAATGAATATCCTTATGACCCAAACCTTGGAAATCAATATGATTGTCAATATGATGATCATTACATTGTTCAAGGTCAAAGTTATGTAGAGGGTTATGCTGAATGTGAAAGGTGAAGATATCTTGAAATTGAGCTTAATGAACTTAAGAAATCATTTTTATCTATCAAGAAACTATACGAGAAATCATTAGCAGTGAAAAATGATAGGCATCAGGTTATGGAACCCTATCAAAAGAGTTTTCCCACATACCTTCGCTATCAAAATTCAATGCCTATATGTTCCCCTTGTCAACCAAGGCAACCCATTCATCAAATTATAAATTATCAAGCTGCTGTAATTCCTTCTTTTCCTACCCCACAATCATACATTGAATCCAAAATAAAGTGTCCAAATTAGCGTTCGATCTTTATCCTAAAAATAGAGTTTGTACCCTAGCCTCTCTTTAAATAATTTCCAGTTATGGATGAGATTAGTCCCACTCATCCCTTACTCATACTTCGATCCGGGAAAAACAAGATCATAATATCATTCAGGAGGGACAGCCAGCTGAAGAAAATAATAGGTTAGAGTTTTTACATAACATAGAGCAATGGGATTCTAAATTTGATTCGATTATACTCGAGAATTAGAGGAGTAACCCATTCAAAAGGTGAGTCTGATTTTTCAAAAGTAGATCTAAATCAGATTAGGGATGATCAGCGATTTTTGTTCCAAGAATAGCGTGCATGAAAGCACCATACTCCTACAAACCTGCTAATTCATCCCGATTGGTAGAACTGAAGGAAATTTGTAAATAATTTCGAAGATAAATCACCCGATCTAAGGGACGAGCACTCAGTTTGCAACTTATTAGTTTCCATGGTTGATGACCAAAATGAAACAAATTAGTTTTAGAATAATCATGATCAAATTGTTAAGTGTGAAGACCCTCGTTGTGATGAATGCATGGAGATAGTTTCATTATTAGGGAATTGCAGTGTTTCATGAGGACTATTAGATGGTACTGCAAGTATTCAAGAGCATATATTTTTGATTAAGGAGGAGACAAAATGTTTAGAGAACATTGTAAGAAGGGATAGAGTGAAAAAAATTATAAGTGTTGCTGAAATGTCAGTCTTAGTAGTAGTGGATCAGCATTGAAAAGGATGAACAACAATTTGAAGACTCTGAAAATATTTTCAAATAGTTTAAAGAAGGAGAACAACCTTCTCATCATCTTCACGATGTTATGATTGATGATATACAATAACTTGAAGAGGTTGAAATTTTTTTAGATTGGTTTCAGATTTTTGAAAAGAATATACAACAGTTTATAGAGGCAAGTCAGTTCTCGAACAACCTTCAAAACAACTTCAGAAAGAACCCGTGATCAAAAATAAGGTTCATTTTTTAGTACAAGACAAGAAGATTAGCTTTTCAGCTGTTTGGAGGCCATGTCCTATTCGGTATCTCGTTGGTTCACAACATGCCATGGCAATACAAGAATTCATGCTCATATCAGAGCCTAAGAATGAGTGTTAGATACTCAAAAATCAGTTCCAAATCCCTTCATAACAGTTTGAAAATCAATTAGAAAAATTATTCATGTTTTGGAATAAGTTTTGGAAAAAATTCAAGGTACACATCTCATTTTAGTTCTGTCATGCTACTTGTTTTGCAAGCTGAATTCATCATCTCGGTTCTAGAGAAAAGGAAGCTATTTTTCACTACTGTCTCGGGTTTTATTTAGCCTCAATTTTCAGCTAGTTAGAATAGGGTAGATTAGGATTTCCATTTCAATAAGTGCACTTCATGCACAGTACAATCTTCAATTCAATAAGTGCATTCGTGCACATGATCGAGTTTACCGAGATCCTTTCCGGTTTGGGTGTGTTTTCGAGAAAAGGAAAGTTTAGGTTGTATGCATTTGATTCCATGCCCAATGGATAGGAGCAAGGCACAAATCTATAAGCTAGTAGGTATATTTCCCCATAGGATCACCAAAATTGTTGACATTATTTACACCCTTTACAAAAAAGGTCAACTTGAAAATTTTAAGTTTCTCATATTGGTCAAGTTAGGAGTTTGACTATGTTTCGGATAGACATCTCGAGAAAAAGACATAGTTTTTTATTGTTTGATTTTACACAATTAGAAGTCATTTTGGATAAGAATTACTTGGGTACAGTTAAAGAATGCCATGCCTCCTAGATGCAGCCATTCCATTTGAAACCCTCATCAAAACTATGTAACATTCATAAATGACCATTGCAAGGCCCTGAGGAAGGCGGGAAGATCAACATGTATCGATATGAAGTTTTGAAAGCTGTGGATAGGTTGTAGATTTGAAGGACAAGGTGTGTAACAAATTTCAGTCATCCAACTAACATCAAAAGGTACATTTGATTTCAATTTATTTTCATAATTAAGTGTTTTGAGTGTACAATTTCATTATTATCCATTTAAATGAAAGAAAGTAGATAATGGAAAGATATACATCTCATTACATGAAAATAGTTCATCTATTCATATGGAATAAAATTACAGTGAACCCACACAAGCCGTGGAAATAACTCTGAAATAAATTACATGCAATGAAAGGACATATACGTAAAGTTGTGAGTAAAGAAAGGATGAAATCCATCATTCCTTGATTTTCATCGAGTTTGGGTTGAGTTTTTCCTCTTTGCCCCTCTCCACCATCTTCACCACTCTTGCATTATAACTTAAAAGGGAAATAAAGGATTGTCAAGGCTCTGATTTCATGCTTGTTATATTCACATCTTTGAGTGGGTGTTCTTTCAAATAATGAACTTGAAATCAGTACTGAGAATGAATAAAGAAGCATTTACACAATATAAAACTTGGGACCAGTGAAAAGAAGGACCTAACAACATTGTTCATCCTCCTTTCCCATTCCAAGTAAGTAAAGACACATGATTATGCCGATGAAAAGAAAAGTTAAAAGCTAGAAGTTTAAAAGGTACAATCAATTGCGGTAGAAAAGAATGGTAAAATAAGACAAACTCCGGAGGAACTTTATATTCTAGATTTCAGGAATCCAAGTCATAATGCTTGCAAAATCATTAATTGTTTTGAAAGAAACATGATTCAAACATTTCAACTAAGAAACATTGATATAGATTCACGAATATTAAAGACTTACATCTTGAAGTATAGTCTTAAAGTACAAAGATCATGGTAGTAAGGAAGAAGAGTAAGTAATAAAACTCAACAATTAACATAGAGTTGTCAAGTCCTCAAAAAACCCATCATATTTAGAATAGAAAGTGAGAACCCATAACGAGCTTCAACTCAAGATCTCCATGATAACTACGAAATCATAGAGAAGATACAAAAGGGACCTAATTATCAGTGTCATGAAATTCAAAATGGAAAATGACGAAGCAGGTTACAATAGCAAGAGATCAATACTTACCATTCCGCATCAAGGCAGTTATGTTAATAGCACAAATCTAAGCTCGTAGAGGCTCAACAATGAATCCAAGAACACATAACTCATAGATTCCTTCTCAACAAAGAATACGAGCTCTAAGATTTCACCATTAGCACCAAGAAATTTTAGAGAACAAAAAAATCGATTCATAGAACCTCATAAGAGTTAACAGAAAGTGAGGAAAGGAGCTCAAGAAATCAAGGAGTATCGGCCATGACCACAATGAGCACACTCAGAAGGCTCTACTTTCGAAAGGATAAACATTTCTACCTATAAGGGGTCTAAAAAGGAGAAATCGATCTCCATTAAAGTAGAATTAGGGCTTAAAATGTCTAGGCTGAACTTTCAGATCAAATCGAGGGAAAAACAATCACACCCATCTGAGAAAAAGAACCAGAGCCAAGCTCAAATAGTGATTAGGAATGGTGGCCACACATCGAATATTTCTACATATTTCCTTCCATAGAAGCCTCGACAAAAAAAAAAACAGAGATCCATAGACCAAACAGAGCTCAAAATTTCAAAGAAACCTCAGAAACTACAATACACAGAGCCCATAAATTTTAATAAATCGTAGAAGAATTAGATATATGCTTGTAAAATTCATTGTAGAGACCAAAAAAGGGACTAAATCGATATCAAAAGCTTCAAAAATGACATTCGTGTAAAATTTTTCCAGGGCTTCACCCATAGACCCAAGAACTAGAATGGAGTGATCATTGAGGTTGAATGATCTTTACCACTGAGCTTGAGAGTTAGGTTAGGTTAAAACTTAATCGAATTCAAAGATCAATGACCACGAATCGAAAGGACATGAGACCAATTCTCAGGGATTGATCTCAATATCAAATAAAACCATCATGGTCGGATTACCTTGGCCATATTAAATGCGAGTTTAAAACCCTAACCATAGGTTCCAGATTGACGGTTTGTAATCAAATAGTACAGAGATTGATGGCCCAAGATCATCACCAATTTTTAATGCAAACCACCATGATTACAGCAAACTCAACCTGAGTTAACCATATCACTGACAAAGAATATGGAGGGTGAGTCATCGTAACAAGGGGGCCGACCATATTATTTAAAAATTATTACATTTGACATACCAAAAGGGGATCTCACTATAGTCCAAGCACTAAATATTCTAAAAGTGCCGACCATCATGTTCAACAATGATCACCCAAAATGGAAAGGGTTATAAAACTATAATCACCAAGTGTTATCCAAACTCCAAAAGCTGACAAGAAATTACATAGTCATGTTTTATTCAAAGGTGGCCGAATGTAGTATGGTGCCCCTTCTACAAAGTGCCCTTGTATTATTTCAAAATCATGGTAATATGCTAAGTCCACAAGAGTGGCCAAACCAATGAGGACTAATGGTGAAGTGCAAAGGTGGTCCCCACTATTGGAGGAGTTGGAGATGATTTATAGTATGTCACCCATGTGACCACTAGAAGACAAGGAACATCAACATCAGAACCTGAGCTTGAAGGTGGTCCCCATCAAGTGGATGTGTGGATGAATTATTCGTAAATATTGCAAGTATTGTAATTATTTTGTTCACTCATAGGGAGTATTTTTGCATGCCTTTAGCAAAAGGACAGATCAACAAGAAGACAAATTCACATGCACAAGGAAGGAGACTTTCTCATCAAGCAAGATTTATTATTAGCAAATTATTCACCCATGCTTTTCTTAAAAATAGAAAAAGTCAACTTCAATTTGATTGTATGTAATCAAAGGCTATTCTTGCCTCTTTGTACTAGTTTACTTTATTTTATCCCTTTATTTATTATTAAATAAAGGATAAAAATAGGAGGCATGGAAGAGTACATCCTTAGTCTATTTTTAGGAAGGGTGGGTGAATCAATTTTGCTATTTATTGTGTGCCTTGATAAAGCAAAAAAATGAAAAAAGAGGACTTTTTAGATACAGGAGTGGTAAAACAATTTTTTTCCTATTTTTCCCTTTGAATGTGAAGTATTTTCTACCTTTCCAATTATTTGCAGTCTTGTGTATGTTTTCCATTAATCTTGTGAATGTTGAATTCCCGATTAATCATCTTACCCTATTGCAAATTAAGTAATTTCTACATGATATTAATGTGTATGTGTAACTTAAAAGTATTGTCTTGATTCTATCCCTCAATACATCAAAGTGTTTACCCTTAATTATCTTCAGAAATATGTTGGCCTATGCATCAAAAGTTCATTCCATATCAATTGTGCATGTACTCAGTCAAAGACCTCATACAAGTTTGGTGTATCACCTTATTTTTAATTCATTTTTACGGTCATCTTTTACCATTAAAACCTAGAAATCAGTTTAGGATACATCAATAAGGAACTGACCTTGATACCAGAGACTCACCTTAAAATAGGTATACCCACAAACCTGATGTGTTTCCATTGTATCTACGAAAGAGAGAGAGATAAAATTTGCAAGATTAGAACACCTGCAACCATCTCTCTATAGGGTGCACTTTTGAGAGATAACATGAACCACATAAGCTAATGACGTATTTCAACTTCAAATTCTAAAGAGCATGGGATAGAATCCCTCACATGGTAAGGCATATACCTCAATATGAATTACTTAATTTCCTAAGGGCGTTAAATTGTGAAATTTTAGTATGATTTAGTTTATTGCAAGTAGAACTTTACTAAATTTCTATGATATTATTATTAGAGATAAAATCGGTCTCATTCAAGATAGGTGAATTATACCTAGACCTATAATTCCCATATTCCCATAAGTACTTGACATTAGCACATTACCAAATCCCTAAATTAGGTCTTATTCTATCCCCTATAAGCCAAAGTTCAATCTAAGTCTTTCAAGTGAGTCGTAAGAAGTCATGAAGCAATTGATTTTTTTAAAATGATTTGGTACCCTTGAAGAGGAAATAATCCCAATTTTTCAAAACTTATCATCCCCCACATCAACCTAACAATCTTGCTTATCCACTAAATAGACCATAATTCCAAGTAACTCCTCAAAATCAAATTACCCCCACAAAACCACCCAATCCTAGAATCCAAATGAAGATAGCTAATCTAAGGATTTGGTTCTAGTTAAAAATAATCTTATGTAAGATTATGAGTGGTGTCTCCTTTGTAATATTTCACACAACAACCTACCCCAATGGAATTATAAACCAAACTTCGATGGTGTAAAATGCATCTCTCTCTTAAGATACAAACGTAGAGGAAAAATCAACCACAGGAGATCACTCAATAAGTTCCAAAGAATGTAGAGGTTACACCGGTTGATGCATCACTTGTAAATTGGAAAATGGAGGAATTTTTGGGGTTAACTATCTTCAAAGGTATAAAAAAACCATATTCTTCAAGAATATCCATAAACACAAGGTTGAAAAGAAGGAAAATGGAATCAAATAATCCATCTCTTACTCTGTTGAGTCCACATTATCAACTCTGTCAACCCACATATTTAGGTGGATTCTAGGGGTCAACAAGTAACCCATGGAATGTGGTAAACCCTGTAAGGCACTACCAATCCACGAAACATTACATACATGTGTAATAACTTAAAGATGCTAAGTAAAGGAAATTCACAAAATGTAGAAGTTCCTCTACGTAAGGAGAGTCCACAAATTGAACAAAAAGGAAAGAAAACATTATTCCTCTATTGCAAAAAATTTCGGGTCATCCATTCAACATTCTAGAGAAAATGAAAAACACCAATGTTAACATTTTAATGTGGGAATCTCTATCTATTCCTAGAAATAACTATATTTTGCAAGCTATTATGGCTGATATTTCTGTACCACATGAACTAAACAAGGAGAAGAAAAAAATTGTGCTCACCAATGCTCTTGAAAAGGGATGATTAACTAGGTAACATCATGAAACCACTACCCTTCTATGTATCCCTCATCATAAGAGATCATATTTTACATAACTACATGTTTGACTCGGTGGAAACTAGTTTAGTGATGCCCAAGAAAATAGAAGACCAACTTGGTCTCTAATATGAGTCACTCTCTAAAGGATTTGTGCGGTTGGATAGGGCTGCGGTGGGAACCATTGGTGTTTTCAGAGGTCTAAGCTTCACATTGCATGTATGTCCTAATTTATCAATTTCGTAGGATGTTTTCATCATCAAAATTCTTCCATTCTTTTTCTTGTGCCTCTCACTATATTTCCTTTGCTAAGATCGGTGGATACCTATCCATCCTGCATTGCTCACATGATTTTCGGGACAAGTTATGGCACCAAGGATACCATTAAATCTCATCAAATTGCCATATATCATATAGATCCTTACATTCCAAGCCCCACTAATGATATTTACATAATATATGATCGGGAAGATCACCAAAGTATCCAAGAAGAAGATACTCAGATTCAAGGTATCTCATATTTTTTACTTGATGAGTGGGGAGTTGAATATTATGGTTTGTATTCTTACAAATAGATTAAATAAGTTGGATTAGTAATTTATTTCTTATATTAAGAAGATTGAATTTTCCATAATTTTATGAAAGTAGATCTACACAACGAATGCATTTGGAAAATTTTATTTGATGGATCAAGAAGCAGACAAGGTGCAGGAGGAGGTGTTGTACTTATATCCCCTACTGGTATGAAGTATTAGTCCGCTTTTAGGTTCCATTTTAGTTGTTATAACAACTCAACAGAGTATGAATCATTAATCAATTTCTTACAATGGGAAAGAAAGATAAATGTCAAGCAATTATAGACATTTGGGGATAATGAGCTAGTTCTAAACCAAGTTAGAGGACTACATGTGGCTAAGAATGATCTTCTTAGCTATTATAAATATAGAATATTGGACTTGCTTAAAGGATTTTGAAGGCTTCATTATCGATTGCCATACCTAGGATAGAAAATTAATCCAAAGACAAAGTTAGCCACAATATGAGCAAGATTTGATCTTGCTAAAAATGTCAAAAGTAGTAAAATGTAGTTGGATATCAAGGTAGTGGTGAGGCCTAGTGTATAAATTTTAAAAAATGGAAATTATTTGAGAATGATTAGCATATTATCAACTTCATCCAAGAGGAATTTAAGTTTTCATCAAATAACCATGTAAAATTAGAACAAGAGTATGGAGACCAAATTGTCCATCTTAGATCAAACAAGTTACCCATAGGACTAGTGACTTTGAAATCCCTTCAACCCTAATGATCAAGTAAGAAGAGAAAAATAAAACATGATAGTAAAAGGTGAGGAATATGAACCCATCACAATTAGAAAGGATAAATTTCTTAATATTGGAAAGGTATGTACTCCAAAAGAAACAATAAATTTGTAGAAAATTTTCAAGAATTTTCTAATGTATTTTCTTGGAGCTATGAGTAAGTCAAAGAGCTTTTATCCGACCTAGCTAAAAGTTCCATTGAGTTAGACCAAAAACCAATACTATTAGGTATAAATAAAGGCGTTTCATGGAAATGGAATTGATCCTCTCATGGAAATGGAATTGAAAAAGATAATTGAGGAAAATATCATTTTCCCAATCAAGTATTCATCATGGGTTACAAACCTTATTCTAGTGTGGAAAATAAATGGAGAAATTAGAATATGTGTTGATTTTAGAGACTTGAACATGGTATCCTATAATAATCACTATCCATTTCCTTCTATGGAGAAAATATTACAAATAGTAGTAGGGTAAGAAAGGTTCTCTCTTTTGGATGGTTACTATGGCTAAAATCATATCATGGTGAAGGAAGAGGACCAATTCAAGACAACATTTACCACTAAGTGGGGAACCTATGCCTACAAGAATATGCCATTTGGATTATCTGATTGATGAGCCACCTTCCAAAAGGAAATGGATATGAAATTTAATGGATTTATCAATAACATTGTTCCTATGTAATTGGATGACATCACAGTGTTCTTTAATGATGAAGCTAATCATTTTCCCATCTCAAACAAGTCTTTGAGAGATGAAGGAATTTTAGAGTTTATCTCAATCCTAAAAAGTGTGTATTCTTGGTGCATGAAGGTAAATTCTTAGGCCAAATTGTTTTGAAATAATCCCTTACAATTGATCGTGAAAGAGTAAGTTCCATCCTTGCATTATCACTACCTAGGACCACAAGAAAACATTGTAAATCTTTCTAGGAAATATCAATTTATTTTTTAGTAGTTCGTTCTTAATTTTTCTAATCTTGTTAAGCATCGACATCTATGTTGAAGAATAACATGTTTTATAAGTGGAATATGTAGGGTAAGGGAAGGTTTGAAGCCATCAAATAGGAAATTGTGTAGTCGCCAACTCTCATCAATCATGATTTCGCTAAGGATTTCACCTTGTATGCATTTGGAGGCACATACACAATATCTACCATGCTTGTACAATATAATAAAGAAGGTCAAGAATAATCAATTACATTATTTAGAAACAACCTTGAATATAATTAAGTAAGGTACTCATTTGTTGAGAATCATGCCTTAGCTATTATAAGAAGCTTAAAGAAATTCAGACATTTAGTGTTTAATAATAAGATTTGTCTAATGATTTTACACATTGGTGTGAAATATTTTCTTTTAAATAATGATCTAAGTGATAAGAGAGCTGGTTAGATAACCAAAGTGATGGAATGTGATTTTGATATCAAAATAAAAATCTATTTAGAAACAAAGGTCTATGAGAGCCGCTAATTTTGGAGCCAAAAATGAAGAGGAGACTATTTTAGTACTCTAACATGATCAAATAGAAGCTCCACACATGCATTGTTGGACCCGTGACATAAGGGACTTTCTCTAAATAGGTCTAATCCCCAAAGGTTTGACCAAGCCCAAGAGAAAGTGTTTTAGAATCCCATTTATCCCCTTTTTTCTTGTTGATGGAATCTTGTTTAGAAAATGCATTAATGGAGTCCTTTTGAGATGTGTCAAGGTAGATCAGTTTGAGATATTCTTGCATGAATTCCACATTACCACACTTGGAGGTCACTTTTCCCCAATGCCAACAACACTCAAAATAATGAAAGGAATGTATTATTGGCCAAGTTTTTGTAAGGACTGTTATGCATGGGTAAAAAAATGTAGGAAATGTACCTTTTTCATAGGAAAAGAGAGGATAATAGCTCTTCCACTACATCCCATCTATATAAATTGACCATTCATACAATGGGGATTGGATTTCACTAGAGTAATCAATCCGCATTCAATTAAGGGTCACAAGTGGATCCTCATAGCCACAAATTATTTCACTAAGTAGATAGAAGTTATTTTTCAAGGAGATAAATGAAGCTAGTATCTTATATTTTTATGAAGGTATTGTGACCAGATTTGGTATTCCTTCCACAATCATTTCGATAATGATTTATTTCCATAGAGCTAAAATCATTGATTAGGATGTTTATAATGGGATATATTTGAGCACATCTTCAAACTATTACCCCCAAGGTAATGGACATGATGAATCAATAAACAAGAATCTCCTGAGGATCGTAATAAGGACTCTAGAGGGAAATCAGAGAGATTGGTATATGAAGCTGAAATCATTTTTATGGGATGATAGTATCACTTGTAAAACATCAACATGGAATTCACACTTAAATATTGGCTATGTAACATAATAAAAGTTATCAACATATATTGAATTTCTAGTATTACATCTCATCAATTATATTGAAATGTTTGAATTTCGATCGATAGAGAGTAGATATGTAGAGATCATATAACTATAAAAGATCATGGATCATGAAATGAAGATAATGGAAAAATATCAAGCTCAGATTAAGAAGTATTTTGACAAGAAAAAACTACCCAAAATATTTCAAGAAGGGAATCTTTTTCTTAAATGAGACCAAGACAGAGCCAAACTAGGAATACATTCAATGTTTGATGCCTTATGGAGTGGTCCCTATGTTATCTTAGCTTGTAAGCCACACGAAACTTTCTAATTATCAAAATTGGATGGAGAAGAGATTATGATTCCATTCAATGGAATATACCTTAAGCATTACTTTTAAAGAATAGTTTTACTTTGTATATATTAGTTTAGTTTGAATTTATTCAAGTTGTTTTAAGAACATTTTTCTCTTGGTAGTGTAGTTTCCTTTACATGAGTGATTTTCACATGTTCTGGGTACCAAAAATGGTATTTGCATTCCCAATTTTTTGAAGGAATTTCATTGTTTCGTAGATTCATTAAATGCCACACATCAACAATTTTGGGGGAGATATAAGCTAAGGATCAAAATTTCCCAATGGATAATTAAAGAAACTGATAATATATGTAGGTAGATAACCTTATTGTGTCACTAAACTATTATCTAAAATCACACTCCATTTTTTAATTTTGGATGCATCGTCAAGTTAAAGAATAAGGTGAATTTCTTCTTTTCATCAAAATTCAAAATTTGGATAAGTATAAAATATGTGGAGGATTATTCCATAAATTTAGTGTTCCATGGGTACTCGAGTTCTACTGAGAATAAAACATAAAGCTCGTTAATTGTTCCATGGGTTCTTTAGGACATTATTGCATGGATTTCCAAAATTCTGTGGGAAGTAAACAAGGAGAAAAACATATACATTTTTAGTGTAATTGTCAAAGTGTAAATGCGAGGAGTTGTGCATGGGTGGTCAAGTGTATAAATAGAATCCCGTGGCAATATAAAAAAATAATCTAAATATATGTCAGAATTGGTGTCTTGTGGGTTTCTCAACCCACCACACATTCAAATTCAAAATCCATGGGATGAATACATGATCTACAAAGGTAAGAAACAATCAAGGTCATGGAAGAAGAAGTGAAACATTTAAAATGTTGTGGGACACAATGAAGCTAGTTTTCTTTCGAGATCTTCCAAAGTGGAAAGATCAAAATTGCATAATGATTGTTGATTTTGTTTCATATCCCTAGGGGAAATATTGTATGATGAAGGAATATAGGGAAGTGTGTTGTTATGGTGAAATAATCGTAAAACCTTAGTAACACAAAGAGAACACATAGTTTTCTTGTTTCAAATTCCAACCACCTCACCTACCAAGAGTAAATGCAAAAATAAATTTTATGCCTCACCTGTGAATCACAATGGCTTGCTATAGGATAAAATGATGATTTATCATGGATATTAATGGTGAATAGATCTGTGGGTAGTAACGTTTCTTTATCCATGACAAATAAAATTTTTAATTTCCCCATTTCTCTCTCTCTTATTCTCATATTGTATAGATGTAAGTACAAAGGCATGTTTTACGGGTTCCTTTCTACCTAATCTGCATGCTCTTCCTTAGAGTAACACATTTTATTTCCTTCAAACCTTTGTAACTTAAAATTTTGCATGATATGTCTAACCTCTACTTTGTAAACGTGATGAATTTTATTGAATATGATACATCTATGGTTATTTTCCCTTCAAGTGCTCTATATTTTTGTGGATGTTTACCCTGTTGTTTTCACTAATTTATATTCATTAATGTACCTCAAAGTTCTTTGTTTCTATTAAAATATATACATACACATTTTTGTGCCTTTCTAGTTAGATTTGAACCCTATCTTAGTGTTGGTGATGGTGTGTCGTCATTTTTTCATTTTGCATCTTTTTCATTTTCTCTTAACCCTTGACCCTATGTGCTTTAGCTTTAGTTTTAGATTTAGTTACAATTTTAGTAGTTTAGGTTATTGTATGTAAATATAGGAGAGAAGGAACTAACCTTCTCCAGAGGTTTTTATAAAGACAAAAAGTACCACACTTTGAAGATAATACCATATTAGCCAAGTTATTTGATATTCCACGATGATTAACTAAAATTATGAATTTTAGAATTAATCTAAACAAGTACAACAATGAAATAGTTGAAGCATAAATACTAGCTAATTTTATTTGATATTTTGAATAAAATGGAATAATTGAAATATGAGGGAAAAGGTACTAACCTGAAAATTACTTACTTCATAGTGATTTGAAAGCTGGATTGTTTGATGAACATGTGGAATAGAGTATGGCATCACGCCTCGTGAGCTTGTAGAAAATGAATAGTTTGTCAGACTATGGTGCCTGTGGGAGTATTAGGGAACCTGTGGGTACTGTGGTTACCAGTATGGGCATGTTGATTTGTAGAATAGCTCAGAATTTGAATCTGATTTGGTCGTTAGGTCTTTTCAATAACTTGGTCTTTGTTGCATGTATGTCACACTAGCTTTGTTGATGTTGTTATAAATCTTACATCAATAATATCCCTTCCTATACATTTTTGATGCAGAATAGTTCCTAAATGCATTCCCTTGCCTTATGTAGATATCTAGACCTTAGTATAAATAGTTTTCTTTTAAGATAGTGTGCATTTTGTCTTTATATAGGGATATCTTGTTCAAATTTTGACACTACTGACACGACATGCCAACTAGTACCTAAGGGAATGAGAGGAAAAACTACAAAAATGTCCTCAAAACTCTAAATGAGAACCAAGTGAAAGCGGCACCAAGGAACCTAAAAAATTAAGACCGAGGCACCGAAGGGTGCCCCAATCCCTTCCTAGGTTCCCTAGTCATAGCTAGAGATGACCCGAGTAAGTAATGATGGTTGAGACTCCATGAGAGATGACGAGAACTGTTTCAGTAAATGATGATTGTGCAAAACACTTAATGCCAATGACTAAATAAATTGATGATATGACTAGGGGATGATCAATTAGTGAATAATTTTCTCATGCAAGATCCATATATAAAACAACATATTTGGTGGTATAATAGTAGTAGTAAGTGCGTGATTTTTTTACTACATTTCCCCCACTTTATGTTGGTGAGCAGAAAGATTGGTAACATAAAGTAGATAGAGATGCATACTTGAGAGAAATTTGGAGAATTCCATGTTGTAGTAGAACACGTAGATGTGGTAGCAAAAGTGTGTTGAAATAGCCATATAATGTGCCGATCCATGGATCAACTTGGTGATTAATGTAATGAAGAAGAGCATAATATCATGTTGAAATGCACTAAAATGAGAGTGATGAATGTAATGATTTATGATTTCAAATGTGCATGGTGACGATAAGATATGGTAAGGAGTGATCAGTTCCTAACCTAATTTTGTGTGTAAAAATAATCAACCGGAGGATTTTGGTGTCCTACCACTAGAGGAAGAGTGTAGGGAGAAAAGTGTTTTATTATCCAATCTTTAACTACATCCTCAAGATCTAGTCAGTTGTAGACGGACTCAGATCAAACATTTGTGGTTTTTGGATCTAGATAATTTTGATCAAACAATTGACCCGTATAGGAGTGTTATAGTAAAGGAACTCTTTGCCCCACACCATGGGTGTCACCACAATGTAATGGCTTCCAAGTTAGGTCATTTGGAAGCTAACGTGAAATTTATGATGGCTTCCAAGTTTGGTCATCTGGAAGCAAATTCCAAATAGATATAATAACTTCCTAATTTATATCATCACGGGATGTCATATTTGTTATATCATAGTGATTGGATGGTGGTTTTTAGAGTTTTGAGTATGTTAATAGTTTGATTGATTGATTTATTTCGATTGGTTACTCATAGAGAGATTTTATGCTAGTCTTCCCCAAGTTAGGTCATTAGGGGGAATCAATTGAAAGTGATGAATTATCACATGTAGATGATTTACGCTTGTTTCCCCAAGTTAGGTCATTACGGGGATTGATGAAATGTCGTATATAAAAATTACAAATTTGTTTCCCGAGATTAGGTCATTAGGGGAATTGATGGTGAAATGTCACATGGTAAATTAGTAAATATTTGAAAATGACGAATTGGTAGTATTTACCAAATGCATAGTGATATAAGGGGAGTTATAGGATAACCCCAATGATATGCCCCCACTTTTGGAGAAAGGGGAAGTGATGATAACAACAAATACTAATCCGAAAGTAAGCATGAGATAGATAAGAAGTGTAATAAAGATCGTTGAAATGTGTGTAGATTGATTGAAGGATAATGTAAAGGAATGATAATGTGTGTTTCATGTTTATGGGAATATGGTAGGTGGAATTATAAAGATAATTCCATAAATGGGGTGTAAATCAGAGTACAAAAGCTCAAGATATGAAAAAATAGAGTAGTGTGTATTACTTGGAAGAATAAGCACTAAATAATGACCATAGTAAAGTGGGTGACGAAAAGTAACTATAAGTAGTGAAGTAAAAATGTGATTAATCACTTCATTTTTTTAATGCAATTGTGAGATTGAATCGTAAGTGAGTGAAGGTTTCGTAAGTGAGATCATAACATCCTAGCCAGTTTAATAGGGTGGTGACTTCCGTATCATCATGGAAAAAGGTAGAATTGGTAAGTGTAGAGTTCTTTTTGCATAAAAATCTTTTTATCACCATATTTTGTCTCCTCGACCCTTGTTTCTTTTTTCCACTCAAACTTAAAATCGACTAAGTATAAAGTGAATGTGGAAGGTGTCCACGTGACACCTAGGCACACTTTTAAATAAAGAAAAAGAGGAATACTCCCAAAAATATAACGCGTTCACCACATGTCTCTTAGGTGTAAATTGGAAAATAAAGTCCCAAGAAAGACTCTTAACAAAGTGCCAACCCTCCACGTGGAAGAAAAGATCATCACCAACTCAAAGAGTGTCAGTTGGGTGAATTAAAGACAAATGCAAATATCTCAATAAGTAGTTGAGATATTGACCTAGGAAGAAAATATAATGTAAGAGAATTGAAGGTTGTAAGTAGAATGTCTAAACCTAGAGGTTGAACTAAGATCCAAGAACATCTATAAAAGGATGTCCGATATAGAAGGAAAAAGGGGGAGTTTTTAGATAAAATAGACAGAAGTTTTAAAATAGATTCAAGGTTCATTTTTATAATAGCTAGCCTTATCAAGACTCCATTATACAAGGGAATTGTAATTTGTGCCACTTTAGCCTTATGTATCATTTTATCTATAAATAAGGGTCCTTGTTCTGTGCACTTTGGCTTTCATGTTCGAGTCTTTATTTTCTTCTAAGTAGTTCTAGATAATTTAAGAAATCTATCATGCCATGCACCCTTGGGTTTTTGAATTATCTATTATTTGTGTTTTTCATGTGTTTCATCTCCTCAGACTCTGATAAATCTAAGGTATTTCTAAAATAGGTGGATCATACTATAATTCTCTTCAAACTATTTCAGATAATCTCCTAGGTATCTCCTTGTCTCTTTAGGATATAATTTAACTCATCACCTTAGTTTTAAATTTCTTTTAAATCTTTCTCCTAACCCTATCCCACACTAGAGAAGATCCATCTTCTTTAAAATATGGAGGTTACCTTAGGGTGCACATCCCACTAACCTAAGGTATCCAACGAATCTGATGGTTCATCCATAAAGATAATCATCAACATTTTTCCTCGCACACCCGGTGGGACCAACCAAGAATTGCTTGATATTCCATTGTCAGATATCTACTGATTCTAGCAATATTTAGTTGGTTTTCTCTAATTTACAAAATGAATGCGAATGAGGGAGAGAACAAGGGAGAAAGGTGTCTTTAACTACTTGCAGTTATCTCCACCTTGTAATAGAAGAGGTAGATAGATCCAGAGATCTCCATCTCCTCCAAATCGAACTCTCTCAACTACTCCGCCAGGTAGGCCCTTCACATAGTCAACTAGAACCTTTAGACCAATTTTTATGGCTCACCTTCAATCTCAACCTCTAACGTTGTTTATGTAATGAAATTATTTGATTAATTATGATTATCACCAACAATAGAACATCAATAACACAATATTGTAGATAAATTCTCTCAATATGAAAGTATAATAGCTTGGCCACTTCGAGGGGGCAACCTCCAGAACATATAGTAAGACTCAAATAATCAACATAATGATCATCCACTACCTATAACCCATATTTATACTATTCCTATACTATGGCCATCACCAAAGCTGATCAACCAATGATAATAGATCATATATAATTTATATACATCATGATATTAAGTTATGATAGCAACAAGTTGGCTATATCCATCCCATGTAAGATATATAATTAAGGGCATAACATGCCCCTCCCCTTCAAAGAAACATTGTCCCCAATGTTGGGAATCCCTAGATGTTGCTGCATGAATGCTTCATCTTCCCATGATGCATCCTCAATATTCATATTCTTCCACTTGATCAGGTACTCGGTAATGACTCTAGTCCTCAGTATTTTGGTGTGTGTTTGAAGAATGCCTTCAGGTTCCAATATGATCCTTCCTTCCTCATCTAGTTCTGGAAGCATTGGTTGGGTGGAAATGTGCTGCCTAATAACTTTCTTTAAGAAAGAAACATGGAAGACTGGATGTATTCTACTTCCTAGAGGGAGTGTTATCCAAAATTCACCCCACAGGTAATTTTGATAACATGCATCATAATATTCAAGTCCGGGCACATTAATTGATTGAGCAAACATCATGTTTCGAGGTTCCCTCGATGTTTTTCTAACTCCCGGCCGAAGAAGAAGGAAGGAGCAAGCTCTGAGAAAATGTGAAAAAGTTGCAGAAAGGCAAGTAGGTTGATCCAGGAAAAATCGTGAAAATTGGCTAAGTCCTGCTCAAGGTCGCCTTTGGGACGTGTGGGACAGAAAGGCGTGGATCGGCCGAAAAGCCTCCAGGCGGCCCGCTAAGCAAAGTGGGACAAGTGGGACAAAAAGACCCGAACCGGCCGGTTCGGCCGAAATGGGAACAAACAGCCCGCTAAGCATTTGGGACAAATGGAACAGAAGTACGCGGCGGGCGCGAGAAGCCGATCCGGCCGAAAGAGGGAGAAAAATGACTAAGTGTTGCTCGGGACGTTCGGGACAAAAGACCCGAACCGGCCGAATCGTAGAAATGAGCACAAACAGTCCGGAAGCAACAGGGACATTTGGGACAAATGGACGCGAACCGGCCGGTTCGGCCGAAATCAGCACAAGGAGCACTGTGCCAAATGGGACAAAGGGACGCGCGGGACGCGGAGAGCCGAAAAGCCCGAAAACCAATAAGAAGCTGCCACGTGTCCTCACAAGAGAAAAGTCCAAAAGTCAAAGGGGCAAGGTTTGAAGCGCTGGCCCGAGCCAATAGGAATTGGACACGTGTCCAATAGAGCAGGGAAGTGCGGAGCTCGGGGAGAAGTTAGAGAATTTGGCCGAGTTCCCCAAAAAGGCTAAAAGTAAAGGAAGCCCCGCGCCCTGTCCTCCAACAAGATCATGCCACGTGTCATACAAGTGGCGGGGGCGCGGGAAAAAGGTGGAAAAAGTCCCAAAATCATCAAAAGGTCAAAATTTCAAAAGAAAGCCCACCGAAAGGTGGAGGAGAGAGAATCACGTGACCAATCAGAGCGTGCCACGTGTCATCCAAGTGGCAGAGCGCGGGAAAGATTTCAAAACACGTTTTCGCCTATTTTGTGCCCTAAAACTTCAGACCTCCATAACTTTCGATCCAGAGCTCGGATTTGCATGTTCTTTATATCAACGGAAAGCTTATGAAATTCTCTACATGATTCTAGGATCAATCTCGAGTTTTGGTGCAGTTTGAAGAGAGAAAATCGAGAAACGGCTCTGACGCATGATAATGGCCAGAAGCGACGTTTCAACAACCTGTTTTAATGCTAATGGGTCGCATTCTTCTTCAGCATGGCCAGAAGTGACATTTCAGCGGCCAAATTAATGCAGAATGGGTCACATTCTCCTCCAAATCGGTCAAAGATGGTAGGGTATGGGTTGGTAAGGTATCCCATGCCGTTTTAATGCATCTGTAGTCAATGAGGAATGGGCTTACACGTTTTCCCATGTTTCTGTCCCCTGGGCTCGACCCATGCAATGTAAAAAGCCAGATTTGGCTCAAAATTGAGTTGTTCATCTTTTCTGCTCTGCCCTCCCTTCTTTTCTTCTCTAGGGTTGAAAATGGAGTTTGAGCCTCCTCCCTTGCTCTGTAATGGCATTTTTGCCTCTTATTAATGGAATGATGTTCTGTGTAAACTTCTGGAGCAACAAAACGTGTTTTGTGATGCATCTGTCCATCCTTCCTCGTTTTTGCTTGTTCTCTTCTTGCCTCTCTTCATTGCAGGTATTTGTGCATGTTTGAATGTTCATTGCAGGTCTGGAGCTGTGTTCATGGAGTTTTGGGACATTTTCTGTGTGAAATCTATCCTTGGGCCTGTGATGCATCTGTCCATCCTTCCCATTGCTCACCTCTCCTTGTCCCATGGCAGTTTTGATAGATGTCCAACATTCTCCTTCTCTGGTGTATCACCGTTTTAGTGTAGGCTTTTTCTGTTTTTCCCTCTCTCTCTCTCTCTCTGTCTCCTTGGCATGGTTAGATTAGGATTAGATTAGTTTGCCTGCACTGGAATAGCTTGTGGCAGGTAGTTTAGGAGTAGGAACCAGCCTTCTCTGGAGATTCCTCTCTCAGTTTCACAAGTCCCACGCTTGGAGAGAGGTTTCCATGTTGTGCAATCACACCTTTGGATGCCCGAGTGATCAACCTAGAAGCGATCTCGCATCCGGGGTGCTATGATTTTGCATCAACAGGAGCTCTATCTTATATGCCACACTACCAATTTTATGCAAAACTTGGTAAGGACCATAGTATTTAGGAGTAATCTTATTATCCTTTGCTATTGTTTCAAGGATAATTGCTTATATGGGTTGTAACCTTACAAAAACAAAGTCTCCCTCTTCAAAGTGTCGCTCACTCCTATGTTGATAAGCCTATTGCTTCTTACGGTTTTGTGCCCATGGAAAATTTTCTCTAAGACTAGAGAGTACCTCATGTTGATCTTGAATGTGATCTTTGATCTGCTCTCACTTTTGATTTGACCTTTAAGATAGATATGAGTGATGGAGGATGGTAACCATAAAGTGCTAGAAATGGAGACATTTTGGAGGATGTATGAATTGAATTATTGTACCACCATTCTGCCAGTGGCAACCATTGCACCCAACGTTCTTGTTTATTTGAAGTAAAACATCGAAGATATCCCTCTAAACATTTATTTACCACATTAATTTTACCATCTGATTGGGGATGATAAGAGGAACTCCAGGCTAGTTGGGTACCTAGACAAGAGAACAAATCAGTCCAAAAGTTACTTGTAAATATTGGATCATGATCACTTATTATAATTTTTAGCATGCCATGGAACTTTTGAATTGTATCCATAAAAGAGATGGCAATGGTACTAGCTATGAAAGGATAAGCCATGACAAAAATGAGCATATTTGGTAAGTCTTTCCACCATGACCATGATGACACTTTTCCCGTTTGATTTAGGTAGTCCTGTGATGAAATCCATTGATACCTCTTCCCATCTCTCACTAGGAATAGACAGAGGTTGGAGAAGACTAGGTGTCTTAATGGTCTCGCCCTTATTTTTTGGCAAACCAAACATTCTGCCACAAATTTTTGAACATCTCCTTTCAACCCCTCCCAAAATAAATCCTTCTTAACTCTATGATATGTTTTCAAGACCCTAGCATGGCCAGCTATTGGAGAAAAATGTATCTCTGAAAGAACATGGTGTTTAAGTGTAGAGTTCTTACATAGATATAACCGATATTTGTACCACAATGTATCCCCGTTCCATATAAATTGATTTGATATGGATGGATCTACCTAGAGATTTTGAATGGGAGTATGTGTGGTTGCATCTTTCTTCCATTCTTCTCGTGCTTGATCTACCCAATCTGCATGTAGTATAAAGATGGAACATAAAAATGCTTTGGCGGACTCATCCCTCCTAGACAAAGAATCAATGAAATTTTTTTCCTTTCCTTTCTTATAAACAATATCAAAGTCATATCCCAACATCTTAGTGAATAGACGTTGTTCTAAGAAATATTTCAAACTATCATGATCAATTTTTACCTTAAAATGTCTACCCATTAAGTATGGTCTCCATTGTTTGACTGCATGTAGTATTGCCATCATTTCCTTTTCATATATGGGTTTAAATAGATTCTTTCCTTTTATTTGTTAGCTCTCAAAAGCAATGGGGTATTCTTCTTCTATTAGTACTACATTCGATTCCATTTCCTAAAGCATCGCACTCAACTATGAAAGTTTTCGAGAAACTGGGGTTGCAATCTTGGAGTGGTGCACATATCTACCTTCAATTTTTCAAATGCCCTAGATGTTTCCTCATTCCACTGAAAGGAGTCCTTTAATAATTTTGTGAGTGGTGCTGCTATACTACCATAGTTTTTGACAAATCTATGATAATACCCTGTGAGACCTAAGAAACCTCGTAATTGTTTGAGGGTTCTTGTGGTTTCCCATTCCACCATGGCCTGGATATTATGAGGGTCCACCTTAACACCTTCATGAGAAATAATATGGCCCAAGTATTCCACTTCCTGTACCCCAAAAGAACACTTTGAAGGCTTGGCATAAAGTTGATGTTTCTGTAAGAATTCTAAGATAGTATTGACGTGATGTAAGTGTTTCTCCCACGATTTGTTGTAGATGATTATATCATCAAAAAATACTAAGACAAAATTTCTTAGGAATGGTCTAAATACTAAATTCATCAAGATTTGGAATATGGAGGGAGCATTGGTAATGCCAAATGGCATCACTAGGAATTCATAATGGCTTTGATGAGTTCTAAAAGTTGTCTTATGAATATCTTCTTGCTTTACTCTAATTTGGTGATACCCAGAACACAGATCTAGTTTTGCAAAATAAATGGCACCACACAACTCATCTAATAAATCATCAATGATGGGAAACTTATCTTTGATAGTGAACTTGTTAAGCTCTCTGTAATCTAGACACATGCACCATCTTCCATCCTTGCAATGCACCATCACCACGAGAGCAGAATAGGCACTTTGACTATGACGAATAATACCCATTTCCAACATTTCCTCTACCATCTTCTCGATCTCACTCTTTTTCACATATGGATATCTATAAGGTTTGATGTTGGGGGTTGGCTTCTGGAATCAACTGAATAGCATGATCATGCTCTCTTTCAGGTGGAAATCCTCTTGGTTCCTTGAAGAAAACTACATGTTGATTAATAACCTTTTGAAGATCAGGATGTAATACCTTCATTTGCAGTTGGACTTCTATAGAGAAAAATCATGCTACAAAACCTTTAGACCCCTTTTTAAGAATTTTTTGCATTTGGTGAGAACTCACCACTAGAGGATATTTAGCTTGTAGACCTCAAAGTTCAAATTTTTTACCCTCAGAATGAAAGTGCATGAACAATTCTTGGAAATTTATCTCTATGGTGCCCAAGGTAGTGAGCCACTGAACACCTAAGATAATATCAGCTCCACCCATGGGATTATCAAACATCATAGATTCCAATGTGTAATCACCCATCATGATTTTGAATTTATGGAATTTACCTGAACATTGGACTGTGCCACCATCTGCAATCATTACTTGAAATTCAGGTGCTAGCTAGATGAAAAAATTTAGTCTTGTTTCCAACTTATGATTGATGAGATTATGTGTGCTCCCTGAATCAATAAAGATTGTTACCTTCTACTTCTTAAGATAACCGACAAATTGAAGGGTTTGTGGAGTACTAATACCTGATAGAGCATGGCATGAAATAGTGGGCTGAGGATCTCTAGATTCTTCCTCTAATTTTTCCACTTCCTCTGTTGATGTTGCCTCATATTCTTCCTCATCACTAGATCCTTCAATGTAGAACAATTTTTTTCTCATAACATTTATGATTTGGTCCATATTTGCTATCACAGTTAAAGCATAACCCTTTGGCTCTTTTTTCTTCAATTTGTTGAGGTGTCAACCGAATTAGCCGAGGGTAAGAAGGAGACAAGGTGTTACGATCTTTTATGCTAGAAAAGGTCTGCCTTCTACTAGAAATAAAATTTTCCTCTACTCGACATGCCATGATAATAGAATCAGAAACCTTGAGTGGGTTAAACATGCGTACCTCATGCTCAATGTGGTCCTTAAGACCCCCAAGAAATAGGTCATTCAAATACTCTTCTGTAATATCCTCCACACACAAGGACAAAGTTTGGAATTGATGGAAATACTCCTTAACTGAACCAGTTTGGCGTAACTTTACTAATTGGCTAAAGTAATTCTCAAAAACACTAGAAATATGGTGTAATTGAAGATCTTCAATGAACAACTTTGTCCAGTGACATTTAGGTCATTCTTTTGCCTTTGAGCACATAACCAATGATACCAAAAAAATTGATCGGAGTTCTAGGTATAAGGATGCCACAATTACCTTTTGTCCTCCCGGGATCGATGGAGATCAAATAAATTTTCCATTTGGGTAATCCTATTAAGTGGATCCTTTCCATAAAATTTACGCATTTCAAATTTTTGAATCATGCCCCTCCATTGGTGAGAAGATCCACTTGAATGATTAAAGGATCCTCCCTGATTTGAGTGATTTGGATCTGTGTGACCATTTCTAGTAGAACCCATATGACTAGCATTGGAAGTTGTATTAGAAATAACATTCAACAACTCCTACTGCATTGCATGAAAATCCTTTTGAATCTCACTCCTAAGGCTACCTTTTAGTTGATGAAGCTCAACATTAAGGTCATCCTTACTCACCATATTATTTACCCTTTCCTGAAGTTGGATGACCACCTCAGATACTCCCAAACTAGTAGAATCTGAATCCATATCTTCCTTATTTGGGGTCATTCCTAGAGTTTCTTTTCCTTTTCCTTGGCCTCAGGTAGATCTACCAGCCATGACGAAGGATGTGGGCCTAGGGGTAGACTTAATAGGGCAGAATTTTAGGGTTTAGGGTTTCGTAATTTTTTTGGCCGAATAAAGGAATTTATAAAATAGAAACCCTAGCTATTTTTGGAGGGGTTTTCGAAAATATAAGAAATTTGAAAATTTTCCAAAAATTACACCCTAGGGAGCCAAATTATGAATAAATATAGAACCGTAATAACTTTTATAAAACAAGTCAAAAATTATTGAAATTTGGAGAGAAGCTTACTTGACTTATTTTGCCTCACCACAAAAAAATTGCAAAAAAATTCTCTACCAATCTTTAGTGAACCTTCTGAATTAGGGTTTGATGTCGTCCTAGCTGAGATCAAGCTTGAATACCACTTGTAATGAAATTGCTTGATTAATTATGATTATCACCAGCAATAGAACACCAAATAATGCAATATTGCAGATAAATTCTCTCAATATGAAATTATAATAGCTTTTCCACTTTGAGGGGGAAACCTACGAACACATAATAAGACTCAAATACTCAACATAATAATCATCCACTACCTATAACCCCTATTTATACTATTCTATGCTATGGCCATCAAGAAGGCCAACCAACCAATGATAACAGATCATATATAAAAGATATACATCATGAAATTAAGTTATGATAGCAACAAAGTCGGCTATATACATCCCATGTAAGATATATAATTAAGGGTGTAATGGTTTATCTCATGGAACTAAGGAGTTCACTCATTTTCCCATGTCCCTAGTGGTGTGGAATCCTATCTCAGCCCAATGCGCTATAAGCACTACCGAAATTCACTAGATAAGATTTCAAAACTCTTGAGAACATCTCCAAGACGTAGTAGAAATATGCATGGTACATTATATCAGGGAGAAATATGTCGCCTTATGATTTTTGGTTGCTTCCTTCAAAGGGAAGGATTTGGATTGTTACCGATCCTTAACTCCTAATACTATCGACACTTGGGACCAGTTAGGAGATGTGTTGGTACAAGATTTAGTGAGAATGGAGACAGATCATCACTCCTGCAACAACCTATCAACATCAATAAGGTTATGCAAGAGCTAATGACATATTTCAACACCAAATTCTATAAAATGTGGAAAAGGATTCCAGTCTTAGCAAGACCACCTTCAAGTATGGCTATCATCTTTTATTTAAAAGATCTAAATTTAGATATTTCTGTAATGATTCAGTCATTGGGAGGACATTACTTACCAAAATCCTATATTATTGTTTTCCAATATGAGAAAAAATTAATAGACACTAGGAAACTTCATCCTAGAACCCCTTTTTCAATGTACCCTGAGATAGCCCCCCTTCCACAAACTGTAACATTCTCATTTTATGAATTTAGAAACAAGGGGAAAAAAAATATTTATTTTTATAATAATAATGCTTTATGTTCTAAATAATCATAATTTAGAACACACATTCCATGCCAATCAATCTCATAATAGATAACCATATGCAGTTGTAATGACTTGGTGTAACACCGATCTCTCATTTCATGACTCGGTGAAACATTGATCTCTCATTTTAACTTATTGAATTATATACTAGGTATAATTAGTTCTCATACCCTTTTCGGGGTGTTAAGTGTTCTGTTTAAGAGGCCTATCTGAATACTTGTTACCAATATTTGTCTGAAATTTGGCTTCTTAAAACTAGGTGACATAGGAAAACATAACCAACAACTTGTGATACTTTGGCCAAAGATTTACAACATACTATTCATGTTAATATTCCTAGATGGTATACTTGTCAATCGAATACGTCCTTCACCCCACTTCATTTGTTATCTAGAATGGTCTTCATTGACTCCTATTATTCCACTTGTTAAAGGTTAAACCCTAACTAAGGATAGCAACATAGTCTAGTTTAAAAGGCTACTTGTGGTGGCTAAGGGTACATATACATACTCAATCTACCTAATACGATTATGTGTGTCTATTTATCCTAAGTCATCATGATTTTCCTCTGACACTAGATCATACTTCCAACCTCGACCTAGGGTATAACTGAGATCAAGTTCGAGTTTATGTAGATCTAGATGATTCAACTCTGAAGGGTGTTGCAACATGTCAACTGCAACATACTATCCTCATGAAGACCAAAGTCTTCATGGAGGTACAAATGGTGCTGCAGCTGGTGTGTGCCAATATCTGACAGAGTCATTCCATCTGGATGTACATACCCAAGAAAGAATTTAATTACTTAATTATTTTCCTTAATTAAAGTATAATTACAATAGCCATGTTGAGTCCCTAGTTTCATTAACCATTAAGGTTGCCAGCAATAAATGAATTGTAATTTCTTGTAGAAACATCAAGATTACTTTTTATTCATTAACTTCCTAATTTAGGATTCATTTTACAAACAGAATCAACATACTAACAATATGGTTCACTTATTTAACTTAACCATGACTTAGCTTGTTTAAGTTCTGAATCAGATTCTTTTATAATAAACTTCATTGAATGAAGTCTACTATTATATATATATATCTTTCATTTTCTTATTCATATTAAGGTATTAATCAAGAGGAAGTGCATCTTCCTCTTTCCAAGACTACATTAGGTTTAATTCCAAAGGATTCTAAAAAAATCCTTATTATCATTACAGAATAGTTGTCTTTCTTTTTATTATTAAGAATTAGGGTTAATTGTAACCTATTAACATTATAAAAGTTATCATAATGGATTTTCTTTTCCATTAACATCATTTTAATAAACCATAGTGATTTAATTAAATGATCAGCCATGAATGCCAACTTGATAAGTTGCATTTAAATAAAGGGATAGTGTATCTAATTCCCTTACCACCTAGTTCATTTTATTTCAACCCGAAAGGGTTCAGTTCAAAAGTATATATGTAAAAGAATAAAGATAAGCATATCACTAATACTCATTGAATATGTAAAAAGATGACACATCAAGTACAGATAAACCCACAAAATTTTCCATTTATCAAGGAGGAATTTATACATTGCAAGTACTAATACTTTAGACATCTTTAGTGTCAAACAACAATAATAAGCTCTATAAAATTACAACTTTCCCTTCCAAAAATACATTTTAATATTGAATCATATTTCCCATAAGAGAGCCAGTCTTTTGGTAAACAAAAGTAACATCATAAAATATCTTGTCTCCCTTTTTACCACTTACAAAGTCCATCTGTAAAAATTTCTAGCATGGTCAGTTCAGTGAACTGATCATGATAAGCACTAAGCATTAAAACAATGTGCTTTTAACTAACTATTTCATTAAAAGAAATCTATTTTTATGAAAGAGTTAAAGAATTACTTGAAAAACACATCATGAAATAGAAGTCATAAGAGGGAGAAACAAAGTGATAATCCATATCAACATCAAGAAAATATCATGGTGTAATCAAAATCAATATTCAGTGATGATTTCATAAAATAATTATTTTAGACAAGTAATATTTCAACAAGATCACTAACCGAATTTCATCTATAGACATTTATGATTCATCTCTTGATTCCTTCCATCTACCAAAAGAAAAGATACTAACTCTAATGATTCATAGAAATAGAATTACTTTAATGGAACAATAATTCAAATTACATAGCATTAAATTACTTCATCCTAGAATATCTAATGCTAAGCTCAATTATCTTTATGAAAAAATTTAGGATGAATCAATAACATCTTAAAGTAAGATTTTCTTATTTAAGAAACTAAATCCAAGTTCAGAGTCAAACTCTAGCCTAAATTTTTAGGTTCAGCATCAACCAATTTGACAAAGGATGAAGTTAATTTACATGCACCTAGGATTAGTCACCCATCACAACAATTACATTCTTACCAATGTATCAGTCAAGGAGGATAAAGTAAAGATTTATCCACCAACTACCCACCTTGCAAATCCATCAACGTACTACAACCGAAGAGGTCAGCTCCATACACAAGAGTAATATAGATGAGAGAAAGAACGAAAAGAGAGAAAGGAAACAACCTATATCTTCCTTTAGAGTTTGAAGAGGACGGTATTGTGAATACCTTAACTCAAAATAGAGAGAAAGGATGAAAATGAATAAAGATGAGATAAGATCTCATTATTCCTTCCTAAAAAGAGGTATACATACCAAGATTGAAAAGAACTGAGACAAATTTGATTTTTCAAAGCCAAGAAAACATTCAACTCCAACAACCATTGAAACACAAAGAACTATTTGATATTGCAATTAATATCTACGATTGTAACATGAAATTCAGAAACTAAAAATGATGTTTTCCCAACATACAAATGAGAATAGAAAATGTAGTGCAAAGGCTACAAAACTGAAAAATGGTTACTAAATTTTTTTTAGTTAAAATCCATATCCAAAGGAAAAAAAAACCAACAACTGAACATTACAATCATTCCAAACGTTAATAGCATATGTTGCAAAAGTTTCTCTAATTTTCCAAAATAAAGAGAGAAAGAGTAACATTGAAGTAAATTACCCTTTTGCGGCCACGATTTCTTTTCAAAGTGTCAACACACACAAAGCTTGCCCATCCCTTGATGGTAAAATGAAAAAAGGTGAAAAAAATATTTAACAGTCAAAATTTCCATTCAAGCCAACCCAAATCCACATACTTCACAATAATCAATGGAATAGACTACTGGTTGAAGAAGAATGAACCCGACCCATATTCGACCACAAGGAGAAATAACAAAACAATGACACGACCCTAAGTCAGGTGCTCGAAGTTGAGCTCAAAAGAAGAATAGAAAAACCAAAAATGTTCCAGTTCATTTCCTTAAGATAGACAGGATTGAGTTAATCCACAATTCAACCTAGATACCCCATTCCTACAGTATCAATTGTACATCAAATTTAAATAAAAAGAACCAGTTAATCCCAACAAGATGAACCGATAAGGTAACTCTTGAAGCACTCAAACTCACTTCAGGAAGGATGCAAATAAATTTGATAAACCTTTCCATGGATCATGCTAGTAGGATAACTATCAACCATGCTATCAGATAGATTGATTTGAGGAGATTCAATTCAAACCCAATATCAGACAAGTCACTAACAAGTCTTCTCACAACTTTATAGGTGTAAGTAAGGAATCGACTTCATTTAAGTTCAAGAAGAAGATAAACATGATTCTATCATTTTTCTAGCAAGGGAGAACAAAAACCCGAAACATAATTCCTTCATAGTAGTGACTTCTACTATCTAGTTTCAGTATAGTCCAACAAGAGTTCTCAGATTCAAAAACATCTCAAGCTCAACAAAAGTAAAACATGTTTACTAATTTTTTTCCAACAAGAAACAAACTCCAAAAATATTTCTACCATATCAATGACTCCATACAGATAAAATACAGAGAAAATAAGTTTTGAAAGTAAGATTCAACATCACATAAACTCATTTGTTCCCAAAGAACAAAGTTATTTTAATGAAGAAATGTAGGAAAAAGCAGAACAACTTAATAGGTAGAGCCTATCATTCTTGATAGAGATTCTTCTCAATTTGTAGATGATTTCCCAGCTGAGCCTCAACAGTTTCTTCTTTTTCCAAGCGATGTCAAAAAATCCACATATTTCTATGTCTTCTTATACTTCCACAGGATCCAAAAATAGCTCAATAATGCCAAGAATACAACTAGATCAAAAATACAACTACTGGTTTGAAGAACCGAAAACCCCATGTAGAGTAAAAATAAAAAATAACTAAATATCAAACAACATTTCCAAAATCTTCGTTGGATATCTCCTAGGTATATTAATTTGAAGGACTATCAATTTCCCTCCTAATTCTCCACGCCACCACCATCTAAGTTTGGCGATCCTTTAATTCAAAATTACATGAAATTTCCATTTATTGGTGATGCCAACTAGGCATCCCCTAACTCCCAATTCCTCTATCAAAATTGGCAGTCCAAAGTTATTAAAAACAAAAATCAATTCCCATTAATGCCTTGAAAACCGACTCCACCGACCTTGCCATTTGCCAAGTGGTCCATAGGTATCTTCTTAGGTTAGCCATAGTTTAGGTTAGATTTTTATTAGGTTAGAAATCAACCTTAGTTCCTAGGTAGGTCTCAATTACCTTAGGTTAAAATCCAAACTAGTATAGAACATCCCATCTTAGGTTAGGGTACCCATCTTAGTGATTCACTATCAGGTCTATGACCCTTATACGTTGCTCAGTGTTTAAAACATTTAACAAGAAGGCCCATGCTTATCACCCTAAGGCCTGTTGTCGGTCAAGGACCCCTAAGAAGAATTATTCACCATGGTAAGAAAAAAAGTCATAGTCAAGCTCACCTTCCATTTCTAAATGACAAGACAACAAGACGAGTAGGTAAGAAGAATTGAAGCATACCTTGGATCAATGGAATTGATCCAAGGTTTTGTTGTTTACCCAAAATAAATTAAGTATACACAATACAAGTTCATCACCTTCTTAAAATTTATTTTAAGTTGTACAAAGAGATGAATGACATTATTTTCAAGTAAGCATAATTCAAAACCAAAAATGACTCTTTAACAAATATTGAATTATCCATTACAAACATGATTTCCTAAAATCATAAGAGTACTCCTTCCTAAGACAAATCATCTGTCAACAATTGCAATGTCAAGAGTGGAAGTCATCATCGTAAGCAACCAGGTTAAATATGTTACATATTTCCTTCCTAAAAAGGATCATCATCCCAATGATCAACTTAGTCAAACAATTTAAGTCTAGGACAAAATCCAATTATCATCCTTCCATTCATATGTTCATAACAAAACTAGATTTGAGAATTTCAAATTCCATAATCAGCATTAAAGTAGCTGTCCATTTTAAATAGAGTAGTATCTACCCAAGACTGGTAGATTTATTGACATAACATGAATAAAATATTAAAAATTTATCAGTCAATAGAATCAATTCTATTCAAACAAATATGGAAAAGTAGTTTTCATATCTTCCAGATTTTCCTAGTTGCACTTTCTTCATTAAACTGATCCCACTGGACCTTACATTGACTTATTTCATGATTTATTAAGTGTAACTAGCGAGTTTCCAGCACTCGAATGGGTTTAACCATGATTATTCCTAGGTCTTGGACCTGCAAGGAATTCCAATTTAACACATTTGATAAATCTGAAATGTATTTCTTAAGCAAAGAAATATGGAAAACATCATGCATTTGTGATAAAGAATGAGGTAAATATAAACGATAAGCTATAGGGTTGATTATTTCAACAATTTCAAAGGGTCCCACATAACGAGGTGATAACTTGGCAGCCTTAGAAAAAGTTATAGAACTCTTTTTTGGTTTAACCCAAAGAAATAATTTCTCCCAAGTCCAAACTTCCTATTAACCCTCTTTAAGTCTGCATAACCCTTTTGTCTATCTTGCTTCTTCTTTCAAGTGTGCATGAATCATTTTAACTTGTTGTTCCATTTCCGTAAGGATTTCAGGCCCAATTACCTCTCTATCCTCAATGTTATCCCAACTAACAAGAGTTCTGTATTTTCTTTCGTATAATGCTTCAAAAGGTGCCATTTTTAAAGAGGCATGATACATGTTATTATAAGAAAACTCAACTAATGGAAGGTATTCTTCCCATTTATATTGTTGATCCATACAATACATTCATAACATATCCTCTAACACTTGATTAACTCTTTCAGTCTGTCCATCCATTTCTGGATGATATGTAGAACTGAAATTCAACTTAGTCCCTAAGGCTGTATTAAGTGTTTGCCAAAATATTGACATCATTCTCGGGTCTCTATTAGATATGATCAGTTCAGGTACTCCATGTAATCTAAAAATTTCATGCAAAAATATTTTTGCTAAAACAGGTGAATCATCCTTAAGATTACCAACAATAAAATGTGCCACCTTTGTTAGTTTATCAACAACAACTAGAATAACATCATGTTTATTTCTTGACATAGGCAACCCTTGTACAAAATCCATGCTTATTACTTGCCATTTATATTGTGGTATGCTATGAGGATATAGTAAACTAGCTAGATGCATATGTTCAACTTTAACATGCGTTGACATTCTAAGAAGTGTGTTACAAAATTAATCACATCCTTTTTCATCCCTTTCCAAAAATATTGTTGTTTTATATCAGCAAGCATTTTTGTAATGCCAAGGTGTCTAGAAAAAGGTGAATTATGAAATTCAGCTAACAATTTCTTTCTTAATTCATTTAACAAAGGTATGTATACTCTATTTTCAAACCTCAAGATTCCTTCGTTGTCAAAGTGAAAACCTTTATACCTCACATCATTTGGATCTACAACAAGTTTTTTTCACTTGTTGATAATAAGAATCAGATTCCATGACACTTTTTACTTCATCTTTAAACTGAGTTCTCAACGTTATAAGAGCATAAATGTGCTTCCTACAAATTAGAGCATCTGCAACTCTATTTTCTTTGCCTTTAATATAACTTACATCAAAATCATCTTGAGATAGAAATTATACTCATCTTCACTATCTTGCATTCAAATTTGGCTGAGTAAAAATATAATTCAACCCAATATGATCAATTTTTAGTTCAAATGGGTCTACCAAGAAGATAATGCCTCCATACAAGCGTATGAACAATGCAAGATAGATATAGGTCATGTGGAGCATAATTTAGTTCATGTAACTTGAGGTTTCTACTTTCATACACAATAACATGATCCTTTTGAAGTAAAATACCTCCAAGACCCTCACTAGAAGCATCTTTCACTACAATGAAGTCTCTATTAGGATCAGGTACAACTAGGATAGGTGCGAGATGTTGACCGATATTTTAGAGTATTAAATGTAGATTCACATTTCTCATTCCACACAAATTTCTTATCTTTCTTTTGCAATGAAGTTATTGGTGCAGTAACCTTAGAAAAGTATTTAAAAACTTACTATAGTAACCAACAAGACCCATGAATATTATAACTTCATGTACATTCTTAGGTGTAGGCCACTCAGTTATTGCAACAATTTTTGAAGGATCAACTTTTATTCCATCCTTGCCTATGACATGACCCAAATAGTGCACTTGTGTATCATAGAAAGAACATTTGGACAACTTACCATACAACCTTCTCTTTCTTAATATCTCCATAACTATCTTCAAATGCTCATGATGCTCATCAATGCTCTTAGAGTATATGAAAATATCGTCCACGAATACAAGCACAAATTTTTCCAAGTATTCTTGAAAGATATTATTCATTAAATTCCTTAAAGTTTCATGTGCATTCAATAATAAAAATGGTAAAAAAATGAATTCATAATGTCCATACCTTGTTCTAAATTTTTTTATGAATATCCTCATCCTTTATTCTTAATTGATGATCCAGATCAAAGATTGATTTTAGAATACACTAATGCATCATGCATATGATCAAATAGATAATCAATTATAGGAAGTGGATATTTGTTCTTAATTTTTTCTTTGTTTAACATCCTATAATCAATGCACAATCTAAGTGTTCCATCTTTCTTTTTCACAAAAATTACCGGTGCTCCCCACGGTGAGACACTTGGTCTTATCAAACCCTTGGACAAAATTTCTTGTAACTGTGCTTTAAGATCTACTAATTCAATGGTAGTCATTCTATATGGTGCCTTAGAAATAGGTTTAGTTCCTAGTTTGATCTCAATCGTGAAGTCAAACTCCCGTTTGGGTGGAAGACTGGGTAACTCTTCTAGAAACACATCACTGAAATTTCTTAACAGCGGGTATTTTTCCATGAAGTCACCACTTTCATCAGTTGTTTCAGAAAATTTTACTGCATACAAGGTGTAACCTTTGTTTTTGGCTTTTTAAGTTACATAGCTGACAATTTCCTAACTGAAATCTCTCATTTTACACCATAAATGTCTATTATTTTCTATAGGTCATCCAAACAAGTAATATGTTTCTCAAAATAGTCAACCTTTGACTTATGCTCAACTAGCCAATTAACACCTATGATTACATCATAATACCCTAAAGGAGAAATGTAAAGGTCAACTTTAGTGGAAAAACTTGGAAAGTCAAGGATTGCTCCAAAAAGATACATACTAACTGTAAAAACAACATTATTTCCATAATGTATAACCCATGATTTATCCATTTTTCCATCTTTTCTTTTTAATTTCGATGCTAATTTAGTAGAAATGAAACATTCAGTAGCTCTAGTATCAAAAAGTATAGTCACAAGTATATCAAATAACTTACCTGGAACTTCTATGGGTGTGACTTGCTTTTCATCCTGTTTTTGTCACTCACGCAATGTATATATTGTGTTATCGATTACGGTCATCCTTCTTCAAAGGAAATTGATTTGTGTAATGATCTTTGCCACAATTGTATTAGACTCCTGCAGGTTTGTTCCTAGGCTCAAATTTATTTCCTGACCTTAAATTTATCATTCCGAATCCCATAAGTCTTTCATCTGTTATTATTGTTCTTGAAAAATTTATTTCACACATTAGCAGTAGGTTTATTTGTTGTTGATTTCTTGTTGTTATTAGTAGAAAATTTGTTTTTCATACAAATTTTTTTCCATGGTCCCTTTTTGGGTGCAAGAGACGAAGAAGAGTTTGGAACTTTCTTTTTGATTTCCTCCTTATGGGCAGAGATCACTTTTAATTTTTACTCCTACCTTATGGATTTTTCTACAACCCCTTCCATAGTGGTTGGGATGTGAACATCTACTTCACCACCTATAATGGGATTTAATCCCATGATAAATTTATGTATTCTGAACTTCTCGTCAGTTTAGTACTGAGGTACATACTTAAGGATCTTAGTAAACCTCTCCCAGTACTCTATTTACGGTAAATTTTCCTGAGCTAAGTTATGAAATTCAGTCATTTTCTGATCATAGTAAAGTTGTGGCAGCCATCGTTTCCTAAAATAATTTTTAAATTGATCCCATGTAATATTTGCTTCATCAATGTTTAACTCAGCCTTGCGGTTGTCCCACCATGAATATGCTTCATGGGAAAGTTGATAAGCTCCCCATATTTCTTTTTTTTCTTTGAAAAGTTCCTTATTGAAAAGTACTTCTTCATTTCATTGAGCCAATTATCAACTCCATCCCCTAATGTAGTGCCATAAAACATGGGAGGAATTATCCTTTTATATCATTAGTGAGTTCAAATTTCAATCTTGCCTTTTTATTTTCAAGATGATTAGGCACATTAGTATTAGCATTGACTACATTATTTTTATCAATGCCCAAATTTACAACATTGGCGTTGTCCTCGGGAGGTGGCTGATTGTTGTTACCAACATCATCTTCCTCGTCCTCATTTCCCATCACTTTTTGTTCAAGTACAACTAAATGATCTCTTGTGTCTAATAGGTTAGCAAGGATCTCATCAAGTTCTTAGGCGTAGTAGTTGCTTCTCCATCGGGTGGTGGGTTATTTGCAGCATTTCCTTTTGTCCTAACTGATTTTTGTTAATAAGAAAATTTAAGTTTTATCATATTATGGATATAATAGGTCCAAGAGCAGCAACCTTCGCTCGATACCAAGATGTAACATTCCCACTTTAAGACTTTAGAAACAAGGGAATTATTTATTTATTTATTTATAATACTAATGTTCTCTATTCTAAATAATCATAATTTATAACACACGTTCCATGTCAATCAATCTCATAATAGATAACCATATGCAACTGTAATGACTTGGTGTAACACCGATCTCTCATTTCTTGATTCGGTGAAACACTGATGTCTCATGTAAACTTATTGAATTATATACTAGGTATACTTGGTTCTCATACACTTTTCGGGGTGTTAAGTGTTTTGTTTAAGATACCTAATGAATACTTTTACCAATATTCACCTAAAATCACACTTCTTAAAACTAGGTGACATAGGACAACGCAATGAGAAACTTGTGATACTTTGGCAAAATATTTACAACATATTGTTCATGTTAATATTCCTAGATGACTTACTCATCAATCAGAATACATCCTTCAACCCACTTCATCTTTTTATTTAGAATGGTCTTCACTAACACTGTCAGTCCACTTGTTTAGGGTTAAACCCTAACCAAGGTTAGCAACATAGTCTACTATAGAAGGCTACTCGTGGTGGCTAAGGGTATAGAGACATACTCAATCAACCTAATTCAATTGCATGTGTCTAGTTGTCCTAATTCATCGTGAGTTACCCCATACTAGATCATACTTCCAACCGAACCTAGGTTATAACTAAGATCAAGTATGAGTTTATGTAGATCGAGATGATTCAACTCTGAAGGGTGTTGCAACATGTCAACTGCAACATAGTATCCTCATGAATACCCAATTCTTCATGGAGGTATGGTGCTATAGTTGGTGTGTGTCCCAATATCCGATGCGCGAGTCATCCCATCTGGATGTACATACCCAAGAAATAAGTTAATTACTTAATTATTTTCATTAATTCAAGTATAATTACAATAGCCATCTTTGAGTGCCTAGTTTCATTAACCATTAAGGTTACCCGCAATAAATGAATTTTAATTTCTTGTAGAAACATCAATATTGCTTTTTATTGATTAATTTCCTAATTAAGGATTCATTTTTACAAACAAAATCAGCATACTAACAATATGGTTCACTTATTTAACTTAAACATGACTTAGCTTGTTTAAGTTCTGAATCCAATTCTTTTATAATAGACTTCATTGAAATGAAGTCTACTATTTTATATTTATATATATATATATATATATATATATATATATATATATATATATATACATAGCTTTCATTTTTCTTATTCAAATTAAGGTAATCAAGATTAATTGCATCTTCCTCTTTCCAAGACGACATTAGGTTTAATTCCAAAGGATTCTAAAACAATCCTTATTATCATTTCATAATAGTTGTCTTTCTTTTTCTTATTAAGAATTAGGGTTCATTGTAACCTCTTAACATTATACAAGTTATCATAATGGATTTTCTCTTCCATTAACATCATTTTAATAAACCATAGTGATTTAATTAAATGATCAGCCATGAATTCCAACTTGATAAGTTGCATTTAAATAAAGGGATAGTGTATCTAATTCCCTTACCACCTAGTTCATTTTATTTCACCCGAAAGGGTTCAGGAAGTATATATGTAAAAGAACAGAGATAAGCATATCACTAATACTCACTAAATATGTAAAAAGATGACACATCAAGTACAGATAAACCCACAAAATTTTCCATTTATCAGGGAGGAATTTATACATTGCAAGTACCAATACTTCAGACATATTTAGTGTCAAACAACAACAATAAGCTCTATAAAATTACAACTTTCCCTTCCAAAAATACATTTTAATATTGAATCATATTTCCCATAAGAGATCCAGTATTTTGGTAAACAAAAGTAACATCATAAAATATCTTGTCTCCCTTTTTACCACTTACGAATTCCATTTGCAAAATTTGCTAGCATGGGTCAGTTCAGTGAACTGAGCATGATAAGCACTAAGCATTAAAATGATGTGATTTTAACTAACTGTTTCATAAAATTTCTATGAAACAGTTAAAGCATTACAGAAAGACACATCATGAAATAGTAATCATAAGGAGGAAGTGATAATCCATATCAACATCAAGAAATTTTTATGGTGTAATCAAAATCAATATTCAGCTGATGATTTCATAAAAGAATTATTTCAGACAAATAATATTTCAACAAGAGCACTAACCACATTTCATCTACATATATTTATGATTCATCTCTTGATTCCTTCCATCTAACCAAAAGAAAAGAGACTAACTCTAATGATTCATAGAAATCAAATTACTTCAATGGAATAATAATTCAAATTACACAACATTAAATTTGTTCATTCTAGAATATATAATTCTAAGCTCAATTATCTTTATGAAGAAATTTAGGATGAATCAACAACATCTTAAAGTAAGAGTTTCTTATTTACGAAACTAAATCAAAGTTCAGAGTCAAAATCTAGCCTAAATTTTTAGGTTCAACTTCAACCGATTTGACAAAGGATGAAGTTAATTTATATACACCTAAAATTAGTCACCCATCACAACAATTACATTCCTACCAATGTATCAGTCAAGGAGAATAAAGTAAATATTTATCCACCAACTACCCACCCCGCAAATCCATCAACGTACTACAATCGAACATGTCAACTCCATACACAGAGAGTAATACGGATGAGAGAAAGAACCAAAAGAGAGAAAGGGAACAACCTATATCTGACTTCTAAGTTTGAAGAGGAGGGTATTATAAATACCTTAAATTAGAATAGAGAGAAAGGATGACAACGAATAAACATGAGATAAGGTCTCATTATTCCTTCCTAAAAAGAGGTATACATACTGGGATTGAAAAGAACTGAGACAAATTTGATTGTTAAAAGCCAATAAAACATTAAAATCCAACATCCATTGAAACAAAAATAAATATTCGATATTGCAATCGATATCTAGAATTGTAACATGAAAGTTAGAAAATGAAAATGAAGTTTTCCCAACATACAAATGAGAACATAAACTGTAGTGTAAAGGCTACAAAATTGAAAATGGTTATTCAAATGCTTTTAGTTAAAATACATATCCAAAGCAAACAAAACCAACAATTGAACATTACATTCATTCCAAATGTTAATAGCATATGCTGCAGAAGTTTCTCTAATTTTCCCAAACAAAGAGAGACAAAGTAACTTGAAGTGAATGACCCTTTGCAACCATGATTTCTTTTAAAAGTGTAAACAAAAAAAATTCTTTTCCATCCCTTGATGGTAAAACAAAAAAGGTGAAAACCATATTTAACAGTTGAAATTTCCATTCAATCCAACCCAGATCCATATACTTTATAAGAATCAATGGAACAAACTACTAGTTCAGGATGAATGAAACGACCTAGATTCAACCACAATGAGAAATAAAAAACAACGACATGAACCCAAGTTAGGTGCTCGAATTCAAGCTCAAAAGAAGAATAGAAAAACCAAAAATGTTCTAGTTCATTTCCTTAAGATAGACAGGATTGAGTTAATCCATAGTTCAACCTAGATACCCCATTCCTATAGTATCAACTGTACATAAAATTTAAATAAAAAGAACCAGTTAATCCCAACAAGATGAACCAATAAGGTAACTCTTAAAGCACTCAAACTCACTTCAGGAAGGATTCAAATAAATTTGATAAACCTTTCCATGGATCACACCAATAGGATAACTATCAACCATGCTATCAAATAGATTGATTCGAGGAGATTCGTTTAGGACCAAAAATCGACAAGTCACTAACAAGTCTTCTCACAACTTTACAGGTGTAAGTAAAGAATCGACTTCATTTAAGTTCAAAAAGATGATAAACATGATTCTATCATTTTTCTAGCAAGGGAGAACAAAAACCCAAAACATAATTCCTTCATAGAAGTGAATTCTATTATCTAGTTTCGAAAAGTCCAATAAGAGTTCTCGTATTCAAAAACATCTCAAGCTCAAGCAAAAGTAAAACATGTTTACTATTTTTTTCCAACAAGAAACAATCCCCAAAACATATTTCTACCATATCAGTGACTCCATATAGATAAAATATAGAGAAAATAAGTTTTGAAAGAAAGATTAAACATCACATAAAACTCATTTGTTCCCCAAGAACATAGTTATTTTAATGAAGACATTTAGGAAAAAGAAGAACAACTTAATGGGTAGAGCCTATCATGCCTGATAGAGCTTCTTCTTAATTTGCAGACGAGTTCCCAATCGAGCCTAAACAGTTTCTTATTTTTCCAACCGATGTCAACAACTCCAAATCTTTCTACTTCTTCTTATACTTCCATAGGATCCAAAAATAGCTCAAGAATTTCAAGAATACAGCTAGATAAAAAAAAAAAAAAATACTTTTTCCAAGAACCGAAAACCCCATGTAGAGAAAAAATCGAAAATAAATAAAGATCAAACAACCTTTCCAAAATATGCCATGCATTTCTCCTAGGTGGTTTATTTTCCATAACTGAGATCAATTATGTGAAGGACTATCAGTTTCCCTCCTAATTCTCCATGCCACCGCCATCCAAGTTTGGCGAGCCTCTAATTCAAAATTGCATGCAATTTCCATTTAGTGGTGATGTCAACTAGGCATCCCCTAACTCCCAATGCCTCTGCCAAAATTAGTAGTCAAAAGTTATTAAAAACCAAAATCAATTCCCATTAATGCCTTGAAAACCGACACCATCGACCTTGTCATTTTCCAAGTGGTCCATAGGTATCTTCTTAGGTTAGCCATAGTTTAGGTTAGATTTTTTTAGGTTAGAAATCAACCTTAGTTCCTAGGTAGGTCTCAATTACCTTAGGTTAAAATAAAAAATAGTATAGAACATCCCTTCATTGGTTAGGGTACCCATCTTAGTGATTCACTATCATGTCTATGACCCTTATATGTTACTCAACGTTTAAAGCATTTTTCCAGAATACCGGGCTTATCATCCTAAGGCTGTTGTGGGTCAAGGACCCCTAAGAAGAATTCTTCACTCTAATACCTTTGAAAAATGATATATTTCTCTTTTGCATTGCAAGCATTGGCTACCCATTTTATCGGATAACTACTTATTATGCCAAGATTAATGAACATAAATGCAAATCAAATTAATTATGGATAAAGAACTAAATCAATGTTGGAATTAGGGTTAGGCGTGGTTGCTGCAATCTGAATCTTAATCCAAATTTAATTATGAATTAATGACCACCATGGGGTATGTGCATCATGATGAATCAATTCTAATGGATGTTGGAACATGCCAACTACAAGACTGTACCTTCAAAAAGACCAAGGGATTATCGAGGATAAATTGTTGTAGTTGACATGTGGCAACACCCTTCTGTATTTTTTCATCTTGATCTACACACATCTGGACTTGAAATTAGTTTCTCTCTAGGTCAAGTTAGTAGCATGTTTAGAATAGGGAGTAGCTTTATATGATTTAGGATACCGGGCACATTCGGTTGACTTAGGTCGGTCGAGTATGCCCATATACCCTAAGTCATTGATAATGTCTTCCTATAACAAAAAAAGTTACTAACCTGGGCTAGGGTCAAACCTTGGGCAAGTGGACTGATAGAAGTTAGTAAAGACCATTCTAGATAATAGTAGAGTGAGGTGAAGGATGTATTCAGAATTGATGAGTATGCTGTCTAAGAATAGTAACATGAATAGTATGTTGAAAATCTTTGGCCAAAGTATCGCAAGCTATTGGTCACCTTGTCCTATGTCACCTAGTTTAAAGAAACGTGATGTCATATGAATATTGGTAACAAATATTCAGATAGGTTCTTTAAACGAATCACTCAATACCTGGAATAGGGTAGGAAAACTAAGTATACATAGTATACATAAAGTATTCTATACTTTAAGACAAACATGAGAGATCGGTGATTTATCGAGTCATTACATCTACATATGGTTATCTGTTATGATATTGATTGGCATGGAATGTGTTTTCTAAATGATGTTTTATTTAGAACAGAGAACGTTGTGTAAATTTTTTTCCCTTATTTCTAAAGTATTAAAATAGGAATTTTAAATCTTGGTATCAAATCGATGGTTGCGTTCTTGGACCTATTGTGTCCATAATTTGATGAAACTTAAATTTTCTTGTTAACATAAAATTGTTAGAACAAGAGGAAATGTTGCGAATAATCCTCCACCCGAGGAAAGAGTAGCAACTACCCAAAAAAATTGATGAGATCCTTGCTTTCCTATTGGACACAAGGATCATTTGGCTATACTTGAATAGAAAGTAATGGGAAATTAGGAGGAAGAAGATGTTGGTAATAATAATCAGTCACCTCCTAATGACAACACCAATTTAGGTGTTGATAATAACAATGTGAACATACTTGATCATCTTGAGAACAAAATGGCTAGGCTAGTAGCTGAACTCACTAATGCTATAAAAGGATAAGTCCACCCAAGTTTGATGGCATGACATTGGGAGATAGAGCTGAGAATTGGCTTAGTGAAATGGAGAAGTACTTTGCAATAAGGAATTTCTCAGAAGAAACAAAGGTGATATGGGGAGCATATCAGCTTTCCCATGAGGCATCTTCATGGTGGGACAACCGTAAGGATGAGTTGAATATTGATGAAACTAATATCACTTGGGATCAATTTAAAGGTTACTTTAGGCAACGTTGGCTACCGCAACTTTATTATGATCAGAAAATGATTGAATTCCAAAACTTAGCTCAAGGAAAGCTAACTGTAACTGAGTATTGGGAGTAGTTTACTAAACTCCTTAAGTATGTACCTCAGTATCAAAATAAAGAGAAGTTTAGGATACGTAAATTCATCATGGGATTGAATCTTGTTATAGGAGGAGAGGTGGATGTTCACATCCCAACCACGATGGAAGGGGTTGTTGAAAAGAAATAAGGAAGGAACAAAAATTGAAGGTAATTTATGCTCATAAGGAGGAAGTAAGGAATAAATTCCTCAACTCCTCTTCATCATCTCTTGTACCTAGGAAAGGACCATGGAAAAAATTTGGAATGAAGAGTAAGTTTTCACCTGATAATAGTACTAAAGCAACAACAACTAAGTCTACTGGTAATGCATGAAACAACTTTGTCAAGAATAATAATGGACAGAAGTCCTATGGAGGTCTGAATGATAACTCTAAGGATGGAAATAAACCCGAGCCTAGAAAAGGACCTATAGGAGGCTATTATAACTTTGGAAAAGATCATTATGCAAATCAATTTCCTTTGATAAAGGATGATGATAATCAACAACACAAGATACATGCTCCAAAGAACTAACAAGAAGGATTTAAAACATGCCATGCCCATAGAGGTTCTGAGTAAGTTATTTCGCATACCTATAACTATTATTTTTGATACCGGAGCTACTGAATGTTTTTGTTCTAGTAAATTAGCATCAAAACGAAAAACAAAAGCTAGAAACATGGATAAAACATGGACTGTACATTATGGAAACAATGTTGTTCATACAGTTAGTATGTGTCTTTTTGGAGCAGTCCTTTACTTGCCCAGATTTTCCACTAAATTTGATCTTTATGTTGCACCTTTGGGGTCTTATGATGTAATCATAGGTGTTAATTGGTTAGCTGAACATACAACAAAAGTGGTCTATTTTGAAAAACATATTAGTTGTTTAGATGACCTACGAGAAAATAACAAAGATTAAGGGTGTGAAACGTGAGGTTTCTGTTAGGAAATTGTCAGCTATGTAACTTAAAAAGGCCAAAAATAAAGCTTATACCTTATATGTAGTAAAGATTGAATAAATTGCAGAAGAAAACAATGATATCATGGAACAATATCTATTGTTACGAAATTTTAGTGACGTGTTTCCAAAAGAGTTACCCAGTCTTCCACCCAAAAGGGAATTTGAATTCATAATTGAAATCAAGCCTCGAACCAAGCCTATTTCTAAGGCACCATATCAAATGACTACAATAGAATTAGTAGAGCTTAAGGTTCAATTGCAAGAAATTTTTTCTAAAGGTTTGATTACACTTTGAGTGTTTCACCTTTGGGAGCACCATAATTTTTGTGAAGAAGAAGGATGGAACACTTAGATTGTGCATTGATTATAGAATGCTAAACAAAGCAACGATGAAGAATAGATACCCACTCCCTATAAGCGACGATCTATTTAAACAGATGTGTGGAGCATTGGTATATTATAATATATATCTTTGATCTAGATATCATCAATTACAGATTAAGGATGAGGAAATTCATAAAACAACTTTGAGAACAAGGTATGGACATTATGAGTTCACGGTTTTACCTTTTGGATTAAAAATGCATCTGCAACTTTTATGAATTTAATGAATAATATCTTTCAAGAATACTTGGAAAAATTTTGGTTGTATTCTTGGATGACATTCCCATATATTCTAAAAGTATTGAGGAACACCATGAGCATTTGAAGATAGTTTTGGAAATTTTAAGAAAGATATGGTTATATGGTAAGCTATCTAAATGTTCTTTCTATGAAACAAAAGTGCACTATTTGGGACATGTAATAAGTAAGAATGGAATTTTTGTAGATCCTTCTAAAATTGTATCTATAATTGAGTGGCTGCACTAAAGAATGTACATGAAGTTAGAATCTTCATGGGGCTTGTTGGTTAATACAGAAAATTTGTAAAAGATTTTTGTAAAGTGGCTACACCAATAAGTTCATTACAAAAAAAAGGATAATAAGTTTTTCTAGAATGAGAAATGTGAATCTACATTCAGAACTTTGAAGGAAAAATTAATTTCAACACCTATTCTAGTGGTACTGACCTAATGGAGATTTTACTTTTGTAAGATGCATCGAGGAAGGTTTAGGAGGTATTTTGTTAAAAATGATCATGTCATAGTTAAAAATTAGAAAATTAAAGTTACATGAGTTGAATTATGCTCCACATGATTTAGAGTCTTTGTTGCCATTGTTCATGCACTACAAGCTTGAAACATTATCTACTTGGTAAACCTTTTGAATTAAAAACTAATCATCTTGGGATGAAGTATATTTTCACTCAGCCAAATCTAAATGCAAGACAATGAAGATGGTTAGATTTTTTGTCTCAATATGATTTTGACATCAATTACATCAAAGGTAAGAAAAATAGAGTGGATGACACTTTATGTCGTAGGAAACACATTTCTACTCTTATAACATTGAGAACTCAGTTTAAGGATGAAGTAAAAAGTGTCACGGAATCGATTCTTACTTTCAAAGCAAGTAAAAATAATGCTTCTGTGGATCCAAATGATGTGAGGTATAAATGTTTTCACTTTGACAATGAAGGAATCTTAAGATTTGAAAACAAAGTATCCATACCTTTCTTTGAATGATTTAAGAAATAAATTGTTAGCGAGAATTTCACAATTCACCTTTTTTTCGGACACCCTAGTATTACAAAGATGCTTGTTGATATAAGACAACAATATTTATGGAAGGGGATGAAAAATTATGTTATTAATTTTTCGGCATTGCTTAGAATGTCAACATGTTAAATTTGAACATATGGACCCGGTGGGTTTATTGTATCCTCATAACATACCGCGAGTCTGACAAATGGCAAGTAATAAGCATGGATTTTGTGCAAGGGTTTCCTATGTCTAGAAATAAACGTGATGTTATTTTGGTAGTTGTTGATAAACTAAAAAAGTAGCACATTTTATTGCTGGTAATCTAAAGGATGATTCTCTGTATTGAAAAGAGATTTGTACATGAAATTTTCAGATTACATGGAGTAAATGAATTAATCATATCGATAGAGATCCTAGACTGAATTTAAGGTTTGGCAAACACTTACCTGTAGCTCTAAGAACTAAGCTGAATTTCAGTTTTGTGTATCATCCGAAACATATGAACAAATTGAAAGAGTTAATCAAGTTTTAAAGGATATGTTATGAATGTATTGTATGGAATAATAGTATAATCGAGAAGAGTACCTTCCACTAGTTGAGGTTTATTATAATAACACATATCATGCCTCTCTTAAGATGACACCTTTCGAAGCACTATAAGGAAGAAAATGTAGAACCCCGTTAGTTAGGACAACATTGAGGATAGAGAGGTAATTGGACCTGAAATCCTTACGGAAATGGAACAAGTTAAAATGATTCATGAACATTTGAAAGAAGTAGCAGATAGGAAAAAGAGTTATCCTAATTTAAAGTGGTTGATAGGAAATTTAAACTTAGTGAGAAGGTCTTTCTTCGGGTTGAAATGAAAAAGATATCTATATATTTTTAAAAGTCTGCCAAGTTATCAACTCGTTACATGGAACCTTTTGAAATAGTTGAAGTAATCAACCCTATAGCTTACTATTTAGCATTACCTCCTACTTTGTCACAAATGCATGATGTTTTCCATATTTCTTTTCTTAAGAAATACATTTTAGATTTATCACATGTGTTAAATTGGAATTCCTTGCAGGTCCAAGACCCAAGAATAATCATGGTTAAACCCATACGAGTGTTGAAAACTCACCAGTTGCATTTAAGAAATCATGAAATAAGTCAATGTAAGGTCCAGTGGGACCAGTTTAACGAAGAAAGTGCAATGTTGGAAAATCTAGAAGATATGAAAAATGCTTTTCCATATTTATTTGAACATAACTAACAATGATTGATAGAAAATTGTGATTTTGTCTTTATATGACAATAAGTTTGCGAGGTTGTGGGAAGATAACTATTTATTTAAAATAGAAAACTATGTGAATGTTGATTTCTAGAACTTTAAAATGTTGATATTGCGAGAAACATATGATTCGAAAGTGAATAAATTGATTTTCCTTAATGCAATGGTCAAAATAAGATAATCATTGGGATGATGATTCATTTTAGGAGTGAAGTACATAAAACCTTTGGCAAACTATTATATTTCTCTTTTGCATTGCAAGCATTGGCATGTGATTTTCTTGAATGAGGTATGTTCCCTTAATTTTTGAAGATCATGCTTGTTATGGATAATTCAATTCTGATCTTGTATTCATTAGACTGAAATGATATGGCTTGTAAGAATCCATTTTCACTACTGATAGGTGAGTTGCAATTTGGTTTTGAGGATTGCAAACTTATCTCTTTAATCGAATCATCATTGGATAAATTCTAGTGATCCAAGGAAGGTTTTAAATCTCCTTACCAGATCCGAATGGTAAACTAACATTCATAGGTTGATATACGTAGTGAGACTAAACTTTTGTATGTTATAAATTCTTTAGTCTTGTAAGAGTGTGTGCGTGCATTCGGTTTTATGTTTGTGCTTGGATCTTTGGGATTTATCTCTTCAAGACATTTATCGGCGTATGTGGATTGAAGCCTGATTCACGAATATAAAGAGAATATAAATCCTAAACCTATGGTATTATCCTAATGGTATTCTAAATAAGGTAATTGCACCTACTTCCTAGCTATGTCTACTTATTCGGGTGATAATATAACCTAATACCTAATTCTATTTGGGTGTGAATCTTGATCTAACCTAAGGTGGAAATTACCTATGGAAATGTTTTTAAACCTAAGGTAATTACTTTATGGACTAACCTAAGTTATGGAAATATATCCTAAACTATTGAAAGGGACCTAAGGTCGCATGGCATGTAGCGATGGTTCCAAAGGAATTTATTTGAATAAATGGGAAGTACTACCAGTTTGGCAAAGGAAAGTAAACTTGGTGGAAGCTTACATGGAGTCTTCACTAAAGTTGAAAATGCATGTTGAAGTTGAAATAGGTTTCACCAATTTTAGGAGGCGGTGGAAAGGAGAGATAGGTGGGAGATTGGGGTGTAATTACATTAATGAACCTCGAATTTTGCATGCAAACCGTCTTGGAAAAAATGAAGGTGGAGTTTGTAGAGGTTGTTTGGTCTTGCATGCTTTGAGATTTTTTATCTGCATGGAGCTATCTGGTTCTTCGAACCACTAGTTTGAATTTCACTTTGTGGCTATTTTTGGTTTCTCTGGTCTATTTTTGATCCAAGGAAAGTATATGAGGTATGTGGAGAAAAGATTTTGGTTGTTGATATTTCTTGGAGGAGAAGAAGAGTTGGAAGTATGGCTAGAAGTATCCTTCGAATTGGTAGAAGCACTATCAGGCATGATAGTCTCTACCCATTAATATTTCTTACTTTCTTCTAAATGTTTCATTAAAACAATTCTACTCTCATGAGATAAATGTTTGCATGTTTTGTCTAGTTATTTACTTTCTTGGTTGTATGAATAATGATAGTCTTTGGATAGTCTTTGGATGATTCTCTCTATACACAAGTTCAATGGTAATATCCATGTGGAACTCGTATTCGAGGCTTGTGTGTTCTGAACTTGTATTCTAAGCTTTGTGTTTTGTACTGAACTTGTGTTAGAAGCTTTGTGTTTCATTCGAACTTGTATTCAAGGCTTGTGTTGTTCTAAACTTGTGCTCGAAGCTTTGTGTGGTTTGAATTCATATTCAAGACTGTCTCCTCGAAAGGAGCTCATTTTAATGGATTTGATTTAACTCTCTCTTGGAAACTTCTTGTTGATGCTTATTGAGTTTGGAATAGTTGTGGTACTTCTATCCCAAACTGTATTGTTTACTTTGAGCATGTGATGGCGTGTAAATGTTAAGAATATTCTACTCTCCTCTTCTCTGGGTAACCCATGTCTTGTTTGAAATACTTGACTATTTTTTTAGAAGGATGTTGGACCTTTTATGGAATAGTATCTTGTTGTGGGGATATGGAACCTCTGGTTTGATATTGTATTGTTACTTACTCATTGGTATGAATTAGAGCTCATTTGAAATAGTTGATAATGGGTTTTCAAAGTTTTGGAAATGTTGTGTTCATACTTCTTCTTGTGTTATTTGATTGGAACAATTACCTTCTCTATCTCAATCTTTATGTACTAGATGGAGCTATGAAAGTCATTTTGTTGTGATTTCTATTTCAGTCAATTTTGAGGGTAATGTTGAGACCTTTCTTGACTTAAATACGTGTTGGGTTTTTTACTCTCTTTCAGATCCTTTTTAATTGATTTCTAGGTTTTTAAAAGAAAGAAGAGTTGAATACTCTCGTAAACTGAATCTTGTTGGAAGGATTTAATACCTCTGGTTTGGGATTGTTTCATATAATTTGTTCTTCTTTATGATCACGAACTATATGTCTCTTTTGTATGGAGTCTGTGTAAGTCCTTGTAGTTGGGATTTTAGTTTCTATTGAGTTTGTGAGTATTATAGAAACTTTTCTTAGCTTAATACTGGTGTTGGGTTTTAGTATTCTCTTTTATATTCATTTGAAAGAATTTATGGTCTTTAAAAGGAGAAAGGAATATATTTCCTTATGGACTATATTTTTTTTGTATATATTTTTACTTCTATCTTGGAACTATATTGTATACTTTTCTCTGTAGAATGAATTTGAACTTGTGTTTAAACAACATGGAATAGATGAACCAAGTTAGTGTTGATATTGTTGTTTGATAAAGTATGAATTCATAAGGGAAACTAGAAGTGTTTCTTTCTATAAACTGTGTGTTTGATTTTGTATTTTCTTTTGGGAACTAGCGAAAGAACTTCTTGAGTTTGAAATGGAAATTGGAATTCATTTGATAATACTAAGGTGAATGATTTCTTGATTGGACCTTTCCTATTGAGTTCCTTTAACTATGGAAAGTTCATGGAAATAGTTGTATGTTTAGGAAACTTTGGGACTGTCATTCTTAGTACTGGAATAACCCAATCATTCCCATTTGATCCTTCTTGATCTCAACTAATTTGTATTGAGTCAATTTTTGTATTAATGTGGAAAATGAACAGCTGAGTTGGTCCAGTAGAAGAGAAAATGCAATCATGTTTAGATTGACTACTTTATTTGATTGAGTAATGCTCCATTTTGATTTGTTATTGGAAGGACTCATATTTTTTCACTCTATCATATTATGAATCCTCCTTGGATGGACACGTGAATATATTATCCTTGTGTGAGTCTTGCTTTGATTTTTGGAACGTGTGGTTTCAAATCTTTAGATGATATCTTCTATAATGTAGAATTTATTTAAGGCTTGCAAGTAGGCTATTTTGATTCTCTATCCCTTCTCGGATTGAATTGGGATTCTTGTATTAGATGTTGTCTCTTTAATTTTGAACCCTTTTATTGGTTTCGTTGAATGATGTAGCTATGTAGGTAATAAGTTATGTACTTTTCGAACCGTTTTTCTATCTTTTAGATGAATAGTGAATCAAGGATAGCCTGTATTGATTCTTCTTCTTTTATTTTAAGTTGTAGGATGAATCATCCTAATATGTACTATGCTAAAAGTAACTCTTTTGTTTCATAGTAAATTTAATTTTTATATTTCAATTCAAAAGAATTATGAAATAATTAGTGACAAGATCTGTTGTTGTTTTAAATAAGTAATTGATTAGGTCAATTCTTATATGTTATAATGTAGTTTGTTGCTGATTATATTATGCTCTTTTTATTAAAAGTGAATTTAGACTCATTATTTGTTCTTTTCTAATTGTTATTACTTATGCTTATTTGTATGATATATTAATTGTTTCATTAAAGAAGAGTTGTTTTAATGGAACAATTAGTGGAATGCACTTCATTTTAATGCTTAGTGCTTATCATGCTCAGTTCAATGAACTAACTCGTGCTAGAAATTTTTATAGATGGACTTTGTAAGTGATAAAAGAAGGAATTTTTTTATGATGTATTGGCTTATTTAAGTCTATGGATTTTGTAAAGAATTTCGATTCATTCTTGAGTTGTATTGAAAAAGAAAAGTTATGTTCTTTTATGATCTTAATGTTGATCGACATGCAGTATGCCTGAAATGCATAGTCTTGTAAAGTGTATATTTTATCATGATGAATTGAAAGGTTTAGAGACTAACTCCAAATTGTGGTGTAAATTCTCCTATACTTTGTATGAAGGAAATAGTAATGATATCTTGTTGATATTTTTTATATCTGTTTGTATACTATTTTACATATATCAATTAATAAGTTTGATTAAGTGGATAGTACAATCTCCCTTACTAAAGTGAAACTTTATTAAGTTGCAAAAGATGTCATTCTCTATCTAAACAACTATAGTTTAATAATGAAATATGTATTGGATATACAATTAAACTATATGAGTGATGAATGATAAAAAGGTTATGTTAACCCTAACATCTAATCATGTAGAGGAAGACTCTTCCTCTCTCAAAAGAATGAAAAATAAAAGAATGGTGGTTATGATCTTTAATCTTTGTACTTCATTTATATAAAGTAAACACTAGCTGAACCTAGGTGGATGATACACCTTCTTTGGACAACTAGGTTGCATTAAAAATTAACCGTTTGATGTTTGTTACCTTGTTTATGGGATAACTACTTGTTATGCTGAGATTAATGAACATAAATGCAAACATGAGTTAATGAAGTTCTCAATATCAAATCAGATTAATTATGGATAAAGAACTTAATGAATGTTGGAATTAGGGTTAGGCATGGTTGCTGCAATCTAAATCTTAATCCAAATTTAATTATGAATTAATGACCACCAAGGGGTATGTACATCATGATGAATCAGTTCTAACGGATGTTGGCACATGCCAACTGTAGGATTGTACCTTGAGAAGACCAAGGGCTTCAAAGATACAATGTTGCCATTGACATGTGGCAACACCCTTCCATATTTGTTCATCTAGATCTACACACATTTGGACTTGAACTTAGTTTCTCTCTAGGTCAAGTTAGTAGCATGTTTAGAATAGGGAGTAGCTTTCTATGACTCAGGATACCTAGGCACATTTGGTTGACTTAGGTGGTCGAGTATGCCCATATACCCTAAGTCATTGTGAGGGTCTTCCTATAAAAATTATATTTCTAAAGTGGGCTAGGGTCAAACCTTGGGCAAGTGGACTGATAGAAGTCAGTAAAGACCATTCTAGATAATAATAGAGTGAGGTGAAGGACGTATTCGAATTGATGAGTATGTCGTCTAGGAATAGTAACATGAACAATATGTTGAAAATATTTGGCCAAAGTATCACAAGCTATTGATTGTGTTGTCCTATGTCACCTAGTTTAAAGAAACATGATGTCAGATGAATATTGGTAAAAAATATTCAGATAGGTTCTTTAAATAGATCACTCAGTACTTGAAATAAGGTAGGAAAACCAAGTATAGGTAGTATACATAAAGTATTCTATACTTTAAGACAAACATGAGAGATCGGTTGGTAACCGATTCATGGAATGAGAGATCGGTGATTTACCAATTCATTATAGCTACATATGGTTATCTGTTATGAGATTGATTGGCATGGAATGTGTGTTCTAAATGATGTTTTATTTAGAACAGAGAACATTGTGTAAATTTTTTTTTCCCTTATTTCTAAATTCTTAAAATGGGAATGTTACATCTTGGTAATAGAGCTGAAGGTTGTAGCTCTTGGACCTATTGTGTCCATAATATGATGAAACTTAAATTTTCTTGTTAATAGAAAATGGTTAGAACAAGAGGAAATGTTGCAAATAATCCTCCACCTGAGGAAGGAGTAACAACTACCCAAAAACTCGATGAGATCCTTGCTGCCCTGTTGGACACAAGGGATCATTTGGTTGTACTTGAACAACAAGTAATGGGAAATGAGGAGGAAGAAGATGTTGGTAATAATAATCAGCCACCTCCTGAGGACAACGCCAATTTAGGTGTTGATAATAACAATGTGAACATACCTAATCATCATCCTGAGAACAAAAAGGCTAGGCTAGAAGCTAAACTCACTAATGATATAAAAATGATAAGTCCACCCAAGTTTGATGGCACCACATTAGGAGATGGAGCTGAGAATTGGCTCAACAAAATGGAGAAGTATTTTACAATAAGGAATTTCTTAGAAGAAACAAAGGTGATATGGGGAGCATATCAGCTTTCCCATGAGGCATCTTCATGGTGGGACAACCATAAGGATGAGTTTAATATTGATGAAACTAATATCACTTGGATCAATTTAAAGGTTACTTTAGGCAATGTTGGCTACCACAACTTTATTATGATCAGAAAATGACTGAATTCTAGAACTTAGCTCAAGGAAAGCTAATTATAACTGAGTATTGGGAGTAGTTTACTAAACTCCTTAAGTATGTACCTCAGTATCAAACTGACGAGAAGTTTAGGATATAGAAATTCATCATGGGATTGAATCCCATTATAGAGGAGAGGTGGATGTTCACATCCCAACCATGATGGAAGGGGTTGTTGAAAAATCCATAAGGAGAATAAAATTGAAGGCAATTTCTACTCATAAAGAGGAAGTAAGGAAGAAAGTCCCCAACTCCTCTTCATCATCTCTTGCACCTAAGAAAGGACCATGGAAGAAATTTGGAATGAAAAGTAAGTTTTCAGTTGATAATAGTAAGAAAGAACAACAAATAAGTCTGTTGGTAATGCATGAAACAACTTTGTTCAAGAATAATAATAACATAAGTCCTATGGAGGTCAGAATGATAACTCTAAGGCTAGAAATAAATCCAAGCCTAGAAAGGACCTGTAGGAGGCTGTTATAATTGTGGCAAAGATCATTATGCAAATCAATGTCCTTTGAAAAAGGATGATCGTAATCAGCAACACAAGATACACATGCTATAGTAGCTGACAAGTAGGATGAAAAATAGGCCACGCCCATAGAGGTTCAGGTAAGTTATTTGGCATACCTATAACTATTCTTTTTTTTATACCGAGCTATTGAATGTTTTATTTCTAGTAAATTAGCATCAAAACTAAAAAGAAAAGCTGGAAACATGGATAAAACATGGACTGTACATTATGGAAACAATGTTGTTCATATAGTTAGTATGTGTCTTTTTGGAGCAGTCCTTGACTTACCTAGTTTTTCCACTGAAGTTGATCTTTATGTTGCACCTTTGGGGTCTTATGATGTAATCATAGGTGTTAATTGGTTAGCTGAACATAAGGAAAAAGTGGACTGTTTTGAAAAACATATTAGTTGTTTAGATGACCTGCAGAAAACAACAGAGATTCAAGGTGTGAAACATGAGATTTTTGTTAGGAAATTGTCAACTATGCAACTTAAAAGGCCAAAAATAAAGGTTATACCTTATATGTAGTAAAGATTATAGAAATTATCTGAAGAGAAAAAGTGATGTCATGGAATGATATCCGTTGTTACGAAACTTTAGTGACGTGTTTCTGAGAAGAGTTACTAGGTCTTCCACCCAAAAGGGAATTTGACTTCACAATTGAAATCAAGCCTGGAACCGAGCCTATTTCTAAGGCACCATATCGAATGACTACTATAGAATTAGTAGAGCTTAAGGCTCAATTGTAAGAAATTTTGTCTAAAGGTTTGATTAGACTGAGTGTTTCACCTTGGGGAGCACCAGTAATTTTTGTGAAAAGAAGGATGGAACACTTAGATTGTGCATTGATTATAGAATGCTAAACAAATCAACGATGAAGAATAGATACCCACTACCTAGAATTGATGATCTATTTGATCAAATGCATGGAGCATCATCGGTATATTCTAAGATAGATATTTGATCTGGATATCATCAATTACGGATTAAGGATGAGGACATTCATAAAACAACTTTCAGAACAAGGTATGGACATTATGAGTTCACGGTTTTACCTTTTGGATTAACAAATACACCTGCAGATTTTATGAATTTAATGAATAATATCTTTCAAGAATACTTGGAAAAATTTGTGCTCGTATTCTTGGATGACATTCTCATATATTCTAAAAGTATTGAGGAACACCATGAGCATTTGAAGATAGTTTTGGAAATTTTGAGAAAGAGATGGTTATATGGTAAGCTATCTAAATGTTCTTTCTATGACACAGAAGTGCACTATTTGGGACATGTAATAAGTAAGAATGGAATTGTTGTAGATCCTTCTAAAATTGTAGCTATAATTGAGTGGCCTACACTAAAGAATGTACATGAAGTTAGAAGCTTCATGGGGCTTGTTGGTTACTATAGAAAATTTGTAAAAGATTTTTCTAAAGTGGTTGCACCAATAAATTCATTACAGAAAAAGGATAAGAAGTTTTTTTGGAATGAGAAATGTGAATATGCATTTAGAACTTTGAAGGAACAATTAACTTCAAGCACCTATTCTAGCGGTACCAAACCTAATGGAGATTTTACTATTGTAACAGATGCATCTGGGGAAGGTCTAGGAGGTATTTTGTTACAAAATGATCATGTCATAGCTTATGAAAGTAGAAAACTAAAGTTACATGAGTTGAATTATGCTCCACATGATTTAGATCTTGTTGCCATTGTTCATGCACTACAAGTTTGGAGGCATTATCTACTTGGTAAACCTTTTGAATTAAAAATTGATCATCTTGGGCTGAAGTATATTTTCACTCAGCCAAATCTAAATGCAAGACAATGAAGATGGTTAGAGTTTTTGTCTCAATATGATTTTGACATCAATTACATCAAAGGTAAAGAAAAATAGAGTGGCTAATGCTCTAAGTCATAGGAAGCACATTTCTGCTCTTATAACATTGAGAACTCAATTTAAGGATGAAGTAAAAAGTGTCATGGAATTGATTCTTACTTTTAGCAAGTAAAAACAATGCTTGTTGCAGATCCAAATGATGTGAGGTATAAAGGTTTTCACTTTGACAATGAAGGAATCTTAAGATTTGAAAACAAAGTATACATACCTTCGCTAAATGATTTAAGAAATAAATTGTTAGTAGAATTTCACAATTCACTTTTTGGACACCCTAGTATTACAAAGATGCTTGCTGATATAAGACAACAATATTTCTAGAAGGGGATGAAAAAGGATGTTATTGATTTTGTGACACATTGCTTAGAATGTCAACATGTTAAATTTGAACATATGCACCCTGGGTTTATTGTATCCTCATAACATACCGCAGTACAAATGGCAAGTAATAAGCATGGATTTTGTACAAGGGTTTCCTATGTCAAGAAATAAACATGATGTTATTTTGGTAGTTGTTGATAAACTAACAAAAGTAGCACATTTTATTGTTGGTAATCTAAAGGATGATTCTCTGTATTGGAAAAGAGATTTGTACATGAAATTTTCAGATTACATGGAGTACCTAAATTAATCATATCTGATAGAGATCCTAGAATGACTTCAAGGTTTTGGAAAACACTTAATGCAGCTCTAGGAACTAAGTTGAATTTCAGTTCGTATCATCATCGGAAATGGATGGACAGACTGAAAGAGTTAATCAAGTTTTAGAGGATATGTTACGAATGTATTGTATGGATCAATAGTATAAATGGGAAGAGTACCTTCCACTAGTTGAGTTTTCTTATAATAACACATATCATGCCTCTCTTAAGATGGCACCTTTCAAAGCACTATACGGAAGAAAATACAAAACCCCGTTAGTTGGGACAACATTGAGGATAGAGAGGTAATTGGACTTGAAATCCTTACGGAAATGGAACAAAAGTTAAAATGATTTGTGAATGCTTGAAAGAAGCAACAGATAGGAAAAAGAGTTATGTTGATTTAAAGGGGTTGATAGGAAATTTGAACTTGGTGAGAAGGTCTTTCTTGAGTTAAACCAAAAAAGATCTCTATAACTTTTGGCAAGGCTGCCAAGTTATCACCTCATTACGTGGGACCTTTTGAAATAGTTGAAGTAATCAACCCTGTAGCTTACCATTTAGCATTACCTCCTTGCTTTTTCATGAATGCATGATGTTTTCCATATTTCTTTGCTTAAGAAATACATTTTATATTTATCACATGTGTTAAATTGGAATTCCTTGTAGGTCCAAGACCCAAGAATAATCGTGGTTAAACCCATACGAGTGTTGGAAACTCACCAATTGCATTTAAGAAATCATGAAATAAGTCAATGTAAGGTCTAGTGGGACTAGTTTAATGAAGAAAGTGCAACCTGGGAAAATCTGGAAGATATGAAAACTGCTTTTCCATATTTATTTGAACAGAATTGACTATGATGACTGATAAAAATTTGTGATTTTATCTTTATATGTCAATAAGTCTTCTAGTTTTGGGAAGATAACTATTTATTTTAAATAAACATTATGTGAATGTTGATTTATGGAACTTTAAAATTTGATATTGTTGCAAACATATGATTAAGAAAGTGAATAAATTGATTATCCTTAATGCAATGGTCAAAATAAGATAATCATCGGGACGATGATTCTTTTTAGGAGGGAAGTATGTAACACCTTTGACAAACTGTTATATTTCTCTTTTACATTGCAAGTGTTGGCATGTGATTTTCTTGAATGAGGTGTGTTCCCTTGATTGTTGAAGATCATGCTTGTTATGGATAAATCAATTCTACTCTTGGATTCATTAGACTAAAATGATATGGCTTGCAAGAATCCATTTTCACTACTGATAGGTGAGTTACAATCTGGTTTTGAGGGTTGCAAACTTATCTCTTTTAACTAAATCATCCTTGGATCAATTCCAGTGATCCAAGGAATGTTTTAAATCTCCTTAATGGATCGAATGGTAAATAACATTCATAGGTGAGAGACATATGTAGCAAATTGAACTTTTTGTATGTTATAAATTTTTGGTCTTGTAAGATGTGCGTGCATTCGGTCAGTATGTTTGTGCTTGGATCTTTGGGATTGATCTCTTGAGGACATTTAATCGGCGTAAGAGAAATGAAAACTCGCTTCATGACTATGAAGGAATATAAATCCTAAACCTATGGATTATCCTAACGAGTATTCTAAACAAAGTAAATGCACCTAATTCCTAGCTATGTCTACTTATTCGGGTGATTATCTAACCTAATACCTAATTCTATTTGGTGTGAATCTTGATCTAACCTAAAGGTGGAAATTACCTATGGAAATGTTTTTAAACCTATAGGTAATTTCTTTTGGACTAACCTAATGATTTTTAAATGGAAATCTATCCTAAACTATTGAAAGGGACCTAGGGTCACATGGCATGTTGGTGACGGTTCCAAAGGAATTTATTTGATTTGATTTGTTTGAATAAATGGGAAGTACTGCCAGTTTTGGAAAAGGAAAGTAAACTTGGTGGAAGCTTATGTGGAGTCTTCACTAAAGTTGGAAATGCATGCTGAAGTTGAAATAGGTTTCACCAATTTTAGGAGGTGGTGGCAAGGAGAGATAGGTGGGATATTGGGGAGTAATTACATTAATGAACCTCAAATTTTGCGTGTAAACCATCTTGGAAACAATGAAGGTGGATTTTTGGAGGTTGTTTGGTCTTGCATGATTTGATTTTTTCTCTACATGGAGCTATCTGGTTCTTGAACCACCAAGTTTGACTTTTACTTTGTGCTATTTTTGGTTTCTCTATTTTATTTTGATCCAAGGAAAGTATATGAGGCATTGGAGAAAAATATGTTTGGTTGTTGATCTTTCTTGGAGGAGAAAAAGAGTTGGAAGCTTGGCTAGAAGTATCCTTTGAATTGGTAGAAGCACTATCAGGCATGATAGGCTCTACCCATTAAGATTTCTTGCTTTCTTCTAAATGTTTCATTAAAACAATTCTACTCTCATGAGATAAATGTTTGCATGTTTTTGTTTGGTTATTTACTTTCTTGGTTGTATGAATCCCTATGATTTTTGGATATGAATCCATTGCATGATAATGATAATCTTTGGATGTTTCTCTCTATACAAGTTCAATGGTAATATGCATGTGGAACTCGTATTTGAGGCTTGTGTGTTCTGAACTTTTATTCGAAGCATTGTGTTTGGTTCTGAACTCATATTCTAAGCTTTTGTGTTTTATATTGAACTTGTGTTTGAAGATTTGTGTTTCCTAATGAACTTGTATTTGAGGATTTTTTTGTTCTGAACTTGTGCTCAAATATTTTTGTGGGTTGAATTCATATTCGGGGTTGTCTTCTTGAAAGGAGCTCGATTTAATGGATTTGATTTAAGTCTCTTTTGGAAACTTCTCCTTGATGCTTCTTGAGTTTGGAATGGTTGTGGTACTTTTTCCCAGACTGTACCATTTACTTTGAGCATGTGATGGCGTGTAAACGTTGAGGATATTCTACTCTCCTCTGCTCTGGGTAACCCATGTCTTGTTTGAAATATTTGACTATTTTGTTAGAAGGATGTTGGACCTTTTATGGAACAGTATCTTATTGTGGGGATATGGAACCTCTGGTTCGATATTGTATTGTTACTTACTCATTAGTATGAATTTGAGCTTGTTTGAAATAGTTGATAATGGGTTTTGAAGTTTTGGAAATGTTGTGTTTATACTTCTTCTTGTGTTAGTTGATTGGAACAATTACCTTCTCTGTCTCGATCTTTATGTACTAGATGGAGCTGTGAAAGTAATTTTTTATTTTTTTTCATTTAATTTTGAGGGTAATGTTGAGAACTTGCTTGACTTAAACACGTGCTTGGTTTCATACTCTCTTTCAAATCCTTTTTAATTGATTTCTGGTTTTTTAAAAGAAAGAAGAGTTTAATAGTCTCGTAATATTGAATCTTGTTAGAAGGATTTAATACCTCTGGTTCGGGATTGTTTCATATAATTTGTTCTTCTTTATGATCATGAACTATATGTCTCTTTTGTATGGAGCTGTGTAAGTCCTTGTAGTTGGGATTTCAGTTTCTATTGAGTTCGTGAGTATTATAGAAACTTGCTTAGCTTAATACTGGTGTTGGGTTTTAGTATTCTCTTTTAGATTCATTTGAATGAATTTATGGGTCTTTAAAAGGAGAAAGGAATAGATTTCTCTTGTGGACTGTATTTTGTTTTGTCTATATTTATACTCTTGGGACTATATAATTTATATAATTTTCTGTGTAGATTGAATTTGAACTTGTTTTTAAACAACTTGTAAATAGATGAACCAAAGTTAGTGTTGATGTTGTTCTTTGATGAAGTATGAATTCATAAGGGAAACTAGAAGTGTTAATTTCTATCAACTGTGTGTTTGATTTTGTATTTTATTTTGTGAACTAGCGAAATAAATTTTGAGTTTGAAATGGAAATTGGAATTCATTTGATAATACTAAGGTGAATGATTTCTTGATCGGACCTTTCCTATTGAGTTCCTTTAACTGTGGAAAGTTCATGGAAACAGTTGTATGTTTAGGTAACTTTAAGAATATCATTATTAGTACTGGAATAACCCAATAATTCCCATTTGATCCTTCTTTATTTCAGCTAATTTGTATTGAGTCAATTGTTATATTAATGTGGAAAATGAAAAACTAAGTCGGTCCAATAGAAGAGAAAATGCAATCATGTTTAGACCGATTGCTTTATTTGATTAAGCCATGCTCCATTTGGATTTATTATTGGAAGGACTCCTCTTTTTTCAATCTATCATATTATGAATCCTCCTTGGATGGACACGTGAAGAGATTATCCTTGTGTCAGTCTTGCTTTGATTTTTGGAACGTGTGGTTTTAGATCTTTAGATGATATCTTCTATAATGTAGAATTTATTTAAGACTTGCAAGTAGTCTATTTTGATTCTCTATCCCTTCTCGGATTGATTTTGGATTCTCGTATTAGATGTTGTCTCTTTAATTTTGAACCCTTGTATTGGTTTACTTGAATGATGTAGCTATGTAGGTAATATGTTATGTACTTTTCGAACTGGTTTTCTATCTTTGAGATGAATAGTGAATCGATGGATACTTTGTATTGATTCTTCTCATTTTATTTTAAGTTGTAGGATGAATCATCCTAAATATGTACTATGATGAAAGTAACTCTTTTGTTTCATAGTAAAGTAAATTCTATATTTCAATTAAGAAATAATTATGAAATAATTAGATGACAAGATATGATGTTTTTTAAATAATTAATTGATTGGGTATATCAATTCTTATATGTTATAATGTAGTTGTTGCTGATTATATTATGCTCTTTTATTAAAGTGAATTCAGACTCATTAATTTTTCTTCTTTTAATTTTTATTACTTATGCTTATTTATATGATATATTAATTGTTTCATTAAAGCAAAGTTGTTTTAATGGAACAATTAGTGGAATGCACTTCGTTTTAATGCTTAGTTCTTATCATGCTCAGTTTAATGAACTCACTATGCTAGAAATTTTTGTAGATGGACTTCGTAAGTGATAAAAGAAGGCAAATTTTTTTATGATGTATTGGCTTATTTAAGTCTGGATATTTTGTAAAGAATTTTGATTCATTCTTGAGTTGTATTGAAAAATAAAAGTTATGTTCTTTTATGATCTTAATGTTGATCGACATGCAAAGTATGCTTGAAATGCATAGTCTTGTAAAGTGTATATTTTATCATGATGAATTGAAAGGTTTGGAGACTAACTCCAAATTGTGGTGTAAATTCTCTTATACTTTGTATGAAGGAAATAGTAATGATATCTTGTTGATATTATTTTATATATGTTTGTATACTTTCTTATTATCAATTAATAAGTTGGATTAAGGGGATAGTACAATCTCCCTTACTAAAGTGAAACTTGTTAAGTTGAAAAGATGTCGTTCTCTATCTAAACAACTATAGTTTAATAATGAAATATGTATTGGTTATAAAATTAATCTATATGAGTGATGAATGATAAAAATGTTATGTTAACCCTAAATCTAATCATGTAGAGGAATATTCTTCCTCTCTCAAAAGAATGAAAAATATAAGGAATGGTGGTTATGATATTTAATATTGGTACTTAGTTTATATAAAGTAAACACTAGTTTAACCTAGGTGGATGATACACCTTCTTTGGACAAGTAGGTTGCATTAAAAATTAACCGTTTGATGTTTTACTTCTTGGTTTATGGGATAACCGCTTGTTATGCCGAGATTAATGAACATAAATGAAAACATGAGTTAATGAAGTTCTCAATAAAATTAGATTAATTATGGATAAATAACTTCATCAATGTTGGAATTAGGGTTAGGCATGGTTTCTGCAATCTGAATCTTAATCCAAATTTAATTATGAGTTAATGACCACCATGGGGTATGTGCATCATGATGAATCAATTCTAACGGATGTTGGCACATGCCAACTGCAAGAATGTACCTTTGAGAAGACCAAGGGATTCTCAAGGATATAGTGTTCCGAGTTGACATGTGGTAACACCCTTCCATATTTTTCATCTTGATCTACACACATCTGGACTTGAAAATAATTTCTCTCTAGGTCAAGTTAGTAGCATGTTTAGAATAGGAGTAGCTTTCTATGTTTCAAGATACCTGGGCACATTCGGTCGACTTAGGTTGGTCGAGTATGCCCATATACCCTAAGTCATCGTGAGCATCTTCCTATAAAAATATATGTTGCTAACCTGGGCTAGGGTCAAACCTTGGACAAGTGGACTAATAGAAGGTAGTAAAGACCATTCTAGATAAAAGTATAGTGAGGTGAAGGACGTATTCTGAATTGACGAGTATGTTGTCTAGGAATAGTAAAATAAATAGTATGTTGAAAATCTTTGGCCAAAGTATCACAATTTTGCTGGTTTCGTTGTCCTATGTCACCTAGTTTAAAGAAACATGATGTCAAATTATAATATTGGTAACAAATATTCAAATAGGTTCTTTAAATAGATCACTCGATTACCATAGATAGGGTATGAAAACCAAGTAATAGTATACATAAAGTATTCTATACTTTAAGAAAAACATGAGAGATTGGTTGGTAACCGAGTCATGGAATGAGAGACTAGGTGATTTATCGAGTCATTATAGCTGGATTTGATTATATGTTATGAGATTGATTGGCATGGAATGTGTGTTCTAAATGATGTTTTATTTAGAACAAAGAACATTGTGTAAAATTATTTTTCCCTTGTTTCTAAAGTCTTAAAATGGGAATGGTACATTCACCATAGTAAGAAAAACAAGTCACATGATCAAGCTCACCTTCCATTTGTGAATAACAAGACAATAAGATGAGTTGGTAAGAAGAATCGAAGCATACCTTAGATCAATGGAATTGATCCAAGGTTTTGTTGTTTACTGAAATAAATTAAGTATACACAATACAAGTTCATCACCTTCTTAAAAGTGAATTTAAGCTATACAGAGAGATGAATGGAATTATTTTCAAGTAAGCAGAATTCACAACCAGAAATGATTCTTTTAACAAATAATGAATTATCCATTGCAAACATGATTTCCTAAAATAATAAGAGTACTCCTTAAGAAAAATCATTTGTAAACAATTACAATGTCAAGAGTGGAAGTCATCACTACAACTTCCTCCCAAAACCCCTTTGCCAATGTACTCGAGATAGCCCCCTTCCACAAACACAGGAACCAAGCCTTGCTCAAGCCCGTACATCCTTGTATAACTACCCATCTTCTCATTTGACTCTAACTCCCACTACTAGGTCTTCATATTCTTCTCTCGAAATGGAGGAAATGAAAATATTATGAGAAAATTTTCTAACGAGATAGTAAATCTTAAAAGGAATCAGGTCACTTATCAAGACAAAATATCAAAATTATCAAGGTAGCAGGCCTACCTATTCCTCTCAATACCAAAATACCCAGAGACCATAGCTTGTGTAGTCATCTAACTAGCTAGTACCCATACCAATATCACTCTAGTTTGTTCCACCTAATAGCAGAAGAGAGATGGTACCTGACCAAAATCATTTGGCTGAAGACCCTAATGCATGGTGCTTCCCCTTTAATGATTCCCACATTCAAGAGATTACCCCAAAGGGAACTTATAATAAAAGGTAGCTGGACAAAGATTAAGGGAAGGATATGAAGTGGAAAAATCTAGACCATATCACTCTGCGGGAGTATAGAATTCTGATCTCATCACATAGATTCAAGGGATGTCCATGGAATAGGAGGTAGAGATCACGTGAGAGAACACTTTTTTTTCTTGGATAGAAGGATAGGAATTCATGTTTACAAATGAGGTATCTGTTTCAAAGCTGATTCAGTTTAATTATAACACTCACTTTAAGAAAAGGATCATAGAGGTTGACGCTCTGATCCCAAGTATGACTAGAAAAATGCAGAAAGAGCCTCTAACCATTATAGCCCTGTCACCACCTATCACCAAAAAATAAGCAGTTTATCCAAGAATAATTGTTTAGAATCAAGATGTCTCCCACCCCGCCAGTGAGGGAAAAAAACACCAGTCATTGTCTAAATTATTGCCACCTGGACCAATTAACGTGGTCCAACAACTCAAAAAATCACCAATTAACAAATCCTTATAGGATCTCCGGAGAACTCCAGGGAGAAGGAGTTTCTCCAAGAAGTGCTCAAACCAAACAAATATCCAACCACCTCTAGCAAGGAGAAGAAACATATAAAATTCACCGAGTCTCAATAGAGGCGATCTTATTGAATAAAAAGGAGATGTGAGTAAACTAAGGCCCAACCCCTTCTTTATGACTCTTATCATAGGTAAGAAATTACTACATAATTATATGATAGACTCTACCACTAGAACTACAGTCATGCCTAAGGAAATTACAGATGCTTTGGGAATTAAATATGAGACCTTAAGGAAAGGATTCATGCAACTAGATGGGAATTCTATTCAAACCATTGGGGATATCAAGGGACTCCCATTACAGATCTATTCTTGCCAAAATATAGTCGTCCCGAGGATATTATGATAATCGACATCCCTCCAGTCTTTGGCCTTTGCCTCTCTCATGATTTTACATATAATATTGGAGGCTTTGTGTCTCTTGATTGGTTTCATTTGATTCTGCGAACCAAATATGGGTATAAAATGAAGGTCTTGTTAGAGCCCCTCACCAAGGAACATATAACCGACTAGGCAGCTTCAGGCTTTGAAGCTTCCCATGCTATGATCACCAGAGAGTCAGAATTCTACACAAAAGATGAAAACCCTTAATGCAGCATTCATTTTTCCAACCTCCCTCCAAGTGATCCTTTTGAGAATTTTAATTCCACTAGTTTAGGAACTTACGTCATTTTTAATGAAGATTCCGAGATCCCTAAGGTAGCAAAAGGATACAACATAAATAAGGGGAATCCCCCCAAATATTCCCAAATATGGACCCTACATTTTGATGGGGCCAAAATGAAGAAACAGATTAGGATCCGAGTGTGCTTATTATCCCGAGTGGGAGAAAGATACTCCAGTCATTGTTTCTAATTTTCCTATACTAGTAATGAGGTGGAATACAAGGCCTTGGTGCATGGCTTGACCATGGCCCAAAAAGAAGGCATCAAACAACTAAGATTCTTTGGCGACTCAGAGTTGGTAGTAACACAAGTGAGAAACAATGCTGCCATAAAGAATCCTAGGATGAGATCCTATTGGCATCGGGTATGGGATCTCATAGATGATTTTGAATCTTTCGACATCAAGGTTATTCCTTAAGAGAAGAATACAAAAGCTGATAGGATGGCCCTATGATAGGGTTGCAGTTTGACCCAATTCGAGATTTAATAGCAAATGAGAGCACCATAAAGTTGATCATCCATCCCTTGATCCCTGACAACTTTGATAATTGGAAAGTCCTCAATAGCGACTGAAAAATTATACACTTCCTTTAGCGATCTGATCAATTTTTGAACCAGCTCCACCCCAAGATCGTGGAAACATATGGAGATCAGATTATCCAATTAAAAACAAATAAACTTCCAAAAGGGTTAATAACCCTAGAGAGTCTTTTTATTCAAACGATGCTAGTTCTAACTAAAGGAAGTTTGCAACAATAAAGGAGGACTATATCGAACTAGAAATAACTAAGGAGAGGAGGGTAAAGGTCAGGATATCGGTGACTCAAAAGTAAAGAGAGAGACTCATTTATTTATGTCATAAGTATGATAAGGTGATGGCTTATACGTATGATGACCTACATGATTACAATGAAGACATTATTGAGCACACCGTTAACCTTAAAGAAGGGGCTAAAGCTGGTATGGCAAAAGAAAAGGCTTTTTAATCCTAAAATTAAATCCCTCATGATAGAGGAACCGATAAAACTCCTAGAAGCCGATATAATATTTCCTATCAAGAACTCAACATGGGTCTCTAATATAGTTCTAGTAAGAAAGAAGAACAACAAAATTTGAATATGTGTGGATTTCGAGACCTAAAGCAGAGCCTCCTGAAGGATCACTACCCTTTTCCCTCTATGGAAAAAATACTACAGAAATTCGCAAGCTCGGAGATTTTTTCTCTACTAGATGGTTTTTCGGGCTATAATCAAATACTACTCATAGAAAGGGATCAACACAAGATGATTTTCACAACTAAATGGGGAAAAATTTATTACGCAAAAATGCCATTTGGACTTTTTTTTCGCCCTCAAAATCCCCCTCACTTTCCAAGTCCAATTTCAAAAATTTTGAGTTGGTGCCTTTGAGGAGTGTTTAGAAAAAGTAAGAAGTTTGGAGGGATGGAGAAATTCATGTTTTGAAGTGTTGGTATTCGGTTTTTAATCCCACTAGTTCCATTTAAAAATTCCTCATTCTGTGTGTTTTGAAACATTTTTCTATTTCCTGTCATGGATGCATGGAATTTATCAATATTTTTCTATGGATTTGGGCGGGTCAAGCCTTGTATTCCTTGCATTTATCTTTTTGCAGAAAAAATCTTTGATTCGGGCATAAATGGTGGAGTTTTCCCTTTTGTTTCATCTATGATGAGCATATCTTCCCTTTCAATTTTTTTCCCTAGCATCCATGAGGACATGGAAATCTATAATTAGATGCATCAGTATGGGTTCTTTTTGTGATCTTGTCACTTTTGTTATTTTGGAAAAAGTGTCAAATATGCCCCGTGGCCCCGAAGGATTCGATTGGTTATTTCAAATGGTAGTGTAAGCCTCCACATGCCTAAATGACGCAACTTCAAGGGTCAAAGCAAAGGTCATTCCCCATACTTGTGCAAGCCCTCCACATGTCCCAGTCCAAAAAGAAGAAAGAACAAGCTGAATCGGATAATTATGGAAGGTTCATAGCATATGGCGCCATGTGCCTCATCGGCGCAACTTCAAAGGAAGAATCAAGAGTAGGTTCCCAGTATGTGTAGGCTCACCACGTGGTCATTTAACAAGTGGTAGAGGAAAGGAGGGCCCTTTTGTGTTTTGATGCTTTGAAAATTCAAAGTGGGAAAGGGGTCATTGGAATGATTTGGGAACTTTGGCTTCGTTTCCAAAAAGGATGTAAAGTATAAAGTAAGTTGTGACTCTACCGTTGAAAATTCAAAGTGTGAAGGTGAGTCGTCGGGAAATATGGGAATTTTGGATTTGTTTCCATAAAGATTTAAACTTATAAAGTGACCTGTGACCCTGCTCATGCTTAGGGATAAAGTCAAATGTTGAGCCCGCATCAAAATTCAAAGCACGAAAGTGAACCATCGGAGTGATTTAGAAATTTAGGTTTTATTTCCAAAAAGAGAGTTAAATTATAAAAATGATCTTCGCTAAGGTCTTGAGCCCATGTTGAAAATTCAAAAGTGGAGAGGCGGGTCACTAGAGAACTTTGAGTTTTTGAGATTTTCTTTGAAAAGAGTTAAAATTGTAAAAGTGATTCGTGACTCCATTCCCAATCAGGTGAAGCCACATGTTAGGCCTATATCAAAAGTGGATGGGTGGGCTGAAATGTTCCAAAGTGCCATTTCTCTAAAATGGCACAAAATATAAAAAAATTCCCTAGACCCACTTCAGAAAATCTCTTCCTCGTGGATGACTCATATTTGAAGTTATAAATTAGGTTTAACGGCTGAATTACAGAGCATATTTTTTTGTAGCCATTAACGCTTCTACAAGAACCAAGAAACCGAATGTAACACTTTTCAAATATTATTTAATGGCTTCTCTACGCCATTGTTGAGGGTTGGATCCTGGCATTCTTGAAATTGTAATAGATTTGAAAATAATCAATAAAAAGGTTTCCCTTTCTTCCTTTGCAATTCCTTCTTTCCTTGTTCGAATTTGCAAATCATCCATCTTTGGATCTTTGAGAAACTTTGTGTTCTTGTTTATATGATTTACGGAATTTTGTGTCTACGCTGAAATTATATCTTTTATCAAAGTGAATGATTGTATTTTGCATCTTTTTGCTCAATATGCATAAGGTTATACTCTGCTACCTATATTACCGAAAATATTGTTATGTTCTTCCTCTCTCATCTCCTTTCTTCTTCCATTCTTTTGTATTGATGATCTTTGGGCATATGAATGTTTCAAAGTATCAGGAATCCACACTTTGAAAGTTGTACATTTGTATATAAGTTTTACTACTTGCTTTCAATAAGGGAACCTCTCCCATCAAAGAGGAGGAACTTGTTTTCCCCTTAATGTGGTTGTTAAAGTGCAATTTTAAAACCTAACAGACTCACAAATTCAGTGCTACCTTTCAAAGGGCCATGGACTCCACGTTTGACACACTAATCAACAAGGTGATTCTGATATATCTTGATGACCTCACTGTGTTCACCAAAACAATAGAGGATCATTTTAACACCTTAGAGGCTATGTTCAAAAAATTCCAAGAGTTTATAATCTCTATAAACCCAGAGAAATGTGTCTTCGGAGTGCCCTAAGGTAAGATGTTGGGACATAAAGTGTCAAAGGAAGGAATCTCCATTGACCCCGAAAGAATTAAGGCCATTATAGAGCTCCCCTTTCCAGTCAATAAAAAAGTGGCCTTGTCTTTCTTAGGGAAAATCAACTTCATCAGCAAGTTCATTTCAGACTTTGGTAAAACTATCCACCCAATCACCCTTATGCTAAAAAAGGACTTGAATTTCAAGTGGACCGTTAAAGGTCATTAATCCTTTGAGACAATAAAGAAATCTATTACATCCATCCCAGGTCTTGCTGCAATCCAAACTTATCAAAGGATTTTAGTATGTATGTATGTATATGGAAGTGAACACAACATCACATATGTACTTGATGCAAAAAGGAGAATCACAAGGGGAGGAACACCCAATTTCCTTCTTTTCAAAGACTCTCCACGACTATGAAACAAGGTACAATTTTGTAGAAAGACAAGCTTATGCCATAGTTAAAGGCCTGAAGAAATTTTGACACCTTGTCACTCATAATAGAGTCCAGGTCATGGTGGCTCACTCCTACATCAAAGAATACATAATGGAGGGTGAGATAACTAATAAAAGAGAAAATTAGATTACTAAGATCCTTGAGTATGACATTGAGGTAAAACCCATAAATATTGTAAGAGGAAAGGGCTGTGTCAATATTTGATGTAGGACTCCATGCCCATAATTGAAGATGAACATGAGGAGATACTATACATCCATGAAAGTGATTCAGATAGTTGGGTCTCAGATAGGGTCTGTTTTATGTAGACTAGGAAGTATCCAAGCCATCTCCCCTTGAAAAAGAGGAGATATTATAGGAAATAAGGGGCCAATTTTACTATGATCAACAATTTCCTTTTTAAAAGGAATTTTAATGGAATAATGTTAAGATGTCTGGAAAATGAAGAGGCTGAAAGAGTCTTACGTGAATTACACCATAGGATCTCAGGAGGCCACTTTTCTGCCCAAACCACAACCATGAAAATCCTGCAAGTAGGATACTTTTGGCCAATATTTTTGTTGATAATCAAGTAAAGACAAACAGATGCAAGGTTTGTAAGGTTTACATAGGTTTCTGAAGGAATGCGACATTGCCTCTCAACCCGATCTTGGTGTTTAACCTGATTCTAGAGCATTTCTAAGAATATTGATGAAATAAATAAAGGTAATGGGCTAGGAGGAATACATTGAGATGTTGGTTGTAGGTTGTTGCTCGCGTATGACTTATAAATCCATAATTGATCATGAGAGCTTCCTTTTTCTTGGAGGAAATACCTAAAATGGAACACAAGAACACCAAATAAAAGTTAAAACAATATATGTAGTGGACTACCTAGTTTGTGCTAGATCTGGTAAGTGTGATAATTCCTAAGCATTTGTACATCCACTTTGTTTAATACAAATTAATGTTGGTAATAAAGTAAATCCTACTATAGTTAAAATGATTTAGGTATCTCATTCATCTACAATAAGAAAATTCATTCACACAGGATAGGATATGCTTGAATCGAAGGTCAAGGTCAGCTTTGTCGGGATACTTGGTATTGGCCAGGGTTAGGTTTTCGGTAGTTTAGGGTATTTGGTGGAGGTCTTAGGCTCGATCACAGGTGTTGGTGAATAATTCCATAATCTTGTGGAGTAAGGAATGTGTTGACACTATATAGGTGATACTCCTCCAGAGTGAGGCATTGAAAAAATAACTTCAAGGGATCGAGTGGTTGGTATGTGGGTAGTTGGAATAGATGATGTATCGGAGGTCAACATGGAGGTGGAGCTAACGAATTGGGAGGTGATGGGTTGGCCATGGAGGTTGTGGCAGTGGTAGGAATGGAGGAGGTATGTGCGGTTGAGGTAGTGACTATACTGGTAAGTGGAGGTGTAGGTGAAGTGGTAGTGGTCGTGGAGGTAGACACCTTAATGGGTATAAGCACGTCATTGGGTTAGTAAAGCATGTTGCATGTTTTAAAAGGTGATGGATCAAGTTGGAATAGTATAGGTGTGTCCTTCATGCTCAAACTTTACACAACAATGCAAAATGGAAGGAGCAGAACCCATGACATGAATCTAAGTCTGCTAAGCAATAGGTTATATTGAAATTCCCCCTCCAAAATGTAAAATAACTCTAGAAGCACAGGGGGCACGCGACGTGGAGGATGATGGTTCCTAGTGTAGAGGTGATAACATCATTGAATGAATGCAAGATGACAAGATGTTTATGCATGAAATTGTAAGGTATACGCATTTGAGAAAATGCATGGGATGGAATTATATTAATTCTTACGCCCCCATCAATCATTACACATCATATATGTATATCATCGATGTGGATAGAGATGAAGAGAGCGGGTCTAGGCCATCACTTTGGTGAGGTGCAATCTCTTCCTCCGAGAAACTAAAGGAGGATACTTGGTCGAGTAGGTTGAGGTGTGGATAAAGGTTGAAATTTGGTGAGAGAGGCTACATGATCGGGTGTGATAATGGAGGCTACGGGTGTAGGGTCATTGGGTAAAACCTCAATAGATTGTAGGACCTCCATGACAATGACTTGACTATGGGATTCTAAAGTTTGGATGAGGTCATATGAGGAAATTTTGAGGGGATTTGTGTAGTTGCTTGAGCATCGTGCGGTGTGTGACCCCATTAGAAATAGGATATGTGGGGCCATGAATAGTGATTTTAGGTGTGGGTTTCGATGGTATCTTTGGGTATAGGATTGGTTAGTGAGTGAGTTGCCTTTTCCTTTCCTTTATATTTTTGAGCACGTGTAACAACATGGATCATGTTGATTTGAGGTGGGGAGGTAGGTGAGGTTGGTGAGACATGAAAGGTATAGTGACATGAAGGGAAAAATCCCAATGGTGGGAAGGAACTTTGTGGGATGAGCTGGGCACATCGACATTTGGGTGGAGGTTTGGCGAGGTTGTTGATGCAAACCATGTTAATTTCAAATCTCGGAGGTGGTTCTAGGAGCCATGGGGTGGAGGTCATGGTTGTTGATTAGGTAGTGAGGGAAGGACTATTGGAATGGGTGTTAGTGAAACTAGGTCCTCATCAAGAAGGTCGTCATTGTCAATGTTTTCTTCAGGAGGACACAACTGGATAAGGATGGTTTTCAAAGGCTTGTAATTTTCCACATCCTTCCCTACCACACAATGGTAGGCACAAATTTTAGTGTCATCAAACCATTTTGGATTGGGTTTGAGAGGGTTATAAGGTATGAGTGGTGGTAAAGTGATGAAAAATGTCTCAAGGAGGTTTGTTAAGATTTTGGCATAGGACCCTGCTAATGGGTCGCAATGGTAAGTGAAAGTGGGTTTGGGCATAGGTGCGGCTGATTGTGGAGGAACAAGTGTTGCGGTAGGGGAGTGGGTCGAGCTATAGTTTGGTCTTTGGCATGGTCTTGGGTGTTGGTCATGTTTACTTGGGTAGGGACATGGTAGATGAACTGGCGGGAGGGTGTGTAATTGTTTTAACTACCTTATTGGAGGGTAGTAGATTTTTGTCTTTGGGATGCACCTTCTTGGGTAAAGGTGATATGGGTGTACGAGATCTAGAGGAAAGAGGATAGGGGAAGAGGGAGAGTTATTAATGGGGATAACGGAGGTGCTATGAAGGTAGATGACACGGGTCATGTAGGGGTGTGAGGGACAAATCTTGAAGTGTAGTGGGTAGTGAAGAAGTAACCGATGGAATTGGAGGAATGGGTGGTAAATATGTTAGAGGTGTAGGTATAAGTCCTATCGGGAACCTAGGTATGTTAGAGGTTTGTGAGGAAGGAATGGGTTGTTTACTAATGGGTGGAGGTTTCTTGACCACGTTGGGAGGTTGAGGTCTTAAGAAGGATAGAAAGGGTGAAGATGATGAAGGTATGACTAAGCGCAGCTGAAGTATGAGTTATATGGGCTTGGTTCATCTTTTTGGGTGTCGAAGTAGGTTTGGTGTTGAGTTTGGAGGATGTATCTAAATCTAGTTTGATAGGTGGATGAGTAAGGCGGGTGGTTTGGGTGACCCCTAAGGTAGTAATAGGTTTAGTCGAGGAAGATGATGTAGATGTGGGTTTGGACTTAGATGTATGTTGGGTTATGGGTAAGGGTGTGTGTTGAGCTATGATGGGTGTCATGGAAGAAGTTGTGATAGGATTGGTTGTGCTCAGTTTGATTGCTCGAAATATTTTTGGGTAGATAGTGGAAGTGTTAGCAAGTTGCATTTGCATTTGCGTTGAGACAGAATCAAAAGGTTCCCCCAAAGTAAGGATCTATCTACACAATCTAGGTAATCAGCTAAGCATGAGAATGACACGTATGTAGGCGAGGTTAATGAGGATGTAATGGAAATTCCAATAAATATTGTCTTAGAAATGGGGAATTTGCTAGCTTTGGATTTCGTGGGTAAGAGAGCCGAAAGTAGGTTTGCAAGATCTTGGGTAGGCTGATGGAGAATGATCACCTAGAGGAAAAGGTAACTCTATTGGATCCTTGATAGGTGAAGGAGAAAATGGGTGCTCCTCTGTAGGTGGAGGAGATGATGGGTTCTCCTCTGTGGGTGGAGGAGATAAATAAGTATCCTCCATGGATTGAAGAAGTACTATGGGTGATGATTCTCTAGGTGGAGAAGCCAAAGGTGAAATTTCCTTGATATTAGTGGAAGGATCCTCCACAAGTGATGAAGGAGGTGAAGGGTGCTCCTATGTGGGTGGAGGAATAGGTGAGGTGGGTTCCAATGTAGAAGGAGGACTTTAGGCTATAATTTCCTTGATGGAAGGAATATGTGGTAATTAGGAAGCAACAGGTGTGTCGCTAAAAATAGCGTGGACCTCACGGGTATGGCTATCATGAGTTGAGTTCTCTCCGGTTTGATCAGCAGAAGGGGCATGATTAGGAAAGGTTTTCTTGAAGATGTGTAGGTTTTGATTGGCAGTGCATTATAATTATCCACAGTTAACTCACCTTGCTCAAGCATTTCTTGGATAATGTTTTTAAGGTGATGTAATTTCCGTCACTATGACCCTTTACTCGATGATAGTTCTGAAGTCATGTTCTTTATACCATGCGGATGTGGGGTGAGTAGGGTCAAAACTAGTGTTTGGTTTTATATGAGGAAGGGTGATGGCCCCAAATTTAATGAGCTTTTCTAAGACATAAGAATAAGGCTCCCCAATGGGGTGTATTTCTGTTGTTCTTGTCTAAATTGAAAATTCTAAACGGTGAGAGATTAGATGAGGGACTAGCCTAATTTGATGGATGTGCTGGGCCCACTTTGAGTACCAATGTGTTAGCCATCCCCTTGGCCTTTGAATAATTATTTTTGGTTTTGAAGAAGAATAGGTATCATTCGACTTGAATGCTGATTTTTATTGCGTAATTAGATTTTCTTCTCTTTAATGGCCCAAATCTCAAACTTTCGTACCATGGTGAATCCTTCATTGAAGGTTCGGAAGGTTTTGACCTACAAGGTCGGTGAGATATGCCTAACACAATCCCATGTGAATATTTCAATAAGTATGGTTTGCGGTAGTTGGAATGTGAGTTGGTTGATTACGCTACGGCAGCGAACAACAAAATATGCGATAGATTCGTCATCATCGACACGTGGAGTATAGTTCGGTCACGGTAACCTTCTTAAAAATGTTAATGGAGAAGTTATCCAAGAAGGCTAGGGCTACCTAATTAAATGAAAATATAGAGTGTCTAGGTAATCGTACCATACCATAAATTGTAAGGTGCTTGTACTAGGACAGTGTAACAAGTGCCCCGGTGATGATACGAGTCTACTCGCAAGGTGTTCGGGATCCGAAAAAGCTCTCCGAGTGTGCATTAACATCCCGCATGCCCCGCTTAGCCCCACATCCTTTGTTTTCCTTTTTCCCCTCTTTTCTTGGCCTTTTGCTCTTCAGTGACGAAACCGCCACCCTGCATGGGCGGCGGTCTTGTGACCGCCCGCCTTGATCGGGCAGGCGCGATCCTGTGCCGCCGCCACACTCACAGCGGCGGTCCTTTACGCATTTTCTAGAAAGTGTTTTAACACGACTCGCATAAAAATCAACGTTTCACCAGCTTTCCTTTCCGACTTAGGCTTGCATTTATGTTTTTGGTCCCCTGGAATAGTGTTTGGCCATTGTTTATAGTTTTAGAGTTTAGTTTGGTTTTGATCTTTGGGTGAATGAAAAGCTATAAATAAATGGTTTGTGCACAAACAAATGGTCTGCCCCTCATTCACTTTCATGCTCTCATTTTCATAGTTCAGTCTTTTGTCGCTTTAGAAGCCATAGTTTTAATTCTTTGCATGCTTAGTTAGCATTGTTCAGCTGTTGGTAAGCCACATATCCAGCTTGTGCAAGCAGTGTTGTTGTTTCACCCAATCCATTGAAATAGAATAACTTAGGAAGCCATTAAAGTTGCAGGTTTTACTCCTCAAATAGGATAGTTTCAGAGTTATGGACGCTTTATGTTACATGACTCATAATAAATCCCACTAGGAATTACATAAGCCAAGCTCGTACTCTTGCGTTATCCCTCTCCTACTCACATTATATTGATGCATTCCGAGCTGCCTTTGTCCCATATCTACTTACGTTGATGCTAGCATTACACACTTTCTGGATCACGTGAACACAAAGGAACAAGAAGATCACACTAAGGGGACAAGATCACACACACCATTGGATTTGCCCTTTGCATTCTACGGAATCCAGGTTCTAGCTTTCAAAGTTCTAGTTAGAATCATATCAAATAGAATAGTTAATTGCTTCATTTCAGTAAATTCTATTCTCGATATTGCCAGGGAAGCTGTGGGGATTGATAGTTTCTGAGAAACTATGATTCACTCCCCACTTCTGAGGTAGGATCGAGAATCTTGCAAATAGATTAGATGAGCTATTTTATTGTTTAGAATAGATCTACAAATTGCACAGACAAATAACTACACTCGGTTATTTTGTTTGTTTTAAGTTTTATCTTAGTTGTCAAAATTCTAGATACGTTTAAATAGCTACTTTCTTAAAATCATATAATCAGAAAATAGAAAAATAGAAGTTATATATGTTTTAGATTTATTCCACATAGTTAAAATTTGCTTTGTTGCAGTTAGATTTACATTTTGTTTTGTATGACAATCACGGGACCTAGGGAGCCCAGGGAATACGTATTTGAGCCAATCGTGCCTCAACCCAACCTCGTCACAGCAATAGTTGACATAGACTAGAACCTTAGAATACAAGTCTTCCAAACAACAATGGATTTACAACTGATCAGCTCTAAGTTGAGAGGATTAAATATAGAAGATGACTAAGCACACACGTTTTGGTCAAATCAACTGAACTACAGATTACCCTAGGCAAACATTCACATGACTATAGAAGGGTTCGAAAGAGAACAAACCTTTGGTTGTGATCCTTTGGTCCCACAGCCAGATGCAGGAGACACTCTCACAGACATAGATACTAGTTTAAGGATCCAGGTTGCACGAACGCTGTGAGGTACTCTGAGAAGATCACATAGTTATTGATCCTAAATATAGAAGCTGAGAAAGCATATGATTATTGGATACTAGGGATTAGGACTTGATTTCATACATGACCATAATAGGACCACAACAACCAAGAGTCTACGGTTTTGATCCACAAATCCCATGACCTAACGATCCACAAGTCAATTAGACATAGACACTTTCCTACGCACACTAGTATTCTAGTCCACTCCACTTCCACCCATCATCATCGAACAATTATCCTTACTAGATATAACAGCTAAAAAAGCTAGAGAATTCTAGACTAGGCCAGAGAATCGTCTGTAGAGTCGACTGTATTTACCATCCACCATATGACCTTATACGGAGACATACACAAAACTATCCTGGTCATTTTCCATGTATTCCACAACCCATGTATCGAATCACGCCAGAACTTGATATTGATTGGAGCCTTTGAGCAGTCATCCTTGCTGATCGATCTATCACACCAGTCCAGGTTAGAAGGGCCTTCTTTGCCTTAGATTCGCAAATTCCACTAGTGCGTGTCGAAGACATTAGATTGCCTAACTAGTCTGTCTGCATCCCACGAATATTCCATCCCCACCGGCTGTCTCGGCACGACCTCGGGAGGTCGGGTACGCGGAAGAGTTACCTGTAGATTCCCATGCTCACTTGTCGCTTTTCCGGTGTACGGTAACCCACTATACCAATCTAATGGGGGTCCGAGAAGAGACATGGGAAAGGTCCTCGGAGAAAATCATCATCATGGGTGATTAGGTAGAACCTATGTTTGAAAGACTGCAGATGTTGTTGCGGGTCTTCTTTCTTTATTAAACAGTTGATTTTAGGAATTTCTTGATGCATGGGATATGGGTGGATAGGAATGGACAAGTGTATAGGATAATTACAAATTCCATCATAGGTGAGAGTATTGTGGGAGCGTAAAACCCGATGCCTCAATGTTTGCATCTTGTCCATCATTAACTTGATTAGGTCATTGGTAACTTGTGATGGATGGGTACCTCCTATAGCATAATATGGTTGGGGTTGGGCATGTAACAAGGGTGGCACTTTCATATATGGTGCTGCCATATAGGTAGATTGAGAAGAAGGTAGTGAAATAGGGGTATGTATCGAGTGAATAATAAATGAAGCTGGAGGCTTCTTATAGTACATAGATGGAGGTGGAAGGATCATGGTGACCCTAGTGGAAATGGGGATAAATATTGGGGAATAGAAAGGAATAAGTTTTGAAAAGGAGTAGGGGTCACCGATACAGGAGGTGGTTGTGTAGCTATGGGTATATGTGAGACAATAGGGATGGATGAGGTTGTGTTATGGGTGGTTGCAAAGGTATAGTGGATGTGGCGGAGTACAACCGCTATGCAAGACATGGCGGTCATATCGGGTATAGGGCCTAGCTACAAAATGATGGGCGGTAAAGCGGTGAGGGTAGTGTGGAGCAAGATGGGGCTACGCGGGAGAGTAGGAACAAGAGTCGGGCGATAGATACGGGCATGCCATATATCAACTAGCTTTGAGGCATCTTGAGTAGATGAGTGGGAAAGATAAAGCGTAAGGCGGTAGGATTTTGGTCAAGGAGTCGTGCGAACTCCTCGTCTCTGTGGCGATAGTGATACGTTGATTAGGATCCATGGGTGATAAAATAGAAGGTGTTGAAGGACTATGGGGGAGTGGTTTAAAAATGGTGTGGAATACAAGGGCACTCACTTGGCTTCAGGTCAGGACCATGTGAACAAGTCTTGATCGAGTTGGGCTATTTTTTGTAAATGACACGAAGTACAGTATAAAATAGGAGAGATAGGTGGAAGTAGGTGGATTGAGGTCAAAATGACATCTAGAAAATTACACAGGAGAATAGATGCCGGTTGGGGTAAACCAACGCCGGTCACAAGTAACTGCGGTCAGTCACTTTGGAAAGTGGACAGTTGGTCAAAATAAGGTAAAAGGCCAATACTTTTCTAGGTATGCAAAATGTTGATGGGATTTGCTAGGTCACTTTGGATATGATAAGAGCAATAGAGACTCTAAATAGTCAAAGAAGGTGAATTGATGTCCTTTTGGGTAGGCTAACCAAAAGAACAAGGAACCGAAACACCGGTTGGGTAAAACTAATGATGGTCAACTGTACCAACACTTTAGTTCTATGAAATTCAAACAACGATGAAGAAATTATGGTTGTGAGTTAAAATTAATGTGGAATCAAACCCGAATTCGAGAATGATGAGAATATGGTCTAAGAACACTCAAATGAAGTTGTAATACAACAAATGTGATGAGGATTGTGCATGGGGAAATAAAAAAATGAAGAGCGTGACCTCTCACCTCTAAATTCAAGCCAAGCATAAACACTAAGAAAAATATGATCCTAATAGTGCTTTTTCTATTATGTTTGTTTAGCTTATGCTATTTAAGGATTGACTCATGAAGCTGTAGAATATATTTTTTTGGTGAGGATGGCTTCCATGAAGAAGGAGATCTACAAGAAGAGGTTCGGGTATGTTATGGTAGGAGCGGGTCATCGTCTGATTGGGTACTAGACAGGACATAACCAGTGGGGTGCCCACTTGTGTCATGATCGTGTGATCACCTGACAACTTCTTTCGGGTGAGATGTTGTTTAAGGATGTGTATAATTTTTATTTATTTTGTGGTATTTGGATAAGATTCGAGAGAGAAAGAGAAATAAAGTGTTTTCTACAATTCATTTTTCAAGCATCACTTGGAATGACTTCAGCGTATAGGTTGCCCTCAATTAATGTGAGCTAATGCGAGAAAAAAATGAAATGCAATGATTTTTAAACCCAAATCGAAATGTAGAATTTGATGCCACAAATAGATGAACAGGAGAAGGGATGCTCTTTCACTAATGTGATACTAATGAAAGGGAAGAAGTGTTTGTTTTAAAGCACCAAAGTATGATTACTTTTAGACAATAGAAAAAGAGATGGTTTGAGGGGAGAAATTTAAATGTAAGAACCTTTTAAAAGGAAACAAACACACAACTTTTCACCTATAAGTGAATGAATGCAAGGAACCCCGAATGGGTCTCACTAGGTGTGCCAAAATGTTTCACCTAATTATGGAGTGTTTCTAAGAATGTTGATGAAAAAAATAAAGGCAATGGGATAGGAGGAATACTGTTGAGATCTTTGGTTGTAGGTTGTTGTGCGTGTATGACTTACGAATGCACGGTGATCATGAGAGCTTCCTTTTTGCTTGGAGGAACTACGAAATGGAACAAAAGACCACCAAATAAAGTTAAACAATATATGCGGTGGATTACCTAGCATGTGCTGGGCCCAGGAAGTGTGATACTTCCTAGACAACTATCAATCCTTTGTTTAAAACAACTTAATCTTTGGTAATAAAGTAAATCCTACTATAGTTAAAATGATTTAGGCATCTCATTTGTCTACAATAAGAAAATTCATTCAAAACAGGCTAGGCTATGATTGAATTTGAAGGTCAAGGTCACTTTCAGGACATTGGTATTGGTCAGGATTAGGTCTTGGGTAGTTTAGGGTATTTGGTGGAGGTCTTAGGCAGCGATCTGGGTTTTACGGTAAAGACACGAACGATGTCGGTTTAGGTTAATTAGGGACGATTATGGGTGATTAGCATCGGTATGGTTGGGGTATAGGAAACTCAATAAAACTTGGTTGGGTGATAGATCGAGGTTAGATGAAGGTGGAAGGGAAATCACGAGATTCATATGGATCGAGGTATGCATAGGAATCATTAAGGTCTAGGTATGGGCAATACAAGGGTGTGGACAAAAGGATGGTCAAGTTTTCATGGAGGTAAATTATGGGGGATAGAAATGAAATCAAAATCTAATAAAATATGTAAGAGGATCTGAGAATGACAAGTGAATAGGTGTTGGTTAACAAAACTTACTATTTATATGAGGTTGATGCCTAGTTGGTAAATGTGGGTGATCAAATGGAATGAACTTGATGTAGTTTTGGTGCTTCCCCGGTTGCTCCCATGAAGACAAATGGCTTCATGGTTGCTTAAAATGTTGGCTATGGGTGTTCTGATGCTTTTACGGATGTTGGTTCTACTTGCATACAACTCTGGTTTCATTACTTTTTCTCGGAAGATGTCTCTCTCTCTCAAAAATGTGCCAACCTCAAAATAAGGTTGTTTTGGGATTAAATGGTAATCGATGGTGGTTCCGGCTTAACCGGCGGTGGTTAAGGGTAACCGGTGTTAGTTAGGGTGGGATTTCCTAGGTTTACTAAACTAGACAGATCCCCTTGATTTTCTGGGATCTCATTTTTTTTAACCCGCGGATTAGCATGGAAGCTTCCTTCTAATGGGAATGAATGTGGTTAGAGGGAATGTAGTCATTGATTTTTAGGGTTTGGGTAGGTCCTAGTTAGTTATGGAAAATTACAAAGAATATGTCTTAGGGTGAGGTGGATATGGGGGATTATCCCATTAGGATATTTAAATAATAAATATTGTGAGGATAATGAGTTAATTTAATTTAAATAATTAAATTAATATTATAGTGGGGTGAAGGGGGCCACGACTAGGTGGATGTGTTCAACGTATTTATTATCAAGGACCAATGAGAGTGTGACTCAATTTTGGTGTTTACACTTCTCCCCCTTTTGTTGCGTATCTTGTATTGGTGAGCGACGCCATGCAATAATAAGATGTGGTTGCCCCATGTGTGGGTGAAGGTGATCCATCTTAAACTAGGGACTAACGAGGAAAAAGGAAGAAGTGGTGAGTGGTTTGATAAAGGTGAATGTGATGAAGAGGAAGGTGTGCAATGGGGAAAAAGGTCTACTCGGGTGATTTAGGTAATGGGTGGGGGTCAAAGGTAGTAACATATAAATAGATGCACACGTATAAAGCTGCGAAAAGACGGTGCACAAGGTGAAGAGCGGGAAAATATACATTGTCTAAGGTCAATAGGTTTATCAAACAAGAATGAGATGGTTCTAGTATCCAAGGTATAGGATATGGTCAAGAAACATGATGTAGGTTAGATGTAGGAGCGTTTAGGTATGTTACGATACACCACGAGGGTTGGAGTCAAGAGAAAGCGGTCATGACAAGAGGAAAGGTAAGGTCATTAGGTCAATCAACACACAGTACTTGGTGCCGTAAGGTATAGTGAACAAATGAGGTCAAAGGTCACTAGTGATGTTCTAGGTTCAAATTATCTAGGTCATGACATGGGTAGGGCCGAGGTATGGTTAAAATAATGAGTCCCCAAACGAGCACAAGGTTAGGTAGTAAATGATGAGGTCGGGAGGGTGAGGTGAATGGTCAGGGTAAGTGTTGGGTGAGGACAAAAATTGATGGGTAGGGTAAATTAGACGTAAAGGCTGGTAAGAAGACTATGCAAGGTAACCGACATCAGTCATGATAAACCAAGGTTGGTCTAGAAGCACTAACGATGATCTTCTAGGGAACCCGACCGTTGTCGGTCAAGGGGAAACCGTCACCTATCAAATCGGGAGGGTTATAAAAAGAAAAAGGCCACATTTTTGAAAGTCATTTGTGATTTGCAAGAGTAGAAAATGACAAGAGAGAGAAAGGGAAGAGGAAAATGATGGAGTGCCTCGGAGAGTTGAGTTGGCTAGCCACATAGGCAGCGAGTGTGGATTGATAGGTGGGGCCACGAGATCGAGGAGAGAGAATTGATTGGTTTGAGATCTGGCGGGCAGTCGGTGATGGTAGAGGTAGGAGAGAGATCGGGTGGACTGGTGTAGTAACCTAAGGTTCCACCACATCGATGACACTTTGGGATGAGGTAGGAGTGAAATCCTATTGTTGTTTGTTTGGTTAAATTAGGAAGAATTTTGGGAGGGAGGAAATGGTGTTTTGGGGGAATTTAAATTTGAATTTGGAAAGAAAATTGATGAAATGGGAAGGGGAAGGGTAGAAGATAGGTAAAGGAGGGGTGGGAAGTGATGTGAGGGGTTTGGGGGAGGAATGGGTGGGTAGAATGAGGAGTGTGGAGAGAATGGGGTTTCGGGTCATGGTAGTCACCGCGATAGTGACCGATGTCGGTTCCCATAGTGTCCTAGGCGTCGGTGGGTGTGGACCGGTATCGATCCACGAGGGAGGTGACTAATTCCGGTCAAAGTGAGACCATGGTGGTCAAGGCTAGACCGTGGTCGGTCCCTATGGGGATAAACTAGATAATTCTAATTGGTAGGGGAGATAGGAAAGGGTAGAATAGAATAGAAATGTGATAGGAAGGTAGGTTGGGAAGAAAGAAAGAGGTGAGACAGTGGGTATAAGTAAGGTGTCGAGGGTGAGATTTTGGGTGGTTTTGGGTATTTGGTGGAGGGAAATTAATTTGATGTGTGTATTGGATGCAGGGGAGAGATCAGCTGTGGATGAGAGACAGGGTGCCACCCCTGCTCTTGAGAGTGCAAGGCATGGTGACAGTTGAGGAGTGGTGGCACGTGGAGGAGGTGGGCCTGATTAGGGTGCAGTGTTATCGACATGTAACGGAAGGTGAGTCGATGGTCTCTCTCATGGATAAATGGGATTCGGTGACCAACACATTCCACGTCGTACCGATGGGTGAGATGACATTCACCCTAGAGGACATGTTTAGGATCTTGCATGATTCCGATGCGAGGATGTAGGTGTCTTGGATCTCCTCACGAGGCCTTAGAGGAGTTGATGATAATAGTGTTTGGGGAGGGACTAGTAGATATGACGTTCCATAGTGCTACCTTGAGCTACAGGGGGATGTACACAACCCATCTAGAGGAGACGAGGCTATTTGTTTTATTAATGGAGGCAATGTGTTGTTTCACACTACCGGATGTAAAGGGAGGGATATTTCCTTACTCGTTGATGGGGGTAATACATGAAATGGTGATGGATCAGACCTCTTTTTAAGGCACTAGCATTCCTAGTGCGGCTATATATAGAGAAGCTGTGGGCGTATGGATGTCTGTGTAGGTTCGGCTGTGTTGCACCTTTTTACTACATTGCTAGGCCTATGAGCACATATTTTGTGTGCACCTAGTGGGTATGCCCCAAGCAAATGCATTTCCACCGAGATTGGTGCGGGTGGGGTACAGGTGATGGGTACTCATTATTAGAGAGTGGTGATGGAGACGAGGGATACACATGATGTAGCATACTAGAGTTGGCTAATGGAGGGATTGTCTGGAGTGGACATCATATGGAGACCGTATGTGGGTTATCCCTCATATAAGTAGATTCATGATGAGTTATGTGGCCTTTAGCTGCTGAGATGGATAGAGGGCCATCGTTTTGGGGAGTGTGAGATGATCCCAGTTGACAGGGTTAGATAGCAGTTTGAACTACCACAGGACATACCTCCACCCTTCCCGTAGTACAGGAGAGATGACATGGAGAGGCCATTACCTCTAGCATAGCTGATAGTGCCCACAGGGTAGGAGGAACAGGTGGTAGACTGGTGGATCAATGATGCCACAGTGACAGACATATATAGAGAGTTGTGGGCATATCATTTATGAGTAGTACCACCCAGGCTAGGGCAGCCGGATTTAGCCATGATCACAGTGTAGAGAGACGCCCTGCAGGGGCAAGTGGCGACCCTGATTACCCAATTGGGTATGGTGCAGGGATAGTTAGCCAATTCAGAGGCAAAGGTGGCCGAGTTACATACACAGGTGGCCAACCTTCAGGCCCAAATGGCCCAGGGTGGGGATGGAGATGGAGATGGTGATGATGGTTGGGTGGCCACCCTACATGCATAGGTTATAGGGTTACATGGCTAGTTGGCCATTCCACGAGGCATAGATTGGTGCCTTACGAGGCCCAGATATAAGCACAAGGGTAGGTCTGATGGCACCACCATAGGCCTTTGGGACAATGTTCGATTCACGGGAAAGGAGGATAGGGTCCCACGGGACGGGTATAAGTCACAAGCCAATGGGGCCACCACAGATAGTACCTATATCTAGGTTATAGGAGGTGAGAGATGAAGCCCAGTATTATCGGGACCAGCTAACGTCAATAGGGATAGATTGTTTATTGTATGCCATGTACAGGGCACAACAGGCCTCTAGTGAGAGGACTAGATCACGCACCTATAGTGTGGAGAGCACGAGGGCCATCGAGCCCCAAGACATGGTTAGGGTGAGGCCACCAGTTCACGAGAGGCCAGTTCCAGTTGATGTACCAACAGGGACCCAACCACCACCTATGATGGGTGGGGAGATGTTAGCAAGTCACCATATAGGGGCTGAGGAGGCTAAGGAGACATGCAAGATAGATATGGAGGATGTGTGCATAGATGATGCACGATATACGACTCTTGATTTTGATGTAGTTATAATTTTTTATATATATCATACTACGTGGCGATATTTTTATATTTTTGAACATATCTTGGCTTATTTTCCAAAGAGAGTGAGGATGTACAAGATTTTTGTATTTTTGAGCATATACTAGCCTACGTGCCGAAGATGGTGAGGTTGTATATGAGAGTTTTGGAGAGATACATTTTATTTGATATTCATGTATATTGTATGGACATCCAGATTTATATGATGAGATGGATGATTTGGTGATGATGTATCTTTGTTGATAGAATTTGATTATTTATGCATAGATGGATGAGTGATAGGTGTGTTAGGCATGGATGGAGTCGGTTATGGGCATGAATCGAGTTAGGTTGCGGTCTAGGCATGGATTGAGTCACGTTTTAGGAATGGATTGAGTTAGGTTATGGTCTAGGCATGGATTGAGTCGGTTTTAGGCATTTTAGGCATGGATGCGAGTTAGGTTGCCGTCTAAGCATGGATTGAGTCAAGTTTTAGGCATGGATCGAGTTAGGTTGTGGTCTAGGCATGGATTGAGTCAGGTTTTAGGCATGGATCAAGTTAGGTTGTGGTCTAGGCATAGATTGAATTGAATTTTAGGCATGGATCGGAGTTAGGTTGTGGTCCGAGGCATGGATTGAGTCGGAGTTTTAGGCATGGATCGAGTTAGGTTATAGGCATGGATTGAATTAGGTTTTGGTTGTAATGTATTAATATTTGCAATGATTGATGATATGGGTCCATTTTAAGATGTTTTATGATACTTTCATAATGTTGGTAAAGAAATGGTAATCAAAATAAATGTATGTGTTGATCATGATATAAATGTGAAGCAATTTATTGTTTGTTTGGTTTGATTTCCGATTTTTGATATAAAAGGAAATGAAGTAGGGTATAATGTGATTTAGGAAAATGAAAAATGAATTAGTTAGGGCAGAGAGTGGCTTAGCTAACCTCCAAGGGCCTCATGCCCTCATAGTTCTACCTACATAATCACTGGTGAAAAGGGATCTCGGACCGATGTAGTTCTCCCATAAGATAGGGAAGAATATGAAGATGAGTTGGTAGGTTTTACGCATGATTTGGGTTTTTAGGTCTATTAGGTGTGTGCGAGTTGTGGGTAACTTGGTATAGGTGATTTCTATGGTGGTAGAAGAATAAGATTACCCCAAAGATAAGTGTTGAGGACCAAGTCTGTATAAGGTAATCAATACGTAATAAAGAAGGTTAAAAGATAAAAGGGGAAAGAAAGCTGCCTGATTGGTTAGGATCATCTTGAGTAGGTCATACCTTGGAGGAGGTGATGAATGTAAGACCCTAAAGACATTGCATGATTGATTGTTCTAAGGGTGAAAAGTAGTCACATGATCACCAAATGTCACGGTTTCAAGAGGTCCCTTGAGGCGGTAGGAAATGGGAGTGCGAATGGTAAGAGGGGTAAAAGGTGGTTAAATTTTATATGGTATGAGGTAGCATGCTCTTTGGTCAAGAGATCTAAGGTAACAATGGGCAAGTCCATAACTAAAAGGATTTATGTGTTGACTTGTATTTGAGATAGACTGATCGATGCAAAAAGTCTATATGGGATGAGGAAATTAACTCCTTGAGGTCTTCATGAAGCTGATCGATGCAAGAAGCTTCAGATTCTCTCACTTTTTTTTTGAAAGAGCTTTACATAGTTGTCCTTCGAGGGACAAATCTATTTATAGCAGCGATTGTAGAGAGGAAGATGTCCTTTTGAGGGAGTCATCTATTTATTGGAAGTTTGACTCAAGGATTTAAATCCCATGTGAGGGCTTTGAAGTCATGGACAAGACCAAGGTGATGAATAGGATTCTTTTCAAGAAGCGAGGGTGAAACGACCATGGGATATCATATAAAGGTAGAAAAAAGGTATCTATGAGAATCATGCTATATGTAGTGCCATGGTACACATATTCAAGAGAAAAAAACAAGTGACGAGTACACACATGATTCTTGTTTAATCGTTGGTGATGGTGAAGGAAGTGGATAATTATTAAGGTATGAGCATAGAAAGAGGCCAAAAGTGAGGTAGAACTAAAATTCAATAGTAGAACAGTTGAAGATGCAAGGTATTAAGGGCTCGAGTTGGTTTACCCTCAAGAGAAGATAAGCGATAAGCACTTGATCCATAAGTATGCGTCATGATGTATGGTCCAAGTCAATTAGGAGCAAATTTTCCTCATTTCTTTTTTCTTCTTTAGTTACATGTTGATATTATTTGAAAACAAGGTCACTGACTTAGAAGGTTCATTCATGGATCGTTTATCATAGGCAAATTTGATACGTTTTTGGTAAACTTGAAGATGGTCAAGAGCATTAAGATGACGTTTGTCTAATAACTCAAGTTGTGCTAAACGGTCCTGAAGAAAGTCATCATCATTGAGCATGTCATGGAGATAAATGTGGAGTGAGGGAATCTAGACTTTGAGAGGTAGAACAACCTTTGTACCATAGACCGAGAGAAAAGGGTGTGGTAGCGGTGGAAGTACAGAATCTTGAGTGCGGTATGCCCATAGGGAAAAATCAATTCACGTATGCCATTCCTTCCCAAAGTATCGTTAACCACTTTTATGAGAATTTTGTTCAAGGTTTTGTTAGTGGATTTGTCTTGGCCATTGGTCACGTGGGTAATAAGGTGACGAGAAACTTTTGAATGCCAAAGGCATCGCAAACTTTTCGTAATGTTTTATTTTTGAATTTTTTCCATTATCGGTGATGAGGTGATGATGAACACCAAAGTGACAAATGATGTGATGATTGATGAACTCACATATTTTATCATCTTTCATGGAGATGAGTGGTATGGCTTCAAACCATTGTGTAGTATTTGGTAGTGGTTATGATCCATTGATGTCATTGGGAAGAATGGCGATTGATCTCTACGAAAAGAGCCAAACCCCATTGAGAAAGGGCCAAAGGTCATGGGCGACCTATAAGGCATGACTAGGTGTATGATGAAGGTTGGAATGTTGTTGGCATTTTACACAACACTTGGCGTAGTCGCAACAATCATCGTCAAGGGTCAGCCGATAATAGCCTAGGCGAAGAATATGCTTAATGATATAAGCGAGGCCCGCAAGTGACCTCCACATATGCCATCATGAACTTCCTTAATGGTATAAGGAATTACTGAGAACTCATGAGGCATCGTAAAGAATACCATCAAAGCCAAACTTATAGAGGAGGCCCCATGATGGCGTAATGAGAGACCTTTTAGGGAAGGCGTGTTATCAATACGGGTGAGATCAAGAGGTAAGATGGAGAAAGAAAGATAGTCATAGTATTGTTTATACTAAAGGTCGCTAGGGTCTAGAGGCGACAGTTACGATGGAGTAAACGTTGTGAGGTAAATACAAGGGTGATTGAAGTCATTGTATGGTGAAAAATATTTTAGAATTGGTAGGTGAAGCGGGTATTTAAGAAGCCAAGCGGCCCATGGTATCTACAAATTTTTAGTTGAATGGGGGATGGTTTGAAGAGTGTAATGGTCAAAGGTGGTCAAAGTATGTCTACATGATGTTTATACTTTTGAAGTATCACATTACGACATTGGTATGTACTATTGACTTGGTTTATGACCAATTGAGAATCACCAAATATGTTGATTAATTTGACATCTAGGCGTAGGTGGCTTGGAGACCTAATACAAGTGCTTCATATTCAGCAATATTGTTTCTGCAATAAAAATTGAGTTTGAAGGACAAAGGCATGGGTTCACTATCAGCGGAATGAGGATAATAATAGCCCCATCCCCACGCTAACACTTGGAATCATTGAAAAAGAGTGTCATTTGGTAAGCGGATTCATATAGGGAAGGGGTAGCGATTGACTCATCCTGCAAAGTCAAAATTAGAGGGTTGATCCCTGAAAATAGGTGCGTCATAAAATTGGTCGGTGATATCTTGGCCTTTGATGGAATTTTGATGGATGAATTCGAGGTCAAGGTCATCTAAATGCATAATCCAATGTGCGGCATGTTGATTTTGGTAAGGCTTGGCATATATGAAGTGTAAGGGTCGGTGTTGGTCACAACATAGGTTTTTGGTTGAGTAGGTAATGGTGGAGTTTTGTGGCGATGAAAACCAATGCTAAGAAAAAAATTTCAGGATGGGTGTATTAGGTTTTGTAGTCCAAAAGAGTACAACTTACGTAATAAACCACCTGCTTCCTGTGTTGTTCATCGTGATGAGCGAGCATGGCCCCCAAAGAGTGATCGGTAGCTGAGATGTATATGTAGAAAGGTTGATCATTTTTAGGTGGAATGAGTACAGGTGGTTGAAGAAGGTATCATTTTAAGGCCTCAAAAGTTTTGTGGCAATCATCATCCCATTTAAAGGAGACATCCTTCTTGAGAAGGTGATGAAATGGTTGACACCGATCAAAAAATTGTGAAATGAAATGATGAATAGACTACAACTTACCTTGCAGGCTATGAAGTTTCCTAAGGTTAGTGGGCGGAGGCATTTCCAGAATTGCCTTGACTTTAGCAAGGTCAACTTCTATACCGTGTAGGGAAATGATAAATCCCAAGATTTTTCCTTAGAGAGGACTGCGAAGACACACTTCTTAGGCTGAAGGCAAACGTAATATTTGATGAGGCAGTCAAAGATGGTTTTGAGAAAAATGAGGTGCTCAGAGCAGTGTTTAGATTTGGTCAGGAGATCATCCATGTAATCTTCTAATATATGATGCATGATGTCATGGAATATTTAAGTCATATCCCAGCGATATGTGGCACCAACATTTTTAAGGCCAAAAGGAATGACTCGATAGCGAAGTTCCCCCAAGGGGTGATGCATGCGGTTTTGTCTTGATCCTCTAGGGAAAGTAAGATTTGGTTATAACACGAGAAGCCATCCATGAGTGATAGCATCTTGTGACCAGCGGTAAGGTCAACCGGTTGGTCAATACTATGTAGAGAAAAGTTGTCCTTTGGGCAAGCTAGATTAAGGTCATGAAAATATGTGCAAATGTGAAGTCCCCATATTGCCTTAGTGATAGGGACAATGTTAGAAATCAACGAGGATAATCAATATGTAATATGTAGGAAATGGAAAGAAGCGCTGAAGTTCTTCTTTGATGAGAAGGGAAATGTGAGGTGCATTTTCCGTAGATTTTATTTTATGGGCTTAGCATCAAGAATGGTTATGATATTATGGACCACTATGGTGGGATCAATACCAAGTATGTTAGCATAAGACCAAGCGCAAGCGTGGTTATGGTTTTTAAGAAAAGAAGTGATGGCCTCTTGTTCAACAACATCTAAAGATTGACAGATCTTTAGGATGTGTGGGTCATCCTGAGTATGAATGTTGATCTTGATAGTCAATTCATTCAACATGGTTTACATCTTAGATGGTAACTATTGATGAATATATGAGTCTTCTGCACCAAGGTAGGTGAGTATAGATTAATCATCTTGACATTAAATGATGTTAATCAAATATGTATTGTCATCGACCATGTCGAAGTACAAGAAGGGAAGAGAGGAAGGAGCCTCACCCTCACGTTGATAACTCGAGAGGCCCCAAGGAAATGGTGTTTATGAAAGAAAATTTAGGAGGGATGGATTCTAGATCCATCGACTCCATCGGTGAAGGTGGTGATGGTGGCGAAGAAGGTAGAGAAGGGCTGATGTCCACAATGAGTTCAATGCGGGCCTTCATGGTAGGTGGTTTAGAAAACCTGATACCATTACGGTCATTATGTTTGTGAGTAGTACATGGAATAACAATATGGTGAACTTTCTCATAAAATCCAAAACCAAAACCCTTCCATGCACATCGATGCACGGGGAAGGTGTGGGAAAAATGGTGATTGGTGAGTGGTGGAAGTCAGCAGAAAATGGGTGGGTTTATGATGGTGGTTCGGTGTGTAAGTGGTAGTATCGAGTCCCCCATAGGTGAGATTGGTACAAAGGTGAGCAAGACCATAAAGGAGGCATTCTCCTATATAGTGATCATAGCGAGGGTGTTGGTAAATAATTCCATACTCTTGTGAAGTAAGGAATGTGTTGACACTATATAGGAGATTCTCCCCCAGTGAGGCATTGAAAAATACCTTCTAAGGGATCGTTGGTTGGTATGTGGGTAGCTGAAATAGATGATGTTTTGGAGGTCAATGTGGAGGTGGAGCTAATGGAATGGGAGGTGATGGATCGGCCGTGGAGGTTGTGGTAGTGGTAGGAATGGAGGAGGTATGTGTGGTTGAGGTAGTGGTATGTCTTTGGTAAGTGGAGGTGTAGGTGAAGCGATAGTGGTCATGGAGGTAGACGCCTTAATGGGTATAAACATGTCATTGGGTAAGTAAAGCATGTTGTAAGTTTTAAAAGGTGATGGATCAATTTGGAATAGTATAGGTGTGTCCTTCATGCTCAAACTTTACACAACGATGTAAAGTGGAAGGAACAAAACCCTTGACACAAATCTAAGTCTGCAAGAAATAGGTTATATTGAAATTCCCCCTCCAAAATGTAAAATAACTCTAGAATAGTACGGGGGCCCACGCAAACGTGGAGGATGATGGTGCCTAGTGTAGAGGTGATAACATCATTGAATGAATGCAACGAGGATAGGATGTTTATGCATGTAATTGTCGGTATGTGCATTTGAGCTAATGCATGGGATGAAATGATATTAGAGATTTAACCCCATCAATCATTACACATTGTACATGTATATCATTGATGTGGATAGAGATGAAGAGAGCTGGGTTTGGGTCATCGGTTTGGTGTGGTGCCATCTCTTCCTCTAAGAAACTAAGGGAGGCTACTTGGTCAGTAGGTTGAGGTGTGGATAAAGGTGGCAATTTAGTGAGAGGTGCTACATGATCGAGTGTGATAATGGAGGCTACGGGTGTAGGGTCATTGGGTAAAACCTCAATAGATTACAGGACCTCCATGAGAGCTTGAAAATGGGACTACGAGGTGTGGATGAGGTCATATAAGGACATTTTGAGGGGGATTGGTGTAGTTATTTGAGCATCACGTGGTGTGTGACCCATTAGAAATAAGATATGTGGGGCCATAGAAGGGTTCATTTTAAGACACCCCTATAAAATTGAAGGTGGAAAATACAGCGAATATCCTCGTAACTTGATTTCGAGTGAATGGCGAATTGTGATGTATTCAAAAACAAAATTTTTGCTTGGTTTTTCATGCTTCCATCAGTGACGTGTGACAACACTAGTTCGTACTGACGCGCGTCACTGGCGCGACACTAGTTCGTAATGACGTGCGACACTGGCGCGACACTAGTTTGTAATGACGTGTGACACTGGCTCGTAATGACACGACACAGCGGCCGTAATGAGCGTGTGACATTGTGTCCTACGCCGCGCGTCGGTGTATGTTAATGGCGTGTGACATCGCTTTGCTTCCTACGCCCATCGCGCGTCGTGGCCCCGATGACACGCATCATTTGCTCCCTGCGTGCATGTCACTTGCTCCTATTGACGCGCATCAGCTAGGACTATTGTCGTGCTTCAGCTAGGACCTTTGACGCGACGACAAGCCTATTGACCACGTGACACGTGACACGTACCCTAATGATGCGTGTCACTGGAACCTGTTGACACACGTCAAAGGTATTAGCTGACGCACGACAATAGGAGGAAGTGACACGCGTCAGTAGGGGACAGTGTCTCACGTCACTAGGTGCCAGTGTCGCGCATCAAAGGCCTTAGCTGATGCGCGACAAAAGTCTAAATTTGGCGCTCGTCGTCAATAGTAGCCAATGACACGCGTCAGTAGGGAAAAATGATACGCGTCATTAGGGGCCAGTGACGCCCTATTTAGCTTATAAATACCCTTGTGCCGCTCATTTTCTCATTTTCATTTTCCCGTTCTTGAATTTTACGAGTCAAAATTGTTGTCAAAACGCAATTACAGCTATAATGTCGACTTCACATGCTTCCCAATTGCAAGTTCAACAAGAAAATCAATAGAATCCAACTCAATCGATTTCAAAGATCAACTACAGGAATCCCTTATGCCCTCACATCCATACGGCTTTAAATATGTCTTCAGAATATCAAGCTTTGATGGAAGAGTGTGAATTTATAGGGCTCGTTAATATGCCCCATTTCGAAACAGATCCAGATATTTTTAATTACCTTCTGTCATGCTACAATTCAGAGGACGGTATTTTTTATGTGACTCTGAATGATGGCCAAATGTTCCAATTCACTATTGAAGAAAATGACATCCATCGGTTTACGGGCCTTCCTTTCAGAAATTTACCAATTGTTACAACCAAGGCAACACTCCTGGAAGAAGACAAGAAATTTCTCGAATCAACGTATGGTTTCCATGTTGATTGTAAGTATAATTCGTTTTAATTCATATTTTTTATTGTTTTTTATTCTGATACAATTTGTTATAAATTTATAGTAATTATCACTATTTCACATTTGTAGTCCATGTCAATAAATCCAGACGTGGTATAGATACACAATCAATTGCACACCACTTTCTTGCTGCACTTATTTCATTTTTTCAAGCCATAATTGTTTTGCAGGGTCGCCAAATAGATATACCAAATTGGGCCATCGCATACATTTGTGCCACTATCTCAAAACAACAATTCGATTGGTGCACATATCTATCCAAAAAAATAAGAACTGACATAATAAATTCAAAACTCTTAGATAAACCTTTCATTTATTCAACAAACTATCTCCTCGGCCTACTATGAGGTAATTTTAAATTTAAAAGATAAACAAATTCCTACTTGCTCTGATGAGGCTTTGAAGAAATTCTCAATTCCATTTGAAGAACAACAGGTATAAACTATTTAGTTTGTAATTGTATTTCAATTTTCGACATTACAGTGTAGTTATTAAAACTTAAATTTTAATGTTTTGCAGAGAAGATATCTTGAAGCCCTTCCCTGAAAAAATAAGTTATCAAGAGGAAGAGGCCAACAACACGTGGAGGCTTCGGGGGACTCCCAATCTGAAATGGAAGCTCACTCCTCTCCAAACCCTCAACAGTTTGAACTCGTTAAATGCCAGAGAAGTAATACATTCTCATATATTATTTACAAATTCCAAAGTTGCATATTTATTTTTCAATTTAAATTTTAACCAAATGAATTGACATTATTTAATATTGATGAATTGCAGGGACTTTGGAACCTTCTTCCCCAACTCACTCCATACAGTCGCATGCATTCATATCTTCTGAACAGCCACTGAGTACAACTCCTACAAGGCCACCCATAGCACCGAGAAAAACAACCCCTCGACAACAAGGTACAACTTTTCTATAGTACGTTTAATTTCGTAGTTTTGACTTTATGAATTGTTTTAATATTTTTCATTTTTTTCTTGTACTTTTCAGCATATGTCAGTCATGATCAAACCACAACACCCACACCCACTCAACCATTAATTTTTAAAATTCCAACCGGAGGAGCAGGTGAAAAGAACATTGGTAAACACATGCCTTTTGCTCTAGCCCCTAGTGGGACACTAAACCTTGCCTCCTCGTTTCGAATTCCAACTCTATCACTTGGTGGCTTGCCCAGTGCAATAGGCATATCTATTTTGAACAATATAAATTTAGATGAAGATTATTTGGGCATTGATAGCAATGACCCAACTGGTTTTTTCGATACCCACGAGATGATTCAAGGCCAGCAGGTATACTTCAAATTTCAATTTTAATATGCTTTACAATTTTTAATTACATTCTGATTTAAATTTATTTATCTAAATCTTGATTAATTTTTTCAAAAACAGGATCAGACCACCCAAAGGCAGAAACAAGGAGCAGTTGATCTTGGTGAAAGCCCCATTCTTCTCAGAAGATCGGCCCCCGCATGATTCGGATAGTGAACAATTGCCACATTTTTCTTTAGAGAACTTAATTGGTAATTATTGTCAATCCCATGTTAGTGAGCTTATTATTCCTCATATCCAATGACTTATAGAATGGGATAAAAGGGCTAAAGCTCTTATCAATGAGATTATTATTCGTTATGAAAATTATTGGCAATGGGATACTTTATACGCTGTAGTCGAGAATCAACCTGCGAAGATGGATTCCTTACTTACCCAAGTAAGATGTGGGGTACATCACGTTTAACAACAAATATAAAGATGAAATTTTAGATAAGGCACTAAACAAATTGCAAAATATTAGTCGAGGCCGGGCATATTTTAACAAATGGTCAAGGATAAGGATTTGGTATCAATCGCAAATGCCAAAAGAGATAGAGTGGTTGTAAGTACTATTACATTTAAACAATCATTCTTGTTAATTTGAAATTTTGAATTTACATTAATATTTTGAATTGACATTACTCTTTTGTGCAGTTGAAATATGAAAATTTGAAGATTCAGGAGAAGTTTTTGCAAGTTCACTTGGAAGCTTGAAAGAAACGACTTATCCGCATGACAAAAATTTGAAGCAAAATATTGTTTTGGTTAACAAACAAAACAATAAACTAAAGTGGATAATTAAAGAGCATGGTCTCGACCCTGACATATTATTCAAAGCCAAAGTAGCTGCTGATCCAAATTTGCTGTCGCATGGAGATGCAACAAATCAAGAAGAAAGAATTATAAAAAATCTGGACAGTGCTGCAGAAGATCTTATAAGTTCAGGGGTTATTTCTGGTGTTGGGGAAAGAGGTACATCCACAGTGGAAGAAGCCGTTGGGGAAGAGAGCAGAGTAGAATTGTATAAAGAAAAAGAGGGTTTTGAAAATTAGAAACTTTTATTATTGAGGAAACTTTATATATTGAATTTGAAAACTTCTACTATTGAGTATGTACTATGGTATTTGAATTTAATTATATGGATTTATATAGTCTTTAATTTTAATTGCATTAGATGGTGATTATCATGAATTATATGTATGTTTCTTGTTTACTTGCATTGTCATGAATTGTATGTGGACGTAGATGATGAATGATGATAACTGATAATTAATGATAGATGATGATGAAAGACGATGATCAATTTAATGTGTATAATGTAAAATGTAGTGCCTAAATATCTTGTGGGACTTTAATTATCTTGAAAATTATGTTTTTGGGAAAAAATAGCAACTAAGATTTGAAGCAGATCTTTAGGATTTCTCCTTAATAGACTTATGGTGTAGGAAAATTCTATTTTAAAGAGATTCACCTCTATATAAGTGCATAATCTCTCATTATAGAGGTTTTTGACATCCAAAATAGTCAGAGACCGGTTGTCGAAAAATAACGTTTTCTTTGGAAACAATCAAGACCATGGTTTAAAAGATATGGTTTTGTTATCATGGATATTGTTTTGTGTAGAGTAGATTGACAAGTTACTATAAATAGTCAAGGTTATGGAGGCTAGATTAACCAAAGTTGGAATAACCATGTGATTAAAAGATAGGTCAAGCTCGATATAGAACTTTGAAGTTTAATGTAAAACATATAAGGTTCTTATCATGAAGATTAGTCTGTATAGATCAAGTTCATAGGTTGAAGAATCCTATCATTTTTTAATATTTGATAAGGGTGAAGAATAATTGTGGATTAGAACTGGGAGGCTATAAGTTGGAATAATTTTGAGTGTGTAAGAAAATATTGAAGGTTGTAAACTAGATCATAGCAAACTATGTGTGTAAGTATTTATGTAGAGCCTTGAAGAAGGCACACTACATTTGTAGGATAGTTTGAAGAAGGCACACTACAATGTTCTAGTCAGTTTTATTACTAGAAAGGATTTTTATTAGATAAAGACTCTGTCAAGTTGATTTAAATAGTTGTGATTAGTGTAGATTTGGGTGGGTGACTATAGGATATGGAAGATAGCATTAGAATTGAGTTTGAATAACTTCGTGTTAGAGGATGATCATTATAAGTCTAAAAATAGATCTATTTCTTCATGGAGAAATCTGAAGAAGTGATGGATCTATGACAAAGCAGGGAATTTTAGGAATTTTAGGAAGAAATCAAGAAAGAATCATCACTGGTAAGAAATTAAACATAATTGCAAATATCATAGGGTTTAGCTTACCTCTTGCGTATTAGATTGCTGTGAAATCATCAAGGGTAACGTGCTAGATCTTTGTTTTTCCTGACATTGTAGATAGAGGGGTGAGTTGCCTGACATTGTCAGTCCTGAGAAGTGCCAGCAACATCTTTAAATATATAGACCAACAATATCTTTAAATAAATGATAACAAGAGCTGAAAAAATGTAAAGTAACAAACAATAAGATGATGTTGAAGAAGATACCTATTTAAAATTGAAATCATCCCCGGTAATGTGCTAGATCTTTGTCTTAATAAAATTCAATGAAAAAATGGATTAGTAGATAGATGGGTGAGTTGCCTGACATTTTCGAGTCTGGGAGAATAACAACTTCCTCGGACGGATGTCAACCCACGTTTTCAAAAAATAAAATATTGTATTTAACTAAATGTAAATACATAGACATCTTTAATGATAACCAGAGCTGAAAAAAATGAATAGTAACAAACAATAAGATTAAGGGGAAAAATATACCTCCTTAAAGTTGAAATCATCACTGCCACTGGTAATGAGCTATATCTGTGTTTCAAAAAAACCCAACACGAGAAATGGATTAGTAGATAGATGGGTGAATTGGCTGACATTTTTAGTATATAGAAATGTAACATCTTTAATGAAAACCAGAGCTGAAAAAATGAATAGTAATAAATAATAAGATTAAGGGGAAAAAGATACCTACTTAAAGTTGAAATCATCACTTCCACTGGTAATGAGCTAGATCTGTGTTTTAAAAAAACCCAACATTAGAAATGGATTAGTAGATAGATGGGTGAATTGCCTGAAATGCAGACTAAACAACCTGTATTCTTAGCATCCAAGAAAAAATACAGTGCCTTCTTCAGATAAATCATAGAAGTTAATTTTGTATAGGATTCACATCTTGAGATATTGTAAAATGTTTTGGGGAAAATGGATCAGTATCAAAATATGTTGTATAGGATTCACATCTTGAGATTCTCTCTTCAGGACTGCTTCTTGGAGTGGTTGAATTAAAATATGTCTCTTTTTTTTCAAATTTTTAAGGTGGTGCATATGATCATAGCTCAATAAGGTTGTTTACATATCATATTAGTTACAAGAATGAGGTTTGAAAGATACGATAAGGGTAAAGTGATCAAAAATTTTGTGTAACGGAAAGTTGTTTTTACTTTCTAATTATCATTGTTGAGCTGATGAAATACTTGGTTGACCATTGCAATGAGTATCAAAGTATAAAATTCCTACTACCACCTTGTTTTGTTTTCCTTTGCTGAAGATACAATGTTCAAGTGTATGTTTGAAGAAAATTTTCTTGAAGCTCCCCCATTTCTATGCCTTGAATTGATTAATCATGATCTTCTTGAAGTACAATTGATAAAATCAAGTGTCTCAAATATTGAAATTTTTTTTACAGCTCAACATAAAGTTCTCTGTGCAAGGTTGGATCATCTTAAAAAGGTAACATTGTGTAAATTTTGTCAAGAGTGCCTTACTGGTACCTCATCTCAAACTCAGTCTTAGCATATATCATGAAGTTTCTTTTTGAACTTATCAAACAAGACCCTATATCATCATCAAGTACACACCAAACACTGTTTCTTTGGTCTGGGGATAAATTTGAAGGCTTCATCTCAATTGGCTGCATTGCAAACATGAAGGGAATTTCCTCTAGAGCAAAAGAGGTGAAAACTTTGAATTCCATTAAATTTTGGATAAGAAATCAATTATTTGGTAGTCTCAGGCTTTCTCTGTGCATAAAGAGATCCATCTAGTCACTCATCACTCCTGACGCACGTCAATGGAACGTCAATGGTCTTGGACCGACGCGTGAAACTCCCGCGGTGATTGACACGCGTCACTGGCACCTAATGACGCATGTCACTAGCACCTAATGCGCGCATCATGGCACCTAATGGCGTGCGTCACGCCACCTAATGATGCGTGTCACGCCACCTAATGGCGCTTGCGTCACGGCACCTAATGCGCGCGTCGGCGCTTTATTGATGCGTGTCACTGGCTCCTAGTGACGCGCGTTGCTGAATCCTTTTGACGCGTGTCACTGTCTCTTTTGGCGTGCATCACGGCTCTTTTGGCGGCGTCATTGACTCCTATTGACGCGCGTCACTGGATTCTATTGACACACGTCACTTTCTCCTATTGATGTGCGTTGCTCACTCCTATTGTCGCGCGTCACTAGGACTATTGTCGCGTGTCAGCTAGAACCTTTGACAGCGCGTCAAGTGAAGCCATTGATGCCCAATTTAGCCTATAAATACCCTTCAACCGGTCATTTTCTCGTTTTCACCTTCCAGTTCTTGATTTTTTGCAGGTCTCGATGCTTCCCAAGCTGCAAGTTGATGAACAAAATCAAGAGAATCCAATTCAATCGTTGTATCTTATGCCCTCACATCCATAATGTTTTAAAGATGTCTTGAGAATATAAAGATTTAATTGATGCGTGTGAATTTGAGGCTCATTAATATGCCCCATTTGAAATAGATCCGAGATATTTTGAATTACTTTGTCATCCTATTCGAGAGGGCGGCATTTTTATGTGACTGCGAGCGATGGCGAATTTTTCAATTGATTATCAAAGCAAATGACATCCATCGGTTTACGGGCCTTTTGTTCAAAAATTTACCAATTATTTACAACCAAGGCAACACTCGTGGAAGAAAAGAATTTTCTCGAATCAACATTCGGTTTCCATGTTTATTATAAGTATAATTCGTTTTAATTCATATTTTTATTAAAACAATTTATTGTTATAAATTTATAGTAATTTTCACTATTTCGCATTTGCAGCCCATGTCAATAAATAAAGGCGTGGTGTCTAATATGTAGCATTTCTGAGTACATGTAATTTTTGCAATGCTAGTGTCTAAGATGAGCTTTGTAACTTTGATTGACCTGATGAGTGCAGTGGAAAAGTTTAAACAAAAAAAGATCTTAAGAAACCGATGGAACCGAAGAAGGGGAAATTAATTGATGTTCCCAAACTTGATGATGCAAATCAAGCAAGGGGGAAGAATTCTGATCAATGTACTTTAATATTAACGAGAGGGTGACTCAGCCAAGGCTCTTGTTGTAAGTGTTTGTGCCTTGAATCAGGGAAATGTGAATACTGAATTTGGTAGTATTGTGACATGTTTCGACATCACTTTCCAATTTAATTTTTTGTTATTTTAGTTATCTTTATTCTATCGGTGTGGCGGGAATATCTATTGTTGGTCAATATTATTATGGTGTGTTTCCTCTCGAGAAATTTGCTCAATGTCGGGAAGCTACCACTTACCAACAAATGGAGAATAAAGAGATAGTAAATATAAAAAAATCCTTTGTCTGAGAAAGATAAAATATATGTGACATTAAATCTTTAAGATATGGCCATCGATGATAATGATAGACTAGGTACATGATCTTTATATAAGCTACATTTAGTTTCTACTTAATTCGACACATCCTTTCTAGTGAGATCCTTTTTGACTTGTCCTTTATCTCTTAAAGGACCATGATGGTTCCCACATCAAAGGATTGCTGATCAATTTCATACACCATACCTGGCCATCACTGCTTAAAATTCCTTCATTTGTTGTGGAATTTATCACTCCTATTGTCAGGGTAACTGTTCCCCCTGTATATTTGGTTGAGTGTATTGAGACTCTTTATATTTGTTTTTAAGCCTCCAGATGTTATTTATCTCCATGTCTAATTTTGGCACATGTTGATGTAGGCAACTCACAAAAATGGAAATGTGTTATCTTTTTACACAATTCCTGAGTATGAAGCTTGGAGAGAATCATTGAGTGGATCGATAACTAGCTGGACCATATAGTACTACAAAGTAATGCTAGTTTGTTTTCTCTTTATATGTTTTCAAGTTCTGGTTTTGTTCACTTGCTGATTAGGTATCACTTGTTGCTTGGACCATACAGGGTTTTGGCACAAGTACTTCTAAAGAGGGCAAGGAGTATTTCATACAACTGGACAAGCACAAAAAAGATTTTGTGTGGGTTGATGAGAAAGATGGAGATGCTTCCTCATATGAATCAGCTTATAGAATGGGAGAGAAGGGCTAAGGTTCTTATCAATGAGATTATTAGTCGTTATGAAAATTATTGGCAACGGGATAGTTTATACGCTGCAGCTGATCCAAATTTGCTGTCGCATGGAGATTTCTAGTTTTGGGGAAAGAGGTACAGCCACAGTGGAAGAAGCCGTTGGGGAAGAGTGCAGAGTAGAATTGGATAAAGAAAGAGAGGGTTTTGAAAACTAGAAACTTTTATTATTGAGGAAACTTTAAATATTGAATTTGAAAACTTCTACTATTGAGTATGTACTATGGTTTTTGAATTTAATTATATGGATTTATATATAATCTTTAATTTTAATTGCATTAGATGGTGATTATCATGAATTATATGTATGTTTCTTGTTTACTTGAGTTATCATGAATTGTATGTGGACGTAGATGATGAATGATGATAATTGATAATTAATGATCGATGATGATGAAAGGCGATGATCAATTTAATGTGGACGTAGATTTATCATCAAGCACGATAATTCTTCTTCTCTAGACTTTTGAACTTGTTTTAAGATAATTATTCTCTACACTTGTAACGATATGACCATAATGTCATCGAGAATGGATATAGATGACATTAATGATTAGAATGGATATAGATGACATTAGACGAATAGAATTGTAATGATATGATTATGAATTATTTTTAAAAATGAAATTGTTTTAATAAATTTAAAATTAGATAAATAATTGTATTAATAATAATTGTAGTGTTAGGACTCAAGATATGATAATGATATGGTGATGATATGATATATATGGATGATGAGGAATTTTATGTGGACTTATATTTAAAATCGTATAATGTATTGTTTATCCCGAATTTTATGTGAATTTTATGAGGAATTTTATGTGGACTTATATTTAAAAATAAATTAAATATAATTATGAGAAATCAAGAAAGAATCATCACTGGTAAGAAATTAAACATAATTGCAAATATGCTAGGGTTTAGCTTACCTCTTGCGTATTAGATTGCTGTGAAATCATCAAGGGTAATGTGCTAGATCTTTGTTTTACATGACATTGTAGATATAGGGGTGAGTTGCCTGACATTGTCAGTCCTGACTCCTGAGAAGTGCCAGCAACATCTTTAAATATATAGACCAACAATATCTTTAAATAAATGTAAATATATAGAATTAGACTTGTAACGTCTTTAATGATAACAAGAGCTGAAAAAATGTAAAGTAACAATCAATAAGATTATGTTGAAGAAGATACCTATTTAAAATTGAAATCATCACCGGTAATGTGCTAGATCTTTGTCTTAAAAAAAATTCAACACAAAAAATGGATTAGTAGATAGATGGGTGAGTTGCCTGACATTGTTAGTCCCGAGAAGTAACAGCTTCCTCGGACGGATGTCAACCCACGTTTTCAAAAAGTAAAAATGTTGTATTTAACTAAATGTAAATACATACACCTGTAACATCTTTAATGATAACCAGAGCTGAAAAAATGAATAGTAACAAACAATAAGATTATGTTGAAGAAGATACCTATTTAAAATTGAAATCATCTTTGGTAATGTGCTATATCTTTGTCTTAAAAAAATTCAACACAAAAAATGGATTAGCGAGATAGATGGGTGAGTTGCCTAACATTGTCGGTCAGAAATGTGACTTCCTCGGATGGATGTCAACCCACATTTTCAAAAGTAAAAATATTGTATTTAACTAAATGTAAATACATATACCTGTAACATCTTTAATGATAACCAGAGCTGAAAAAATGAATAGTAACAAACAATAAGATTAAGGGGAAAAAGATACCTCCTTAAAGTTGAAATCATCATTGCCACTAGTAATGAGCTAGATCTGTGTTTTAAAAAAACCCAACATGAGAAATGTATTAGTAGATAGATGGGTGAATTACCTGACATTTTTAGTATATAGACCTGTAACATCTTTAATGATAAAGATAAAAGATAGATAAAGAAGATACCTATTTAAAGTTGAAACAATCCATTATCAATAGCTTCATCAAACTCGATGTTGTCTTCTGTAGAATGTGATGAAGAGCCAATTACACTCTCAAGGTTGGGAATATTTGTAATTGTAGCTGTATTATTCACACCTCTTCTTTCACAAAGGAATTCCAGTGTGTAATTGCTCTGTCAAGCGGAAAGGTTTCGATGGAGTATCGAGAAACATAACACCTCATGCAACTTTCGATTTTTATCAACTTTGTTTCTCGAGTTTTGATTTTATAAATGACAATGCACTTGAAAACCCTTTCATCCTCCACAGACCCCAAAATCATTGTTTGGCATAACTCATATAATCTGAAATATTCTTTGATATCTTCTTGTAAAATAGAACTTTGATAGATTCCTCGCCACTGACCTTGTAATAGCACCACTTTCGAAGGTTGATCTAAATTCTTATATTCGTTCCTCATTGTTGTTGTAAAATTTGTTGGTTTGAAACTTTAATAAATCGGCATTCGGTATACCTTTGATTTCCACACCATTGAGCTCGATGTCTTTGTAAATTGTTCCATTATTGTACCCATTGATTTATGGAAATGCTGCTTACACGACAAAATCTACACGGCCACCTTGAGTATTCCAAAATTAGGATTCATCACACCCATGGTGTAGACACTTAAAATTGGTTACTCAATTTAGTGTCCCTCACATTCGTTTCCCTGCTCAGGTAGCCTGGGGCACGTTTACGTCACCACTATCCCCTTGGGATATTATCCGATTTGTGATTTAAACACCTATCCTAAGTTTAATTCACCCCATTGTATCTTACCCGTGAGTAATTAAGTATTAAATATTTAATTACACCTCTTCCCATGTATCCTAATCACTTATCTACCCCAAATTTATTCTATCTATGTATCACCCCTATTTTTTCCTCTTCCCCAAGCGGGATATTTCCCGTATTTGGGGTAACTCTTACCTTTCTAGAAATCGTTCATTTTGGCCATCTCGGGAGTCTGTCCCGATTGACCGATCTGCTTTCGATCGGACGCGATCTGTTTGATCGGCGCCGATCACATCGATCGCGCCGATCACATAAATCAACTCCGATTCTACATAATCGCGCCGATCATCTTGCGAGACGGTAAAAGGACACATGTAACACAAATCCAGCTTTATTTCATAGTTTCCTATTTTACGTAGCTTTACATCTGCAACTGTTTAAATTCGGTTTCATTACTGTAATCAGAAAACCTAGTCTTATATGTACATCTTTTATCATGTATGCTTCTTTACTTAATTGAAAACGTGGACTGACATCCGCCGAGGAAGCTTATCGCTTCCCAGACCCACTTCTCGGGCAGTCCACCTAAATACCTTTTAACGTGGTCTTTTTCTGTCAAGCATCGGTGTTTTGCAGGTTACTCGGATCTATTGTGCGAATTACTTGTGTGCGCCCGTCTTATCTACATCGACCTCCTTATCCATCTACATCTTCAGATCTTGTCCATCAGGTATCAATTTTATTACGGCTTTTTGGGTTTTTGTGTTTAGTTTGGTGCATTAACTTGGACAGTAAGCAAGCGCGAAATCCTTGATCTACATTACAGCACTTGCGCTGGTGGGACCCAATCAAAGTCCCTTATTGGAAAGTTCATTTCTTTTTTAGTTTTGAGCTTTGTTCTTTTTCTTCTTGATTCTATCGAGTTACGCTTGAGCATTTCCTTTCATCGTTTTAATCTTGCTCTTTTTGTGAAATTTTTATTTCCTTGGAATTTTCCTAGTTCCTTGAAATAGAAATTTCCGTTTCACCATTATCCGGATATATCTTTCTGGGTTTTGTTTGGTGTTTGCTTAACCTCTTCTTGCGGAGCACTTTGCTTGTTCGTGGGATTGTTCGAGGGGAAAAGCTCAACAACGTGCTTTTTGAAGTCCACACACCTTGGAGAGCTAAATCTACAGGTATTCCTCTTTTACGGTGTTTTCTTTTTAGGAACTAAAATAAAAATAATAATAATAATTTCTTTGTTTGTTGTCTATCACATTCGAACATTTCAATTTTTGGTGCTTAAAAAGAATTTAATCGCATTTGGGAAAGAATCTGTTTGACTTGTCTTCATCGAAATCAAACACTTCATTTTAAGTGCTTAAAAAGAACCTTTTCTTTGTCATTCTTGCTGCATGTTTTTCATCTAGTTTTAATTAGGCTGGAAAATTGATCAAAATCGGTAGTGACACTATTTGATTTTTATTTTCACCCTTGCACACAAAGCCAAAATCACTAGGTATAAAGCATTTAAAAAAATTCCTTCCACTGGCCTCGCCTACTTGGAAGTGACATCCAAGAGGAAGAGCCTACACGGTACTTAGGTCGTCTTTATAAATTCACGAAGTTCTGGTATATATTGGCAAAGCACCGACTCCCCTTATCGCAGCGGTGTGTGAAGTGCGGGGTAGGCCCCTATATCAAGCCATGTCCGGTCTTTTCTTGAAGTGCCTTCGGGACTCCTCACCAAACATTCCCAAACCATCCTTAGTTTGGCTATACGAGTAGTTCTGTTCTAAAAGCCTTCCCTAATATTTTCTTTCTTAAAAGCATCAAAACTTAAAGGAGATAATCACCTGCGCTGCTTGAATTGTCTGTGCATTAGTTAGGTCAATCTTCTTTGCTGTGTGTTTATGACGGTCATCACTCGGTTACAATCTAGAAGAATGGCTCAATTGGCCCCTTCCTCTTCCGAGATTACCACTAGCGTGGATGTTTCGGCACCCCCCAAATCTTCCTCGGGACCGCTGTTAGTTGGTTCCCCATCCTGGTCATATAATCCTTTCTATCAAGCCAAAGTAACCCCATCACGTCCAGCTTCCCCTAGTCCTTCAGAAATATCATCTACGTCTGACTCAGAGTATGTTCCTCGCGGGGATCCTGAATTTCAGGCGCTCCTCGATCGCAATCCGGTAGCCCTCATGGACTACCTAGTACACAAGTCTATTCAGATATCTGATCAAGGACCACCAATCCAGCAAGTGTATGATTATTCTCATGAACCATCCCAGGCCTTGGTAGAACAGTTTGCATCATCTCTCTTGCCTCGAGTCACGGAGAAGGGCGAGGCCCCTGTGCCTCCCTTTTCTCTTCCACCGACCATATTGACTAGTTCTCAAATAGCCTTACCTATTCCTAACACCGCAGTTACCTCGAATATTCCACAACCTACTTCTGAGAGGTCCTCTGCCCTGGCTATAATGAATGCGTCTGCGCACCCGCATATTGCTGTTAATTCATCTATGCCCTCCATCGTGTCCCAAGGTCAGTACCTCTTTATGAGCCAACCCCCTCCGAATAGTCAGTTGGCTCCTGCTTCTCGTCCTCCAGTGGGTCTTTCTTCCAATGTTCCAGCAACAGTGACCTTCGCCCATCCTCTAGCATCGGCACCCTTAATGCCTAATCCGGCAGTAGAAGGCCCCTTTCAGGTTTTGTTCCCCAATATGTCCAATCAAGTCGGCACTCATGTTCCTCAATCTGTCCCGATTCAATCAACAAGCATAGGAGTCCACCAATCACAGGCTCCACCCGTCATCCAACCTTCATTTTCTCAACCACTTATTATCTCACAGCCCGCCTATACACAAGCTACTTCACAGCAAATACCCCACCAGGTGTCACCCAGAACCCCTGGTTACTCCTCTTATCATCCTACCAATCAACAGATGAATCCCCCGTTGACACCTCAACAACATCCACCATTTGCTTCTTATGTAGGACATGCCAGTGTGCCTCCTCCTCAATCTGACGTGGTTCAAATTCTTTTCAAGAAAATCGCAGACTTGGAAGCCTCCACAAAAGGGGCTCGTCCTTCATACTCCTTTGAAGAAGTGTGTAATGAACCCATTCACCCCTCGGTGGCTTTTAAACCTTATCCTCCCAATGGGAACTTCCTAAATTTTCAAATTTTCATAGTCGAGAGGACCCTCAACAACATTTGTGAGCATTCAAACATGCTTGCTACCTCATAGTCCAGGATCAGGAGCTTATGCTCCGTAATTTCCCTATGTCTCTAGCAGGTTCTGCTTTAGACTAGTACTGATAACATTCCTCAACATTCCTTATTTTCTTTCTCTCAATTGGCCCGGATGTTTGTTGAAAACTTTTCAATAAATATCGCACATAAGATCTCGATTACAGATCTTTATAACATTCGTCAATTCGATGATGAGTCTATGCAGAGACTTTGTCACTCGTTGGAGAGGGATAATCAACCAATTGTCTTTTCTCCTTCCTCAATCCCAACAAATCGAGTTGTTTACTCGATCTTGTGCTAATCACATTTCTTCCACTTTAAGGATCCAAACTTTTCATACCTTTGAAGAAGCCTTTACGATGGCACGCAAACTTGAATCTCGCGCCATTGAACAAGGGAAGCTAAAACTTCGCTCTAAATCTAAACCCGATTTTTCTCGGTTTACCAAACCAAATTCTTCCCCTTCTAAAGACAAGAATCAGGGATCCACCAATGCTATCGTATTAAAAACATCACGAGTCGATAATACTTCTAATCAAACACCACGAAGAGACCCCTCATCTTCTCGAAAAGGGACTTCATCATCTCGATCCTTCGCTCCATTGGGGGAATCATATGCCTCTATCTTAGAGAAAATGTTGGAAGTTCACATGATCGAACTTCCCCCCATTAGGAATATTGATGAAAGCCAAGAACGTCCATTCTGGTATAGGGAAAATGATTTCTGTCATTATCATAGAACCAAAGGTCATGACATCGAACGATGTCAGACCTTTAAAAATCTTGTCCAGAAATTCATTGATAAAGGCGAGCTCATTCTGGATAACCCAAATGCTCCCCCAAATCAGGCACTGGATGTTTTTAAACAACCTTTTCCCAATCATTCCCCAAACCATAATGCTTCAGAGTCTCAAAAACCAAACACTCATACTATCAACTTCATCTCTACTAAAGAATCTTCTTCTGAAACCAAGCCATCTGCGAACACATCAACCGGATTAGAACCTCCTTCCACTTCGTCAATCACTGGAATTCCACCATCTTCAGGTAGCCCGTCTTTGAATATTCCTACATCGCTAGATACGGGTTCATCTCTCTCCGCTCCTTTGTCCGACCTTCCATCCATACCCGAGACAGTGTCATCCTCATCTGTCTCATCGTCAAACATTCTTTCAATGCTCGAGGCAATTACATCCCTTCGAGTTTCCACTGCAGATACATCTACTTCTGTTGCTCCCATTCTCGCTGCAACTATGCCCCTGGTGAACGTACCTATAATTGTGCCGACTCCGACGGAAGCGTCTTCGATTTTGACTCTTCCCGTCTCTTTTCCTACAGTAGTTCCACCCATAATTACTGCACCAGAAGTCGTCCCTTCGCAAGGAACTGCTTCTTCATCACTCACTTCTTCCACCACTAATGCTACTTCGCCTATTAAGGGAAAATCAAAAGAAGTAGCACCAACACCTATACGCTCGGTTCCTGAACTTAAACCGAGACAACCAAAATCTAACGTTGCGCCATCAGTACCTCCCCATTTACTTCCCCCGAAAAGGTTACAATCACCTTATGCCGTTGAAGTTGTCACCATCCCTGAAAAAGGAAAGCCCATATTTCGAACCATCAAGACCCTTGGTGCTTTCCCACAAAAATCTCTCTCTACGCCCCATAAAAGATTGGATTTGTCCGCTGAGAAGGCGTCTTCTTCTACACACTTATCAAAACCATCATCTTCTTCTACAACACATCCTTCACCAACACCCCGAAAAGCCGACTTACCTACTAAAAGGACGTCACCTCTTCTATCAGGATCATCATCTTCATTACCAAAAGCCAGGACACCCTATGTCCCTCCGATTACACCTACTTTGGGAGCTTCTTCCTCATCTAAATCGACATTATCTAAATCATCAGTAAATTCGACCAAGCAACCTCCTTTATCTTTGAAGACCACAACACTTGTCACATCTCCATCATCTTCAAAATCTATTTTAGGGGCTCCCCCTCCACCAAAATCAATCATGTCTCACTTACTTCCATCTCAAGTGCCCAAGACTACTCCTCCAAGTGTCCAAAAAAATAAGATGATCCCTAAAAAGACTGTCAAACCTGACATGCAGGTTCTTTTGCCTCGGCAGTCTGTTAAAGTAAAAGAGGCACCTTCATCACCTCTGTCCTCATCTTCGTCTACCGGGTTCTACACCGAAATCCTTCGCCAACTTATCCAATCTTCATCCATATCCCTTCCTCCGATTAAACCCTATAACCCTAAAGGAGTTAAACCTACCTGGTTTAACTCTGATCTAATTTGTGCTTACCACCGTACCCCGGGTCATGATACTGAGGGATGTAAAGCTCTTCAAGCTGTTGTCAACAACCTTTTGGAAGAAAGTGATCTTTTGCTGGAGGAGGAGGAACAAGTATCTCCTGTCATCTTAGCCCCATCTGAGCCCCAACGATCCACTCAGACCTCTAGTGATTCCACTCCAACTGATCTTCCACCTTCTCAAATTGACACAATCCATATCGCCACTAGAACCCAACACTATGATAATCCATCTTCATCTACAACATCTCGACCACGCGTTGTCATTTCTGCAGCCCCTGAAGGAGTTCCTCCTTCCTCATTAGCCCCATGACCTAAGGTCTCTATTCGTGCTGCACCTCGGGCTCAAATTCCCGTGTCAGTTGAGGAGAGTGTTATGAAACAACTCACCCAGGCTCCGGTCAAAATGTCTCTTTTTGACCTCATCCAATCCTCTCCACAACATCGCCAGGCTCTGATTGATAATCTGCGTCACATCGCAGTAAATTCAGATGAGCCCCAACCCTTCGAGTTGGTTGTTGGATTGAATAGACCATCAACCGCCATTTCTTTTGAAGATTCGGAAATTCCTCCTCTTTCTTCAGAGGATTTGGAGACTCCCCTCTTTATCACAGTCCAAATCGACAACACTACATTAAAACGCGTTATGATCGACAGTGGAGCTGCACTCAACGTCATCTCCTCGCACACATTCGAGCAACTTAAGTTACCAAAGAACGTAGTGTCACCCCCGCCCTTCGCCCTTCGATCATTTAACGATCAGCTAGCAGTTACTTTAGGAACTGTGGTCTTACCCATTCGAGTAGGTAAGAAGCTGCTTCACGAACTCTTCTACATTGTCGAAGGAAAATTCCACTATAATATGATCCTCGAGACTCTCTCCGGATTCACGCGATGCATTGTGTCCCATCCACCCTCCATCGATGCTTAAAATATCAATATGAGGGTAAAATATATACTCATCCAGGAGATCCTTTTCCTTCCGCACAATGCGACATGACCACAAGGTCTGCCCCTCTAAAGGAAAATACTTCTTCTCCTGACGGGGCCTCATCTTCTTCCATACCTGCAACCAAACTACCGGATTTACAAAATCTAGAAGAGACATTGCAGCGTTTCTCACTGGGAGAGCTTCCTCTCTTTTCTTTCGACGCCCATCTCAAACCTAGTGAGTATGGTAGACCAGACAAACAACCTGAATATCAACCAGGTCTCGGTCGCATCGTCACCATTGGTCTGCCCAATCAACAGACTAATTTCATCTACGGTGGTCTTGATACACCTCACTATCGCCTGGATTCTCCTCCTAGGACCAAACCTTACTTAACAGGGTTCGATTATCTACAGAATCCCACGTTTGCAAAAACTTATTTATATCGATGCGCGTGGAAGGGTTTTGGCCTAGGAAAATATGAACAAGGTGTGCATGACCTCACATCCATTCCTACTCTCATGCCACATCAAAAATTTGGTTTAGGATTTAAACCTCTTTCAAAAGCCACCATCACTATTCTCGATGAGCCTCTTCCTATTGAGGAACCATCTTCTCCCGCTAAGTCAGAAGCATCACTCGATGTGGACGATGACATTTCCATCCCGCCTAACTTTTTTTTTTTTTTTTTTTTTGATCAATACCATTTCCTTAGGGTCACTAGCCTATAAGACTAACAACAGTCCACTTCCATACCGTTAATCTTCCCGAAATAGTTGAAGATGACTCTCCTACTATCAACACTATCCCTTTGTGCGAGATGATGATTCTGTCCTCACCTATCACGGGGCGGAGGATTCATATCTTCCCAAGACTATTCCTTCGACACGTCTACGCTTCTCAACGAAGCCACAGCATCGACCTTAATATAGGGACTTGAATACCCTCGCATCATTAAGGTCTAATCCCTTAATCCACGGGAGTTAGGAGATTTTACCACTTTTCTTTCCAACCATCGTCAAGCCTTTGCTTGGTCATATGAGGATATGCGGGACTCGATCCCAATATTGTGGTCCACAATATCGTTACTCTTCCCAACATCAAACCAGTTAAACAAAAATTACGTAAAATGCACCTAGAGTAGCCCTTCTTGTTAAAGAAGAATTACAAAGTGCTTGCTCTCGGCTAACTTCATCCATCCCATCGATTATCGACAATGGGTTTCCAATATAGTACCAAAAGTAACTAAAGCTCTTTGGGAAAATTGAATTTGTCCAAAAGATGATTTTCCTTTACCTAATATCGACCAACTCGTGGATTTAAGCTGCGGGTCATGAGATGCTTTCTCTTATGGATGGTTTCTCTGGATGTAATCAAATTCTCATCGCACTGAGAAGACCAACATAAGACTTCTTTCATAACTCCTTGGGGGACCTTTTGTTATTGCGTCATGCCTTTCGGTCTTAAGAACACAGGAGCAACCTATCAGCGAGCAATGACCTACATCTTCCATGATCTCTTACACAAAACTGTGGAAGATTACGTTGACAATCTCCTCGGTAAATCCAAACATCGTCAGGATCATCTTTTCATCCTTGCACCTCTCTTTGAGAGGCTTATCCACTTTTGTCTTCGTCTAAATCCATCTAAGTGCGTGTTTGGCGTTCTCACTGGTAAACTTTTAGGTTTTATCATTTCCATCAGGGGTATTGAAGTGGACCCCGCAAAAATAAAAGCTATCCTTGAGATGCCTCCCCCTTCTAACTTAAAGCAACTCCGCAGTCTCCAAGGACGTCTTCAATCAGTGCGTCGTTTTATCTCACAATTGTCGGACCGTTGTCAACCTTTTCACCATCTCCTCCGTAAGGATGTTCATTTTGAATGGGATGAACATTGCCAAAAGGCCTTTGATGATCTCAAAGCTTATCTTCTTTCTCCACCTGTGCTTACACCTCCACGCGAGGGGGAGCCTTTCTATCTTTATATCTCTGTGACTGACCATGCTCTGGGAGCCATGATCTCGCATCGAGACACTTGCGGTAAAGAACAAGCTGTCTATTACATCAGTCGCACCCTCCATGAGTATGAAACACATTATTCCGAAGCTGAAAAGCTGTGTTGTGCTCTCTTCTTCACAACTTCTAAGCTTCGTCATTACCTCCTTAATCACAAAACTTACATTGTCACAAGTGTCAATCCACTCAAGACAATTCATGCAAAGCCTTATCACAATGATCGTATCACTCGTTGGCTCATGCTTATGACAGAATTTGACCTCGAGTTTATCCCACAAAAGTCTATCAAGGGTCAGGTTATTGCAGATCAATTAGCTGATGCTCCTCTTCCGGACACTCAAGACCCCCTTGCTCAATTCCCCGATGAATATATCCAACAAATTGATTTTGGTCTATCTCCATTTAAAGTAAAGCTCTTCTTTGATGGATCCAAATGTCAGCAAGGGGGAGGTGCGGGTTTCGTGATGATTCCTCCTTGGGGTACGCCTATCCCAGTCGCACACAAATTGAACTTTGAGTGCACCAATAATATGGCTGAATATGAAGCTCTTGTCTTGGGTCTTCAAAATGCCATTAATCTCGGCGCTCGTCATATTGACATCTTTGGTGATTCTGAACTCATCGTTAATCAAGTCACGGGTGTCTATCAATGCAAGAATGATATCCTTCAAAAATATCGTGACATCGTTCTTGCTCAACTCCAATCTTTCGATAAATTCACTATCCAAGCTATTCCTCGCACTGCAAATCGATTCGCAGATACAATGGCTTCGTTAGCCTCACTTATCCCACCTTTTACCGAGGACTCGCGACTTTATGTGGCTGTACAATGATTAGATCAACCATCTCATCTTAGGCAACTAACTTCAATCCATGCTGTCACAACCCATACTCAGGATGAGTGGTATCAACAGATTGTTGATTATCTATCTCATTCGGTGCTTCCTCCAGATCTAACTTCCAATGGTAGAAGATCTTTTATCCAACGCGCTAATCGCTATACTATCCTAGGCGGGATTCTTTACAAACGCGGCTTTGATGGCATTTTGCTTCGGTGCCTCAAAACCCATGAATCATCTAAAGCTATCCAGGAGGTCCATGATGGTATCTGTGGTGGACATTTTAGTGGCTTAGCTGTAGCTAAACGCATCTTACGTTTGGGATATTATTGGCCTTCTCTTAATCGAGATTGTTGTGAATACACTAAGAAATGCGTCAAGTGTCAACAACATTCCAATCTCACACACATCCCTAGTCAAGCTTTACAACCCACGGCAGATTTGTGGCCTTTTTCGCAATGGGGTCTTGATCTTATTGGTCTCATCAATCCCCGTTCTTCACAGCGTCATCATTCTATCATTACTGCCACTGAGTACTTTACTAAGTGGGTGGAGGCTATCCCTCTTTCTTCAACAAAGGCTAAACCCATAGTTGATTTCGTCTATCAACACATCATTTGTCGTTTTGGCGTTCCACACAAACTCATCACAGATAATGGTAAGTCTTTCAAGAACGTTGATTTGCAGAACCTCTGCAAAGCTTTCAATATCAAACTCAGTTTTTCTTCTCCATACTATCCTCAAGCTAATGGTCAGGCCGAAGCTTCCAATAAAACTTTGCGTAATATCCTCGCAAAGGTAACTAGTCGAGCTGGTAGGGATTGGCATTTACATATCCCTTTTGCTCTCTGGGCTTATCGGACTAGCATTCGTACTCCTACTGGTGCTACTCCCTTTTCCCTCATCTATGGGTCTGAGGCTGTCCTTCCTTTGGAAGTCCAAATCCCATCTCTCCGTGTTTCTCTTAGAGAATTTGTCTCCGATGAGGACTATCGTCAAAATCGTCTAGCACAACTTGAATTATTAGATGAGCGGCATCTCAACGCTCTTGAACATCATCAAGTCTATCTTGAGCGTGTCAAACATGCTTATAACAAGCACTTGCAGCACCGTGACTTCAAAATTGGGGATCTTGTTCTTAAAGAAAATCAAAATGTCACTACACTCGAAAGAAGTCAACGTGGTAAGTTTGCTCCCAACTGGATGGGCCCGTACGTTATCACTCATAAATATGGGTCTGGGGCTTATCGTCTATCTTCCATGGATGGTATACCTGAAGCGGAGCCTCTTAATGCCTTGCATCTATGGCCCTTCTACTGTTAAAATCTATCTTACACAAGTCTAGTCGCAACACAGATCTTTCATCCGTCTAAAACAACCAGTCATATACTTTCATGGTGATTCGAAACTATGTGGTTCTCCGCCTATTGCCTCTTTTACCTTAAAATATGAGTATCGCGGCTCTACTCATTGCATGTTTCTTTTGGATATGTTCCTCCTCATGGTAGGAATACCTTAATCACCACTTCATCTGTCCCAAGTGCTTATCTTAGTCGGATCTACTCGGGGCATGAGTGCATGTTCCTTTATGTTCTCTTCCCCTCCATCTAATCTATCTAGGTCTAAACTCAGCTTCTTCCAAAAAGATTTTCAAAAAAAAAAAAAAAAAAAAAAAAAAAAGATGCTATCCAAAAAGATAGACTGATCCCTTGAAGGACAGCTATCCATACATTATCAAAAAAGATCAAAAAGAAAAAATATAGACCATACCCTCGAAGGATGGCTATCATTAAAATTCAAAATACAGACCGCTCCCTGGAAGGACGGCTGTTTTTCAAAGACATATTCAAGGCTTCTTGCAATTAATCAGCCTTTCAGTCAGTTTATCCACTTTTTAGCATCACTGAAAGACTTCCCGTATTGATCAGTCTTTCCATATCAAGCAAACTTCCCGCATTGATCAGTTTGCTCTTCTGCCAAAATCATGAAGCTGAGATTTAAGACCTTTTGTCGATCATATGGAGAATCCTATTTTCCCACTATGGACATGTATTCTGTCCCTTGTAAATTCCGATAAGATACTTACTTACTGTTCCTTTCGTTTCCCTCCTAGATCTGTTTTGCGGCTAGTTAGTGTCAGGTTTATTTTAACCTCATGTAGGGCCTTACATGCATGATATTGTGATTTCCTATCCGGATTCTATCTATGGTCGGTTGGGAGTCCAACTTATCATTTTCTTTCTTATCCGGGCATATTTTCTTTATTTCTAGTCAAGGTCATTTTCATTACTTCCTTGGCTCTCGCAAAGAGTATTCCCCATTATTCTTTGTTTTTCATCCAGTCAAATTCACATTTCAATCAAAATTTATCCTCTGTCTAATATCATCTTACCTATCAAAGCATCTATTATCAACACATGTGGATCTGGCCATCTATTTTCATCAAAATTAAATTAACATCTCAAACATGCCGAGTACATCAATCACATCTATCTATCTATCCATCAAAATATCTAAAAACTGGTGCATCCAAGTTACACTACATCTATCTATATCCATTTTTCATCAAAATAAAATCCATACATCAATCACATCTATCTATTTATCCATCAAAATATTTAAAAACTTGCACATCCAAGTTACATTACATCTATCTATCTCTATTTTTCATCAAAATTATATCCACATATCAATCACATCAAATCAAATCACATCTATTTCTATCCTCTATCAGTCTATATTTATCCAATCACATCTATTCATCATCTATCAGTCTATATCTATATCCATCACAATTACGCTACATTTATCCATGTATATCAAAATCAAAAGCATGAGAACAATTATATGACAAATGAAATGATGAATCTATATATACATGTGTATCTGTACAACAAAAATGGGAGGCTTTCAATCAAGCCATCTATACAATGCCTTCCAATCGAGGCTACATCACTACATGGATACAAAATCTATCAATCCCTATATAGTAAAATCCGATGCATGGAGGACACTATCTCCTCCACCCTCCTCTGGACCAGGCTGTCTCTCCTGGCCGCCGCCTATCGAGCTAGACGCACCTACTGCTGGAGGTCTCTGCACACCTCGGTCTCTCCCGGTGCTCCCTCCACCTGAGGCCCCGCTCGCTGTGGCCGTCGCTGCTCTCCTCCTCGCCCCGTACCGAGGCACATCTGGGGCATGCTGCGCTAAGGCATCCTCATAGTATCTCACCTCAGCGAGGAGAGACTGATATGTGCTCAAGCTCACGGTACCCGGTGCTCGTAATGGTGCTGCTGGTGCTGCTGGGGCTGCTGGCGCTGCTGGTGGTGCTCCTCCTAGGGTCGTACCCTGCGTACCAGACTCCGACGTGGTACCTGTCTCCCCATATTTGGCCCTGAGGGCCTCCCTATGTCGATAATAGCGATCCCTCTGCTGGATCGCTGTATCTCGCTCCTGGCGAGCGGTGTCTCTCTCCAAAATTAGGGCATCCCTCTCCTCTGTCAGAGCCCTGATCTCCTCAAGAGCTACCTGATGTGTCTGTGTCAGGGTGGCATGCTCTCCCTCCAGTCTATCCAGCATCGCAGCTATGTCCTCCTCGTCGGCATCTATAGATGCCGGGAGATGTCGTGGTAACTCTGTATCATACCATGCTGCGTAACCCTCATCCACCCCTGCGTCATCATCGCTGTCTGTGGAGGGTGGGGCCTCTCTCAATGGATCTGCCGGGATCAAAATCGGCAGATCAGTCTCCCTGCTATCTCGCCTATAAGGCGTGTACGTGGTCGGCACTGTCTGCACTAGGCCGAACTGTCTCAATACTCTCACAAATGGGACTCGCTCCCACATATCCGGCCTGCGGCCCCTAACCACCCTGCTCCGTCTCAGTGCCACCAAGTGAGCATCCTGACCCGCCCATGTCAGAAATACCCGATATGGCCTCCAGATGACCTGATCCGGTGTCAGCGTCCTGAAACGCTCGGTGTACCAATCGGCCGATCTCCCTGTATCCCAGTAGGCCATGTCAGCCCGCCATCGCCTGAATCCATAATCGATACCTCCCACTGCTGCTGGCATCCAAGGAAGCCCGGATGGCCTGATCACCGCTATATGCTCATATGCCCAGCAATGGAGCACAAAACTGACATCGATACCTGTCCTCCGGCCTGTGGTGTACATCCATAGCTCATGATATATCTGAGCTATCAAGGCATCAGCAAAGGCAAACACCTGTCTGAACTGCAGAATGTCGCAAACGCAGTCTAATAATAATAGTGGGAATCTCCCACCTCCTGAATCTGGCAGAGCAAAATAGGATATCGCCATCTGAATCAGAACTATCCGTCTGCTCCGGGGCTATCCTGTCTATACTGTGAGGCTATCCGCACTGCCCCAGACACTATCTCTGAATCATCTGCCCTATCTCTGTATAATCGAACTAGGGCCCTCTGCTGCTGCTCTCGCGGTGTAATCTCGATCGGGTCCCCAGTGATCGGCAGTCTCAAAATCCTATATATGTCCTCATGGGTGATGGTCATCTCACCCGTCCTGAACCAAAAAGTGCACGTATGGCTGTCCCACCGTCGCACTAGTGCCCGCATCAGCTCTACATCTCGCGGCACTCGTCTGTAGTATCTAAAGCCCCCGAGCCCGGCTAACTCTAAATGCCGCCAATCTGCATCAGTCACATCAGGGAGAATAGTCTCCAGTAACTCGGGAATAGCATCCCTCATGTGTAGAGCCTCTCGTGCCTGCACCCACGACATCAAGAGCAATATTAGTCTCGTATTTACCCAAATCACAACATCCAAAACAACAACAAAAATCTCATCTCTTCCAATCGGCGTCGATTTAATAAAATCGGCGTCGTTTATTTCTAGTCGACGCCGATTAATACCAATCGACGCCGCTCAAACAACAATCGACGCCGATTATACCAATCGACGCCGATTGACTGTCTGGACATAAATCGGACCCTGGCCTCCTACAAACAAAAAATCAAACAAAAAAATGAAATACAACGGGTTCAAGAAGAACCACTTACCCCAGGTCGTGTCCTCCTGCACTTCTGACCACTCCCAGAGGCTTCCATGGTGCTCAAATCCAAATTCTGACTCTCTCTGAATCAATCGTCACGATGAAAATAAATCGTTTACGTTTTCCGTTCGCATATTTATATGCGCTACGTTTGGTCGGCGCCGATTTTTTTGATCGACGCCGTTTATCTTGGTCATCGCCGATTACTGTGATCGCCGTCGATTTTCCATATCTGTTTGCCATAGTGTTGATGCTTGGCTTATTTATCCATCTGATCATTATTGTGCACTGAATATTGCCTTTCGGCGCATCTTTTCGATATCACCGTCTATTTCGGGTTTTGTTCCCTTTGCGTGGGACACTCGTACTTTTTGGCAACTTAGAGTTAAGCGGGTCTGTAGGCACTAACGTCGTCTCATGAGGAGACCGTCTAGTTTGCCCTACCAATGTGAGTTCCTTAGGTTGCTGCCTTTTTATTTATTTTTGTACATCGTTAATGATCAGATCTACTCCAGACATCCGACTGGGGCATCCTGCGTTTTCATCTACCTCTTTCAAACTTGGGATCGTCTGTTCTATCATCCATCCCATCCCTAGTTTGAGGGGGATCACATCATCACTTTTTCTTCCCTTCTTCCATCTCCTTGTTTTTGTCTCATAACCTTGCTCATCGCAAGTTACTTGACAAAAAGGGGCAAAATGTAGACACTTAAAATTGGTTACTCAATTTAGTGTCCCTCACATTCGTTTCCCTGCTCAGGTAGCCTGGGGCACGTTTACGTCACCACTATCCCCTTGGGATATTATCCGATTTGTGATTTAAACACCTATCCTAAGTTTAATTCACCCCATTGTATCTTACCCGTGAGTAATTAAGTATTAAATATTTAATTACACCTCTTCCCATGTATCCTAATCACTTATCTACCCCAAATTTATTCTATCTATGTATCACCCCTATTTTTTCCTCTTCCCCAAGCGGGATATTTCCCGTATTTGGGGTAACTCTTACCTTTCTAGAAATCGTTCATTTTGGCCATCTCGGGAGTCTGTCCCGCGATCGGCGCCGACCTATACGGTCGGCGCCGATTTTTTAGGAGCGGCGCCGATTATAAATACAAACCCAGAACTCAGTTCTAGGGACGAAAAAAAAAGACGAAAAAAGGAGGAAGAACACGCGCACGAACAGGTTGTAAGAAAGAGAGATCTTTTAGCATCAAGTGTATCAAATGAGATCGGATCCTGTCCGAATCAATCCCTGAGAGGAGCACCGTTACTCTGCTCCTATCACATCAACATCGCACGTATCCATCGATCTTCTGGTGACTCTGTTCCAGTATCTCACCAACTTCGGCACATCCAGCAGACGTTGACGATCCGTCCTTCACTTTCCAATTTCCGAATCTTCTCGCACTGTCCCCGATTGACCGATCTGCTTTCAGTCGACGCCGATCTGTTTCAGTCGACGCCGATCACATCAGTCGACGCCGATCACATAAATCGACGCCGATTCTACATAATCGACGCCGATCATCCTGCAGACAGGTAAAAGGACACAGGTAACACAAATCCAGCTTTATTTCATAGTTTCCTATTTTCTGTAGCTTTCTGTCTGCTGTTTAAATTCGGTTTCATTACTGTAATCAGAAAATCTAGTCTTATATGTACATCTTTTATCATGTATGCTTCTTTACTTAATTGAAAACGTGGACTGACATCCGCCGAGGAAGCTTATCGCTTCCCGGACCCGCTTCTCGGGCAGTCCACCTAAATACCTTTTAACGTGGTCTTTTTCTGTCAAGCATCGGTGTCTTGCAGGTTACTCGGATCTATTGTGTGAATTACTCGTGTGCGCCCGTCTTATCTACATCGACCTCCTTATCCGTCTACATCTTCGGATCTTGTCCATCAGGTATCAATTTTATTGGAGTTTTTCAGGGTTTTTGTGTTTAGTTTGGTGCATTAACTTGGACAGGTAACAAGCGCGAAATCCTTGATCTACACATGGCTTCAGAATTTTATCTTTACGAAACGTTCCCTAATTTCTGATGACAAGGTTTTTGAAAATTTTTAAGCTTTATTCTTGTTTCAACTATAACATGACTCAAACAAATTACGTGTCACGGAACATCTTCTCGTTAGATCTGTAATAGCTTGACATTTTGCAAAATGTGCACGGGTATTTCCTCCCATTAACAGTGATGTAGAGGTGATCGTGGATATTAAATCTCAAAAAGGTGTTAGGATTTTTAAGATCTAATAAATCTCTCCAATTTTCAAAAACAGGTGCATCAAAACTATCATTGGAACAATACAATATATCAAGACTTTGACATACCATTTTCCTCATCCGTATAAAATCCACAATATAGATTAATCTTCCTTGTGCATGCTTCATCAGTGTATTGATCTCCTTTAACATTGGAAGAATACCAACCAATGTAAGCAATGTCTCCAAATCAGTTAAACGGAACAACAAGTCCCTTGCCCTATCAACTTCATGATGGTATTTGTGCATGAAACCAACCAATGAAGGATACTCCTCACGAACTCTGCATGCAGGTTCATACAAAGAGATCCATCTAGTCTCCACATCCTTCAGAAGTTTTTGCCATCTGTAATTCCAATTGAAAATTTTGGAACTCGAGAAAACGCTTTGGGCTGCTTGACATATAGGCATGAAGTTCTCTTATAAGGTCTTCTAATTTAGCAACATTTTCGTGGTTGCTTACCATTTTATACGCTAAATTCATTCTATGAGCCATACAGTGAATTGGTAGCATATATGGGGCCACTGTTGTTTGTAATCTAACACAGAGCCTTGTTCGGTGACCCTGCATGATAGATGCACCATCTGCTCCAATGTATACCAACTTCGTAGCAATTTCATAATCAGTCATACTAGCAACATCTTTCAAATGAGAAACAACTATTTTATGTAGGTTTTCGGCATTGTAGTTTTTAACCATTTTCATAACACCCCATAGATGCGGTGTCCTTATATGAGTTTCTAAAGTATAGATGTGGATACATACCCATGAGGTGTTGTCATTCGATCTGTCACTTCATCAATTAAAAGAGAGATAAAGTTTTCTTTTTTACATTCTCTTTCAAATCTTCCTTCTCTATCATCGAGAGGCATTTTTCCATTTCCCATCCACTACTCTTAGACCAATGAGACTGAGGTACATTCAGCATTCTCGTTAAATTGATACAAAACTTTAAAATCGAGGAAATGAAATCACTCTTCCTTTTTTAAGTATTTGAAAAAGAGTAGAGAATTGTATGAATTTTGCATGTAGATTTGTTTCTTTCATCTTACCAATATGTGATGTGATCGTTCCTCCCTTTTCCAATGATGTCTGTGTTTTTTCTACTCTGCCTCATATTCCGCTGCGTATCTAACATGCATGCATTCTTTTTTAGTTTTCCACCTATGTGTTTTGATTTTCTGGCCATCCGCCCCTGTTACAGTTAAATATTGTTTTCCACAATGTTTTTCTATAGTGTCCAGCTTCAGTTGCATTTTTTGTTGCTTTCCCAATTTCCACGTACATATTTTACATGTACATTTAGATGGGATTTCTTCAGAATTAGATGATTGTACAGGTTCAATAAATGGAAATTTAGCTGCCCAATCAAACTTGTATGTCCTGCCAATGGTCCACATATTCTTGTTCATTTTAATGCTTTACTTTTTTGAGTAGAATTTTGAGCAATATCACAATCACCTGGTTTCCTCTTTCTTGGACCGGAGTTTGATTTTGATTTCTGTCTTCCATTTTGCTGAGTGTTTGTATCTGTGATATCTAGCTGCACTTCTAGTTGCACCCCAACAGAACAATATCTTCAAGATCGGCATATTATCATAGGTTTCATTTGTTTGAATTTGATCTTGTGTAGAATGCATGTCCACCTCAATAATTTCTTCCACATCAAGATTCTCGATTCTCTGTGGTGGCATCTATATGATTGGTATTTACAATATCTGTATCCATGAGTTTCCAAAATACTTGAAGAGTGATTTGAGATTTCTTACTTACTTTTAGGTTATTCGTATTCTTTAAGTGACACCTTCCATTATTCTCGAAAAGAGTCCCGCATCATCGTGAAAAGAACCAAGTAGCGACTACTGCCCGATCCTCGAGGTCTTGTCGTGCGTCCACCATGCGAGGTCACATGTCCACTTTGTCTTAATATAATGTCACACATCAACACGCTTTGCCCAAGTCGCGTGTCAACACTTCCTCCTCTGCCGCACGTCACTTCTTTTGCCAAGTCACATCAACACTTCCTGGTTGTGCGTCGAACACCTTTTCGCGGCGTCAAGACAGCTCTTGTCACGCGTCAAGATAGCTCTTATCGCACGTTAGTACAACTCTTGTCACGTGTCAAGTATAACTCTTGTCATGCATCAAGTCTGACTCTTGTCGCGTGTAACCAATGCCCTTGTCACATGTCAACACCTTTGCATTTCTCAAGGCGTCAACAATCACAGGCTAATAGTAATATGAATCTCTGGTGCTCAAGGGTATGCAAGTTCAAATTTCACAGTATTGGTAATTTGGTAAGCTACTTGAGGTATACTACGTGGTGAATCACCTAGGTTTTTATAGGAGATGTTTTCAAATGAAGGCGAAGCCGACCCCCAAAAAAATATACTATATATTTTAGGCGAACAGGACACCGACCCACTCCGAATAATTCACCTTTTCAAATTTTCCTAAAATAAAATTTTTGCCATATTACGAATATTTTCCGCTAAAATTATCCCTGGGCCATAGATAAGGATTTTAGGTGTGGGTGTAGATGGTATATTGGGTATAGGATTGGTTGGTGAGTTAGTTTCCTTTTCCTTGCCTTTGTCTTTTTGAGCACAAGTAGCAACATGGATCATGTTGATCGAGGTGGGGAGGTAGGTGATGTAGGTGAGCCATGAAAGTTATAAGCGACATGAAGGGAAAAATTCCAAAGGTGGCAAGAAAGAACTTTGTGGGATGAGTTGGGCACATCGACATTTGGGTGGAGGTTTGGCTAGGTCGTTGATGCAAACCATGTTAATTTCAAATCTTGGAGATGGTTCTAGGAGCCATGAGGGTGGTTGTTGTGGTTTTTGTGTAGGCGGTGAGGGAAGGACTATGGGAATGGTGTTGGTGAAATGAGGTCCTCATCGAGAAGGTCTTCATCATCAAAGTTTGCTTCAGGAGGACATAACTAGATAAGGACGGTTTTCAAAGCCTTGTAATTTTATACATCGTACCCTCGGTACATGATGGTAGGTGTAAATTTTAGAGTCATAAAACTTTTTGGCTTGGGTTTGAGAGGGTCATAAGATCGAGCGATGGTAATGTGATCAAAAACGTCTCAAGGAGGTTAGTTAAGATTTTGGCATAGGACCCTGCTAGTGGGTTGCAATGGGAAGTGAAAGTGGGTTTGGGCATAGGTGCGGCTGATTGTGGAGGATTGGTATTTACAGGAGGGGGAGTGGGTCGAGATATGGTTTTGGGTGTTGGTGTGGTCTTGGGTGTTGGTCTTGTTTTCTTAGGTAGGGGCATGCCAGATGAACTAGCAAGAGGGTGTGTAATTATTGTAACTACCTTATTGGAGGGTAGCGGATTTTTGTCTTTGGGTTACACCTTCTTGGGTAAAGGTGATATGGGTGTACGAGATCTAGAGGGAAAAGAAGATGGGGGAAGAGGGTGAGTTACCCATGGGGATAACGGAGGTGCTATGATGGTAGATGATGTGGGTCGTGCATGGGGTGTGAGGGACTGAGATTGAAGTGTACTTGGTAGTGAAGAAGTAACCGATGGATTTGGAGGAATGGGTGGTAAAGATGCTACATGTGCCGGGTAAGTCATGTTGGGCACTTGGGTATGTTAGAGCTTTGTGAGGAAGGAATGGGATTTTTTCGACAAGTGGAGGTTTCTTGACCGCACCGGGAGGTTGAGGTCCTAAGACACATGGAAAGGGTGAAGGTGATGAAGGTATGTCTAGTGAAACTGGAGTATGAGTTCTATGGGCTTGGTTCTTTGTTTGGGTGCTAAAAGTAGGTTTAGTGTTGAGTTTGGAGGATGTAGCTAAATCTAGTTTGATAGGTGGATGAGTAAGGCTTGTGGTTGGGGTGATCCCTAAGGTAGTAATAGGTTTATTTGAGGAAGATGATGTAGCTATGGGTTTAGACTTAGATGTATGTTGGGTTATAGGTAAGGGTGTGTGTTGAGCTATGATGGGTGTCGTGGAAGAATTTGTGATAGGAGTGGTTGTTCTTGGTTTGATTGATCAAAATATTTTTGGGTACATAGTAGGAGTTTCAACAAGTTGCATCTGCATTTGCGTTGAGATAGGAAGTAAAGGCACCCCCAAACTAAAGCTCTATCCACATAATCTAGGTGATCGGCTAAGTGTGAGAATGACACGTCGTAGACAAGGTTGATGAGGACCTAATGGCAATTCCCATAAAATGTGTCTTAGAGATGGGGAATTTGCTAGCTTCAGGCTTCCGTGGGTAAGAGAGCTGAAAGTAGGTCTGCAGGATCTTGGGTAGCTAGATGGAGAATGATCACCTAGAGGCAAAGGTATCTCTACTAGATCCTTGATAGGTGGAGGAGAAAATGGGTTCTCCTCTATAGGTGGAGGAGATGATGGGTGATCCTTTGTGGGTGGAGGAGATAAACAAGTATCCTCCATGGAATGAAGAAGTACTGTGGGTGACGATTCTCTAGGTGGAGAAGCCAAAGGTGAAATAGCCTTGATATTAGCAAAAGGCTCCTCCACGAGTGATGAAGTAGGTGAAGGGTGCTCCTCTCGTGGGTGGAGAAATAGGTGAGGTGGGTTCCAATGTAGAAGGAGGGCTTCGGGATATAATTTCCTTGATGGAAGGAATATGTGGTAATTGGGAAGCAACGGGTGCATCGCTGAAAATAGCATGGACCTCGCAGGTATGACTATCATAAGTTGAGGTCTCTCCGGTTTTATCATCAGAAGGGTCATGATTAGGAAAGGGTTTCTTGAAGATTTGTAGGTTTTTATTGGTAGGTACATTGAGATTATCCATGATTAACTCACCTTTCTCAAGAATTTTTTCGACAATGTTTTTGAAGGTGATGCAATTGTCATCACTATGACCCTTTACTCGATGATAGTTACAAAATTCATGTTCTTTATACCATGCGAGTGTGGGGCAAGCAAAGTGTCAAAACTAGTCTCTGTGGTTTTATTGGAGGAAGGGTGATGGCCCCAACTTTACGACCCTCGTGACCCGCATCCCATTTCACAACCTAACCTCATTACCTAAACCTTACACAATTATTTATTAATTACCTCATAATTGATGAATCCACATCGCCTTACCCGCCACCTCACTTGGCCACCTCACCATGACCTAGCCCTAACCCTAAACTAACCTAATTAGGACCCATGACTTGGTCTAGACTCACATCCATAACTAATGCCTCCTTACTCGCACCCAAAGCCGACCTTCTAGCCACTTGACCAAGCCCGCAATCGATCCCTGGGAGAAAAACAGGAAGGTGGGCTATTTTACTAAAAATAGCCTACTTTTTCCTAACCGATGCCGGTTCCTACTCGACCGCCGCCGGTACACGCAACCGCCATCGGTTCCTCGTAAATGGGCTCCCAAACCAAAACAACGGATCGGAATTTCATTTTGGAGATCACCAAGGATTTCGGATCAACAGAGAGCATCATGAAGCGAGGAACAGAGTCCAGATCTTCACTTGACCAAGCAGAGACGAGTGAAAATACTAGACGTGTTTACAGCAAAGGAGATCAACTTGCACCTTCGTAAAAACCAAGAAGTTACATCTTGCATGTCCTCCATTATAACATTTCTTATGCTTTTGGAATTACAATCCTCCCAAATCCATTTCTGAATCCATTATCCAACGTACCATTGCCTCTAACTGTCATTCTTTTGCTTCTAACCATCCCATTTCCTAATACTATCCAAAACCAGCCATTACAAACACCACAACCAGCCCGTAAGATCCTAGAACCCACCTAAGATCGGCTATCAAGAATCGCATCGGTTATAGGTAACCGCATCGGTTCCTTTGATCAAAACCAGAAAACAGCCTTTCCCTACCCAGCTTCAAAGCCAAGCAATTTAATTGATATTTTACGCTTTTTGTGTTAATTCACGTTACAGGAAACTCGACCACCTTCGAAAGGAAGTTTTACATTTCCCGGCCCAAGGCGCTTCTCATTTATTGTTTAATCAAATCTTGTGGTCTTGTGTTCTTATTTGCAGTAGTCCTTCCTGGACAAAAAGGAGTTCTCCGCAGTCAACCTGATCTTTCTCTACGGTACGCGCACATCATCTCGACATTCTACAGGTATTCCTCCTAACCCTAACCTTATCTGTTTCTAAAAGGAACGAAGCATTTCCGAGTGAAACATTTTGGCACGCCCGGTGGGACCCATTTTGGGTTTATCTTTATTTCTTGCTTGCTTTCATATAGGGAGCATACTTGCTGTTTTCTTCTTCTAGAGATATTCACAAGGTATTTTATTATTCTGGTAAAAGAACTTGCTTTGTTTTTGCATCTTGCATTAGTAAAAGTCATCTCTTTTGCTTCATCGAATATCACTTTCGATTTGGGTTTTAAAACACATGCATTGCATTCCTGCCTGTTGTTTTTCAATTCTAGTGAACATAGATTAAGTAACAGGTCGTACACGTGGGGGTGATATCCACGGTATTGACAGGAAATTAATCTTACATTCACTGCACAACACATACCGAATCACTTCACAATTAACACAACAGCTCAAACATCCCCCCTTTTTCCGCGGTATTCCTCCGCCCGATTGAGGTAACCTTATAAGCCAAAACAACTTGACATTTCCCCTAAGTCTCTTGTTTAGGATTCTTGACATCATTCTACGTCTAAAGGCATAAGCCCACAATAATTAAAATTAACCCTAAGGTTAATCTCTCGGATTTGCGTGTGCATCTTGCTTGCTTTTTGTTGTTCGCTCGCTTTCTCGTCATACTGCTTTTTGTGATCAATAAGTTGATAAATATACTCAACGTTGCTAAAAATCAAATTAGCAGCCCTTTGTATCTTCTTATCCTAGATTTTTGACACCGCATCGGTTAAGGGACCGACGCCGTTTCCCCGTGACCGACAAATGGTTAGTAAACCGATATTTGCCATCGTCTCCATCACCGACAAACCAAAGAACTTGCCAAATTCATCATTCTGGGGTTGTTTTTGTTCTTGATAGATTGAAACTTTACCGTGAATCGCTGTCCATGGTTGTTATCACTCAAAACAAGCCGCCGCCATGGTTTCACACGCTTGCTCTGTTTCTTTGCCTGAATCACCCCCTTCACCTTCTATGGGGAATCCTACTGATACCAGTGAGGTTCCAAAATTCTGTGGGAGATAAGGACTTTGCCAAGTTTCTGGATGCTAATTCCAGCTACTGCATAATACTATTTGTCTCATACCCCGACCGTACACCGATGGTCAGCCTTGTAGGTATGCCTATCAAGATAGCTGCTCATTTAGCTCCCACTCCTCCCGATAATACCGCCTGCTTCCCGCATCTCTAGCCCCGTCTCCCAATCCGACACTGGCAGAGGTTCATACGACCCCGATTAGCTTTCCTTTGTTAATCTTGACCCCACGTTTGTTACCACCAACCGCCCTACCTCATCTCTTTTGCAGATCGCTCCATTCATGACTTGCTCTCTCGCCACCTATCCACACGAGCTTTCCTTCTCAAGCTCCGCCTACCTTTTCATTCCCATACACGTATCCAAAGAACCTCAACACCTTATATGGGACATCCCTATTTCGTGCACCATCATCTCATCCAACCACCGATTTCATCAAACAAATGATGGACAAAATGCAAAATTTGGAGGCTTGTTTCGGGAAGTCGTAGCGCTTGACATACGAACAAGTTTGTCGGGAGCCCATTCACCCTTCTCGTCCCCTTCATTCATATCCTCCTCAATGGGAGTTGCCAAATTTACTCGTTTTAATAGTAAAGAGGATCCTCAACAACACTTGCGATCATTTAGACATGCTTGTTATTTGATTGCCCATAATGACGCCTTGTTACTCCGCACCTTCCCTATGTCCTTATCAGGACCCGCCCTGGAGTGGTACAGTGCTTTAACCCAGCACTCGATCTTCTCTTTTAACCAACTAGCCCAATCTTTCTTGGATCATTTCTCCATTAACATTGCTAAGAAAGTATCTATCACCGACCTTTATGCCATCCGACAATTTGAGGACGAATCTATCGCAGATTTCGTTGGACGATGGCGGGGCCTTATCAACCAACTTACGTATGCCTTGCCTCAAACCGAACTTATCGAACTCTTTACGCGGGCCTGCGCTAAGCACATCTCCCCTACCCTCCAAATCCAAACTTTCCGTACATTCGACGAGGCCTTTACTATGGCTCGAAAATTAGAAATTCGAGCCTTAGAGGAAGAGAAATTGCGGTTGCGCAACAAGAACTCCACTTTCCGAACTCCTGATTCTACCAATAAACCAAATACCACCACTCCTCACGCGTCCACCTCTTCTAAATCAAAAGGAGCTGTCCACGCGGTGATGGTCAAATCCCAACCACCGTCCAATACTCCACCAAAAACCACCTATAAATACAAAGCCGAACCCATCAACTACACTCCCTTGGGAGAAACCTATGGTGTCATCTTGGAAAAATTGCTCAAAGCAGGAGCCATTACCTTACCTCCTGTTAAACCTCATTCTGGGTTTGATTCCACTCGCGCCATACCTTCCTGGTACAAAGAAAATGACTTTTGTAACTTCCACCGCGTGAAGGGACACAGTCATGAAAACTGCAAGATGTTGAAAAACATAGTGCAGAAATGGTCGATGCGGGGATATAGCCTCGATAATCCTAACGCCTCGCTAACCGAAATTTGAAAATTTTCAACAAGCCATTCCCGAATCACTCGCCCAACAAGAACGCCAACCAGATATCTTAGCCGAGGAGAGTGTTCATGAGATCCATGCAGATTCGATACCCACCAAAAGCCTCTATCGAGAAAATTTTGAATCAAGCCTCTTCACTAACACAGAGCCCGAACCTCCTTTACCACCATCAAGCCAAAGCGAAATCGCTCCTTTACCCATAGTAAGAGTTAATCGCCCTGTGCTTCCTTCCCATCAATGAGTCTTCTTACACCACATCCCTACAAGATCATGAGCGGATGTTGTCTAATCTATCCATTTCCGTGACGTCTCCTTCTACCACTCTCGCCGCACAAGAGGAAGGTACGCCACTCCCTTTGACATCCTTAGACGAGAAATCTCTTGCACCGACATCACTAAATTCTTTAGCCGTGATGCACCTCTCCAACATGCCCTTCTCGCCTATTAGTCCCTCATCACCTAAATCTTTTCAACGACCCGCCGACCTCTTAACATCTATTGATACAAAGGCCTCATCTACCCCTCGTATCACTCCCACAAAGTGGACTCTGGAATTACAACCCACCTTTCTTCCATACCAAAAGTTACAAATTCACACGTGAGACTGGGCCATTCCACGAAGATGACAGCCCTATGGGAACGTTTGAGTACGCCATATTCTACTCAAATGCAAATGACCAATCCTGATGCCTCCACCATATACCCGAAGTGCCTACAAAAGCTTAAAATGCCCATGTTCTCACCTTCACCCCCCTCACCTCTACCAAATGCCCCTTCCACTTCTATTAACTTAGCCAAATCTTCCCCTACGCTTGGGACCTCACCAATGCCTGGGCCTAACACACCCGCCTAAGCGACTCGATCTATCCAAAATAAACCGCTCCGCCACCTAGAGACGAACGCAATCCGGCCTCTATCACAATTAAAACCCTCATCGTCACACCCACCTTCCATATTGGGACCTCATCCCTCCACATTACACCAATATATCATACCTCCTTTGTTTTCTGCAAAACGACCTACGCCTTCTACACCTATACAGAGATCAAAGGGTATCACAACATCGTTACCCCGCGTATCCGGTCCACCTATCAACCCTAAACCAATCCCATCATCAAAGGATTTATTTTCTGTCACTCCCCTTTCTCCGTGGTTGTTTCCCGCTACCACGCCATCTGTAGCCTCATCATCTAACCAGCCGAACGTAACTTCTGTGTCCAAGAAACCACGTTTAGTGAAAAACATGTGTCAGCACCCCTCGGCTAAACCACCACCTGTACGAACCAACCACGCCCAAACATTACCAAAACCCGCACAACCAATACCCTCATCCGATTTTGACCCCCTCAAAGGATCTTACGCCAAAATCCTTGCTATGTTGGTGGAGAATGCGACCATTTCCCTACCTCCACTTAGACCTTATGACCCGTCTAAACCCCGACCTATGGGTTACGATGAGTCTAAAATCTGCGCTTATCACCGCACACCAGGACATGATGTGGAGGGATGCAAAGCTCTAAAAACCATCCTTCGTCACCACCTCTCCCTGATAGAAAGATTAAGAAAGACAACTTACGAAGGGAAAGACCTCTAGTGTCAATTCCTCTACTATATCATCTATCCCCGCCTCACCAAGATCTATCATTATTACAACCCCACCTCAAGACCATGAATTATCCCAACCATCTTCCTCATCTCAGATCTACGAGATTAATATGATTAGTGTCGCTACTCGAGGATAAAAACAATGGGAAAGCGAAAGAAAACACACCGCATGCATCTCTTTCTCCTTCAACCATCCCGATTACACCACCACCTAAAGTGGTTATTCGCGGACCCGCCTATCCCGTCTCTAATGGAGTTGCCCACCGAACCATGATCAAACAGCTTCATCAATCGCCCGTAAAAATGACACTATATGATCTCATTCAGACTTCTGAATCTCATCGACAAGCTCTCGTTGAGATCCTTCAAGGGATAGAGGTTTTACCCAACGAAACCCTGCCCGTTGCCTCCATTCTAACACCCAATCACGTTGCCTCTCTCACCAAACAATCCATCTCCCCCACCACTTCTGTCTCAAAACAACAAGCCGCCGCAGCTTAGTTTCTCGGAAGATGAAATTATCGACTTTGGTGCGTAAGACCCCGACCCTCGCTCTTTTCATTTCCGCTACGTCCGAGACATTCGAGTACGCCGGGTTATGATTGACGGGGCGCTAGCCTAAACATCATCTCTTCAAAAGCCTTCCAACAAATGAACATCCCTTCTAGTTGCATGTGTGCAACCCCATCATGTGCGATCATTCAATGACGCTATTACTTCTACCTTAGGCACCGTGATCCTCAACATTCGCGTAGGCCCACGTACTTTACCCGAACTCTTCTATGTCCTCAAGGAGAGTTCCAATATAATATATGCTGGGTCGCCCTCGATCCGAGCCATGGGATGCGTTCCCTCAACATTACATCGATGCATAAAATTTGAGTACGAGGGGAAGTCCTACACTGTAAAAGCTGATCCTCCCCCCTTCAAAACTTGCAATATGTTATACCGCCCAAACGATGTGCTTATACCAATTAAGACACCCATACATTCAACCCAACCATCCTCTTCAAATGTACCTCAACCATCCACCTCAACTGCACCTACGCCTTCAACTGATGAAACCACCGTCGCACAAACCACTTCTCTTCCCGCAGCTAACATCCCAACCTCCGACCCCTTAGTAGATGTTTTTCATCGCCTCACGCTGGGGGAGTACCGCCTATATAACGTTAGTTCTTTCCCTACCCCGCAGGAGTACGGACAATTACATGCGCATCCCACCTACGACCGCCGCGTGGGGAGGTAATTTCTACGACCACCCCATCGCCGCACTAACCTAACGTATGGGGGTGTTGACGCATCCTCCATTACCCCCGAACCTCCTCTTGGTGTGGTTCCTTCCAATCCGATTTTCAATACTTGACAAATCGCCGCTTTCGCCTCACCTTCTTGACTCGCCAGGCGTGGAAAGGCTTTGGTTTTGGCCTTTACGAACAAGGCCGACATACACTCATTCCCGTGACCACACGCAAACATAATGATCAAGTGGTCTCGGTTTTTCCAAACACCTACACAGAGACACCTCCGTCACCGTATCTCCGAAGAGGAAGACGCGCCCTACCGAACCATCATCACCCACTTTGCCATCATCTCCCGCGTAATCGATGGACCCTGAATCTATCCCTCCTAACTTTTTTTTTTCATAAATGCTATCTTCATAGGTCCTCTCACTTATCAACGCGATAATGAGGACCCATCTTCTCTTCCCCTTCGTATCCGACATGATCAAGAGGATTCGCCTTTGATTAATGTTGTTGAATGCCGTGGATGACGACTCCATCCTCACTTACCTGGGCGCGGATGATTCTTATATTCAACGCGCCTTACCATCTGAAACCCAAACTATGCTGAACGAATCTACTATAGAAATCAACATCCACACGGAGGAAGATCTCACATAGTGAAGATTGGACAATCCCTTAACACATCGTAACAAGCCGCCTTTTACTACCTTTCTCCGTGCTCGCAACCAAGCTTTCGATGGTCTTACGCCGACATGCCAGAATTGATCCTACCATGCCGTCCATAACATCACCCTAAACCCCGATTCCAAACCAGCCAAACAGTAAATTGAGAAAATGCATCCACGCATTGCTCTCTTGGTCAAAGAGGAGCTCCAACGACTCCTTTCTCGTTTCCTTCATCTTGCCTATCGACTATCCTCAATGGATTTCTAACATCGCATTCGCACTAAAGCGATGGGGGACTTTGATATGCACAGATTTCCGGGATCTTAACCTTGCTTGCCCCAAGGATGACTTCCTCCCAAGTATTGATCAACTTGTTGATCTCATCCGGGCCATGAAATGCTTTTCTCATGGATGGCTTTTCAGATACAACCAAATTTTGGTTGCTCTCGCCGATCAACACAAAACCGCCTTCATAACTCCTCGGGAACCTTCGTTATCGTGTCATGCCATTTGGCCTTAAGAATGCCGGGTGCTACTCTATCGCGGGCTATGACCTACATTTTTCATGACATTATGCACACTATCCTCAAGACTATGTCGACGATCTTCTCGGCAAGTCTAAACATCGAGTGAACATCTCGATGTTTTAACCATTATTTTTGATCGCTCTGTTACAATATTCTCGTCCGCCTTCAACCGAAGAAATGTGTCTTTGGTGTTCTTTCGGGAAAACTTCTTGGCTTTATCGCCTCTCTTTGCGTGGCATTGAGGTCGATCCATCTAAAGTAAAAGCTATCCTAGAAATGCCCCCACCCAAAACCTCAAACAATTCGCGTAGTTTGCAGGTAAACTTCAATCCATCCGCGTTTCATCTCCCAACTCGGATCGATGTCACCCTTTTCATCACCTTCTAAAAAGGACGTTGCCTTTCAATGGAGTGAGGAGTGTCACCAAGCCTTCAAGCTCTCAAAACGTATCTCTCTGCAGCCCACCCGTGCTTATCCCACCCCAGGACGACCGCCCTTTCTACCTTTATCTTTCCGCCACTGACCATGCTATAGGAGCTATGCTCGCACATCGAGACTCGGCACGCCGAGAGCAGGCCGTTTATTATATAAGTCGTACCCTCGTGGATTACGAGACTAGGTATACACATGTAGAAAAATTGTGCCTGGCCCTATCATTCGTCGCCACCAAACTCCGACATTACCTCCTGAATCACAAAACTTTCGTCATCACCAACACAGACCCCATTCATTATATGTACGCCAAACCACACCTAAACCAACGCATCGCTCGATGGCTCATGCTCCTCGCCGACCTTGACCTTGAGTTTATACAATGTAAATCAATCAAAGGACAAACTCTGCAGCACCAACTTCATGGAGGCCCCTCTACCCGGGGAACAATTTACCAATTTTACCTTCCCGACGAACTCATCGCCACTCTTTTCGCTCGGAGAAGAGTCGTATCAAATGACCCTCTTCTTCGATGGATCTAAGTGCCAGCGCGGCGGAGGAGCCGGCGTTGTTCTCATCCCTCTTGACGCTGAACCTATGCCTCTTTCATTCCGGCTTGATTTCCCCTGCACTAATAATACAGCGGAATACGAGGCCCTTGTTCTGGGTCTCCAAGTTGCGATACACTTAGGCATTAAATCTATCAATATCTTTGGTGACTCTCAATTGGTAGTCAATCAAGTTATGGGCATCTACCAATGTAAAAACGAGGAACTTCAGAAGTACAAACACCACGTGGAATCACTTCTAACCTTATTTACTCACTATTCTATCCAAACCATTCCCCGCTCCACTAACAAATTTGCAGATACTATGGCTTGCTTAGCCTCGCAGATTCCCGCCGCACCAACTGACTCTGAATTATTCGTTGTGGTCCAGCAACTTTTTGCACCATCCTATTCAACCCCGGTAGTTTGCATGATAAATACTGTGTCTACTAATTCGCAGGATACCTGGTACCACCAATTTCACGACTACCTTACAATCTCTGGTTCTCCCACCTGACCTTACTAGTAACGGAAAACGTGCTTTTCTTAAAAGTGTTTCGCGTTATGTTGTCATGGGAGGACTCCTCTATAAACGTGGCTTTGATGGCATCCTCCTTCGCTGTCTAACCGGCGCAGAGGTCACCTATACCATCCAACAAGTACACGATGGGATTTGTGGTGGACATTTTAGTGGCTTCGCTGTGGCTAAACGAATCCTTCGCCTAGGTTATTATTGGCCTACTCTCAATAACGATCGCTACGAATATGTTAAGCTACCGTGTCATGTGTCAACAACATGCCAATCTTCAACATACTCCTAGCCACCCGCTACAAGTCGCTCGTGATCTTTGGCCTTTCTCACAATGGGGTTTAGACCTTATTGGTGAGATTCACCCGACCTCTTCACAACGTCACCGTTGGATAATCACAGCGACCGAATATTACACAAAATGGGTGGAGGCCATCCCACTCATTTCAATCAAAAAGAAAAATTGTCGAATTCATTAACCATCACATTATCTCGTCGCTTTGGTATTCCTCATCGCCTAATAATGATAATGGTAAATCTTTTCAAAAACAAGTTGTTACAAAACCTTTGTGACAACTTTGGTATCAAACTTAGTTTCTCATCGCCTTACTATCCGCAGGCCAATGGTCAGGCTGAATCTTCTAATAAAACTCTAACCAAAATCCTCATGAAAGTTGTCAATGAATCTGGAAGAAATTGGCACGATCACATCCCCTTTGCCCTTTGGGCTTATCGTACTAGCATTCGTACCTCTACTAATGCCACACCTTTTTCTTTGGTATATGGTACCGAGGCTGTTTTGCCTCTCGAAATACAAATACCCTCCCTTAGAATATCTCTTCAGGATATTCTCACCAACGATGATTTCCGCCAAGAGCGGTTAGCCCAATTGGAGCTTCTTGACGAACGACGTCTTACAGCTCTCGATCACCTTCAAATCTATCAAAAACGCATCAAGCGTGCTTATGATAAGCGACTTCATGAGCGTACCTTTAAGGTTGGTGATCTTGTCCTCAAAGAGAATCAACATGTCACCAAACTAGAAAAGAGCAAACGTGGAAAATTTGCTCCCAATTGGATTGGGCCTTATATAATCACTCACACCTATGGATCAGGCACTTATCGTTTAGCTTCGCTTAATGGTAAACCTGAGCCTGAACCCCTTAATGCCTTACATCTTCGCCCATTCTACTGTTGAATCTAGTGTTATATCACTTCTTATCTACCTACTGCTCGTCCCTTGAGCTCATTTACCGCTACATACACTTTGTTTTCTATATCTCTAAATAAAATCAAAATCACTTCGCACCTCCCTCGATAATGCCTTCCCCTTTAGTCTAGTCCATGACTTCAAAGTATTAAAATAAGCCGTATTCTTATGGGATTTTCTTGAGTCAAACTTCCTACTAAACTAGATGCTTCACGCCAAAAGAACATCTAGTCATCTAAAATTAAATATAGATCGCTTCCTCGAAGGACAAAGCTATATGCCAAACTATTGCCAAGCATTATAAATAGATCGCTCTCCTCAAGGACAGCTATGCACTAAAATCATCTCTCGCTACTATAAATAGATCGCTCCCCAAGGACAGCTTTATACATGGGGCCAGCCTTTATCGAAGCTTCTCGCATTGATCAGCCTTCGTGAAGACCTCAAGAATAAAACAATCAATATCCCTTGTAGACTTCCCGCATCGATCAGTCTACATTCAATAAAATAAAAGCCTCATACAAAAGAACTTTTTGGGTCATGGACTTGTCTATTTAGGGTAGGTTCTCTTTCGTTATAACAAAGTTCTTTGTACCTCAGCTATATCATCCACATCACCTCACCATTTGTTTCAACTCAAGGGACGTAACGTACACCTGATATATTGTGATCATACAACTCTTTTCAACTATGGACTTCTCGTCTATGCACGGCACTTAGGGCTTCAGGCTCGTTCTACGTTGTGTGGTTTGTTTAGCTCTTTTCACCTACGGAGCACTCTTTCCGCTTTGCCTCGCATCTAGAATTGTGTGTTGATCTTAATCAGGACACTATTCCCTACTACTTGGGTATGCTAACCTTTGCTTTACCTATACCTACACCAACAACATTATCCTACCAGCACCAACAACATTACCCTACCAACATCAAATTTTTACCAAACGACAAATTGCCTAAACCATACCAAATTGCCTAAATTCACCCCTCCCTGATCCTAAGGGAGAACTACATCGGTCTGAGGCCCTTCCTTGCTTTGTGCAATGGGCTATGTAGGCAGCACTTCGGAGACATGGGGTCTCCCAAGGTTAGCTCGACCATCCCCTACCATAACCTATCATGTGTGGTAAATATAAATATTTTGGTGTATTTCTATTTAATCACATTCCTCTTTGATCCTTTTTCAAAACACCGAAAGTCAAAACGACAACATTCTTATTATTATAACGCAAATCAACATACATATCTCGTTTTATTTAGATGTTAAACAAATACATCTTCTATATCATCGACACGCAGGTCGGTACTCTTATTTATCCTCATACCTTGCTAACATTTATTTAGACCCTCACGCCTCATCCCGACCTAGGTGATGATCGTGATCATCGACCCCTCTCGCCAGGCCTCTCTGTCCTCAAAGGTACCGCGGCTATTGGTACCGCCACCGATCTCGCCAATCTCTCCCGTAACATATGAATACGCCTCTCGCATGGAGAACTCCAGCCTCTAGTCTCGCGCCCGTGACTCCGCAACCACTAACAATCCTCTTGTCTCATTCACCTGCGTTTGGAGCTGCTGAACCAAACGCTGCAGACGATCCCTCTCTGCTGTAATCACCGCTATGTCAGGGCGCTCACGTACACCTCGCAGCTCTGCTACCCACCATAATCTATAGGCCTCTGTCATTCCTGCATCCATTACACTGCGATCGGCAGCTATCTCCTCGGGCCCTTCTGGAGGTGTTGGCCGGGGTGGTGAGAATGCTGCCTCGGCATCGATCCTCATATATGGTCTATAAGCCTGTGGTATGTCCTGCACAAATCCAAATTGTCGCCGCACGCGATCTATAGGAATCCTCTCATATTCACCTGGCCTGTGCCCCGCGATCCACCTCAATCGCTCTACACCTCTCAACTCCTCAGCTATGTTCTCGGTTACCATATAGTTCCCGTAGGGCCTCCAACTGATATCCGCAACCGTCAACCTCTCCCATACTCGCCTCGTAATACTCAATGTCACCCGGCACGGCTCGAGATCTTGCCTCTTGTTCTGCTCTCGACCCATCGTCAATCCCAACCTCTCGTACTCCGGGCTCTCCCGCTCGATGGATCGGGCCTATTGGTCGCACACAAACAATGTGCTCATAGGCCCAACAGTGTAATAAGTATGAGCAATCCAACGTTGTCCTGTGATTTCACCTACAAGCCCATAAACCCCTGTATAGCTCCGCCAAATATGCAGGTGCCCATGCAAAAGTCACGTTCCTTTCTATCATCTCCCAAATAACACCCATCAATGCCTTTGGAAATCTTCCCCCTTCTGCCCTCGGTAACGCATAATACCCTACCGCTATCATTAAAATCACTGCTAACCTTGTCTCCTCAGGGTGTGCTGCATACATTACCCCATATGTGAATGACAAACCTCGCTGTGTTAAGTCCCGTGCATATGGACCAAACACTTCTGTTATCGCTGCCCGCCCCGCGCTAGGTAGTGCCTGATATACTGGTTCTCCTGTAATAGGGAGTCTCAATATACGAAACACATCTTCCAAAGTTACTGTCATTTCACCTGTTGGCAGATAGAAGGTATTTGTCTCAGGATTCCATCTCTCAATCAAGCGCCTGTAACATACCATGGTTACGTGTGATTCGTGAATAATAACGGATTCCACTTAACCCCAAACGATTTATCAATGTCCATTCCGCTGGTGTTACATCCGCTCGGATTCGCGACAACAGCGCTGGCACACTATCATTCATCCTCAACCCTGCCTCTGCCTGCATACACCAAAACAACAAACAACCATTCAATCCATTAGGGTCTTTTTCAAACATTCTGGAAATTTCTCCAGTAACCGGTACCGGTTATACATAACCGATATCGGTTGAATAACCGATACCGGTTCTCCCTAACCGCTACCGGTCACTGTCAATTTTATACACCTTCCCTAAAAACAACCACCTACGACAATAATTTGCTCGTTTATTCGTTTTTATACATACAAACATACCTGGAACCCCTGATTGCCTACCCTGTAACACTTACCTCACCTGCAACCCTTGTTATCATGTTTTCTTTCTCATATCTACCCACCTACTCTCCCCCATCTTATTCACGAAACATGCAAAGATCAAATCACAAACAAAACAATACCTCTTGGGTTGCAGCAGCTTGAGGTGGCCCTTGTCTTCCCTCATGTCCTTGCCTGCTGGATGCTTCTCCTCGTTCTGCCATGATCACCACCCTTTTCAACTTTGTCTTTCTGCCTTCTGAACCTCGGATCACATTTACTTTCCTTGTCTCTTTTCTCCTTCTCACCCAAATCTCTCATGCAAATACTGTCTCGCCTGCCAAAAAGCGCGTCGCACATTTAACCTCTTCGCATGGCTCTAAAATTAAAACTTAAGTGCCACCCTAGCTTTTCTATTTTTAGAAAAGCTCATACCTAAATAACCCAGATCGGTTACTTAACCGATATCGGTCTATTAGATACCGATATTTGCCTTAACCGATATCGGTTACACACCTATCTTTTCTCAACAGCGTTCTTTTCTTCATTTCTCACCTAAATTTTTGTCGCGCCCGCCTCTTTTCCTGCATAAACCACACAATTTACCACATTTTGTTCATCCACCACATATAACATTACATTTTCATTAAACATCATTTATTTTACACAAATACACAAACCATCAACTACGGATATCAAGAAACTATCAATCTATACATCATTTGGATCCAACTCATCAGTTACATATATCACAATGTCACAAAACCACCAATTCATCACATAACCTGACATTCATATATACGTACAAACAAACAAAAACATCAGCATCATCCATCTATCAACATGTCAATTAAACTCATCACACATTCTATCTATTACCAGCCATTAACCACATATTTCAACACATTTTGAACACTGCATGTGGATCAAAACATCGTCTCTATATATATACAAATTTTCAAAAATACAATGTGCCCTACATCGGGGCCTCTGTGATCTCATACAATACCAAAGCCGGCACGCAGGCCGCAATACCTACCAAAAATCTCGACTCGGCTCGCAGGCCGGTCTCTCATATCAAAAATATACTCGGCTCGCAGGCCGGTATCAAATATACAACCCGTACTCGGCTCGCAGGCCGGTATATAATAAATAAATGAATCAAAACAATGAATAAGTGTAGGCACGCAGGCCTCTATCAATACAACCGGTTCGCAGACCGGTGCCCATGTCCCTATACAAAACCATGTCGGGGATCTATCAGCTCTCCCCACCGCCCTCGGCACCTCTCCCCGCTGGTCCCTGTGGTGCCTCTCGCCTCCTGCCTGTCACGGACACGCCAGCTGTGGCTGCTCCTCCCTGAGATCTCTGGCTGTGCGAGGTCTCTGCTCTATGAGCTGCATATGCCTGATACTCGACTCCGGTACTATCAAGAATATCCTGATAATATCGGGCCTCTGCTCTCACCTCCATATAGCGATCTCGCGCCACTGAAGGAACTGGGGCTGGTCCCCTGGCACCTAACACCAATACCCCCGAGCTCGCACTCGCACACGTGGGCGTGGTGCGGTGGTGGTGCTGCTCGTGCTCGTACTCGCACTTGTGGCCGTGGTGGTATCTGGGCCGCCGGCTGCTGCTGTACGGCACGCTACTGCACTCGTACTGCATTCGCACTCGTGGTGCCGCTGCCGTGGTGGTGCTACTCGTGCTCGTACTCGAGCTCAGGCTAGCCGCCTCGTAAGACCCCTATCTGTGCCTGTGCAGCAGCCAACTGTCCCTGTAATAGCTGCACCTGCCCCCGGAGCTGATCTCTCTCTCCGTAATCGCAGCCTAAGTCTGGGCGTGCAGCGATACTATCTCGCGCTCTCTCTCGCCAGCCCACCATACCCTGTATGCTCCCGTGCACCCGGCATCATCCACACCCTCACCTGCTGGTCTCTCCGCTACCTGGGCCTGATCCCAAGGCGTGGCGCCGGCAAGTGGGGCTCTACATCATCCTCATGTACCGAGGGAAGGGAGGTGGCTCGCCCCCTGCCGCAGCCCCATCTCGCTCGCGTGCACCCTCTCTAGGGGTATCCGCCGTACTCTCCTGGCCTCCGTCCCTGCTATCCGTAATGTATATGGATCGGGTGCGCACTGCACGCGGCTCTCTCGCCAGCCGGGTGACCTCTCGTAGGGTCTCCATAAATGTCTACGCTGTAAGGCCCCTCTAGCAAGTGTCTATAATAGACCACATCCCGACCTGCAACAACTGCTCGTGGCTGGCCCACGACCCCCAACCACCTCTGAAAGCCATATTTCCAGATACGACCCGTGGCCCGGCCGCCTGGGGTAGCCCTACTGGCCTGATGCATACGATGTGCTCGTATGCCCAACAGTGCAACAAAAATGTAGAACAAATACCAAATCACCTCCTCCGGCGATAGCCCCATAACTCCTCAGATAATCGCACTGATACACTGGTGCCCATGCGAAACAGGTGTGCTCCTCCACCATCTCCAGCAGCACCCCCATCAATGCCCGTGGGAAGCGGCCTCCCTCTGAATCCGGGAGGGCGAAGCAGGTGATCCCTATCATCATCAACACGGCAAGCCGTGTCTCATGTCTGTGTGCGCGGTACATATCACCATATCCAATGCTCGCGCTATGATACGTAAGAAGCGCGGCTGCATCCCCAAAAACCTGCAGTATGCTATCCATGGCAGTCTCTGAATCTACCTGGAAAACGGCCTCTCCCTCGATCGGTAGCCGCAGGATGCGATACACATCCTCTAATGTGACGGTCATCTCCCCGGTCGGCAGATGGAACACATTGGCCGCCGGATCCCATCTCTCGATGAGGGCGACCATCAGACTGTGATCTCTCTCTATCGCTCTATACCTCTGGACCCCGCCGAGTCCCACCTCGCGCATGATGGCCCAATGCGCCGCAGATATGTGTGGCCTCATCCGACTCAATAGTGGAGGCATCCTATCACGCATCGTCAACTGCTGACGTGCCTGCAAAACCAACCCACATTCTTAGACCCACTCTTTATTATAACATCTACTTTACCATCTAAACCCCCTTTTGTAACACCCAAAATCTAACCCCACACCTCACCCTTCTCCACCCCAAAATCTAACCCCACACCTCACCCTTCCAACCCCCACACCGACCCTAAACCCCATCCCAAACCCAAACACCCAACCCCACTCCACCCACACCCCAACAAGCCACCCAACCCACCTTCAAACCTAAACCCTAAACCCTAAACCCCATCCCAAACCCAAACACCCAACCCCACTCCACCCACACCCCAACACGCCACCCAACCCACCTTCAAACCTAAACCCTAAACCCTAAACCCCATCCTAAACCCAAACACCCAATCCCATCCCAACTCCACCCTCAACCTTCCCCACCGATACCGGCCGATACGCGACCGATGCCGGTAGCCCCCAATTCAACCTCACCCTATGCTTTTGCGACCGATGCCGGTCGCCTATTGACCGACATCGGTCACTGTCTCCTGCCCGAGCCGAACCCCCGCGCGGCCCCCAAAAACCATTTTTCACCTATTTTTACCCATCTACCCACCCAAACACCCCCAAATTTTACACACCTAGCCGCCTTACCCTATCTTACCTATCTACCCTCTCTCTTTTTCAAATTACGTCTATTTTACTCCTCATTTCCTAAAACAACTAAATTCCTACCCAAACCCCCAATCTCACTTAATACAACCAAATGCATAAAATAACGAGTTTAGAACCTACCGGTACGACGACACGTCGTCGTGGTGGGATGGGTGGTGGCGGTCCAGCTGGTCCAGCTCCTCCAGCTCCTCCTACCTGTGCCATGGCTCCAATCCTGATCTGCTGGGTCCCCGGCCAATCACCTGCTGCCTCCTCAACTATTCGGGCCCACTATCAACTCTCTCCGCCAATCAAATAGCTCCACCTCACTCAATACCCCTCCAAATCAACTCTCCACGTCAGACAAGTCAATTTGGATTGCAAATAACAAAAGTGACAATGACAGGCCGTATTTTTCTTTTTATAGGTTTTTCGACCTTAACCGATGTCGGTTTCTTTTTTGCCCTAAGAAACCGGTATCGGTCCCTTAACCGATATCGGTCATGCGGAATCGACATCGGTTTGATACCCAACTTTCACCCCATTCTTTGCCGTTCTTTACTCCTTGCCTCTTTTTCACCAATATCGCCTCTGTCCACCTTTGCTGCACAACATTTGTTCACTGGTCCGGCCCGACCTAAGGCCTCAACCTACCAATTGGCCCGACCCAAGGCCTCAACCTACCAATTGGCCCGACCCAAGGCCTCAACCTACCAATTTGGCCCGACCCAAGGCCTCAGCCCTACCTATTTGGCCTCGACCCAAGTTTGCCTCAACTACCAGGCCCGACCTATTGGCCCGACCCAAGGCCTCAACCTACCAATTGGCCCGACCCAAGGCCTCGCCCTACCAATTGGCCCGACCCAAGGCCTCAACCTACCAATTGGCCCGACCCAAGGCCTCGCCCTACCTATTTGGCCCGACCCAAGGCCTCAACCTACCAATTGGCCCGACCCAAGGCCTCAACCTACCAATTGGCCCGACCCAAGGCCTCGCCCTACCTATTTGGCCCGACCCAAGGCCTCAACCTACCAATTGGCCCGACCCAAGGCCTCGCCCTACCTATTTGGCCCGACCCAAGGCCTCAACCTACGGTGGCCCGACCCAAGGTCTCACCTACCTACTTTGGCCCGACCCAAGGCCTCAACCTACCAATTGGCCCGACCCAAGGCCTCGCCCTACCTATTTGGCCCGACCCAAGGCCTCAACCTAACCATTTGGCCCGACCCAAGGCCTCGCCCTACCAATTTGGCCCGACCCAAGGCCTCACTCTACCGTTATGGTCTGACCCAAGGCCACAACCCAACAACTTGGCCCGACCCAAGGCCGTATCACTTCCATACCATACCCACAATCAACGTTTTATTTTATCCATCCATCATGTACCTTGTGTTCAATCGAGCTCACCTGTTCGTGTTTTAGCACGATTAGGGTCCTTGACTTGATCTGTCGACCAACTTTGCCTAGACCTAGACCGTGACGTTTATCTCAACCAAACCAACCATTTGGTACTGCCGAACATGCCTAAACGTTCCTGTACCTTACCTGTTATATACCCTGGAGCTACTTCCTATGCCTTGGATACCAGGATTATATCACCCTTGTTTGGATAAACTATCGACCTTTGCCTATACATCATTTGGTTTGCTCACAAATCATTTACCCTAGTCATCTTGTTATTGCATTTCAACATGCGTCTGCTTCCTTGGACCTTCCCTACCACCTTACCATCCTCTCTACAACATGTACCCTTTATCAACCCTATCCCTGATTTCCCGTTCACTCCATCGGTGATAGATTTGAGGGGGATTACCTATATCCTTAACATGAGAAACCACTTCATATTATTGTTCGCGCACTTTAACAAAACAAGCTACACGACAATAAGGGGCTAATGTAGACACCAAATTCGTGTCTTACGACCCCTTGTGACCCGCATCCCATTTCACAACCTAACCTCATTACCTAAACCTTACACAATTATTTATTAATTACCTCATAATTGATAAATCCACATCGCCACCCGCCCGCCACCTCACTTGGCCACCTCACCATGACCTAGCCCTAACCCTAAACTAACCTAATTAGGACCCATGACTTGGTCTAGACTCACATCCATAACTAATGCCTCCTTACTCGCACCCAAAGCCGACCTTCTAGCCACTTGACCAAGCCCGCAACTGATCCCTCGGGAGAAAAACAGGGAAGGTGGGCTATTTTACTAAAAATAGCCTACTTTTTCCTAACCGATGCCGGTTCCTACTCGACCGCCGTCGGTTACGCAACCGCCATCGGTTCCCTGTAAATGGGCTCCCCAAACCAAAACAACGGATCGGAATTTCATTTTGGAGATCAGTCGAAGGATTTCTGGATCAACAGAGAGCATTGCGAGCGAGGAACAGAGTCCAGATCTTCACTTGACCAAGCAGAGACGAGTGAAAATACTAGACGTGTTTACAGCAAAGGAGATCAACTTGCACCTTCGTAAAAACCAGTAAGTTACATCTTGCATGTCCTCCATTATAACATTTCTTATGCTTTTGGAATTACAGTCCTCCCAAATCCGCTTTTGAATCCATTATCCAACGTACTCATTGCCTCTAACTGCTGTCATTCTTTTGCTTCTAACCATCCCATTTCCTAACACTATCCAAAACCAGCCATTACAAACACCACAACTAGCCCGTAAGATCCTAGAACCCACCGGTATAGGTTATCAAGAATGGCAGCATCGTTATAGGTAAACCGCACGGTTCCTTTGATCAAAACCAGAAAAACAGCCTTTCCTACCTACCCGGTTCATGCCAAGCAATTTAATTGATATTTTTACAGTCTTTTGTGTTAATTCACATTAGCAGGGAAACTCGACCACCTTCGAAAGGAAGTTTTACATTTCTTGGGCCAAGGCGCTTTCTCATTTATTGTTTAATCAAATCTTGTGGTCTTGTGTTCTTATTTGCAGTAGTCCTTCCCCGGAAAAAGGAGTTCTCCATGATCAACCCGATCTTTTCTATGGTACGTGCACATCATCTCGACATTCTACGGGTATTCCTCCTAACCCTAACCTTATCTGTTTCTAAAAGGGCGAAGCATTTCCGAGTGAAACAGTTAATCGTGCCTACGCCGATGAGCAACAAAATCTTTGATAGATTCATCATTATACTAATTGATGGAGTATAGGTCGGTCATGGTAACCTTCTTAACAATGTTAATGGAGAAGTGATCCAAGAAGGCTTGGGCTACCTGATTAAATTAAAATATAGAGTGTCTAGGTAACTTACTATACCAATCTAACTCAGTCCAATAATAGACATGGGAAAGTTCCTCAGGAGCAAAGCATCATCATGGGTGATTAGGTAGCACCCGTGTTTGAAAGACCACAAATGTTGTTGCGGGTCTTCTTTGATATTGAAATGGTTGAATTTAGGCATTTACTAATGCATTGGATATGGGAGGATAGGAATGGACAGTGTATAGGCTCGTTACAAATCTCATCATAGGTGAGAGTATTGTGGGAGCCACAAACCGATGCCTCCAATGTGTACATCTTGTCCATCATTAACTTGATTAGGTCGCTCGTAGGTTGTGATGGATGAGTGCCCCTGTAGCATAAGAAGGTTGGTGTTGGGCATGTAACAAGGGTGACATTCTAGTATATGGTCTTCTTGTATAGGTAGATTGAGAAGAAGGCAATGAAATAATGGGTACGTACCTAGAGTGAATAATAGATGAAACAGGAGGTCATTTGTTGATATTATGTATATGGAGATGGAAGGGTCATGGTGACCCTAGTGGAAATGGGGGATAAAGATTACGAGAATATAAAGTATGACATTTTGAAAAGGGGTAGGGGTCACCGACACCGGAGGTGGTTGTGTAGCTACGGGTATATGTGAGACAATAAGGATGGATGAGGTTGTGTTCAGGTGGTTGGCAAAGGTATAGTGGATGTGGCGGGTGTGGCTATGGGCAGATATGACAGTCATAGTAGGTATAGGGCCTAGCTGCGAAATGATATGTGGTAAAGCGGTGAGGGTAGCGCAGAGCTTGATGGGGCTGGACGTAGGAGTGGGAATGAGAGTCGGGGGATAGATACAGGCATGTCATACATCAACTGACCCAAGGCATCTCGAGTGGATGAGTGGGAAAGATAAAACTATAAGGCGGTAGGATTTGTTCAAGGATTCATGTGAACTCCTCGTCTCTGTGGTGATAGTGATAGGTGAATAGGATCCATGGGTGATAAAATAAAATGTGGTGAAGGACTAGGGGAGTGGTTAATGGTGGCGTGGAATACGAGGGTGCTCAATTAGCTTTGAGTTAGCACCATGTGAATAGGTACTGATCAAGTTGGGATGTTTTTCAGTAAATGACATAGAAGTACAACAAAAAGTAGGAGAGACATGCGAGAAGTAGGTCGATTGGGGTCAAAATGACACTGGAAAATTACATAGGAAAAGCGATGCGGTTAGGGTAAAATGATGCCGGTCACAAATAATCGCGATCGGTCATTGTGGAAAGTGGACATTTTCTCAAAATAAGGTAAAAGGACAATAATTTTATAGGTATGCAAAATGCTAATGGGATTTACCAGTCTTTGGATATGATAAGAGTAAAAGAATCTAAATAGTCGAAGAAGGTGAATTTATGTCCTTTTGGATAGGTTAGCCAAAAGAACAGCAACCAACGCTAGTTGGGTAAAACTGATGATGGTTAGAGGGTAACTAACGGACGGTCGCTAGACCGACACCGATTACTTATGGCTGAAACAACGATGAAGAAATTGTGGTTGTGAGTTAAAATTAATGTGGAATAAAACCCAGAATCCTGAGAATGATGGCAATATGGTCCAAGAACACTCAGATGAATCTGGAATACACCAATTGTGATGAGGAGTGTGTAAGGGGAAATAAGAAAAATGAAGAGTGTTACCTCTCACCTAAAAATGCAAGCCAAACATAAACACTTAGAAAAATATGATCCACATTTGTTTAGCTTATGCTATTTAAGGATTGACTCATGAACTATAGAATAGAGTTGTTTTGGCAAGGATGGATTCCTACAAAGGAGGAGATCTATAAGGAGAGGTTTCAGGTATGTTATGGTGGGGGCGGTCCGTCCTCCGATGGGGAAGTCTTGGATAGAGATAACTAGTGGGATACCCACTATGCCGTGATCATGTGATCACCTACGGCTTCTTCCGAGTGAGATGTTGTTTAAGAATGTGTACATTTTTTTATTTTGTGGTTTTGGATAAGACTCGGAGAGAGAGAAAGAGAAAGAAAGTGCTTTTTACGATTCATTTGTTAACCATCAGCTACGAATGACTTCCAGCATATAGGTTGCCCTCAATTAATGTGAGCTAATGCAGAAAAGAAAAATGAAATGTAATGATTTTAAAACTAAAATTGAAACGTAGAATTCGATGCCATAAATAGATGAATAGGAGAAGGGATGCTCTTTCACTAATGTGATACTAATGAAAGGGAAGAAGTGTTCATTTTAAAGCACCAAAGTATGATTACTTTTAGAGAATAGAGGAAGAGATGATTCCATGGGAGAAATTTAAATGTAAGAACCTTTTTAAAAGGAAACAAAGATGCAAATTTTCACCTAGAAATGATTGAATGCAAGGAACCCCGAATGGTTCCCACCAGGTGTGCCAAAATTTTTCACCTGATTTTAGAGCATTTCTAAGAATGTTGACAAAACAAATAAAGGTAATGGGGTAGGAGGAATACCTGTTGAGATGATGGTTGTAGGTTATTGTGCATGTCTCGATTTTCGAATCCACAACCGATCATGAGAGCTTCATTTTTTCTTGGATGAACTACCTAAAAGCGGAACACAATACTACCAAATAAAAGTTAAACAATATATGCGGTGGACTCGCTAGCATGTGCTAGATCCAGGAAGTGTGATACTTCCTAGAAGGCTGTCAATCAATTATTTAATACAACTTAATGCTGGTAATAAAGTAAATCCTACTATAGTTAAAATGATTTAGGTATCTCATTCATCTACAATAAGCAAATTTGTTCACAACAGGCTAGGCTATGATTGAATTTGAAGGTCAAGGTCACTATTAGGATATTGGTATTGGTCAGGGTTAGGTTTTGGGTAGTTTAGGGTATTTGGTGGAGGTTTTAGGATCTAATCTGGGTTTTTGGTAAAAGACACAGACCGATGTCGGTTTAGGTTAACCGGTGATGGTTATGGGTGACCAACGTCGGTATGGTCGGGGTACAGGAAACTCAATATAACTTGGTTGGGTGATCAATATGAGTTTAGATGAAGGTGGAAGGGTAATGACAAGATTCGTATGGATCTGAGGTATACACAGGAATGAGTAAGGTCTAAGTATGGGCGGTGTAAGGGTGTGGACAAAAGGATGGTCAAGTTTGCATGCGGAGTAAATGATGGGGGATAGAAATGAAATTATAATCTAATAACATATGTAAAAGGATATACTAAATGACAAGTGAATAGATGATGGTTAATGAACTTACTCTTTTTATGAGCTTGATGCCTGGTTGGTAATTGTGGGTGATCAAATGGAATGAACTTGATGTAGTGTTGGTACTTCCCTGGATGCTCCCGTGAAGACAAATGGCTTCGTGGTTACTTCAGGTGTTGGTTATGGGTGTTTTGATGTTGGTTCTACTTACATGCAGCTCTGGTTTCATCACTTGTTCTCAGAAGATGTCTCTCTCTCTCAAAAATGTGCCAACCTTGAAATAAGGTTGTTTTGGGGATTAAATGGTAACCAACGGTGGTTCCGGCTTAACCGGCGGTGGTTAAGGGTAACCAGCGCGGTTAGGGTGAGATTTCCTATGTTTACTAAACTAGGCGAGATCCCCTTGATTTTTAGGGATCTCATTTCATTTACCTGCGAATTAGCATGGAAGCTTCCTTATAATGGGAAGGAATGTGGTTAGAGGAGTGTAGGCATTGATTTTTAGGGTTTGGGTAGGTCCTAGTTAGTTATGACAACTTACTAAGAATAGGTCTTAGGGTGAGGTGGATTAATGAGGTGTCTAGGTGAGGTGGATATGGGGGGATTATCCCATTAGGATATTTAAATAATAAATATTGTGAGGATAATGAATTGATTTAATTTAAATAATTAAGTTAATATTATAGTGGGGTGAAGGGGGCCATGACTAGGTGGATGTGTTCAAGGTATTTATTTATCGAGATACCAAGGGAGTGTCACCCAATTTTGGTGTCTACACTTGGTTGAAGAAACCTTCGCACAATGGGGTCTCAACTTCATCGGAATGGTCAACCAAATTTTGAATGCAGACACAAATGGATTCTCATAACAACCGATTACTTCACCCAATGGGTGGAAGTAGCCCCCTTAAAGCAGGCCACTGAGAATGTAATCCTAGGGCTCATATAGGAGATAACAACACACTTCCCCCACTCATTGTCATATGGGATAATGCTAAGGAATTTATAGGAGCAAAGGTATCTAAATTTGTGGTAAAACATGGGATCTACCTAAAAATTCCTCCAATTATTACCCATAGGGAAATGGTCTAGTAGAGTCTACCAACAAAAACTTAATCAGACTCATAAAGCGAATGGGGCATGAACATAAGATATTATGGCATGAACATATTAAAATATCCTTATGGGCTGATCAGATCACCCCAAAGAAGATCCTAAAAACTTCACCGTATGAAATAGTCTATGGGAAAAGTGCCGTAATACCAATTTCCCTTGAGATCCCTACATTACAACTATTGAAATAGGATGAGATAGAGGAGAATGGAGCGATGCAAGTAAGACTTTTGATATATTAAAGCTCTAGGAGAAATGTGAATCTACCCATGAGGCCATGATCAATCACCAACAAGTGGTTAAGACTTGGTTTGATCAGAAGATGCGAACCAAATTTCCAAGTTGGAACTATAGTCTTGAAGTGGGACGCAAGAGCCTCAAAGCCTAGGAATCATGGAAAATTTGACTCACTATAGACGGGAACCTTAAGTATCAGGGCATATAAGCAACACAATGAATTTGAGCTGAAAACAATGGAAGGTGACTCCTTAGAAATTCTGGTAAATGGAATTCACTTGAAGCCTTTCATGTGAATCCCTTTGTAAAGGGTTGTATCATATGTATATTTTCTTTTCTTTGTTCTTTTCTTTGCATGTTGTTTCCCTTTTAATAAGTGTCTCGAGACACGTGTCTTTCATGGATTCCCCTTTCCTCTTTTTGGAATTTTTGAGGAGTGTACCTTCCTATTTTTCCAAAATTAATGATCCAGCAACTGCATTGACACTTGAGAGAAAAATATTTTTGAATTGACAAAAAATATCTCAAAGAATGCAGAAATCGGCACTTGAGGTCATTAATTAGAAAGGGGCCATTGTAAGAAGTGACCTTGTTTACGTGCAATCCATTACTCCTAAAAGTGAGGGTGACTATTTAAGATATTGGGAGCATCCAACAAGCTCATTTCAAATGCCAGAGTCTCTTGAATCAGTTGTTAAGTGTCAGAGCTAAAAGGATTCTAGCTTTCTCCTAATTCAGAAAAATGCCATGGCAGCCTCCAACTCTATACCACCAGTAAAATATTATGCGGGAAAACCCATTCCCCTCACCCTCTACAACCAAAATTAAAGTTTGCTGATAGAGGGTCTTGGTTCATTGACCCTACTATTATTTATGACCCCGTTGATAACGCCTTTGATCCAGTCCTCAACAAGAAACCCAAAGCTATGAGGGAGGTAACCTTCACTAGGTTTCTCAACCTCAAAGATTATGTATCTTTCGTCTCCATAATTTTTAGTACAACTCTCTCCCAATACATGATTCCTCTCACACACCCATGCCCATAACTTATAGAAATGTGTGTAGATTGTTTCAATTCAAGAACCCACACCATTCAGGGTAGGAAATTAATGGAGATGATTACACCACAAGCTATTAGGGACATTGTGCCTTTGACTCACGACCCAAGATTTTTTTTTTTATGATATGGGTAAAATATAAACTATCTAGGTGTAATGCTAGAATAAATCCTCATTCCTTAAACAAAGAGCTGAGATATGAAGATACAAGCAATTCGAGGACTGCAGGATTTCCCATTCCATTGAAATCACTTTTAGTAGACTCTCAGGATGCCTGTTCCATGCTAGAATTCATCTTTGGGTAGGATTTAGACAGAGGTGTCGAGGAATGGCAGATATCAACCTTGTTCCAAATGAGGTCTATCACTAAAGAGAAAGTGTATTTCTTCGACTTCGTTAAATGAAATTGGTGAATTAAAAATAAACATAATTGAATGAAACACTTGCAGGTTTACAACAAATTGAATTTTCACAATACAAAGATAAAAACAATACAATCAGAATGAATTAAAGACAAATGAATAAACATAAATATAAATACATAGATCCATCTTCCTTGGAATGAGTGGCCTTCTCATTCCTCGGAAGAAGATTTAAATCATACTTCGGAGATCTTAAAACTACACAATATTTGAGAGGAAAGAATAGATATTTATTTCTTTAGAGAAAATTGTTACATATCTGAGTGTGGAAGGTTGCATTTATAATTTATGTGTCGAAACTAATCCTTATTTTATAAAATACAATCTGATCTTATCTTTATTCCAATCCTAATAACTAATATCTCCATCTCCACAAAATATGGAGAGAGCTATATTATTGAAGTCAAAGTCTTATCTCACTTAGTTTAGGAAAATTTGCTCCCAAATATTCTCCTTACTTTTTTGGTAACAAGAATCATAATCATTTTATTCCTCTACAATATTGGAATGATGATTTCCCTCAAAATATGATTTTGACCAAACACCTTTCTCATATTTTCCATTTGACTTTGTTGTTTTTTATTGTGGAACTTTTGACGCTTGTCTGATACGCTTTTTCCTTGGACTACAGTTCACAAAAATTTAGATTTATCTTCATTGGTAAAAATTTTTGTAAATTTGAATGATTTTTTTGTTAAACACATTGCTTATATGAACAAAAACCTCTCTCAGATTTTTTGTTTAACTTTTCTGTTTCTGTTTATGGAACTTTTAGCGCTAAATCGTCTGATACACTTTTCCTCAGACTTCTGCTCACTAAAAGTTAGATCTCTCTTCATTAGTAAAACCTATAGAAAATATGAATGATTTTTTTGTTAAACACATCACTATGAACAAAATTCTCTCTCAAATTTTCCATTTGAATTTTCTGTTTCTGTTTATGGAACTTTTAGTGCTCGATACACTTTTCCTTGGACTGCAGCTCACTAAAAGTTAATTCCCTCTTTATTGGTAATACATGTAACAAATATGAATGAGGTTTTTGTTAAACACATATCTATGAACAAAAACCTCTCTCATATTTTCTAATGGATTCTCTGATCTTTCACAATTCCTCAAAAACTGTCAAAATTTTCTTAGTTCCAAAACTAAGCTTGCGAGTTCCGAAACTAACTCTACGAGTTCCAGAACTAAGCCTACAAACTTAAAATAGTAATAATTTTTTCATACAATCTCGGATTGAGATTATTCATTTTTAACTTTCATAATTTTTTAGAGGAATCTGAATATGAAATCAGATTTGAGTTTAGATATACCATCCACAATCAATTCCACTTTTCTCGATACTAGCATTATCTTTCCTTTATGGCTTGCATACATAAGACATTGCATCTTTTCCTAAATAATCAATAGGATTAGTCAACAAAATAGATAACAAAATATTTCTAAATAATGAACAAGATATATATCCTATATTCTATCTTAAGCAAACTATAAGTTCCTAGATTACATTTAAATCCACTTTCAAAGGTAACCTGGAAGGACAAAATAATTGTAATTTATGGCCAATTTATGGCCTCATCATTACCCCACACTTAATCTTATGCATGTCCTCATGTATTATATTATTATCTCCTCTTCTTAGAGTCTTCTCCACATTGAGATTATGCATGTATGCATTCCATATATAGTTCAAAGACAAGTTCTTGTGGATCTCTTTCTGCTATTTTTAATTTCCTTTCTTTTACAATAGGTTCTTGTGTGGATATCCTTCTATTATTTTTTTATTTTCTTTCTTATAGAACAGGTTCTTGTGTATATCTCCTTCTGTTGTTTTTGATTTTCTTTCTTATACAACAGGTTCTTGTGTGGATGGCCTCAACAATTTTCTCCTTTTTGTTGAGTGGTTTGCAATAGCAAGCCATGAGACAAAAATAAAAATGGTTAGATAAAATATGTTACTGAGGATGGATGAAGACATGACCAAAGGAAAGATGCCCTAGGAAAAAAAGGGTCACAATAAAAATGAAAAATATGGCAGTAACTCCAATATCACATTAGTAAGGGAAAATTTTGTTCTCAATGAAGATGAGCAACAATGTTCTATAGACCAGTGAGTGGATGGAGATCACTACAGTATGGATGCTAATCGTGATGACTAATGGGTCATAGGAAAACATCAAAATATGTGCAACTGAATGTGAAGAGTATGTGAAATTCTTCATATGTGAGGAATCGACCAAAAAAAACTATGCATTCATAAAAGGGATGAGGATGAAAAGTGCCGCAACATAGGACACAAAAATGACATAGTGGAAGATGAATGTGTAAGTAAAAATGCACCAGGGGGAATAATCATAAATGTGGACATTATGAGTAGATATGATAGATGGGTGAGACATAATTCTCTAAAAAGAGTGATAAATATGATGGTAATCATGTTTCATAGGAAAGATGCATAAGTGACGGAAAATTAGAAGGTGAAAAAGAAAAATTAGTCCCACTTATTTTATGAAAAAATAAAAGCAGAGAAAAAATTCATGAAAGAGAACAAGATCAGACAAGTGATGGATTTTCTGGTATCCTCCAAGAAAAAAATGTCAAAGGAACATGGAAATATATTCTGATAAATGAATATGATGATTCCCCTTCCATAGGACTAAAAAGATAAAATATGTGTGAGTTCACAAAAAGAGAAGAAAGAGAAAAATATGTAATGAAATGGATCGATGGCGTTACATAAACAAAGAATCATCAGATTTGATTGTGAATGCTAGGTGTGTGGGATGTGTTGAAGGATGTAATGAGAAAGAGAAAAGGGAATGGATGGGAGTATTAGTTGATTATTGGAAGAGAAAGAAAGTTCAAAGGTGAAGGCAACAGGGGTATGGAATAAAGGGATGAAGATGGAGGAGAAAAGAAGGAATTAATGGGGAGGAAGAAGATAACAAAGAAGGATTATAGAGTAAGGGTGGACATGGAAGGATAAGACAAGAATATGACAGAGCAGAAGGTGAAATTATGAAAAAGGGAGAGAGTTATTTAAAATGAAAGCCATAAAGGAGGGTGAAGCGAGATGAAGGAGAGAGGTAATGAAAAATGAAAGAGATGATAGATAAAATAAAATCAAAGGAACCAGATCATAGCGAGGAAATCCAAGAAAATAATATGGAATTGATTGCATGGAAATGCATGTGGATGGTGGGATGATAAAAAATATGGGACAATGCTGAAGAGTTAGGTTATCAATGGGGAAGTAAGAAGGAAGTGTGAGGTAAAATGAGGAAGAAGATGATATAGAGGAAGTGAAATATGATAAGGATTAGAAAGGAGGAGAGGAAAATGGAGAAAATTATGCAACAAGAAGAAAACCAAGAACAAATATATTCGATAAAGAGTGAGAAGCATATGGAATGTAAAGAGAAGTTAGAGGGGAGGAATGACCAGATTGGAAAATATGCGAGAGATGCGTGAGATGAGGATAAGTTGATGAAGATAAAATAGAGAGAGGGTTTATGATGAAGAAAGTGAAGAAAATAGCAATAAAGAATGAAAGATGGAGAGGTAGTGAATAAAAAGAGAGGAAGGGATAGGAGAGGAAATTTTAGTGAATGGATGTTAGGAGAAATCCACCAATAATGATCGGTAGAGGGAAGGATGGGACAAAAGGTGAGAAGAGGGGGAAAGTAAACAAGGAATGGAAGGGGGAATTCCAATAAAGGGATGTTAGGATAAGTCCCTCAATAATGATTAGAGGACATAGAGGAAGGAAGGAATGAAGATATAATGGAGGAGGTCAAAGAGAAGGATCAGGCTGTGCAGAATGGGGATGAGTGATTTTTAGGATAAGTCCACCGATAATTATTAGTGCGGAAATAGAAGATGATGATGAAATAATGTTAGGGTGTGATTAATAACAATGAATACTAAACATGGAGGTAGATATGTGGGATAATTCTAGAAGATGGAGTGGAAATAGTAAAGAAAGGAGGGATAGAAATGTATGTGAAGATGAAGACAAGGAGAGAATGCAGTGGATGAGAATGAATGAGATAAAGATGAAGAAACAAGGCACAAAATGAATGGGAAGAAACATTTAAGTAAGATTACCAAGTGAGGGATGGTGGAGATGAAAAGGGGGTAAGTAGGAAGTGGTGTTTATGATAATGGAAGAGGAGGGAGAAGATGTGATGATGGGGAATGATGAGAAAATGTAGATGGTGAGAATTTGGAGTGGTGGGAAAGTGTAGGATGACATATCATGTCTAAGAAGGACTCTTAAGTAAGATCACCATGCCACATGGGGAGTTAAGTAAGATCACCAAACCAAAACCGCTGATGATATGGAAGGAGAAAGACAAAATTGTATTAGATATAGGTTTGGAATGGTCGGTTGGAGTAGATGATTACGAAAAGAGGTGAAAGACAGAAGATGATAAAAATATGATGAGATTTGGAAGGGTCGGATGGAAAACCCATTTCAATAGGGACTCTTAAGTAATATTACCATGCAACGGGGATGGTTAATTAGGATTTCCAAACTAAAGAAGAAGAAGAATGATGAAAATACTGAGTGGTGTATACCAAAATGGAACAAGAGATGAAAGGAGGTGATAACAAGGTGATAATAAGGAAACAAAGGAGTGTGACATGAGTAGATGGAGGAACATATGTAGTGTAGATGGAGAGTGTAAGGGAAATCCTTAATTGGGATGCCCATGTGGTGAGCGTGATGATGTAAGAGTGTCAAGTGAAAAAGAGGAGCAGAAAGACATTTGTGGTGGTGATTTTCATCCACTGAGAGAGGAAATGGTGGAGAAAATTATATAGCGGGAGGATCCAAGGAAGAAGATATGCCTTAACTAAGATTCTTGAATGTACGAGATGATTAAGTAATATTGTCAAACTAAAAGCAGAAGAGTGAAAGGGAAACTCAAGAGGAAAGGCAAGTAAGATATTCGGCGTGGTGAAAGGGGACATAAAGGTGAGAAGGATAATGTGGAGACAAATGGTGATGAGTGGAAATGGGGAGTGAAGAGTAATGGATCAAAGACATTGTTGAACATGTTGGGGGATAAGAAGTTGCAAGATAACAAACTTTCCTTGAGAAGGATCCTCAAGTAGGATTCACAAACTGTAATGGCGATCAAGTAGAATTCACAAACTGAAAAGTGTATTTATGAGCACATTCATGGATATTATGGATAGATATAGAATTCATAGTGTGAAATTTGATGTGATTTTGATAAAATATGACCTTGATGAGATGAATGAAACATAGTTGTAGCAAGGGCATATAGGGAAACTATGCTTCAAACTGGATTGGAGATAAACAAGAAAGGTTACCACTCAAGGCATTGCACTTGCAACCAATAGTAGGTGTTAACACATAACCAACGATAGTTAGTTATACCAAAATACCGTGAGGGAAATATGGATGAAATATGCTCGTAATCCTAATGTTGACATGAAAAAGGGATTAGAGATGTAACTTGTACATGGGAAGAGGGATCTCCATAGATGGTTGTTCCTAGAACTATGCCCCAGCTCTGGGAAAGGGGAAGAACAATAATAAAAGAAAATTGATCTATGTAGGAAGCTTTCTAAGAATGTTGATAAAAGGAAGGTTGATCAATGTGGGAAACCTTCCAAATTCCATAATAACAGAGTAGCCATCCTTTGAGGGTATGGTCTACTTTATACATAATATGGATGGCAAGAATAATATATATGATAGCCATCCTTCGAGGGATCAGTCTATTTCTTTTGATTTTTCTTTGATTTTGATTTTGATTTGTATTCTTTTATTTTTCTCTTTCTCTTTTTTTTCATGAAAAGTTGTCCTTTGAGGGATTACTTTATTTCTATGATAAATTTTCTTTCACCTTTTGCATACATGAATTTTAGCTTCACATGGGGGAGAGCTAGGAATAGCTAAGTAGACCACTTAGGAGGGGATAATGATCATACAAGTGACATCTTGTGGACCCTTTGCATGGCTCCAATAGGTAAATGAGAGGGTGATGGATGTAATAATCATGGAGCTCTCACCAAATGGTAGAACTTATCCATAATGAATATGCTATGACTAGAGCCGTGGTCCTCATATTCAAGGTCATATCAAAGAAGTGATGGTATACCACATAATTCATATCATTACCATGATAGATGGAAAGGGATAATGGTGGAGGATTGATCTAAGGATATAACTAAGTGCTCATTGGTAGATATGCTTACAGTAGACTAATCACAAGTGAAACACATTAATAGGTTATGTCTTTGGTTTACCACCAAGAGAGGGAAGACATTAAGTTGTGACAAGATGAGATGATAGTTTACAAAGGATTAGATGTGATAGACAAGCGAGAAATAAAATTATGTCCTTAAGGAAGCAAAAATATGACCACGATGGTGGATTTGGATGAAAATAAATTATGTCCAGAGGGAGACACAAATATGGCCACAATAGTGAATTTTAGTTAGCAAGTAATAAAAATGATCCCTTACGAAGCACAAAAATGGCCACAAATGTGGACTTGATGAAATAAATGGTGCCCCAAAAGAGACACAAATATGGCCACAATGGTGGACTTCGGTAAGAAAATAACAAAAATGGTTCCTCACAGAAGGAAAAAAATGGCCACAATGGTGGACTTAGAATGAGATGAGGATTTGGATAGAATTAGTTTTGATTGGATGAATGTGAAGGAGGAAAAAAATGATGTCAAGCACCAAAGTCCCCTAGTGACAAGGGAGTTGTATGGATGATATACTCAAGGGTGAGGGAAGGCTACTCCCCAAATGAATTAAATGTGAAGGAGTTAAAGGATGTTGAAAGAGTTTAGATGAGATTGTTTTATATTTGGATGAGATAAACGGTTGGAGACCACAAGTGTGCTTGGCAAGATAAGTGGTATTGATGGAAAATGGAGGACCTTCCTTAGGAGGAATGTCATGTGCAGGAGGGATGTTAAGGGATGATGTGGATGAAGGAATCGTGGGAAACCCAATAGATGGGATACGAATTGGATTAAATGTAGATGGAGAAGGATATTTCCCTTAATGAGGAAATCATCTTTCTCAATAAGGTTGTGGACGATTGTTCGAAATGCCTTACAATGTTTGATGTCATGGCCCGGGGTATGATGATAAGTGCAACTGCAATTAGGATTGAACCATGATGGCTTTGGACCATAGGGATTGAAGGATTTAATGGGAGGAAGTGTGATGGTAGATATTCGAACTAAATGCCAAAAATGTCTGCGATAGGACCCAATCGAAGTGTCATGAGGAAGATAACTCTTATGATGTTTTGGCTTGAACTTAGGTATTGATATAGATTGGATGGGTGAATTAGATAAATCAAATTTGGTTGGAGGACTAGATTTTTTGGATTGGGATTTAGGTGAGGATGTACATTGGATGGGTAAATTATGTGTTTTGGAAGACAAATCAAATTTGGTTGAAGGATTGTATTGTTTGGATTCATATTTAGGTGAGGATGTACATTGGATAGGTAGATTATACCTCTTGGATGACAAATTGAATTTGATTGGAGGATTGGATTGTTTGGCTATAAATTTATCGTTGTGAGATGTCGTAGATGGAAGGACTGATCCTAAAATAGATGTTGTGGCATTGGATTGTTGAAAAGAGAGAAAATCTTAATGTTTACAAGGATGTGCAATGGACTATCGTGGATGTTTGCCACAAACCTTAGAATTTAATTGAGAATATTTACTCTTAGCAGGGATGATAATATTCTCAACCGAAGGATCGGCTTGACAGTGGTGGTGGTGTTATTAATGGAGAAAATGTCCTAAAACAAGACGAAGATCTTAATGGAGAAATAGATGTTTGTATGATGTGATTAATGAGATCTATGTGAGATGTGGATTGTTTAGGTTTTGGCATGGAAATATTTAATTTTGTAGAGGGATAATGTAAGCCATATTCATTTGACATAGGTGGAGGTGTTTGTTTAGTGGATGTTTCAAAGGGTACCTTTGATAGGGTTGTAGATCAAGAGGATGTGGTCATTGGGATAGACCAGGTGATGTGGCCATGGGAAAGGATATAGGTAAAGATTTCAAGGTAGAGATAGGTGGACTTGTTGATATGATAGATATAGGGGTAGGTGGGATAGATAGGGATGTAGGCATATTTGGGATATTTGGAGATATGGGTGATGTTATAACTAATGGAGTAGAGATTATGGATAATGCAAAAATGCGGGAGTATTTCGGGTGTAGAAGTAGGTGGAACAAGCTATTTCATAAATGTTTTGAGGGGTAAGAATGATATGTTTGCTAATGGGGTTGATGTCAGAGGTGGGGTTGTAAAGGTACATGTAGTAGAACTGAGTTTAGTTGGGATGGTTATGAGTAATGTAGGTGTAGTAATATGTGTATTTGATGAAGATGTGGGTGAAGGAATAGGTGTGAGAGATGTAGGGATATGTGTGGATATCAGTGGGGCTGAAATAGGTGCTAAGGATGAATCTAATGTGGTAGATTGGGGTATGATCGAAGTGGATAAAGTAGATGTTATAGTCAAATTTGATGCAGATGTGGTAAAGGTAGAAGAAGGTGTAGGTTCAGGACAAGTAGTAAAAGTTGACATAGGTGTGATAGTTGTGGGTACAACAGGTTCCACATAAGGAGTGGGCATAATGTCTAAGGTAGGAACATGCGGAGTCGGTGATAAGATGAGATCTTGATTGATGGTGTCAATCATATAAGAATTTGATAGTTGAGATGTAAAGGGTGTGGCTTGATTCGTTAGTGGTTGATTAGGTAAAGTTTGAGTAGTGGAGCTATTGATTTGGATATCCCCTTGATTTATGAGTTTTTGGACATGATATTTGAAGGAATGACATTTCTCAATGTCGTGACCTTTGAATTGACTTGATGATATAGTGGGCTTCGTGATACCAAGAAGGATTGGCTTGCGAATTGTCCATGGGTCGTATGGGTGGATTTTGGATGGATTTTATGGCCACTAACTTATCAAATATGAAACTATAAGATTCTACTAAAGGAGTGTAGTTGATTAGTGATTAAGGGGCTTATTCTTGAGGCCATGTGCTAGATGTAGATGCGATTAAGGGATTAATAACCACAACACCTGTCCACACATTTAAATGTGTTTTTATGTGTGATGGTTTGGTAGATTCAACTTTAGGTTTGTTATATATAAGTTTAAGGTGACCCTACTCAATGAAACATGTTTCAAGTTTGTGAGCCATTGTGAAATCTTCGTCAAAGGTTCGAAATGATTTGATTTGAAAATTAGATGATATTTGTTTTGCACATGAACATGAGAATAATTCAATGAGTTCAGTTTGTGGAAGAGTGAAGGAAAGTTGGTTTATAGCACCATGCCATCGTGCGATGAAGTTGGCAATTGGCTCATCTTCAAATTGTTGAATGGTGTATAGGTCAATGATAGTGGTTTTATGTGCAAAATTGATAGAAAAGTGTTCTAAGAATAACTATGCAACTTAGGTGAAATAGAATATGGAATGTTGTGGGATACTATTGTACCAGTCCAATGTGGGACCAGACATAGACATGGGGAAAGGTCGAACAAGTAGATCATGATCATGCACGATAAAAAACATTCATGTTTAAATGTGAGGAGATTTTTTTGGGGTCTTCCTTGTTAGTGAAATTAGTAAACTCAGGAAGTTTCCAATGAGGAGGGTAGGGTTTGATTGGAACTGATGGATGAATCGGTTTTTTACAGATTTTTCATAGGATAATGTATCCTTGGGTGCTAAGGTAATGGTTTTTAAATCAGCCAATCGATTCATCAAAGTGTGAATAGGATCATTTGACATGATGTTAGGTTGAGATTGGATTGGTTATATGGTTTGAAAAATAGTTTGATGAGCACTAATTTATGGATAAGGTTGTGGATATGTAAGTTTTGGGTGAATCATTTGATAAGGTGGTTGATAAAATTATGGGTGTACAGGTGTGTGGGGAACTGTTTGGTAAGGATTAACATGTGTCATGGGTTGAGATTGTTGCATAGGATGATTTTTCACAATATGGGCATGATGTGTTCATTGAAGTGGGTAGGTTGTTATGGTAAATGATAAGTGGGTATATGGGTGTTAAGAGGATGAGACAGTTGGAACATACAATGGGTAGGAATGTAAGTGTGAAGAGGTTGATATGGATAGATAGGCATATTAGTAACAGATGAAATAGAATTGACAAAAAGGGATGTGGGTGGAATGTGATCCACTAATTGAGGAGATTTGGAGGATTGAGATATTGTAGGATATTTTTGAAATACAAAATCATATATAGGGTTAGACAGAGGCCTGAGTTCATCTAGAGGAGTGGGAGATGGTGGTGCGGTTGGTTTAGGAAGATTGGTTTTGTGAGGGATATGAGAATTAGTTGTAAGATAGAGAAAATCTTGGATGACATGGTTTTCGTGAAGTGAAGCCATGGAGACAGTGGTTTGGGTAACTAAAGGCGTGGTTATGAGTTTATTATATTTTTTTGTGAGATCCTTAGAGGAAGTAACTTTATTGGGTCAAGGAAATTGTTGCTTTTTGATATTAGAGAGGGTGACAATAGGTGTGAAATAGAGAAACATTTGTTTATGTATTTTGTTGAAAAGCAAATCAAGCGAGAATATTTTTATCATCATGTTTAATTTAGATGATGTGAGTAGAAAAGTGGATAACAAAGGTGCCTAGAGAATGGTAGTGTAGGGCTAGTTCTAGGTAGTTTTGGCTTGGGAAACATCTGTAATGGTTCCTTTTGGGTGTTTAAGTCCCAATAAGTTAACCAGTGGGAGGAATGTTTCAATGTGTTGATTTATAAATATAAGTTTAAGGTGACCCTACTCAATGAAACATGTTTCAAGTTTGTGAGCCATTGTGAAAGCTTCATCAAAGGTTCGGAATGATTCGATTTGCAAATTAGATGATATTTGTTTCGCACATGAATGTGAGAATAATTCGATGAGTTCGATTTGAGAAGAGTGAAGGAAAGTTGGTTTATAACACCATGCCATAGTGTGATTAATTCGGTGATGGGATCATCTTAAAATTTTGAATGGTGTATAGGTCAGTGATAGTGGTTTTATGTGTGACATTGACAGAAAAGTGTTCTAAGAATAATTGTGTAACTTAGGTGAAAGAGAATATGGAATGTTGCGGGATACTATTGTACCAGTCCAATGTGGGACCAGACATAGACATGGGGAAAGGGCGAACAAGTAGATCGTGATCATGCACAATAAAAACATGCATGTTTAAATGTGAGGAGATGTTTTTGGGGATCTTCCTTGTTATTGAAATTAGTAAACTTAGGAAGTTTCTAATGAGGAGGGTAGGGTTTGATAAATGATGGATGAATCGGTTTGTTACAGATTTTTCATAGGATAATGTATCCTTGGGTGGTAGGGTGATGGTTTCTAAATCAGCCAATCGATTCATCAAAGTGTGAATAGGATCATTTGATGTGATGTTAGGTTGAGATTGGATTGGTTACGAAGTTTGAAAAATAGTTTTATGAGCACTAATTTATGGATAAGGTTGTGGATATGTAAGTCTTGGGTGAATCATTTGATAAGGTGGTTGATAAAATTGTGGGTTTACACGTGTGTGGGGAACTGTTTGGTAAGGATTAATATGTGTCATGGATTGAGATTGTTGATAGGATGAATTTGCACAATATGGACATTATGTGTTCATTGAAGTTGGGTAGGTTGTTGTGGTAAATGATAAGTGGGTATATGGGTGTTAAGAGGTTGAGATAGTTGGAATATACAATGGGTAGGAACGTAAGTGTGAAGAGGTTGATATGTGTAGATAGGCATATTAGTAACAGATGAAATAGAATTGACAAAAGGGATGTGGGTGGAATGCGATACACCAATTGAGGAGATTTGGAGGATTGAGATATTGTAGGATATTTTTGAAATAAAAAATCATATATAGGTTTAGACGGAGGCCTGAGTTCATGTAGAGGAGTGGGAGATGGTGGTGTGGTTGGTTTAGGAAGATTGGTTTTGTGAGGGATATGAGAATTAGTTGTAAGATAGAGACAATCTTGGATGACATGGTTTTCATGAAGTGAAGCCATGGAGACAGTGGTTTGGGTAACTAAAGGCATGGTTATGAGTTTATTATATTTTTTGTGAGATCCTTAGAGGAAGTAACTTTATTGGGTCAAGGACATTGTTGTTTTTTTGATATTAGAGAGGGTGATAATAGGTGTGAAATAGAGAAACATTTTTTTATGTATTTTGTTGAAAAACAAATCAAGCAAAGCATATTTTTATCATCATCATCTTTAATTTAGATTATGTGAGTAGAAAAGTGGATAACAAAGGTGCCTAGAGAATGGTAGTGTAGGGCTAGTTCTAGGTATTTTTGGCTTAGAAACATCTGTAATGGTTCCTATTGGGTGTTCAAGTCCCAATTAGTTAACCAAGTGGGAGGAATGTTTCGATGTGTTGATTTTGTTCATGAATTTTTAGGCAGTGTGCGGTAAAATGTGTTATGCAGAGAGTTAAACTCCTATTTAGGCTATGTGATCAGGTAGGATGTAGAAAATAAAGGTTCTTTTTAAGCCAAAATGAAATGTGACATTCGATGTAGACAATCACTTAGAAAAGGGAAATTTCAATGCAAAAAGATAAAATAGAGAAAAACCTGGAGAATGATTTTCCTTGTTATTTGATTACACATGATAGTGATGTATTTTGAAAGCACCACTCAATGTTCTGGAACACCTAGGTAACCTAAAATAGTATCATTTTGTGAGTGCAAGAGGGGTCTAGTGAAAGAGAGTTTAAGTGTGTTTATGTTTCAACAAGTGATCTTTGATGGCGTACTTTAGTGGTTGTAGTATCATAAATTTCACCTATAAAAGAAAAGAAATGTAATTAGTGCACATGGTCATCAAAATGAGAAAATAATTTAGATGTCCTATGTATTTTATTTACAAAAATTTCCTTCATAGAAAATAAAAATAAGAATTAAAAATAATCTAAAAAGTGAATAAAACTTGTAGTACGATGTTCGTATTTAGAATATAGAAGATACAAAAACTTATCGATAGATGATAAACTAAACTACGCAATAAACGATGAAATATACTATAATCTTATGAGACAAATTATCAAAGATGAGGTGATACAAAATTATTAAATAAACTACGTTATGATAGGATAACCTATAAATGACAAGACATTAACATGTGTATTTTGTTTTTGTTTCATTTCTTTATATGAACTATAAATAATAATAACCATATAAAATGACTGAATGTGGATTTTAAGAGGTGACGATGAAAAGTAGATGGGGAGAGTGGACTTTTAGGACAGGAATAGTGACTTTGAGAGGACAAGACAAAAAAGTGATTGAAAAATGTAAACTTTTACAACGGAAATGTGGACTTGAAGAGGACAGGAGGGAAAGTGGGTAGAGAGAGAGTAGACTTTTAGGATAGGAATGTGGACTTATATGCCAAAAATGTGGACTTTGAAGGAGCACAAAGACAAATTTAAAAGAAAAAATAAAGGTAGATATAGTGAATGGAGTAGAATACGGGTGATGTGGTCGAATTTCACATGCTATATCAAAAGGACTAGAGGCTCGATCAATCAAATCCCTCGAGATTTTTGGTTAGGTATCCTATGCTTGTTTCCCAAAGGGTTTTTGTTTGTTTGTCTAGATGAGAAAGGATTTCTAATTTATGACTATGATACACTAATGTAGGGGATGTGGATGTATCGTGGAGGCACTTTGAGAGCCATAGTTACTTGTGGAGCCCAAGTGAGGCAGGAGCGGATCAGTGTGATGTTAGAATGGGAGGTAGTTGGGATTGAGAGGAAGTAGGATGATTATTTACAAAGGAAAATGGATAAGTTTGAACCACACAAATGAAGCTATCAAATGTGGTTTATTGTAAAAATCATTTACATTCATCTAGTAATGTAAGATCCCTACATTTCTAAATGTCCTAAAATATTGAGTATCTAGGTAAATCCTTTCAACCATCCAAAAAAATTTAAGTGAAGAGCCAATTTAATAGATTAGATTTGGTAGGATGCTGGAAACAACTCAACAAATGTTGATTGGTATGTCAAGCACACCCTTCAGGAGGAGTTTATACAGTGACATAGCTTTACATGCTAAGCGATTATTTTTAGAAGTCGGGGACACTTGGGAATTTCTAGACAACTAAATCAGAGATGCACTTGGTGACTGTAAAACTTTTTGAGTGGAAGTGCAATTAGTAGTAGCTATTGATGCCAAATTTTACAATACAATCTAGGCATTTTGGTGTAGACAATCCTGGGATTGGCTCGAAAAAAGTGTTTATGAGGTAACTATCAAATGACATATGAGGTTGTTTCCCCTAAATGGTTTTTACATACCTATTTGGAGAAGATTTTCCACCTACCACATGATTACAAACAAAAAAACAAGGATATTCTAGATCTTACCTTTCAACCAAAACACTTAGATTATGGTCTTTTAGAAGTTAAAACGCGTTCTCGAAAGCGGTCTTTTATGGCTTCTTACATTTCATGTTATAGGAGAGTATATTTTAGAAGGTGAGTTAGGATAGGAAGGAGTAGGGGATTCATCCAAGGGATTGTGGGTGTAGCTTAGGGTTACGGGGTGTACTGAGTAGCAAAGTATACTAGATGTGGATGGCTCAAGTGTAATAGAGCTCGGTTGAGGAGCTATGGCTCGGTCGAGGTGAGGAAGGGAGAGGTGAGTAGAGTTGGAGTGGAATGGTGAGAGGAGAGGTGTTGAGGATAGAGCTTAGGCAGGGAGAAGTTAAATGGGAGCTCGCGGGTAGTGGAAGAGCTATGTGTGTGGAGGGATTTTAGCGACATGTTAGATGTGGGAGGTAGCTCGGGAAGTAGATTCGAGCATGGGTGATTATTTACAGGTGGGTCATTGGACACGGAGAAGGAATTGAGGTAGAGTTGAGCCATGTGTAAGGTGACTTTGGTGGATAGTATCTCGGGTTGGGATTTTGAGGAAACAACTCCGTAGGAATGGGAAGTATGGAGATGAAGGGGTCTATGGGAGAAAGTGGTAGAGCTGGCCGAATGAATGTACAGACTTGGGGATAGGTAAGGGAAATTTTTAAACGAGATGGCCAATATGGATGAGATGGTCAGGCGAGGCTGGGAGGTAAACATGGATCTATGGGAAGGGGAATGATTTGGTGAGGATGGGTCATGGAAGGAAGATTCGAGTGTCTTGGTTAAGAGGAGTGTGTGGAGTAGAGTTAGGAGTTGGTGTAGGATATGAGCTCGGTAGTAGAGGAATTTTGTAATATCTCGGATGGATGGTTCATAGGTTGGGTAAGGAGTAAGATGGGGATATGAAGAGTTGTATGTGAGGTGTTGAGGTGGTTTAGATTTGGGCTAGAACTCGGTGAAAGGTAGATTGTAGCTCGGTTGGGGTAATGGGATCTCAAGGAGGTAGAAACTAAGGGAGTAGGAAGGAAGGGATGTTGAGTTGGATAGGGATAGATGGGGGGTAGTGTAAGATGCTAATAATAATAATTATTATTATTATTTGTAATTTAATTTAGTCGAATTGAATAATAATTATAATTTAATAAAAAAAATTATAATGAAGGTTAGTATTATTATATAAAATAATACAAATGAGATTGTATATTAACGATCATTAAAATAAAACCAACTACAAAGTACCATAAACTAGATAGATGGTTATGAACTACAAAATGTAATCGCTAACTTAATTAATCAATATTAAACCAGATATAAATTTTTATCCTCCAAATACTAATCTTTTGATGATGATTAATTGTGATATTTACGATATTTATAAATAAATAAATAGATCAAGTAATAACAACATGATATATATTTATTACAAAACCAAGTTCGAAAACAAACATCAAACCATAAGGTTAATTTTCATATTCATTTCCCATGTGGGTAAAACTCAACAGAAAACAAGAAGAGCACGTACCTCCAAGGTGACTTCAACGATTGACCGTACTAAACTGAGATCGATGAATACTAAGACTTTGCAAACAAGCAAGTTAGACAAGACGAGTAAAGTAACAAAAAAATGACCAGATCTAAAGTTTGGTCCCACTTTGGCGTGCCAAAATGTTGTACATGAAACCTCATCCTCGCACGGTTGAAATTCAATACTAGAAGCCACTATAAACTTCAAATGATGGAGGAATTAGGACCTCAGATGTGGATATAAATCTATGGGCTTAAGGAAAATAGATCTCATTATAAAGATGATAGATCTCTGATAATATCTACAAAACTAAAATAGATGTCATTATATAACAATATATGGGGGTTTCCCGGATAATGCCAGTTCTAAGAGGATGTTAAATCCCTTGGAGGATGTCAACCCCCATGTCTAGAAAGATAGAAATAAATTATGAACTTTAGATATCATGTAAAAATAATGAAATATAAAATAACACGTAATCTGAAATGAAGAGGGGAATTAGCTTGTGCTCGATATGGAGATAAAATGGGCATCAGGATGGAAAGTGGACAAACAACGGAAAATATTTATCCCACACTCCTCACCTCTAACTTCTAACAATGGAAAAGTTTTTCCTTGACCTCAAACTTGCAGAACTGAATTAAGCACTTTCTTCTCCTAAAAAATTCAATACATAGAGATTTCATACTAATTCTTCCTCCTTTTCCCTTTTGGTTCATGTCCTTATTTATAACTTGGAGGTGAGGTTAGATTAGGGTTAACGAGTAACCGAGGTTTGATAAATTAACCCGGGTTAAGAGACATGATGTGATCACACGGGGCCCATGGTTTGAATTTATTAGGTGGAGTGGGGAACATGATTTGAATGGGTAGGTGAGATAATAGATTCCATTTTTGAAATTAAGAGTGGAGTGTCGGATGGGTATATTATTACCCATGAATTGAATAAATTTAAGATATGTGAGATAATGCCAAATTCTAATTATCAAATGGGTCCACATGGAGCCCATTTGATAATTAATTAATTAAGGGTGAGTAAATAGATGGAATTTACTCAAATTTAAGAAAAAGAAAATTGAGGGGGAAATTTGAATGAAGGAGAATGAAAGCGGGATGAACAAGAGAGGTTACACAAAAACTAGTTACTACAACTACATTTTGGTTTCATTAATGTACCTCTTTTGAAGTTGTTGCAAGAATGGTGAGGGATGACAGAACACTTGACCTTGAACTACGTGGAAACTTGGCTTAGAAACATGGAGGATGAGTTTTCTCATAGATTCAACACTAGACCTAAGTTTGGTTCATGTAAATTGGTAGAGGAGCACCTATATAATGATTTGTATGAGACCCTCTTTTGTTGCTTTCGGTGAATTTTTATGAGTGGTTATGAGTGTATACACTTGAAGAGAAGTTATTTTTATCGACCTTGTGTGTGGACTCAAGAAGAATATTAGATCTTTCATGATGTTGATTTGGTATGGTGGTGTTGTTGATCATTGGTGGAGAGCTATGTTAATGAGTTACATGTTAGAGTACATAGTTTCCACTTATTATTTCCCAAAGGTTGGTGAGTTTGAGTTCTTGTGAGAACCGAGAGGATATTTCTTACATGCCTTACCTTAAGCCATCAAGATATTAATCGTGGCCCTAAGTTTACAAGAATTTCCTATGGCTAGCTAAACTCCCACTAGGTGTGGGGTGTGGAAGCAGGTGTGAAAGGAGATGACAGATCTTACGGTGGAAATGGAGAGAGAGGAAATACGGATCAAGTATAATGAGGCTCGGGAGAGGGAGTTGGTAAGACAATGCAAGATTGCATGAGTAATGGATCTATAGAGACATATGTTGCATGAAGGATTTGAGGTTCATGCGGAGGATGTGGAACCTATATAATCTGTGTTACCCCATCTTGGAAAATATGGGAGAACCCCTCAACTTCTAATGAGAGCTCATTAGATGGAGGAAGAAGAAGGGCCATAGGTGCACATCTAGACCCACCTAGAAACCAAACCCTTGTGGTTAGTTTTCTAAGTCATGACAAAGGTATTTCTAGTTCATAATATAGATAAAAAAGAAGAATCAAGTGGTTATAATTTTTCCTTGAGTTTTATGGCTGCCCAAATGTTTCCTTTATTTTTTGGTATCCTATCTAGTGCATGCTTTCAAAGTAAGGTTTGAGTGCACATAACGTGGGTATCACATCCTGGGAGCAGTTCCACTTCAAAAATGTGGGAACTCAATTTAGCTCGGCAGTGAGTACACAAAGTAGCACCACTTGGGCTATGTACCTACTACATGAGGAGGATCTATTGATCGAGAAGTTCGGAGATAGTGGATCAAGTGAATTTGGTGGTGGAAACAAAAGGGAAATAAGGGTTTTGGACCTCATGGAAAATGACCAAAACCCCGAGAGCACGTGTTCTATGATATGCAAATCCATTCTTCAGATTACAAGGGTGTTGAGGATGCTATAGAAAATGTACACAAGTGTGAATTATTATGCCACGTGAAGGGGATCACTGCCCCGAGTGGAAGGAAACTCATTTTTCAACAAAGTTACAGAGGACGCGTGCATAGTTGGTACTAAAAGTATGACCCACATCGAGATGGTGGTGAGTTATAATGTGCTTCATGATGTGTTCTTGGTGGAATTTCACATTCCCGAGTTTTAGTACAAGATAATTAGGGTCTTGAAGGAGATGCAACAAGGTATGGTAGAGATTGTGTGGGAGTATGATGTGCATTTCAAGACCATCTTATCCAAGCTATCTTACGATATGCATTTTTGCAAAGCATGCTCGGTGGTTTGTTGGAGGATTGATAATGCCTTTCAAGAGGTAACTTTCACATCATAAGACTTTCACGGACCCACAAGAGGCCTTGGAGGCTACTTTGCATGCTAAGGCCATCAGAAGTGTTGACACTAGAGTGAGTTCATTTTTAGAAGCTCAGATTTCTTCTAAGGTGAAGTAACTTGAGAATTTTTCTATGAATTCAGCACATGAGACTTGTTGTGGACTTTGGTGTATGGAATAAAAAGTATAAGGACATATAAAATATAGTTTCCCTTGAAATTCGGTGCACGCCATGGTGTTGGAATGTGAGATCTGTTATGGGGATCATGATCCGAGTAGATTCTCATTACTGCAACACATGCTCCGTAAGAATTTGTCATGTTATTATTAGATATATACATTTACAACCCATGATACCAAGGACTATCAGTTGATAGACTAGATCCATGATTTCATTTACACGGGTATGTATGAGACCATAATTGTGAGTGGTTCCAAGGATGAGAGTCATAATTTTGAAGGAAGCACGAATGGTGGTGGAAGAGGTCAAGGGTTTCATGAGGATTTAGAGGTCTGTAATGGTCATGGCTAAGGAAGAGGTGACTTCCCCGTGGAACTTTTTTTTATATATGGATCTATATAGCATTATAAGTGTGAATGCCCGCACTGTTGCAATGCTCATGGTGTGGAAAGAAGCATAAGTACGAAGAGTTCCCGGATTTGTATAGTCACATGCTTTAGAATCAGAAGAAGTAGGATAAAGGTGTGGGGATGATGAGTGTAAAGTGCACCAAGCCTTTGTACATCCCTAATGTGATGTCTTATATAGAGTTGAATCCTGTTTTGGTAACCACTCACACTAAAGTTACATGCACGAGGAAAATGCCAAAGTATAAGCATGTTATTACAAGAGAGGATGTACTGCATGGTAAATATCATGATCCTACCTACTTGAAGGAGGTGTATAAAGAGACTATGGAGGTGATTAGGATTCTACAAGGAGAGATTCAGTGTTTGAAGGAACATTCACAAAAGTTGGAGCATGTAAAGAACATTGAAACTCCAAATAATGACATAAATGATATTAAGAAGGTGTGTAAGATGTGGCACTAAGAGAACATCATTCCCATGTTAGGAGAATGGTTGAGAGAAAAATTATTGTGTGTTGGATGTGAGTGTGAAAGGAAGATCCTGCATGCTAACTTAAACCCTTATAGTCTGGACAATGTCAAGGATATTACACTAAATTTGGTAGTGGATGGATGGCTCTTAAGTAATATTTTGATTGACATGGGTGCAGAAGTTAATGTTCTCACCCTAGATGCATGGAATCAGATGGGGAGACCACCATTGCAGCCATCTTCAAATGTGTTGTATATGGTAAATAGAACTAAGGCTACTCCCCTTGGAGTTTTGAAAAAATCTTCAATAGTTATTCAGGGAGTCAAGTTCACTAGGGACTTTGAAGTCTTGGCACTTTCCGAGGTAGATAGCTTCCCAACATTACTTGGGAACCCTTGGTGTTATGCAAACAATGTTGACCTAAGCTTCAAAAAAGGATAGATCAGTTTTGGGAACAAAGAGGAGTGAATGATCATTCCACTAATTGATGGACGGTATGTGCCCTATGCGAGAACCATTAGGAGAAGAATATTTAAACTAGATATATGTACGCACCATCAAGGACCCAAAATTTTCTAGCCATCAAAGGATGGACTCATTTAGTGGGATGACACACATTCTATGAGTGATACCACCCGTGAATTTTGTGATAATTAGGTGCATGACACATATTATTTTATTACGAGAGAAATTAAAGGTAATGTGACTTGAATGGTCGAGGTGCGTTCGGTCGATTACCTAGGAGGAAGAAAGTTACCAAGCTATACTGGCAAAGGTAATCTTGATACCTTTTTGTACACAATGGATATGAATTAGACCTATGAGATAGAGTGGAGGAATATGCTTATTTATACCTTGCATGGAATAGTTGCACATTGGTGGATGACACATCATGAGAATCTTTTGGAGTGGTGTGACGTAAGGGTTGTGTTCTCCATTATATTTCTCGTAAGTAACGTGTCCGCTAATATACATGACCATCATGGGAGGGTATCCACCTCATGCCATGTTCAGGAATGTGAGAGGACCAGGAGGAAAGGCCTAGAAGCTTTACCCCCTTCCTTGTGGGTGCACAATTTCTATTCCACCTTACAGAGCTACGTGCGTGCATGGTATGTTTATTTGGAGTTATGGAGACAAACATGAAATTGGTAAGAGTTAACAATAGGTAATGTTCAAACCTTTAAGTATTTATCTTATAAACCATTAGTAAATGAGGCCTTACAGGTGATCAAGAACCTTACATTAGGAAATAGTGCCAAGGTGGAGGAAATTTTCATTGAATTGTTGGGAGAACATAATATGGGGGAGTGCCTTGAAGAAGAGGAACTGAAAGAAGTGTTTTTGAGCGCACCTTCCTAGAGAAGGAAAAAGGTAAGTTGGTATACATGATTAATGATGAGGAATTGGAAAAATTAGATGTTGATCATGAAGAAGGTATGCGCAAAGTCTTAGAAAGTGTAGATAAGAAGGTGCATGCCTACCGGGATCCCTTAAAATGAAGAAGGTCAACATTGGTACTAAAGTAGAACCCAAAGAAGCCATTATTGGATATCACTAGTTGGATCAAGATGTGTCAAATATTATGGAGCTATTGTGCAACTTATAGTACTTGTTTATACACGTGTACCATGAGTTAAAAGGGTTCCATCACTCTCTTGGAGAAATATAGATGAAGATGAATGAATGAGCATGACCAATGAAAGAGGCCCTACGGGATGAATCCTAACTTGCATGTGAAAGTGAAGGAAGAAATTGATAAAATGTTGGAGTCTGGGATTATTGAGGCCATTGAGCAATTTTAATGGGGTAGCCCCATGGTAATCAATATTAATAAGGATGTAAGGATATAAACATCTATATACTACAGATATTTGAATGTTGTTTGCATTATAGATCCATTTCAACACCCTTTCTGAAGAGATTCTAGAAGGAGTTACAGGCGCGAGATCTATTATTTCACAGATGGATTTTCAGGTTATCACCGGGTAAGCATTGCGAAGGAAGACTAGGAGAAAAAAAAAAATCAGTATTGAATGGTGAATTTTTTCTTACATAGTTATTTCATTCAAGCTATAGAATTCACCAACTATCTTTTCATGCATCGCAAAAAAGAATTTCAGGATTTCATTCACATGTTTTTTCAAGTCTACCTAGATGATTGGATGGTGTATAGGCTATTGACGGATTATTACAAAAATATGAGGATGATATTTGAGAGGTTTAGGCAATTTATCATCTCTCTCAATATTAATAAGTCTATTTTTAAAATTGCTTTTGGCCACTACTTTCTCATATCATTTTCAAATAAATGTTGTTGGTGGATCTTTCCAAGGTTGCTTTAATTTTTACTTAAAGGAACTCACCAATCAAAGCACAATACATGGGTTTCTAGGGAATACATGGTACTACAGAAAATTCATTACGGGTTATGCCAAAAAAATTATGCCATTAGAGAATTTTTGAAGCATAAAGGAACATTTCACTGGGGTGAGGTGCAACATGTGGCATTTGACACTTTGAAGGAAAAAATTACTACTGCATCCATCTTGCACTTTCCCTCCTGGGTAAACCATTTCATGTACATATGGATGCTTCAGGTATGGAGATTAGAGCATTGCTAGCACATCCTAGAGAGGGAATTTTTTATCACCCCTTATGTTTTGTGGTAAGAAGCTAACTTTGTCTGAACATAATTATACTACCATAAAGCGCGAAACAATGTCCATGATCTCAGACGCTACATTATTATAGATAGTATTTACTAGAAACACCTTTTATCTTTTACATAGACCATGTGGCTTTGAATTATTTTATAATCAATTTTTTACAAGGGTGCATATTTCATTGGGTATTATTATTTTTGAGTTTGAATTTGTGGTTGTGGTAAAACCGGGAATAGTAATTTAGGACCTGATCATTTCTCAAGGATTAATTCAAGTGAGGATGTATAGAGAATTGAGGACACAATGTTTGATTCTATGTTGTTAACACTATATAAGTACGTGCCCTCCGATTTGGAATATTATTTTATATTTATGTGAATGGGTGTGGTGCCCAAAGGAATGAAGAGCATAGAGAAGAAACAACTTGCCATTCATGTCGTGCCCTACATGTTGATTAGTGGAGACTTTTATAAACTAGGTCGGGATGAAATTTTGCGTAGGTTTGTACTTTAACATGAGTATGGAGATATTATGGAGGAAGCTCATGGTGGTATTACAGGTGGACATTATGTTGGGAGGGCCACCGCACGCAATGTTTTAATAGTTGGCTTATGGTGGGAGACATTATATAAGGATTACGTGGAGTATGAAAAAGATTGTGATCATTTTCAACACCTTGGAAATCCTTAGCATCATGATGAAATGCCTTTGAGACCAGTTTCTAGTGTGGAACCATTCGAGAAGTGGTAAATTGACTTTGTAGGCCCAATTTCCCCACTAGCGTGTAGGAGCGGAGTTTTTGTTATGTTATTACTTGTGTTGATTATCTTACAAGATAGGTAGAAGCACCGCCTATGAAAGATTTTACTATGACTACATCAATAATATTTCAATAGGAGAACATAATAACTAGGTATGGATTTTTTTGAGCTTAAAAGTGATAGGGACACACACTTCTTGAATGAAACTGTTCGGATATTGTTAGCTTAATTTATGGTGGCGGATCACAAGACCACACCTTATCACCCACAAGCCAATGGGACTACTAAGGCCTTTAAAAAAATTGAGTCACACATTGACCAATATTTGTGATGTGGGAAGAAAATATGGGGCTAACAAATTATTTTTGTGTTATGGTCATGTCGATCACTTACAAGAGGTTGAAAAAAACAACACCCTTTAAGTTGGTGTTTAGCGCGGAGGCGATATTACCCATTGAATTCATGTTACCTTCTCGTACGTATTATGCATGAAGGAGGATTATTTGACAAACAAGTGATTGAGGAACCTCTTTTTGATAGATTTATTCAATTGGATGAGAGGTTATCCATTTCTTTCTGGAGTCAAAAATGAAAAAATCCGGGGAAGAAGGCATGGCACGATAGGCATGTCAAGAATAAGAAGCTTGAGGTGGGGAAGATGGCTATGAAGTTTAAAGTCCATTGGTTGGGACCATACATTATCATGTATATACTTGATTCAAGTGCTTTCTAATTAGAAGTGCTAAATGGCACATGGTTGCTTGATTTCTTTAACGAGAGTAGGTTGAAGCCCTACTATAAATAAGTCTTCCTGGTGTTTGTAAATAAGGCAATAGTGCCAATTAGCTTAGGATTTCCCTTTCTACATTTTCTTTTGTATATGTTTCCTTTCCTCATCATTTTTATTTTTCTTTTATGTCTAGTGTTGTGTTACGCATTGGTGCGCCAGTAGCTAATTGCATTATAAGTGATTTCATGTGCGAGAGGACCGAACATACTTTAACTATGGGGTGGACTAACATATATGTTTTGGATATGGTTGACGAATTCTTTACAAAGATAAAATGTTAGAGAACTCATTCTATGATGATGAGTGCAAAGGTATAAGATTGAGTGGACAATGTATAAGGTGTTCAAGTTCATGCGGGTATAAAGGTGTCTTGGGGAACAAATAGTTGAATTGAGAAAAGACCACGTAGAAGGGGAAAAATTATTGCGCAGTGTAACATGAGGTAGGACACCATGGGGAACTACTTGGTGGATAGAGTAGAGGTTATTTACTTCAGCATAGTGAGGCACGTTAAGGAGTTCTGTGGTAGTAAATTAGTGTTATGCACGCTAGAATTTTATTTGCATGCAACGTGAGGAGGGAAGTCACGAAGTTAATCGAAGTATAAAGTTTTTATTAAAAAGAGACGTTAAGACACATGGTCGGAGGAACTTTAAGGTGTTGAAAAAGTATAAATAGAGGGTAAAGGTAGTCATTTTGACTACTTGCCTTAGAGAATTTTTTTGTGTTCTGAGCTTAAAGTGTGATGAGGTTTTGAGAATAAAGTGAGGTACTTGTCACGAACCAATCGAGTTGTGTGAGATGTGGTGGGATTTTTGGTATAACAAGAAGGAAAGAAGACAACAAATTAGGAAGGGGTTGCTTGAGAGAGAAGCGTGGAAGTAACCATAGTCGGTAGAAGAAGGAAAGAAGAAAGCACCTAGGGCATGAAATAGTGAAAGAGAAAAACATAAATGGCACCTAGGAAACCTCAAACAAAGATACCAGAGGTGGAGAAGGAGGAACACATTGAGGTATACTAAAATATAAAATACCCCTTGGGTGTGATTAAGACCAAAGAATGGAGTTTGAATGTTTACATGTTGAAGATCAGCAAATATAACCACCAAATGAGTGACAACAAGAATTTGATGTGGGTGGATTTAGTTTCAAACACTCCCATAGTAGATGATCTTGGAGACCATAAGATTAGTGACTCAGAACAACAATAATTGTAGAAAACTTGAGTCCTACAGCTATGGGAGCTGTCATTCTTTGTAAAACTCATCTTTTGTTCAGGTTGTTAATTTTGTGGGTACACGAGGACTTCTTCTACTTTTCGGGAAGAAGAATGAGGACTACAAGAAATTTTAATAGAATAGTACGGGCCCGAAACACACTTTGGTGAGAATATGGCACTTGATTTATGTGCCACTAAAAAAATTAAATAACTAACATAACAACTTAACTATGAGAAAGGGGGAAGGGCTCAGGTGATTGTGGATCTTCCAGACTCAACTTTAAGATTCACTTTCCAAATCATTAGTTACAAGTTGGGAGAATCAAAAAGATGGATGAACGGTGATAGGATATTCATGTATGTGGCCTACAAAGTTTTGAAAAGGTCACATTACAATTTTGCATAGTTTATTGTAAAAAACATTAGTGAGGAGTTGTGAATGCGAGAATGAGGTTAGCACAAAGATCACATGGGGCTCCATACTTATATTAATCATATTCTGGGAAATTGGTGTCCCATATGGGCCAGATGGAAACATATGGATTCACCCACCAGCGTACTCATCTCCTATAAGTATAGTTTACGCAATTCACTTGTGATGGGACCATCTTTAGCACCTATAAGGAAATGAGAAGAACTTACGGTATGAATGATTGTGCAAGGCATTTGAAAATGAATGACATATCCTTCATGAACTACCATGAGTTTTTTAGGCCATGTCAAATTCGTGGTCACATAGCATTTCTGCTTAGCAAGATTTATGATGGCCAAAAGAGAGATGGACCGTGGTGCAATCTCCCATTTGCATTCACTACTAGATGCTTGATTTACTCCATCAACCTATTAAAGGAAGTGCGAAGATGACCTTTGATAGAGATAAATTTAACACTAATGTCCATACCCTTCGCACTACATATATGTATGGTACATGACTTGCATATGTCAATTTTTTGGAGTCAAATTTCCTAGACTTTTACCCGCAAGTCAATTTCACAATCAAAGGATATGTCCTTCAACTATCTACGTGCGGTTGTGCCCCAAGACTAAAGGGGTATTGAAGTGGATATTATAGACTCCCCTTTCCAAAACCACGGGAGGCACCAATCCTACCAATTAAAGTAGTACATTTTGAAGAAGAAGAATAAGAATGGGTTGGGGAGCTAGACACCTCAATAAGAGGAAGTAATACACGCTTCATGCAATGGTAATAAGGGAATGGGTACTTCATAGAAAGGTAGTGTCGAGCCTTCCCAACCGGAGGGTGAGGGAAATGAGGAGAAGGATGAAGAGGATTTGAAAAGGAAGAAATAGATAGTACATGACATATCAAGTTTCATGAGAGGCACATAAGAGGAGGAGTAGGACCACACTAATTTCATGGAGGAACTAAAGGCGAGCTTGAGGAGCAAGAGAAGAGAAGGGCCAAAGAAAAGTCCAAAAATTAGGAGAGGTGCATGAAAAAGAAAAGGAACATGTTACATAAGGGCTGAAAAAGAGTCCAGTGCATGAAGGTTCACCCGTCCATACCACCAAAGTGACACGGATAAAGAGAAGGGGATCCTTTGTCATAAATAAGGACAAGGGGTTCACTCTAGGATTGAAAAAGCAGTGATCGAAGTGCAAGGAAACAAAGAGAAAGTGGACACCCGTGTCTCCTCATATGGATTTCGTGGACGATCCCACAAAGGTGATGCATGTAATATTATAAGGTACACTCCCCCCAAAGAAGCTACATATTTGGGATCTTATAGAAGAGAAAGGAGGCATGCCCAAAAATAGGAAAATGTTAAATTGGAACCTGCATTTCCACTCTTAAGAACCTGAATTTGAGGTCAACAATCATGTGATCGAGACCATTCATTTGAAGAAGAAGGAGGAGAGACATATAAAGTGGTGGATCCTATCCACCTAACAAATGAGTAGACATGCAACGCACTTCAAAAGATGTCATCAGAGGTGATTTGGCTCAACTTAGATGCGGGGACCATTATTTAGACCTTAGTCATGACAAAGAAGGAAAAATAAAAGCAATTAGAAAGATTGTGCCAATGATTTGAAGGGCAAGAAAGCATGAACAAAGGAGGCCTATGATTGAGTTGGTGCCCTTGTTAAAGGAATTATGGGACAATTTCTAGCCCAAGTAAGTCGAGGCTAGAATAGATTGTGGGGATGAGATGGAGTATCTAGAGGACCTTATAGGGATGTTGCTTGCAAATGTCAAGGATTTCATGGGACCAACAGCTGCAAATCTCACCAAATAAAAAGAAGAGAATAAAATCTTCATTGAAGCCTAGATCACTTATTTGTAGGATTTCTTGACCCAACACAAATAAGTAAACACATCGAAGATAGGGGCTTTAACACTTGTAGGAATTGTGAGTGAATCACCGACGTGTGAGTGAGAGAGGAGGAGGAGGCTCTTAAATCCTTAGAGGAGAATATCCCTACTAACAAGTATGAGTGTGCATAGTTGATTTTTGATACCACAACTCAAAACTATAATATACAAACATAGTGTGAGAAAATGGATTACAGGATTGGAAAGATTCAAGATTCCATCACTGAGTGGATGGACGAGTTTGAAGGTATACGCAAAGACTGTTGGTGGCTATAAATTATCTCAAGGAGAGAGTGGAGGAATTCACCTCGGATCATCTTCCCAGACATTGTAGGGGAAGTTTCAGGGAAGGGATTAGCAGAGTTTAAGGCATGGGGGAAATTAAAGGATGATATAGACACAAAGTTCCTTGAACTCTTTTTGTATGGTACTTAGTGGTTGAACCATGCAAAAAAATTTGCCTTGATAGATTTTGGTCAAAAATATTTTATTAAAAGGGCATGGAGGATTGATTTGGTGACAATCATATTAGTGTGGGGTGATTTTTAGCCCCTAAAATGACCAAGTACAGGGGTGTGAAGGAACGTAGCACACAAGAACAAGGTGTAGAGGCACATGCCGAAGAATCTTTTGGGGATGGGCGAGGGCTCATGCCGGGTAGGATGGATCCGGGACTTAGTCGTTTTAGACTATGAATGAAGTCGCAATAAGGGAGAAAATGGAAAAGAGACTAGGTACATTTATGGGTAACGTTAGGCTATAGAGGCTTACTGACTCAAGATAGCATATTTAAAGGAATCATTACAATTTTCATAATCGGATAAGGAGTCAAGGTTGTTTTGGGCTAGTTGTCACTTACATGCTAAGGATAATCAATTAGGGAAAGACATGATGACATTTGGCATGTTTTTTGGGTAATGATGATTTGTTAGGGAATATTCCTTCCATGTTCTCTCTTATGTGTTGATTTGCACAGAACCTAAATAAGTAGAGATAATATGAGGTAGATGGAATGCAATGCAAAATTATAAGCTCTGTAATGAAGTTACTATGGAAGCATGTTGAGACTCTATTGTTGTATGATCTCCATTCATGTAATATTTAATGTATCATTAGCTATTGTAATTTCACTAAATTGGGACATATTGAGATGAATTGAGACTTTATATTTCAACATTATTGGAAGAAATCCATCTCCATTTTGTATATTTGTATCGGAAGAAATCCATCCATTTTTTTATTTTTTTTAGCAATATTGGATTCCATTAGTAGCAATATCAGATTCCAATATTTTCATTATCGAACTTATTCGAGTTCCAATTTCTCTATTATTGGATTCCAATTTTGCTAATATTGGATTCCAATTTCCTATTATTGGACTCCAATTTCACTATTACTGGATTCCAATAACTATTATTGGATTCCACTTTTGCCACATAAGCCTGATGGCTACCCACTTACATAAGCCTAGTGTTTGTTATCTTATATAACCTAAGTGGTCATTAACTTACATAACCCAAGTAGTTGTAAACTTACATAAGCCAAGCACCGCTAACTTACATATTTCCAAGTGGATCCAATAACTTACATATGCCAAGTGGAAACTAACTTACATATGCCAAGCAACGCTAACTTACATATGCCAAGCAACCACTAACTTCAAGATAGTGCGTAAGTGATTGTTGTCATTTATGCCACATATCAATCTTAATATCTTCATACATATATGACTATTCATGCATACCTTATTCAAATCAATAAATGTTGACATTGAAAATCCCTTCCCTGAACTTCCTTGAATGGTGTTAAATTTGATGGTTGTTTAGATGTTTTTCATGATTTTAGATGTAACATATTTGCAAATATTTTATAGAATTGGCACGTGTGACTCACATGTTTAAAAGGTGACCATCAATATTTATATACATTTATATAAATAATTTATTGTATATATTAAGCATAGTTAAAAAAATATGGAATTGTCATTTATAAATTTTGTAAGTAGTGTGTAAGTGTGAGTGATCACACTTACAAGTGTGATTGGTCACATGTCTAAGTGTGATTGGTCACACACATCTAAGTGTGATTGGTCGAATGTCTAAGTGTGAGCCTCAAGTCACACATCTCTTGACTCACACTTTAAGTGTGAGTATCGACTGACACTATGCTAAGTACAAGTATCGACTCACACTTCTAAGTGTCTAGTCTCGACTCACACTTCTAGGTGTGAGTCTTGATTCGCACCGCTAAGTGTGAGTCTTGATTCACATAGCTAAGTGTGATAACTCACTGTCAAACAATTTTTGGGTAATGGTAATTTGTCAACACTGCCCTTTAAAAATACAAAACAATGTTTATTTATACCAATTATTTTGTATAAATTTCATTATTTTTAATATATATTGATGTAAATTTTGATAATTTTTGTAATTTATATATAAATCTATATTAATAATTGATGGTTAAATATTAAATATTAAAATTCACATGTGACATTTATTACAAATATTTGCAAGTATTTTATTACAAATATTTGCAAGTATTTGTAGTATTAATGATAACCATTTTGTAAGGAAAAATGCTAATTAATGTTTCATTTGCCTCAACATTAATTAGCCATTAATTCGAGCTATGTAAAATTTTCCATTTAAAAGTACATGTGCCATTGAAATATGTGTGCCTTTTGGAGCATGTAACTGTTGTCAGCCATTAATCAACCATTTAATGAAAAGCAATGTAAAATCATACACGTGCCCTCTTAAATTTCACATGCCAACAAAATGGTGGTTGGATTTGTTTACATATCACTATAAGTAGACAATTTTTGAGTTTATATTTTTAACATTTTCCTTTCTATTCTCTTTTCATTGTGTAAGATTATTCATCAATAGAAAAATATCATCATCGCAAGCATTGAAAAATTTTGTGCTCGAGTTCTGGAAATGTTTTGATTTCCTCTCCATGCCAAAAATTGGTATGAATTCTCACCTTCAATCCCTCCAAAATTACAAAATTTGTTAATGTAAAATTTTCCATAGCTGATTAGGGATTATATCCATGTAAAATTTTCCATAGTTGATTAGGGCTTATATCCATGTAGGGATTTTGTAGATAATTAAATGGAAGCAAGTTTGTTATTCAATATTTTGTAGAAGGTAGTTTTTTTATCAAATAAATAATTTTGTAATATAGTAAACATTTGTTAGAGAAGTGAAAGAGGATGGAATGGAGCACATCTTGACATAGAGAAAACACAACTTAATACGTAATAACATGAGAGGAAGATTTGTAGAATTTTTAAAAACCAAAAAACACTGCCAAGAACTTGTTTTGTTGAGTCTTGAAAAAGAATCTGGTGGTATGGATGGTGGCTCAATTTTCACACAATAAAAAGTGAATATCGGAATCGATTTATGGACATGGTGGTGTGCAAGAATAGAAGAGATGTATTTTATAAAATTGATATTATTTTTTGGCCTTATTATTGTTGTCCAAATAGTCCTCCATCTGCACATACTCAACAAAATTCAATGGCTATGACATCATTGACATTTTCAATGACAATATTTTAGAAGATATTCATGTTAAGAATGAGTTTCCATTGAATGTGTTGGTGTTGGATTACAAGTGACCTATTTGTGAAAAAATATGGTAATGCAAGAGTAGGAGAACCAAACAAATTTTGGAGAACAAAAGAATGAATACAAATTTGTGAAAGGAGAATTCGAGGAACAAGGAAAATCTAAGATGTTACTACTATGGAAGCAACAACTATCCTCAAATTTCACAAAATGTAAATTTTTTTTTTATTTACATCATGGCTATGTGGATTTTTTTTGTTTTTTTTTCCTATGGGATTTCTCTCTTCTATGCTTCAATGTCATATTATGCCTTAAGGACCTTTTTGTAAAAGGATGGGTCCTTTCAAAACCCCCATATTAACCCTTATACAAAAAAATGGACATAGTTTTTGTACATCAGAATATGTTGTTGTGGCATAACCTAACAGACTCTATGATGACAATATCTTACTTTATTTTGTTAATTCCTATCGATCGATAATATCCAATTAATATGGTGTCACATAAGCTAGTGACGCTAAGCTAAAAATAATATTCTTTGACTTGTTAAATGCTAGTGATCCATAAGCTCAAAATTTTATATTGTGGAAGTATTAGGTTACCTTAGTGGGTGCTAAGCTCAAAACATCTTACTTAAAATTTCTCCTCAATCCACCACTCAAAATAAAAAAATTCTATTAACTTTTCAACTTTCTAATGTTTGTAATTTATTTAAATAATTTTTTAAACTGAAACTTATTTATATTTTTCTTTATTTTCTAGTTAGTATTGATTTGAAAAATATGAGGCCTTGTTGCAACATTGATTTATTCTATTTAATAAAAATCATAATTATAAGGAAAACAATCACACAACTAGCACATCTAGCATGATCACACAACTAACACATCTCCCATCCGTGAGGCATGAACTTAATGCTCTATCTTGTTTAATTTAAAATGTCATTAAAAAAATTACTATTAACAAGGTTTATTAAATATACGTGAACATAATGATTTCCTACTTTATACAGGGATTAAGGCACCCAAAACCTTATAATAGAATGCATCGTGAGCATCACCAAGAGTGAAAAAAAAGAAACAGGACAAAAATGGCTAAAACAACTTATCCCAAACTATAGTCCAACAGATCAATACAAGGAAAAATCACAAAACATGGAGGGAAAACATCCCAAATGATATAGTCCACAAATAATCAAAAATCTCCAAGAGCCAACAGACTAGTTAGTCTTCAAACATTTGTACTCCTCTGGTTGATGCTCCTCTGTCCTTTCATATTATCATCCTTGCTCACTCATGATAGGGATGTGGTCTTCAACCTGCTCTTCCTCATCAGAACTACTGAGGTGGAGATTATACCTATGAAACTTTGTGTCCCTACTCTAGCTTGACCACACACCCCTAACTCCAAAACCAAACTTTTGATCTCTACCATATCGGCCCTGATAGAGTTTTGGGTGATGCAAATTTTCTTAGAGGCATCGATGCAATGCATGACACTATTTCCCATATCCATTCCAACTTCACCTAAGGCCTCCATATCCATTTCCACCTGACTCACCCTGAGAGAAATTTTATCAAAAGCCACATTCCAACCCATCTCCACTCTCTCTTTCCCTTTAGATGACTCCCCTTTCATATCAATCAGAGAACTTGTAGCTCCAGTACCAAGATTTTCATTCCCCTGAGGTGCCTTACTCTTCTTTCTCCTCATTTTGTTCATATGGTCCACAAGAGTACAATTTTCATTTGAATCCCCAGATTTGGGCTCTAATTCCTTTTCCACCACCTAGTTTACCATTCTTAAAAAGAAAAATAATTAGTCCATGGTGTATCAGGTATCAATATTTCCTATTGAAAATCATTCACCGACGAGAGAGTGACATAAACAAGAAAAAGGGAAGGCTCATAGCAATATTATTCCTAAACATATTAAGCATAGTGAGATGGTGAGTAAATATCTTTCTATAATTCACTTCAAGAGTAATGTACCTCATAAGGTGGAGGCAGACCATATTCCAAATATTAGGGATGTAGAATCTAGCTATATATCTACCAACAGGTAAACCATTTCTTTACCATGGAAGAAAGTCTCAATTTCATGCTTCATTAGTGGTGTGGTATTTGAATATATTTAAGCCCCATTTCCATTCAATCATATCTATAAATCCTCCATTTGAATTTTCCATGTCATGGATCACCATGTTGTCATTGTTCCTAAAACCAATTTCCAATGCAAGATAAGGATCACCATGAATTTTGAGATCATCCTAAACCCCCAATTTTGAATCCATGCCACAAGGAGGACCAAATTCCAATGCAAGATAAGGATCAACCACCCCCATGTTTTTTTGAGAGAAATTCCTAGAAACCCCAAAATTTTTAAGATAAAAATTAAAATGCCATCCACAAGGAGGGTTTCCTTACAAGGAAGAGGAAAAAATCAGGACACATAGTATAATGTTCTCATGGATTAATAACATTGGTGATATCATCTCTCAAATGACCACCTCCCATAGATAATCTTTTCGGGGTTGAATAATTAATTACATTTATCAAATTGAAAAGTATCTTTAAAGAAATGGTCCAATTATTAATGGCTCAAAATGAATTGTAAGAGAAAAAAAATTGGTAGTAAAATGAATCAAGAGAAAAATTAATACAAATCCTGCCATATATCCTACACGTGGGAAGGGTCTGTTAACCATAAGTACAAGGATGACATCCCAACGAGGGAAAAAACCACCACACAAACATCAGTACTTAATGTTCTTAATGAGATTAATAACATTGGTGATATCATCTCCCCTCTCACACACTTTAAAATTACTACCTTTAGCCCCCAATTTGGAAAGATAATCCACACATTTATTACCCTTTCTCGGGGTGTGAATAATTAATTACATTTATCAAACTCTTTTAAAAATTTTCTTTAGTATCTTTAAGGATATTTCTTATGGTCCAATTATTAATTGTATCCTTTCTCACATTGTCTAGTGTTAAAATCTTGTTTTGAACAACTAACTAGAAAAACATGTTGACATTGGTGAGTAAATCCTTAATCAAAATTTTTCCTCTACAAATCCTTTGCAAGACAACATATGTTTGGAAAATGAATATGTTTGGTCCAAGAACGATATGTCAGGTGTTATACTTAAGCATTATAGTCATTGATCTCCATAAACGTATGTAGGAAAAGCATTTATGTGAAAACAATTGATCTAGGATGTTTAAAAGACATCAAATTATTTTAGAAACACGTTCAATATTTTTCATTCAAACAACAACATATTATAAGTACAACATAAAAGGTATTTTTTAGTAAGTAACAAATATTTCAAATAAATACAATTTTTTCCTCCAATATTTACAATTCAATTCTAGTTAAGGTAGGCAAGTCTTCATGTTGTTGACCTTGGGGAGTAAATCCTTAGTCCAATTTTTCCTCCAGAAATCCTTTGCAAGACAACATATGTTTTGAAAATGAATATGTTTGGTCCAATAACTGATATGTCACATGTTATACTTAAGCATTGTAGTCATTGATCTCCATCAATGCATGTAAGAAAAGCATTTTTGTGAAAGCAATTGATCTAGGACGTTTAAAACACACTAGACTATTTTAGAAACATGTTCAATATTTTTTCATTCAAACAACAACATATTATAAGTACAACATAAAAGGAATTTTGTAGTAATTAAAAATATTTCAATCCTTTCAATAATAAGAACTTCTAACATCCATGATGTTAGTCACACTTTTGTTCGAGTAGTAACAAATTTAAAAATAGGTTACAAATTTCACTTCAATCCCAAACTACTATACCTTTTTTTTGTTATATCAATTCAATCCTCCAACTAGGAGGAAGTTCATTATGAGATTAACACTGGAGATACTAGTGGAAACTAAACTCAATGTATTTCTTTAGCTTGTTAAATGGTAGTGACTCTTTAGCTCAAAATATTATATTCTTCAAATACATTCACCCGCTAAGCTCAAACTAGGTTGATTTAATTTGTTAAATCCCAGTGACCACTAAAATCATAATAATATCTCACTTTCTTTTTTTCAAAACCTTGAGACCATGAAGATCCAAATATTATGTTGTGTCATAAGCTAGTGGATGCTAAGTTCAAAATATCATTTAAGTAACTTGTTAAATGAAAGTGACCACTATGCTTGAAGTAATATAAAAACAACCAACTATATACTATACTACAACAAAACAATATTGATTCAAGTTAATATATATACCCACACCAGTCTGAAGTCACGTAAGGGTTCAATATAAGAAGAAATTTTAACATCCACGAGGCTAGTTAAAAGATGAAAAAGTATATTATTCTTGTCATGTACCTATAATTATACATGTAATTGTGAATGTAATTGTACTTGTAAGAGAACACAAACCCAATAAGGATATTATTCTTTCCACATGTACATGTAATTGTATCTACATTTAATTTTATCTTGGTCTAAACTAAACACGCTGCTCTCCGTTGAAAAAATCAAGACCCCGGGATGGAGAGGACTCGTGGGGATGCATTTTTTTCTAGACAACACCATCCCCATCTTATTCCAGTCAAACAGTGTTTTGTGAAATCACCTTACCAAATCTCACAAACAAATTCCCATCACAAGTGTTTCTTGTGCTCCCGTAACATCTTTGTGCTTACCCACTTCATTTCCATGTGTAGAATGAACAACCTTGGAGAACCTAAATGTAACAAATAGAAGTGTCAATAAATAAATTCTAATAAGATATTGCTTTATGATTTTTTGTCGATAATCTATACAATATGAAATCATGTCTAACAATGTTAGTTATTTCACCTTGCTTCATTTTGTTTGCAGATTCTTCCTTTATAATATATATTAACTAAATACATCTAATATTGCTAACATTCAAACCTTCAACCTCCACTAAATGTAGTAATTGCAAGAACATTAACTAATTAATGTTGGGGTTGGCTGAACATTAACTAAGATTAAAATTTTTAGGTTATGTTGAGGCATAACCTCTTTTGGTGGTGGAAAGAGGATAAGGCATTTGTGGATTTTTTTGGGAATTTATGACATTCATAGATTATGTTCGTGTGATGGATGGGATCAATTAATGACTATTACTAATTAGGAAAAAATTCAATTAGAAATCTTGGAGACATGAGTTGAATATTGGAATGAAGGTGCTTGACATCTCTATTTAAGCATCATCTATATCGGGCCTTTGGAAATCATCAAAAAATCCCTATTCATTATGGGTAGCACCAAAAAATGCATTGAGCCTTCTTCTTGTGAAGAGGTCAAGGCCGACCCTAGTAGTATGGAATATTTTGCATGATGGTGGTGTTATGTCATTTATGGAAAGACTATCTGGTCACTCTATCAAGTAACGTGCAGTGTGTTGGAAACTTGGAAGAAAGGAAGAGTCAAAGTGGGAAAGACTAAATTTATTATTTTTGATAGATTCCATATGAGCTTGCGATATGATGGGGCTCCCCATGGAGGGAGACATTTATTTTCAAATGCTCTGCCGAGGAGGAGATGGATGATTTCCTGTATCTGGTGAAAATCTGACAATGTATCACTCGGGATATGAATGGGACTCACTTCCACAACCTTGGGATAGGGTTGTTGAGAAATTGAGGAGGTACTTCATGCTTCAATGATGCTACAAAGTGATCTATGGACCTCATATTTTTCTTCTTGTGCATCTTGACATGATGGAAGGTAAATTTGTGAATTTTCTATTTCAATTGCTTGAGAAGTCCCTTAAAATGGCTATAGAAGATGATGGTCCTTTCCTACACCAAGGCCTTTTGTATTTTCTCTTTAAAATGGAAGCTTCCAAAAAATAAATCTCACACTTCCCCTCTAATCAGGGTGAGAGAAACATCATGTCCCCCTCCTCTTCCATAACCATCTCCCTATATATCTTCATCATGTCACCATTGCCTTGGTCTCCCTTTTGACTCGATTCGGACATCATGATCATTAGCCCCCATTCTTTTTCTCTTAGGTCTCCCTCATCTTCTCTGGTGGCTCATAACCCTCTAAACACCTTGCAGAGCACTCTCCTAAGGTCTGAACCACTTTCAGACCCAACATCTACTTCCTCTCCACCTCTTTCCAATGCTTCTCTGGCTTCTCCTCTCATCTCCATTGACATTGTAATGGCTACAACCATCTCAACTCACCTGATCACGAAAGCATGTGTGACTTCCCTCCCACCTTTTTGCATGGAAGTTAGCATGGACTCAAAAATTCCTAGATGTGTTGTGGGATCTCTCCTCTTGGTTTACCCTGATTCTCCTTTGTCAAGAGAAAATGGGCTCCCCACCACTAGACTTCAAAACACAAGGAGCATTTAGAGAAGATCTCTCTGATCCGCATGAGGCCATCGAAGATTATGTTTCACTCAATATCTACTATCAAGGAATGGAAAAGTCACATGGTCATGACCTGGATGAAAATCAATGAAGACTTCCTGGAACACATTAAGTTAGTGGATGTGTTGGTTCAAGGAAGGCCCTACTGCCGATGCTTAAGATGAAGAAGAAACTACTCTCATGAATATCCATAAAATGTAATTTGGCTTTGTCCAGTTTGGGATTTTTGGTTTTTTTTTTTTTTGCATATGGGATTGTTCTCTTCTTGTTTCACTATAATACCTAGCCATGAGGGATTTTTTGTGCAAGTATGTGGGTCATTTGGGAAAACCCCCTTTTACTCTAATTCCAAATAGTTTTATGTTTTGGCATATCGTAGTCATGGCTAAGCTCCTAATATGTTAATGAGTTTTCTTACATCCTTAAGATCACTATGCTCCAAATTTTATGTCTTGGTATAACCTAGTGGCTTCTCAGATGAGAGTATCCTACTTTATTTTGATAAAACCTAGTGACCACCAAGCTCCAAAAATTTATGGTGTGGCATAACATACCATTGTCTAATATCAAAATATAATTTTCTTACTAGTTAGGTGGTAGTGAAAACTAAACTTAGAATATTATATTGTGGGTTTAGCACAAAAAATTTATTAATATCTACCTCTAATTTTCTAGATGTTGTAAAATATCTTAATTATGAATTATTAAACCCTAGTGATGAAATCACCAAATAACATGTTGTGGAAAAACCTAAGTGGCGTGAAGATCAAAATAATATATTGTTTAAGTACCTAATGGACCACTAAGCTCAAACTATGTTGATTCAAATTTGCTAAATCCCAGTCACCATTAAGATCCAAATATTATGTTTTGGCGTAACCCACCAGCAACCAAGCTAATAATATCTTATTTCTTTTGTTTAAACCTAGTGAGCGCTAAGCACCAAATATTATGTTGTGTCATAATCTAGTAGACGCTAAGCTCAAAATATCATTCAGTAACATGTTAAATGATAGAAACCACTATGCTCAAAATAATATATTGTGGAAGTACCTAGTCTCCACTTAGTTCAAAATATGTTAATTTAATTTGTTTAATCCTATCGACCGTAACCTCCATATATTATGTCATTTTTAAACTAGTGTCAGCTAAGTTATAAATATCTTCTGTAATTTGTTAACTATTGTAAAATATCGTAACTATGAATTATTGAACCCTAGTGAGTTCAATCTCCAAATAATATGTTGTGGAAAAGGCTACCAGATGCTAAGCTCAAAGTATCTGAAACCACCGGTAGTATCCAAATATTATGTGGTAGCATAACCTAGCAAGTGCTAAGCTCGAAATATCTTAATTCCAAATCTTAAATGCATACAAAAAATTCAACTAATTTATATTGGTCTTGATTTCTATAAGGATCTCCAAAGTCAATGTATTTCTTTTGTTTGTTAAATACTATTGATTTTTTAGCTCAAAATATTTATATTCTTAAGTTCTCTCTTTCTTTTGTTGAAACCTAGAGACTACTAAGATCCTAATATTATGTTGTGGCATAACCTAGTGGCTGCTATGTTGAAAATATATTAATTTAATTTATCAAATCCTAACCACCGATAGGCTGCAAAGATTGTGTGATGGCATAAACTAGTGGGGGTGCTATGCTTGAAATATCTTAATTTGAAATCTTAAAATCATACAATAAAGTCTTACTAATTTATACAGATCTTGATTGCTATACATTTCTCCAAAGTTAATGTGGTTGATTAACTTAGAGGTCGATAAGCTCAAAACAACTTACTTTAATTTTTCAAAACGTAGTGACTTACAAGAGGATATGGCATCTACGACTTTAATGGTCATTTATGACATCGATAGTTTACATTCATGTGATAGACAAAATCGATTAAGGGTTATACACACATGACATGTAAGATGGTGTTGGACATTTAAGAGTCTTAATGGGAAGCATGATATTTATGATAAGGATATCTAATCGATGATCTTTTTCTATATTGTCACACTTACCTCCTTTTGTGTGTTATGTGCTTGTGGCTTTATATCTCGGTTGGTTGGACATTTCACTACCCCTTTCCACTTTTCATCTTTGGTCATTTGTGCTTCTTGTCTCTCTATGATGGTGACATAGGGGTGTTGGTGGTTTCTTGGGTAGTATGGAGTGTGGTCCTAGTAGGAAGAGGCAGGAGAGCTATGATAGAAAAGGACACTGGGGAATCATTTACTTCTTGGATGGATGGGAAAATTTGGAATGCAACTATGTAGAATTGGCTCGAGAAGGTCTGGTTGGTCATGGAGTGATTCAAAGAAGAAGATGATGGTGATATTTTGAGAGCATGCATGCAAGATAATGCTTGACCAAACCAGTCCAAAGGGTGAAGGAAATTTTTGACATGGCTCAAGGGTTGAGCATGGAAAACATATTGTCCAACTCTTGAGGAAGTTTATCTTGCATAAGGAGAATGAGAAGTTGGAAGAGCATCTAGTCAGCCTTCAGTATCATGTCCATGCCTTGACATGGGGGATGTAGGTGATTACACGTGGTCTAGAGGAAGTTGGAAAAATAGGGTATAGAAACTCCTACTTGCGCTAAAGTGAAAATGTCAGAATGTTGTGTTGATTCGTCCTCCTCCTCTGATCAGAGTAAAGGGGATGTGGATTTTGAGATCATGATGAGGTGGAGCCAAGAGGTGAATGGACCTAATATTTCTGGATGAATTTGTCTTTAGTTTTTTTATTAAGGCTGGAATGGTCATTTGTATAGTGAAGTGTATAGATATAGGAAGTATTTGTGGGTGAAGTGAAGCTGATTATAACTCTTCCCCATATTTTGGCATATATTTAGTAAGATAAGTTTTTGTAATCATCATGGGAGTCCACTGCTGGAAGACTTATCATGGATTGGTTCCTCATGTACTTTTTTCAAGACTTATCATTGAAATATCCTAGTTTAAAATCTTAAAATCATAGAATGAATTCATCTAATTTATATATATCTTCTTTGTGATACATATAATGTTTGTGATACATAAGCTAGTGAATTGAGTACCCAAATACTATATTGTGGCATAACCTAGCAGCCACTAAGCTCTTAATACCTCAATTTAGTTTTGAAATCCTAACTAACGCTAGGTTCCAATGATTATGTGGTAGCATAACCTAGCGGGCTAAGCTTGAAATATCTTAATTTAAAATAATATGTTGTGGAATAACCTAGCAGCTACTAAGATCTTAATACTAGTATTCACTAAGATCATATTATTATGTTGCATAACCTACCCACCACTATGCTTATAATATCTTACTTTCTTTTACTGAAACCTAGAGACTTCTAAGATCCAAATATTATGTTGTGTCATAAGCTAGCGGATGCTAAGCTCAAAATATAATTGGGTTATATTGTGGCATAACCTAGTGGCCACTAAGGTCTTAATACCTCAATTTAGTTTTTAAATCCTTACTACCACTAGGTTCCAATGATTATACGGTAGCATAACCTAGCGGGCACTAAGCTCAAAATATCTTAATTTAAAATAACATATCATGTTTGTGATACATAACCTAGAAATTGAATACCCAAATAATATGTTGTGGAATAACCTAGTGGTCGTTAAGCTCTTAATACTAGTATTCACTAAGATCGTATTATTATGTTGCATAACCTACCCACCACTATGCTTATAATATCTTACTTTATTTTACTGAAACCTAGAGACTTCTAAGATCCAAATGTTATGTTGTGTCATAAGCTAGTAGACGCTAAGATCAAAATATAATTGGGTAACTGGATAGATTATAACACCCACTAAGCTCAAAATATTATATTGTGGAAGTACCTAGCACCCGCTTAGCTGAAACTATTTTAATTTAATTTGTTTAATCCAACCCACCATAAGGTCTTAATGTTATATACAACATGATATACTTGATGAATCCTAATGGCCACTAAGCTATTCTTAGTCGTAAAGAAAATGATCGCTTGACCCAAAAAAGTGTGTTGCCTAAAAATAACAAAGTATATTTAACATGAGAGAAATAACAAATCGATCACTTGACCCAAAAAAAGTGTGTTTGCCTATAACAAAATCCACCTATCCTTGAGTCTGCAAAGGTAAATGAAGACTTCATCCAAATAAGAATTATAGCCTAGTAGTTCATTAGAGTAGGAAACATTTTTCATTTAGATCATATTCAAAAAGGAGTTTATATAAACGATAAAAAAATAAATCTGGAATTTATGTAATAGTATATGTATAGACTTGGACTCATTGTACCCTAGCAGCCACTAAGCTATACTTAAAGGAAGAATATTTTTACATTTAGGACAAGAAAAGAAACCTGGACTAGCGACCAAGAAGTTATACTACAAGTTTTTAAATAGAATGTGATCTACTCGTTCCACCCTAGCATCCTAAGCTATTCCTAAAGGTAAATATATCATGTTCATAAATGTTATACATCTAAATTCTTAATGTTTTCTAGAAATCATATTGAAAAGATATAAAAGATAACAAATAAATTTGGTTTTATATAATGGATACATAAATATACGTGTAAAATCATATCTTTAATATGTTATACAAGTAAATGTATAGTTTTATCTAGTTCTTACAAGATTATGAAAAATTATTTTACAGTTATGAAATCATATGGAAACTGGAATTGCATCTGAGAATATATAAAAAAAAAAGTTTTTACATATGACACCATCTACTTGTTGCATCCTAGTGGTTATTAATTTATTCTTAAAGGTAAATATATCATGTTCATAATGAAGTTGTTTTATAAATCTAAATTGTTAATCTTTGCAAATATAATAACTAACGAAGAAAAAAGAAATCGCTAGGACCAAAAAATGTTTTTTCCTCTATATAAAAACAACTGATCCACAAAGTGCCAAGGAATATGAATGATTTTTCCAAATTAGAATTATAGCCTAGCGGGCACTAGGGTAGAAACTTTTCCTATGGTAGAGTTTATTCATAGAAAAAAATCATATTGAAAAGATACAAATGATAACAAATAAATCTAGAATTTATATAATGTATATATAAATATACATGTAGAATCTTGTATGTAATTGAAATAGAATTGGGGTTTTGTAAATAGGTTGTCGAAACAACCAATTATATCATGGAAGCCTCAAAGCTAAGAGCTTATGAATGTAATTCACCACCATTTCAAATCATATGTGCATATTCACCGAAGTAAACATAAGAAAATCCTCAACCACCAACACTGAAATATGAGCCATCCAACCATAAGTCATCCAACTCTGAGCCGTCCAAACCTAAGCCATCCAACCCTGACCCGTCTAACTCTGAAATATGAGTCATCCAACCCTTAGCCATCCAACTCTGATCCATCCAACTCGGTTGTCCATCAATCGATCCGATCATCAACTCTCGATCCATCCAACTCCGATCATCAACTCTGATCCATCCAACTCTATTCTGTCCAACCCTAAGTCATCTAACCTTTAGCCATCCAACCCCTACCTTTAGCCATCCAACCTCTAGCCATCCACCTATTAGCCATCCATTGTTATCCATTCAACCCTAAGCCTTCCACCCCTTGGTCATCCAAACTTGAGTTGTTCGACCCCTAAGGCTTAAGCCATCCAATAACTTAGGCATCCAACCCCTCAGTCGTGAGCCATCAAACCACTCAGTGACTCAGTCATCCAACCCTTTTCCATCCAACCTTTTACCATCCAACCAATACCATCTAACCTTAAACCATCCATTCTAGAGCCTTTAAACATAAGAGCCCCTAAGGGCCTAAGCAATAAGCAATCATGGATACTAGAAATTAGGGCAAGAAGATTACAAATTCAGCTAGTTCAAAAAAGGGTGCAAATACTTTTCTTGGCTATTTTGGAAAATCACAAAAAATAAAGTCGGTTTCTACATCAGCTGAAAATATCGGTATGTGGCACATGTTATTTACTAGTTATTTAATCTTACAGAATTTAATAATTATGTTTATCATACTGTTCTTGGAACTCTTTGTACTCTTGTAAAAATTTAACTATAGATAAAATTAATACTATATAAGTAACAATTTTATAGAATTATATGCAGACGTTTTAAAAATTCCTTCCTCAGAATAATCAATTTAAAGATATCGATGATCCATTATATGTTGAGGAAAACATTTCCGTCCCTTGATGACATAGAAGTACAAGAAAATTCATTGAATTCTCATGATACACTAGCAGAGGAAGCTTCTACTCCAAGGTCTATTTCTAGAAAAAGGAGACATGAGAATCAAAATATTCCTGCTGATTGACCCTAGATGTAGAAGTTGAATCCCAAAAAAAAAAAAAAATGTCAGAAGAAAGAGGGAAAACTAGACAATTGGAAGGAAATTCAGTTTGAATGGGTTGCAAAATATCCTTTTATTGAACTGTGTACATTAAAAATTGTAATGATGTTCCAACACAATGTCGATGCAAAATATGTGGTTGGAAATAGGGGAAGGATCACATGATGTAGCTCAAACTAGACACAATTGAAAAGCACTGTGGGAAAATATACATTTCCCAAAAGCTAAAGGATGGCAACATAGTCAAAACACATAAATGGAAAGATGCAAAAGATTGTCTACATGTCAAATACGCAGAAGAGTATGAAAAGGAACAAAAACGTATCAAATATGTAAATGAAAAAGGTGGGACCATAGTAGCAAGATTGAGAAAAGCTATGGAGGCAGAAATGCAAGCAAAGGGTATTCAGTTTGCTACCGTATTTCATATAATGAAAAGGGAAGACCGATGTCATATTTCAAGAGAAAATAAAATGTTGTATCAAGTTATTGGTCTACAGAACGTTCCTCAATCTCATTGGTCAGATACCAGTGGCTGGGAGATTGCAAAATGTCTATCTCTGGTAGAGAAGGAGGATCTAAAATTGTGTGTTCAAAAGGCAAAGTATATTTCCTTTCATTAGATGAGGTTACTGCAATCGATAATACTTCATGGATATGTATTCATGTTTACACATTTCTAATGAAATAAGGACTCCACACCTCTTAGAAATTCATAAAATGACTGAGAATTACAATTCTGAAAATATTTATAAATTGGTGGTGTCAAATCTGAAGGATATCATCCGGAATGGATGACTTTTCCATTGCAACAAAATTAGTTTGTGTCGGAACCGATGGTGCAGTTATAATGCAAGGAGCCATAGAAATGGTCTGTGTGTTAGACTTCAGACAACTATTGCTCCGTATATGGTTGTTGTCCACTGCATGGCTCACAGAATGAATCTCAGCCTACAAAATTGTGAGCACATTTGAAAATGTAGCTAAAGTGGAGGAATTGATACGTGATCTGCATGCCTATTATTCTAGTAGTCCGAAGAGATTTTTAGAATTTCAAAAATTTTCTATTGGACTGATGAGGGAAAAAAACTTCTCAAAGATGTAGATACCAGATGGATATCTATGTATGAACCTTTTGTAGAATATTTGATGAATATCCTTCATTGACAGGATTTATGTTTAAATACCACAGGATGTAGATAAAGCTAAAGATCTATTGTGTCATCTAATTGACATAGAAACTTTACTCACACTCTGTGGTATTTTTCCCATGTTGAGGGAGCTTAATATTTTAATGAAGCATGCACAAGATCGGTCTTTCTACATTATAGACTTCATAAGACTCAGAAGACGTGTTTTTTGGAGTCTAGAAAGTTTATATATTATGATGGGAGTTTTCAGGGTGCTGCTTTTGAAAACTTGGAATGCATTGATGATTTGAAAAATTCTATGTGCTTCTTAAAGTACAATATACATGATCATCTATGTATAACAGCACATGGAAGAAGAGATTCCACTTCATACGTTCCAAAAAAGAGTTGATATGGCTAACTCAGAAATAGAAGAAGTAAGAGTGACATGAAATTTATATGATGCAATATTAATGGAAACTAGGAATAAGTTGAGAAAGATCTCTTGAATCATTAGCTAAAGAGATCAGAAAGATTCAAAAATGATAAAATACTTGAAGCAATGGGAGTTGTAAATCCATAGTTTTGGAATTTGTTAGGCGGAAAACCTTATACATCTATCAGTCCTTTATTTATCAAAAACATGGGTGATCTAACTGATCATTTCTCTAAGACTGAAGAGATAAATGGAGTTTCTTTAGAAGGTATTTTGAAAAGAAAACTACTTAGTTCACAGTCAATGGATTTTTCTAATACTATGATACGAAAAGTTTAGCTTCTACAAAACCCACAGGATTACGGTGCCATGAAAAGGATTTGGAAGGATATTTGTTCAGTAGTATTCTAAGTGAAGATTTGAGTGAGTATATTAAGTTGTATGAGCTCTTTCAAACAATGATTCTGGGTTCTGTGGAAGATGAGAGGGTTTTCAGTGCACTATCCTTTTTAAAGTCAAAAGTTTGAAATAGATTGGATAGGAATCTAGAAAGTTGTCTCAGATTGTATGTATCACGTTACTCAGTGGAGTCTTTTCCTTATGATAGAAACATTGGACATTGTGGAATTCACTAGTAGAAAGAAGAGGAGTTAGTAATATTTTCCTACGACCCAGGGATCGAGACACATCCACAGATCATGCTACAGTTGATTTCCAAGACACAAATGAAAGCGTTGCTCCAAGACTATTCCAATTCACATAGATTTCATTACAATAATGTGATGTAATAAGTATTGATGTATTTCATACAAAGATTACAACTTTCAATAAATGCAATATTATATTTGTCTTTATTTGATCCTTTGCCATTGGAACAATGTCATTATATGTTTCAATTATCCCATTTGTTTTTTATATTTGGTTTTCAAATTCAGACTGAAATAAGGACACATTTGTCTTTTATATCTATTAATTGATTTATTTTACATCTACAACAAATCAGAAATGTAAATATTTTAAAGAAACAAAATCAAGTAAATTTAAGCAACATTTACGTAAACAATAAAAAAGAAACATAGTTTGTATTAACAACATATAGTAACATTGTACAATTCTAATTTCCAAAGTTCTTTTGAAATTGATCTCTCATGTGGTGGATTACTTTATGAAGAAAAGTACAAATTCATAAAGCATTGTCGGCCAATACAATTCCAAAAAGGGGTTTTCATAACATATCAAAGCTTTCGGACAAGTTTTGTCATATAAGGACACATTACGAGGTCATCCTCTTTTTATGCCTATGATTCAAAATCATAGTTGTCCTTACATCTGCCACATGGAATAAAAACTAAAAAGGGTTGGCCACTATCTTTTAATTCCTACGCCAGTGTTGGAATTGTGACAACACACTATGTCACATGGTGAACTTTACTAACATATCTAATTTTATGTTGTAGGTGAAGCTTGTTCTTTTTCTTGCATAAGAGGTGGAGGAATCTGTTGCATCTGTACAAGAGCTATCTTCTATAACTCTGATGCCTATAGATCTTGTGTTGTGGTATTGATATTTTCTAGAATATTCAGCTCCTCCCTCACTACATCTCCTGTAGACAAAAGTGTTGCATCTACGTTTGTCTTTTCCTTTCAGTAAGACTTCTGGATCCATCTTATGCTCCTTTATTATCCTTCTCAATGTATTATTTTTTTATTTATAAAAATGAGTTTTTCCTTCAACTGTACAAAAGAATTCAGGATTTTGTGGGCATTCTTCAAATGTGCTTCAAATACAAGCTAGTTACTTCTTTCTTTAAATTTTCATATTTTTCTGCAAAACAGAAATATTAAATTTTTAGTCTATTAGATAAAATGAAAAAATATATTGTAGTGCTTATAATATTAGGATTTTGCATGTAAAACTAAAATCCCACTCACAACAACTTTTTATTTTTCTGCATTTTCTATTAAAACATTTGTCTTGTCTTTAGCCCATTTGTTGTAGTAAGCATGTGCTTCAACATTGAGATTCTCCAACCTGTTTAGCATTATGTCTATAATTTCATCATTGTAATCATTACTATATGAAATTGTCCTGATTGAGCTTTGTTTAGAAAAACATCCTGCCATGTTGGTTGGCTCTCTACGGTAGTGAACAATGAATGCCTTTGAGCGTGATTATGGTATCGTGTATTTATTTATTTTATCAAAATTTTAGCTCTCCTCTCCCAAGACCGCACCAAATCCACATCAGACATTACAACCTCTTGAATTGTTTCCCCCATACTATATGATATCATATTTTCTAATATAAAATGTGTCTTTTCATCATCTATTTGTGGAGCATTTCTTGGAGGAGGAGGAGAGTCATTGCCTGTATTACATGCACATTTTGTTGTGGTTGAGGTGGAGTAGATTGAATCATATCATGGGTGTCAAAATAGTTACCCTTGTATCGCATCACCACTATCAAAGCCCAAATACTCCTCGTCAAGGGTGATGTTGTTGAAAATTTGTGTGGTTGTTACACTTAAAACACCACCTAGTGACAGTCCAGGAAATTTTGTGGTTGCAGGATGAACTGTTCCTATTGACTCTGTAGGAAACCTTATATTCTTTCCTGAAGTTCTTCTTTTTGTTTGGAATGGATGTGTTGGAGGTATTGGTGGCCTCCTTGCAAGTGGAATGTGCCTAGAAGCCATATTACCTACATGAAGCAAACAACAAATTGTTAGAATATTATGGTTGGGCTTTGTAAATGCTAAAAAATTGTAAGGAAACAAAACATGCTAAATATTATACATTACAATATACCTTGCATAGACGGAGACACAATCGTGACATTTCGATCTTCACACCCGGAATGAGTTTGATCTTCATCATCAAACTCAATAGTTTCTTAATACAATAAATGTAGAAAAGAACAGTAGAAATATTAAAATATAGTACTACATACATAATCTATATTAATTGTTTGAATTAGTTATTTATATAAAAAGATAACTTCATACATGTAGTTAAATGTGATGGTAAACGTGATGTGCATATCGACCCCCTAGGTCACTTTTGACGAGGAGGTCTTACTAGTGTTGATTCTGCTGAATCCATGTTAGAAATCAGAGAGACCTCTAGAGGGGCTTTACCTCTAGCAATTGCCTCCTTATGAGATGTTGCAGCTATAATTTTTCTCTGCAAAATAAAATCTTACAATTATTATTTTATTCAAAAATATTGAATTTGAAATCGTTATAACAAGTAAACAGTAAAAGTAATTGCTATTTATGTTGTTCTTGAGACTAAGACCAATCATTTGATCATTGATTGTAGTTGGAATTTTATCTTGTGGAATTTCATAGAACGCTTCATAATAGAAAGCAAGAATATAATTGCAACAAGAGAATACAATCTTGGATTTATCAGATTGATTGGCTTTGTGGGCATGGGAGATATCTATTTTTATTGTTGGAAAAATAACTACACCAATCGAATTATTGACCTGCTAGTGTTCGTAATAAATATTGAACTACCCAATATGGAATGTCTGTAGATCTTGCCCTATAATACAATCTGGCTTGAAAAAGTGACGCAACTGCAATAAAGAATTTGTTTGTAATACCTTGTAGAAGAAGGCCTCTTGATGAACGATTAAGAGGAGCTGCAATAACAGATAAGAAATGTTAGAGCCTTGGGTGGTCGAGTAATGTTAAGAAAAAAATCATTTGAAAATAATAAACTTACCATCAACTTGTACATTGTAATGAGACTCCAAAAACTTTTTTTTTCTTCATCTGTAAGGACAACCTTTGTAGTAACGGCCGACTTATTTTGAATGGTAAACCTATTAACCGATGTACATCCTCAGGTTCAATTGAGAAATAAATTTGATGACATCTCGGATGCATGAGGAGAATGGAAAATTTTCCATCACTCTCGTTGTAAGAGGCGAGAAGGTAATCAAGGACTGAAGTATCAATATCAAATTGGGGCATGTCCACAAGCCCGGTAAATTTTGAGTTTTTGAGCCAATCCTTTTGTGCATCTTTTTCTCTTAGTAGAGCTACAATCTGTGGGCACATGAGGTTTTTGTATTGAAATTTGGGTGTAGGAATAGATGTGGTGTTGGCCATTGCTGAAATTTGGGAGAAGTTTGAAGATTGGAGAGCTCAGAGCACTAGAAATTTTCATAGAAAAGTGAATAAATGAACCTTGAAGGGGTATTTATAGGGGTCTGTATGGTTCAAAGGACACATGGCAAAAAACTATTGGCTGGCCATGGCATGGTGGCGCTCTGGCTCAAGTTTCAACCCATGTTGGATGGATGACTAAATCATTGATTCATTGGTATCAGCCACCCAACCCACCTGACCAACCCTTACCATCCAACCCAACCACCTAACCCTTAACTTTCCAACCCCCACGAGGCCAACGCAATCACCCAACCCCTAGCCATCACAAACCCTCGAGGCTCAACCATCCAAACCCTCACTCGACCCCTAACCCACCCATCTAACCCCTCACCAGTCCAACCCACCCGTCTAATCCTAATCCATCCAACCCCTCACCCATCTAACCCACCCTCCAACCCTTATCCATTAACCCCTCACCCGTCCAACCCACCGTCCCACCCTTGCCATCTGTCATCGACCCCTCACTTATCTAACCTATCTTCCCAACACTTAGTCATCCAACCCCTCACCCTTCCATCCCACCTGCCAAACCCTTATTCATCCAAGCCCTCACTTATTCAACCCAACCCACTCAATAGTCATCCTACCCCTCACCCATCTAACCCACCAACCCAATAGTCAACCAACCCCTCACCCACCCAAACCCTTAGTTGTCCAATAGTTACCCTCCCAACCCCTCAACCACCCAACCCCTACAAACCTACCCAACCCCTAACCAACCTACCCAACCAAATTTGTGAAACGAGGGAAAAATTCTCTCTGTGAAATTTCCTTTACCATGAAACATTTTTTAGATATTCGCCAATGATTCGAAAGTCAATTTTTGAGAGGGGTCTTCTTAAAATCCTTTGCAATCTACGGTTTGTGCATATTTTTTTATTTTGTAGACATGCTTTTCTGATTGACCAAAAAAAAAAATTGAAACCCTACTCAATATTTCTCCAAGGTATTTAATAATTTGTTTAGTGCATTCCACGAATGAAATTTCAAAAATATAAAAAGAGTGGGATACAAAATTTTGAAATTTTCACTTTCCCCCTCTAAAAGCAAAAGGGAAGGCTATTGAAATTTCAAATATCGAAAACTTACCCAATCTAAAAGCAAAAGGGCGGGCTATTAAAATTTTAAATATCTGAAAAATTTCCCCTCTAAAATCAAAAGGGTAGGCTATTGAAATTTCAAATATCTAAAAACTTTCCCCCTCTAAAAGCAAAAGAGTAGGATATTGAAATTTCAAATATCCAAAAAGGTGGGGAATTCAAATTTCCCTATTTTTATTTTTCTATGGTTTAAAAATTAAAAATAAAACATTTTTCATTTTATATAGACTATAATAATATAAACATAATAACAAATATATTTTATAACATATAATTGAACCAAACATAACAAAAAAATAGATTTAAAAACAGAAGAAATAAATCCTAAACATAGTTTTTACAAATATTAGAATAATATAAATACATTTATGTTCCATTCTTTATCAAAATCAATTTTTATGTTGTTAGATATTTTGTGCACTTTTGTAAATTAATTATCCAATGAAAATGTGACATGTGGCAAGTTCGAAAAAGATATTTTAGATACATAATAAGGCTAGCGATCCAAGACTTACAGTTAGTGTTACTATATGGCTATTTTCAAAATAAGAAACGTTTGAGCCTATAGAGTCTGATGTCATTTTTGTTTATAAGTAAAGGACCTTAGTGACTGCTAAGCATTTTCTTTATTAAGAAACAATGTGAAATATGTCTTGAAAACATTTTCCTTGTTAAGAATTTTCTTATGGCAACTACATACTAAGCCTAGCGATCCACAACTTTACAAATAGTGTTTAAAATGAGAAGAGGTAAAGGTAGGAGCCTAGTGGCCACTAAGCCAAACTGTGATTTATTATTTTAAGTCTACATTCAAAATAAGAAACTTTTGAGCCTAGGGTCTGATATGTCATTTTTTTCATTAAGTAAAGTGATTAGCGGGCACTACACATTTTCTTCGATATGAAATGAAGTGAAGTATAAGTTGAAAACCATGAATCTCATTGAAACTACATACCAAGGCTAGGGATCCAAAAATTTACAGATAGTGTTTAAAATGAGAAGAGGTAAAGGTAGGATCTTAATGGACACTAAGCTAAACTGTGATTTATTATTTTATGTCTACTTTCAAAATAAGAAACTTTTGAGCCTAGGGTCTGATATGTCATTTTTTTCATTAAGTAAAGGAGATTAGGGGGCATTATGAATTTTCTTTGATAGGAAATGAAGTGAAGTATGAGTTGAAAACCATGAATCTCACTAAAACTACATACCAAAGACATGGATCCAAAAATTTATAGATAATGTTTAAAATGAAAGAGGTAATGGTGGGAGCCTAGCGGCCGCTAAGCTAAAATGTGATTTATTATTTTATTTCTACTTTAAAAATAAGAAACTTTTGAGCCTAGGGTATGATATGTCATTTCTTTCATTAAGTAAAGGAGCTTAGTGGGTGCTACGCATTTTCTTTGATAGGAAATGAAGTGAAGTATGAGTTGAAAACCATGTATCTCATTGGAACTACATACCAAGGCCAAGGATCCAAAACTGTAATGATAGTGTTTAAAATGAGAAGAGGTAAAGGTAGGAGCCTAGCGACCACTAAGATAAATTGTGATTTATTATTTTATGTCTACTTTCAAAATAAGAAACATTTGAGCCTAGGTTTTGATATTTCGTTTCTATCAATAAGTAAAGGATCTTAGTGGGCACTATGCATTTTCTTTGATAGGAAATGATTTGGAGTATGATTGAAAACCATGTATCTCATTGGAACTACATACCAAGGCCAAGGATTCAAAATTGTAATGATAGTGTTTAAAATGATAAGAGGTTTTCTGTCAATAAGTAAATGAGCTTAGCGGGCACTAAAAAAAGTTTTTATTGTAAACGAGATAAAATATGAGTTGAAAATTATCTATCTTATGGAAACTACATATTAAGGCTAGCAATCCAAAACTATAAAGATAGTATTTATATTAATAAGAGGTAAAGGTATGATCCTTGTGACTGCTAATCTATACCATTCAATTCAATAGTTTATGGCATTCCACTCAATACGTACAAAATATTAGCATTCGCTATGCATTTTCTCTTGTAAAAATAGATGTGAATTATATGTTATAAACAATCAATCTTGTGAGTACTACATAATAGATGACAACATAGTAGCAACCCAAATCTATATATGTATGGTATTTATAATGACTAGTAGTAATGGTGGGAGCCTAATGACTACTAAACTAGAGCATGATCTTTTATTTTATTGTTTTTTTCAAATTATTAAAATGTTAAACCTAGCGTCCATTATGCCATTACTTTTGATAAGGAAAAAATGCTTAGCATTCGCTAAGCATTTTCTCCCACAAGATCTGATGTGAATTATGTGTTTTAAATAATATCCCTTGTGGGAACTAGGTAAGTCTTGATCCCTCATGCACCTTAATCACTCTAAGAAATAACAACATAGGAAAAAAATAGGAAAAACATTGCCTACCTTTAATAATGTAGGACCTAAAAAATAGGAAAAAAACAAATTTACCTACCTTTAATATTGTAATGTAGTCACTTTAAGAAATAAAAACATATATTACTTCAAAAAAGAAAAGAAAATAGAACAACCCTAAGTCTAAGTATAGATATAGACATAGAGTTTTTCCTAGTCTTCCCTTTTATCAAGAGGTCATGGAGTTGCGAGAGAATTTTGGAAGAGGCATGGTTCAAAGGGTTGAGGAAAAATACCGCCAAAGTTAGACCCATCTCGGGTTGTGGAGGTGTTTGTTCATGTAACAAGAGGATAAGTTGGAACAACATCTTCATTGGCCCCTAAAATTGGTCCTTTGGGTATTTAACTAAATAAAATTGGAGAATATATTACAAAGGAGACTATAAGAGATTCAAAGGTTTTGAGGGTTACCATGAAGCTCATTGTACAAAATCATTAGACCAAAGTTACAGATTCTTCCCAAAGACAATTTCTTGGTGATTAAAGCCCGAATGAACCTGCACGTGATAGGAAAAATATGAAAATCATTAAACATATAATGAACATCTCATTGGATGATGTTATTGAAATTACGAAGGTCATGAAGCACCGATCCATGGAAAAACATTTTGCAGGAACTATGAAGGATATTTTTTGTATGTGTGTTTCTGTCAAACACATTATTGATGGCAAGGATCCTAAGTATTTATAATCTGAGATCGATGAAGGAGAAGTTAAGATTCCAGAGGATTGATCATAAGGAAGAAATTTTGTTTTTAGTATGTTTTATTGAGTTTTAGCGTATTTAGTATTTTTTTGTTTCTAAAGTTTGATTGGGGAACAATGGCTTAAATATTTGTGGGTATTTCATTAAATAAAAAGGAGCACTCCAAATTTAATTATAGTGGGTTTCGTTTCTTATTTAATGTTTGTGTATTTTCTTGTTTAATGTACTTTGTATTTGTAGGCCTAATTTCCTTAATAAAACTAAGTTATTTTGGTAATGTTAGACTGTAAATATCAGTTTGAAGCATTAAACCAAAATAAGAAGCAACGTGTAGTAATATTTTTTTCTTGACTAAGGTTTTTAATAAATTATTTTCACTTTACAAGAAAAATCTTGTTTCTATGAATATGGAGCACGAAGCTTAACTTATTGGCAAACATTCTCATAATCGGGGTGTAAAGGCTGCAACAAGGTTGGGGTTTGGAAAGTTGGAGCATGGCCTGAATCTGTGATGGCTATGTTGAGGGAAAGGGGGTTATCTTTGGAAGTTGATGCGAGAGGAGTTGACTCGAATTACGTATTTTTGAGGTTTAAGGTTGATGTAAGACCATCTACAATTCCATTCTAGTAAGATTTCACTACAATCATATGAACTATAAACACAATATCGATGATGGGTTTTCAGTTCCAGAGAAAGTATGATGGGAGCCTAGAGACCGCTAAACTAGAGCATGATATTTTATTTTATTGTTGTTTTCAAATTATTAAACTGTTAAACCTAGCATCCACTATGCCCTTACTTTCGATAAGGAAAAAATTCTTAGCATTCGCTAAGTATTTTCTCCCACAAGATCCAATGTGAATTATGTGTTTCAAACAATATACCTTATGGGAAATACGTAAGGCTTTATCCCTCATGTACCTTAATCAATCTAAGAAATAACAACATATATTACTTAAAAAATAAAACAAAAGATAACAACCCTAATTCCAAGTACAGATAAAGACGTAAGGTTATTCCTAGTCTTCCCTTTTAGCAAGAGGTCACAGATTTGGAGAGTATTTACGAAAGAGGCACGGTTTAAAGGGTTGAGGAAAAATGCCACAAAATTTGGAGCCATCTCAGTTGTGGAGGTTTTCATCCATGTGACAGAAGGAGAATTTGGAGCATCCTCTTCATTGGCCCCTAAAATTGGTCATTTGGGTCTTTCACTTTGAATAAAATTGGAGAAGACATTACAAAGGAGACTGTAAGAGATTGGAAGGGTTTGGGGGTTACCATGAAGATCATTGTAGAAAATAGTCAGGCCAAAGTTACAATTTTTCCAAAGTGCATATGCCTTAGTATTTAAAGCCCTAAAGGAACTTGAACATGATAGGAAAAAGATGAAAAACATTAAACATACCAGGAACATCTCATTGGACGATGTTATTGAAATTGTGAAGGTCATGAAGAGTGATCCATGGAAAAACATCTTGCAGAACTGTGAAGGAGATTTTGGGTATGTGTGTTTCTTTCAGTGCACTATCAATGAAAGGATCCCAAGGATTTACAATCTGATATCGATGAAGGAGATGTCAAGGTTTCAGAGGATTTATCAGAAGGAAGAAATTTTTTTTTGGGTATGTTTTATTGAGTTTTAGTGTATTTGGTATTTGTTTGTTTTAACATTTCATTGGGAACAATGTCTTAAAGATTTATGGGTCTTTCATTGGATAAAAAGGAGCACACAAAATTTGGTTATAGTGGGTTTCGTTGCTTATTTAATGTTTGTGTATTTGATTGTTTAATGTACTCTTTATTTGTAGGCCTAATTTCCTTAATAAAACTAAGTTATTTTGGTAATGTTAGACTATAAATATTAGCTCGAACCATTAAACCAACGTAAAAGTAACGTCTAATATGATATTTACTCACTAAGTTTTGTAATAATTTATTTTCACTTTACAAGACAAATCTCATTTCCTATTAATTTGGGGCATCGGGATTAACTCATTGACAAACATTCTCATAAGTGGTGGTGCAAATGTTGCGAGACGGTTGGGGTTTGGCGAGTTGGAGAATGGCCTGAATTTGTGATGGCCATGTTGAGGGAAAGGGGATTCTACTAGAAGTTTTTGTAGAGGAATCAACTTAGATTATGTATTTTTGAGGTTTAAGGTTGATGTAAGACCATATACAATTCTATTCCAATGATATTTCACAACAATTAGATGAACTATTAACACAATATCGATGACATGTTTTTAGTTCAAGAAAAATATGATGGGAGCCTAGTAACTATTAAACTAGAGAATCATATTTTATTTTATCATTGTTTTCAAATTATTAAATTGTTGAATCTAGTGTCCACTATACCCTTACTTTTGATAATGAAAATTTTTTTAGCGTTCGCTAAGCATTTTCTCCCACAAGATCCGAAGTGGATTATGTGTTTCAAACAATATACCTTATGGGAACTAGGCTTGATCCCTCGTGTACCTTAATCACTCTAAGAAATAACAACATATATTACATAAAAGAAGAAAACAAAAGAGGACTACCCTAATTATAAGTTCGAGATAAAGATGTAGTATTTTTCCTAGTCTTCTCTTTGAGGCCGCAGAGTCAGTTGTACAGGATTTTTCGAAGAGGCATGGTTCGAAGGGTTGAGGGAAAATGCCACAAAATTTGGACCCATCTCAAGGAAAAGTTATAGTGGCCTTTTCATTAGCCCCTATAATTTTTCATTTGGGTATTTCACCGAATAAAATCAGAGAATACATTGTAAAGGAGAGTGCAATAGATTTGAAGGGTTTTAGGGTTATCGTGAAGCTCACTTTGTACAAAATTTTCAGGCCAAAGTTATAGTTGTTCCCAACACGGTTGTATTGGTTATTAAAGCTATGAAGAAACCTGAATGTGACAGAAAAGGATGAAAAACATTAAACATACCAAAAATGTCTCATGAAATTGCGAGGGTCATCATGTGTCGATCCATGGTAAAACATCTTTTAATATCTGTGAAGGATATTCTAGTACGTGTTTTTCTGTTTGGACGCAATGTTGATGAAAATAATCTCAAGGATTTACAATTAGAGATCGATGAAGGAGAGGTCAAGATTCCAGAGGATTGATCGGAAGGAAGTGATTTTGTTTTGGGTATGTTTTATTGAGTTTTAGTGTATTAGGTATTTGTTTGTTTTTAAGGTTTGATTAGGGAACAATGGCTTAAAGATTTATGGGTCTGGAATTGAATAAAAATGAGCATGCCAAATTCAGTTATAGTGGGTTTCGTTGCTTATTTAATGTTTTTTATTTTCTTATTTAATGTACTATGTATTTGTAGGCCTAATTTCCTTAATAAAACTGAGTTATTTTGGTAATGTTACACTATAAATATCAGCTAGAAGCATTAAACCAAAATAATAAGTAATGTCTAGTAAGATATTTACTGGCTAAGGTTTGTAATAATTTATTTTCACTTTACAAGACAAATATCGTTTCCTATGAATTTGGGGCATGAGGATTAACTCATTGACAAACATTCTCATAAGTGGAGGTGCAAAGGCTATAACAAGGTTGGGGTTTGGCAAGTTGGAAAATGGCCTGAATCTGTGATGGTTATGTTGAGGAAAAGGGGTTCTACCTAATTTGATGCAGAGGAGTCAACTTGGATTACGTAGTTTTGAGGTTTAAGGCTAATGTAAGACCATCTACAATTCCATTCTAGTGATATTTCATTACAATCAAATGACTATAAACACAATATCAATGGCGGGTTTTCAATACAGAGAAAACATGATGACATACTAGCGATCGATAAACTAGAGCATGATATTTTATTTTATTGTTTTTTTCAAATTATTAAACTATTAAACCTAGCATCTATTTATGCCCTTACTTTCGATAAGGAAAAAATTCTTAGCGTTCACTAAGCATTTTCTCCCATAAGATCCAAAGTGAATTATGTGTTTCAAACAATATACCTTATGGGAACTACGTAAGGCTTGATCCCTCTATCTAGTATGTAGTGCAGCTATTGTCTCCACTAAGTACATTCCAACCAACATGATATAATTATAATCAATGAAAAACACTAGCAATCCAAAGTTGTATAGATAGTGTTTACAATGACCGTAATGGTAGGAGCCTTGCGGTCACTCATCTAGGTCATGATTTATTATTTTATCGCAATATTCAATAAAAGAAACTGTTGAAATATGTCAATGTGCCGTTACTTTCGATAAGTAATGAAACTAAGTGTTAGGTAAATAGTTTTTTTGATACAAAACGTTGTGAAGATGACCATACTTATGTTTACGAAATAGTGTAATCCTTCCCATTTGTTTTTGATAGCTTGTGGAATTTCCCACCAAGCGTTATGCTTGAAATATCATACTTAGAGTAGTTCTAGATATTTAGACATAATGAATAAATTATGTCCGATATACATATATTTCACATTGTCTTATATAAAAAAATGATGAGTTATCACTAACTCGGTTAATGTGATTTGTTTCTCAAATACTCTCCCCAAAATACCAAACATTAGATCTTCCAACCGTTATCCATCAAATGTGTTCATTACTCTTCTTACATACATCTAATTCTCACTACTATAGTAAGACCGATATACACATAAATCACATAGTATTATAAAACAAAAAACCCCAAGCTACCACAAAATCTCTTCAAAATACCAAATATTACATCTTAATGTCATCTATGGTTTATCATTAAAAAGGTGTAAATGGCTTAAAACATGTTTTAGGTTGTTCTTTTATATGTTGACTAGAAGTCTATTTTCCACTAAAGTGTGTATTTTTTAATGTTCCTATCATGCCATCTATATAATGTTATGGATTGTCCAGATCATATGTAATAATTTCAAAAGGTGCAAATGGTTTCGTATCTTTCAATTCATAATAATTTGATTTCATACTTTTAGAAAAAAATTGTTATTATTGATTTGATCCAAAAATATGAATTATTGTTACCAGTTGAAAGATACACAATATGTCCTATCAAATCCTATGATCGCTAACCATTAAGCTAATTAATTTTTTATGATACATAGTAAATTACTCTAGAAGTTAGTGTTCGTTAGGGTACTATTTAGATTCCTTAATAGACAATGCGATAAAAAAACTTTAAAGTTAGGAAATGGCCTAATTATTAATGTATTTTACTCTAAATATAGGTAAAATGTCTTCCATTATTCGTGCTCCATTGATAACAATTCCATTCATCGCATGCGGTATTTGTTGGAAGTAAATATGTGAGGAATGGTTTGGGGAACTTAATCCCCTAAAAATGACCACATCAACCTATGGTTTTTTTCTTATAGATTAGAATCACAAGGAAGTTGGTATTGTTCTATCATCAGAAGTTATTGATTTGGGGACACTACGTGCATAGGTGGAATTCTTTGACTTTGAAAACAATAATTGTCTTATTCTAGATATGGAGTTGGACGTTTCTTTGTTTAGGAAACATGAAATGCATGCCTCCATAAACAAAAGACCATATTAATGTTCAAAATATGATTGGAATTTGGGGATTCTAATAGATTATGACAAAACTAGTTGTTCAAATGTAGAATTCATTCAAAATGGTATATTTACAGTATTCAGAAAATTGTATAGAAATGAGAAAACATTATTTTTTGTATTTTTTGCACTGAAAAGATTTTATTTCACCTCTAAAACATGCCAAGTTTGTTAGTATGCTGAGGCAAACATATTTGACTAAATTGGAGATAAACCCATCTAAATCAAAATTGCATGGGTTGAAAAGCAATACTAAATCAAGCTGGAGCTTTTGAGGCTAATGTAATAGCAAATAAATTTGATTCTTAATACCGTAGAATAAAAGGAGACAACAAAATGAGAGACAAAGTTATACATTATTTGAGAAATAAGCATCCAAATAATATTGTATCGACATCTTGCAGTGAATCCAATGTAATCGAAAATTTTAAATTGCATCAATCACGCTACCACCAGTTTTCTGTATTGTTGGGTGAAGAAAGCAATGGAAAAAGAAAATATGATTCTCATATTGGGGAAAAATAGAAAAATGGAAAAAATATCATGAGGTGGAATAACTTCTTCCCTTCACAGGCTCAGACAATATTAGAAAACTATGTGATGTCACTGGAAGGAAATATACCAACAAGGGTGAAAGTCACAGATAATTTTTATTGTAAATGTGCATATCCATTCCATCTTCCATCAACTTTATCAGTTATTCCTTGACTAATCCTTTCAATGTTGAATGTGTGATCACTAATTTTTACAATTTAGCCAGGGATATTTCTTCCAATTTATAATGGATTTTTACAATTTAACTAGTTTTCTGGATTGTATTATTATTATTATTATAATACCAATTGGTTATTCAAAAATGTTAAGTGACACAGTACAAAGATACATGGAAAAGGTTAAAGACATTGGAGTATCAATTTTGAATGGATGCTATAGACTCTACAATAGCAATGGGATATTCAAAAGTTTTTGTCTTATGTACACAATATCTTATGTGCACAACCACGACAATAATGATGATTATAGAGAAGAGGTCACTATGGATTGGATGGAGAAACTACCATAAAAATTGGTAACTGCAAGCAAAATTTTCCTACAAGGAAACATCCATCCTTTTATTTGCAAAATATCGTATGAGTTTTGGGATGATATTTTCACTCAATGTTGTTCCGTAAATTTTGTAATACTAATTTTTTATGTTTTACGATGGTAATGTTGCACTCCATGCATTGGTGGATTCCAAACTCTCTTCCAATTTCATGTTTGAGACACATAGTCAAGCGATGTTTATGAAACATTAGTATTTTCATATGAAGAAAGGTTCGTCTCTAGAAACAATTTCAACAACTGATTTTGTTTAATGGATTTTAACCTAAATATGTTACTTATATAATTATTGTTTATGTACACAACCACAAAGCTATAAAATTTGATGTACAATTGTTTCACCATGACGCTACACAACCAATTCAACATGGTGATTTACTTTTAATCATTTTATAAATATTTTTAATGATATTTATCTTCAATTGCCATGGTTTTAAATTTTTTTAACAAAGTTATGTTTTTACTGAGATGATGACAGATGTGGAGGACGCAGCACATCGGCTATAAGTACACCATCGAGATCTAGGTGTGTTAATCATGTGAATTTACAAACAAAAGCTGTTAATAAGCCCCTAAATTTATAAGACAATAAATTATTATGCAAACAACCAATAAGGCCCACAAATTTATAGGAAATGATATGATATCCATGTGTATTTTACAACAAAATTATTTATAAGGCCCACAAATTTATAGGAAACAATATGTTATCCAAAATGAGCCCCTTGCTCATTTTTTGGCTAACTCCCTTCATTCTTTCCTCTCTTGTGCCTCAGTCATAATTTTTTATCTTTCAGGCACTCAAAACCTTCTGGAAATGGCACCATTGGATAGAGATCTTTCTTAAATTTCCAGAAAGGTAAATTTTTCTTCCTAACTCCATGTATTTTTGAAGTTATGGCTCAATGGAGTTTTTGTGGGAAATTTTCCCTAGAAAAGCCCGAGCCAATAAGATGAGGCCATGTGTCCTCGGAAGGGTGGAGGCGGAGGTAAACTTGAAAATTTTACCAAGTGTTGGAAAAATTCAGAAAGGAATTTTTCGGCTCGATGGCCCACCGGTGAATGGGATCGCGCCACGTGTCCAGGTGGGGAAAAGTTGAGAAAATTTCCCAAGGGTTGGCACAAACAAATTTTTGCCCACAGGGCCCACTTCCAGTGGCATTGTGCCACGTGTCCTTAGGCCAAAGGAGTGGTGGAGGTGGGAGAAATTTTTCAAATTTTTACTAAGCATTGGCGCAAGGAAAAATGAGCATAAAGGCCCGAGCCAATCAGAGCACGCCACGTCAGCAAAGAATTGGCGGGCCGCAGAGGAAGATAGAAAATTTGGCAAAGTGTTTGGCAAGGGCGCAAAGTTAAATTTTTCCCTAAGGCCTGCAACCAGTAAGAACTCGCCACGTGTCCCAAGATGGAAGTGTGTAGTGAAAAGTTGGAAATTTTTCCCAAGGCAAAATCAAAGGAAATATTGAAAGGGAGAGCCCACCCCCAAAACCCGAGCCAATCAAATCATGCCACGTGTCCATGTGGCAGAGAAAAAAATGCAAGGTAAGCCCGCAGGGAAAAATGAGCATAAAGGCCCGCAGCCAATGGGATCTTGCCACATGTCCCATTCAGGGAAAATGGTCGGGAGTGGTGGAGAATTTGGGAGCAGAGGGCGCGATGAATCACATCATGCCATGTGTCCTCGGGTCATCCAACCAGTGAGAGAATTTTTGGAAAATTTTCCAAAGGCCGAAAGCGGTGAAAAAGGAAGCAGGAAAGGCCCACAACCAATCAGAATGTGCCACATGGCACCGAGCTAGTGGGTGCAGAGATTTTTGGGGAAATTTTCCCAAATGCAAAAAGTGGGAAAATTTTAAAATTTTGTCCCGCCAACCATTTTCGGCCCTGTTTTGCCCTAAATTTTCAAATGAGCATAACTTTCGATCCAGAGCTCGGTTTTGGCATTCTTTATATCAATGGAAAGCTGGTGAAATTATCTACATGATTCCAAGCTCAATTTTGTGTTTTAGTGGAGTTTGGAGAGATAAAATTGGAAAACACCTCTGGCATGTGGAAATGAACAAAACTGACATTTCAACCACCATTTTTAATGCAGTATGGCTCGCATTCTCTCCTAGCATGGTCAAAAAACATTGGGAAGTGGATTTGTAAGGGAACCCATGTTGTTTATTATGAATTTGGTTGGTGGTTGAAAGCTTTCTCATGTTTTCCCATGTTTCTCTCTCCTGAGCTCGAATGGGCATTGTTAAAAGCCAGATTTGGCTCATTTTGGGGTTGGACATTTTTATGTTTTGCAGGCTCCCTCTTTCACCTTAGAAAGTGATTTTGTGGAATACCAGACCTCTTTCAAGACTGCAACATATTTTCTACCTTCCTGTTGATGTAATGCATGTATTTTGATATTGGAAATGACAATGCAAGCTCTGTGAATGAGTTTCAGTCCTCTTCTTGTGTTGTTTGATTCATCCATGATATTTCATTACATTTTATCAGTTTGTGCATGATGTTTTGCTGCATTTCTGTAATCTGTGTCAATTTGCAGAAGTAAAAATGCTCACCACTCCTTTGGTGCATCACCTTATTAGCATTAGTTTTAATTCTTTTACATTCTCTATCTCTGTCCCCTTGGAATTTATAGTAGGATTTTGAGTTTAAACCTCTACAATTTTCAAGTAATACACCTGATCAGAGGAGTTGAGGAACCAGCCTCTAACCTGGAGATTCTTTTCCCATTTTTACAAGTCCCACACTTGGGGAAAAGATTCAATGTTGTGCAATCAATGATTTGGATGCCCAAATGTCAAACTAGGAATCGATCAACATCCAGGGTCTTTGCTGATTTGCACTAACACAATAACTAACGAGACATTAGTTTATATGATTGGATTAGGGTCGAAGATAAAGTTTAAGGATATCCATTTGTAAGCTACGATAACAATTTAAAACAAACTATATAGATCTTAGTAGAATCTATGCATCCACGTTCAATACATAAATGGTTTGACTAAAAAACATTACATTCATCAATATCTCATTAATTTACAATTACATATTGTCTACAATGTTTCATTGATTCACTACTGCATACTGACTACTTACATTGAGTTAACATTTTTTTGGTTTGAACGTCATCATAAATAGAACTACATACAGCTTGATCCAACTTGTTTGTATGTAAATAAGCACTTGGATAGCCTCATTAAAGGTTTTCAAATTAAGTGTAGTTTTTCATATGATGGCATAGCCTAGTGGTTGCAAATCCTCATCAATATCTAAAGATTGTTCTCCACCAAAGGGTGGTTTGATGAATATAAGCGTAGCTTAATGGCTGCTAAATTTGAATTGTAATATAGATAATAATTGATATTGTACTTACCATATCACCACAGAAACCACTATGTTTATCCATTTAAGTTTTCCACATCATGAAATTGATTATGAATTGATTAATGTTTATTTTAAATACAACATGCTCACATTTTTAATAGGAAGAAATAGATTATAAATTGATGATTTTTTATTTTAAATATCTCTTACATCAACGGATCTAACAACATATACAGGTGGTGTAATCCAAGCTGCAATATCAATCGGTAGAATCTGTTATTCGTAAGCTAAAATGTTGTTTATTTCAATTAGTTGTAATTGATATATATGCAATGACAAAAACAAAATTTGTTTACTTCCCTGCAGGTAGTGATAAGAGTTATTTACTCATTTTGGATATGGAGGACTTGTTATATGGGATGAATAAAACATACAATTTAGGAAGATATCATTCATGTTCAGTATGAAATTTTTCAACCTACGAGGTGTCCTATCAGAATTTATAAAATTACTATCATCATATTGTAAAATCTGGGATTGTGGTCTAACAATCTCATTTTTGCTAATGTTAAAAAGATATCGGCGGGGTTTAATATAAAAATATCGACCATATTGAATCCAATACTCACTTGGGGAAAGGAACATTACAATATAGTCTAGGGAATAACAATAAGATACCTTGAAAAGGTTTGGATTAGAAATGATTTTTCATACAGTTTGAAAAACACTATGTATTACATTATGTGCAAAGGAAACCCTCCTAAAAAATTTATGGTAGGTATGAAAAGAAGACGCAAAGATTATACAAAAGATAAGTGGTTGATTTATATATTTGTACAAAAATATCACAAATAGTGTCTCACAAATTGAATATGGTAGAGGGAATCAAATATTTAGAGAAAAAAAAATCTAAATAACTATTTATCTTTTCGTAATGTTGTTATGATTGTATTGCTTAACATTTCCAATAATATATACATTCATATGTTATAATGAAATGTATTGTGTAACTCTATTCTATTATGTTGAGATTGTCAAAATATAAGTTGGGAGGATTTATATTTTCACTGATTATAAGATGACAAAGTATGATTGAATAACTTATGTGGTGAATTATCGGAAAAAATTGCCCTTGAAAATTTGTAAAATAGTATTTTTTTTACATTGTTCATAAAATAAATATAAAATTATACTATATATACTTAATTGTTTTTAATATAATTAATATATATAATCTATAAAAATTGACGGTCATATCTAAAATATGCAAGTCATATGTGATGGTTATTTCAAAGATTTGCAACTATTTTATGGATAAAAAGGATTAAAAATGTCTAAATGGGCATCAAATTTAACACCACATTGTGGCCTTTGTTGCAACCATTGAAGGACAAGAGAATATGTTCAAGATGATATTTGATCAAAAACCGAATTCGAGGGAACTTATTTTTGGAGCTTCACTAAGACAAAGCATAAATAATGCTTAGCGGCCACTAGCTCGTTTAAAACATAACCATTTTCTGTATATAACATAGCATAAATAATGGCCAATGACCACTAGCCCATTTAAAACATAACCATTTTCTATATATAACATAGCATAAATAATGGCCAACGGCCACTAGCCCTTATAAAACAAAAACATGTTATGTACATAACATAGCATAAATAATGGCCAACGACTGCTAGCCCATATAATGGATTCCAATATTTGGGACTTTGGAGTACATATAATTCCAATATAGCTTATTTTGGATTCCAATATATATGATATTGGAATCCAATATGTGTGGTTTTGGAATCTGATATGTGCAATTTTGGAATCGATATGTGCGATTTTGGAGTGTAGATAAGTCCAATATTTGACATTTTGGAATCCAAAAATAGCAATATTGTATTCCGATATTGAGTATATTTTTTATCTGTTGGGATTGTAATAAGTCCCAATTTATTGAAATAAGTTTTTTTGAGAAAACTACTTTGGTAAGTAGCTTTACAAGCAGGTTTTGTAGGCCATTTGTCAATTTGCAGCAAAATCTAAGCGATGATTTACAATAATCATCCAAAAAAATAGTTGTTCTTTGAACTGTGCTTGAGAGAAATAAGTTTTGTTATTTCTCTATATATATAAGAGTGGTTAGGAATTGACAAAATGTGTGTACAAGTTTTGGAAATTAGTTTTTGAAATCAGTTTTGTAACCACTGCGCTAAATTGGTCACTTTTGTAAATGTACAAAAAAACTGAAAAAGTATCATGGGACCCCTTTTAATCCTAATAACTAATGGGAAAAATTTTGACACCATCACATGACTACATTGAACATCTATTTGTTACTTGTATTGATAATTTTCTTGTGGGAAATATGTTTTTTTCTCTCATCTCTCTCTCTAAATTTAAAAACACAATTTAACTGAACATGTATTTCTTACCCTCTATAACTACATGCAAAGAGTTTTGATATTTTTAAATGGAAAATATACAATTGTGAAATGTGTTATATTTTATAATATTTTCATGCCGATTGTTTTGGTTGACCATGCTTTTGGTTATAGGTACCCTGGACAAAAGGATCCATTGGCATTATTTTGTGATCTTTTTGTAGCATGTTATCTTGAACATAATGTATTTGAAAAGGATAAACCTTCATTTTTTCACTAAGAAAAATTTAACCATTAATTCTTGTAAAGAATATGAAAATGTAATTACATTAGGGTGTTAGGAAATGGGTACAATAATGGGAATGGAATGTTAATAATGATTCGTATGCTAAAAACGTAGTTGATGTATTTCTTAACTAAAATTTTAAATTCCATTTATAAATCATGTTTATGTGTAGAATAATGAATGTGTTCATTGGGTGATCCATTAATCATTAGAGAAATTAGCAGTGCTTTTGTGACAATTTGATAACAATAAATTCTTGGATATGTTGTTTAGTTGTATCCTCTCGTGTTTGGTATGGCTCTTGTATGTTACTTATGGATAATATTGTAATCATATTACTTAATTGAAAAATGAAATGACATTTAATATCTTGCTCTATAGTTCCCACCATGTGGGACCAAACACAAGGCCAAATATACCAAGATAATTTTTTACTTCATATAACTATGCAAAAACATAAGGAATCACAAAATATTGCACCACGCCACATGCAATGTTTACACCAACATGAATAACATGCAAATATAATGATGAAAAACATGTAACCAATATCACACTTAGATAAATGATAAAGTATAAAACCATGACATGAACATCAAAAATTGGCACCTTCCACAATATTACATTTTCATGGTTAAATCTTTGTCGTATTCATATTCCAATTTTATCCTTAAAGGTTTGAAGAGAACATAACATGAAAACATACATTTTCCTTTTTCTAGGTTGCATTGATTTTATTTTGTTTAACACTTAACTTAAGATGGTTCCATCTTAAATGCCATTTAAAAATCCCTTGTATAACCTTATAGGTCTCAAAATCATTTATCATGTAAGCATATATTCTTATTCACAATGTTACACATTATTTATTTCATTTCAGATTCAAATCATAATAAATATGCTTAATTTGGTTCCTTTCTCCATTACAATAGTTTTCAACTCAATTGTTAGTTTTTTTAAGAATTCCAAACGTATACGAGTCCCCTAATGGTCTTATTATGCCAAGGCTTTGTTTCCAAAAAAATACTTGAAATCTTATCTTACTTCCATTATGTTAGGGGAAACTAACATGAGGTCAAAGGGGGAAAATATTATGATTGAAAAAGGGGTAAAATTCAAGTTTCTTTATTTTGTTTTTTTCGCTAGCTATAGCACATTTAGTCCCATTTTTGTAATTATTATATTTCAATAATTGGTTAGATTTATTTCTAATAGTTATATGTCATAAGTTTCATTTTCAAGATAATAGATTATGATTCTCAGATGCTCAAGCTCATGCAAAGAAATATATAAGTATTTTCAACAACAAAATAAGGCCTAACTAAACTATACAATAACTCTAAGTTTCACGTATATGTCAATCATATATCATTTACAATTCACAAAAGTTGGGATTCTATTTAAGGTAGTTAACAACATGAGGGAACCACCACTCTTTGGTTTACCAAAGTTTGCTTGATCACATTACAAGAAAAATAATTTCCTTCCTTAATTTCCTTTATGATCCCATACACATACATTGATTATATCTTCTAGATATACTTAACATAAAATACCACCATCCAAAAATGTTGTTAAACATTACATCAATCATGTCACAAAGTTACATTGCACCCTTAACTATAATAACATGTGTACTTCCATGAGCACAAGAAAACCTTTACGGAGAATGACACATGAGTAAACACAATGCTAAAGGAATCTACAACTTGATATAAGATAACATTAGAGCAATTCAACCTCCCATAGATCAATTAGTGTTGAGAGGGGTTAATGGAGTCAAACATGAGGATTTGATGTAAAGGTAAACAAATACTAACGTCACTCACGATGCTTAGATCTCACCATGAGACCATTCAAAGGTGAAAATCAAGAAATGACCTATAATAAGTCTAGGTCTTTTCTATTATGATAGGGGTATTTTAAAACTATACAAGACTCGTTTAAGAGAGAGATACATAGTAAGGGTTAAGAGCATGATTCCTTTTGATAGTTTAGGAATAGAAGGTTTCTACCATCAACATAAGTATTCATATTCCCCTATACAGGGAAACACTCGGAGCTAATAGAGATCCTAAATAGACAATAGGATTAATATGTCACTCATCTTTCCAAAGCTACCAATCATAAAAGCACTAAATCGGCCTCATCGCCCAATGATCGAAGGCCTAAAAAACCTATATGAAAAACTAGTTTGTGTGATTTTTCCTCCAAATTGAGAGTTGGTAGTGATTGTCCCACAAAAATAATAGAGGTATATGGAAGCCAAAATTCATTTTATACCCAGCTCCTAAATGGAGGGTCAAAACCAAAATTCATTTTTAACTTTCAGTAGTTGTTTAAAGCTACAAACTAGCTCGTTGGGATCCTATACGTGTTACGAAAAAAGATCAAATGGACATTCGAGGAACAACCCAGGGTTTTTTTGAACACTCCACATGACAAGGTACATGGATAAATTTACTTTTATCATTTCGGAGTTTATAGGGATGTTTTGTGCCTCCATGAAAACAAGTTTTATTTAGGTTTATACAAGGTCATCAAGGATTGATTGTCTCTAATTTTCACATTTAACCCATCAACCTCGTGATTTATGAATCCAAAACTAGTATTGTGATTTTTACATCCTTCTTACAAGGTAAAATATTAGTGTTTTCACTCCTATTTATTGGTTTATCTACATACAAAAATAGGTTCAATCAATTGAATAACACACTTTTGTTTAATTCACTTAAACAATTTATTCTTTATTTTTATTTGCAACTCCATTAAAATTAGGAAAACTTTACTAGGATAATTTAATGGAGTTGCACATAAGATGTTTTGTAGGATAATTTACAATGTTTAAGGATGTTGTGTCTTATGAATGATTTGGATGTTGGAATGTTGTTTACTACTTTTTGTGGATTTTTAATTTTTATCATTTTTTTGATTTTTGAATTTTTATCATTTTTTTATTTTTGAATTTTTATCAATTTTTGGATTTTGAAATATTTACCAAATTTTTTTGGATTGTGAATGATTTTCCAATTTTTAGGTTTTTTTAAAGTTTTATGTAGCAATGTATAGGAAAACAAAGATGCAAAGTTTCCCGGTGAGAAGTGATAATATAAAAGGGAAAATCTTGTGTGTATATATAAGAAGAAGATAAGTTGGATCAAGGCCAAAAGGGTTAGGTTTAACAAGATGATAAACTTAAGAAAATGAATAGCTAATAAGGAGTAAGCATGCCCCATGTGCAAGTTGGCCAAGAAACAAATGATAGAAAGAAGGATAATATTTTTTATTGAAAGGGTAAAAAGGTTCCCGCAAACATTGTAAAAGGAAGTCTTATACACATGGATATTTTGAATGAAGCTGAAGAATAGTTTGGATGTTATGGATGGATATGGAAAATGTATCTAGATGACTGGTGATGAAAAGATGATGATCCAAAGGAAAAATTCATGAGACAAAATAAGGACTAAAGTAAGAGTATGAGCAAGGCCCTAACAACACTTGGTAACATACTAATATATTTTTCTCATAGATATCCAATGTGTGCACATGGAAATAAATTACTTCTCGAAGTGAATATTTAATAGAAACAAGTGAGGACAAACTAGCCAATGTATACGAATGATTTATTTTTATAGGTGATTTGTGAATGGAGACATTTCTCAATTTTCATCCAAGCATCCATAGCCCTGATAGAAATGTATTTGATTCTAGTCACAACATTTCTCTACTACCACCAGTATCCATAGCCCTGGTAAATATACTAGAAAAACCCTTAGAGAAAGTTTATATTGATTTTTTTTTAATTTTTGATTGATTTTTTTCTTTCTAAAAATATTTCATCTCTCTCGATTGTTTTGATAAAGGGTTAATAACCAATTATGGCTTGATGGAAGGATGTGGAAGTGATTGTGATGAAAACATTGGTTAATGTCAACAAATATGCCCAAACGTCTTCATGACAAGTTTATTAGATGAATATAGTGATAGTATATCTAAGAGGTCACTCTCTCTTTAATTTACCAAGGTAATGAAAGACCAAGGTAAAACAGATACCATAGATATAAATGTCATACAATGAGTGCTCAGAGACTAACCAAAACATCATCGAAGTGATGAACATGGTGAGATACTTGTAGAGGAATATAAAGAAAGGAAGGAAAGAACTTCCATGTGTATGTAATACCTAATTACAATGTTTGATCTTGGTACCTTTGATTTTTTTGCGATGTTTTCTCATTTTTGTATTTTGAATAATTTGAATTTGTTTTGATGTTTTGGAAGTTGGGACCAACAATGTCACTCTATGTGATAGGATCAAACAATAATTTTTTTCATTTCTTTAATGAGGGAGAATAGGAGTTTTTTTTTATCAAGAATTATATGATCTCTAATCTCGGTGATCATGGTGAGATCATACTTGATTAGTGATTGTGGCTTATTTTGAAACATGGATTTTATATGTGGGGGCTTGAGATCCCTATCCATTTATTTTTTCACTTATTTTCATACTTGATGGTTACGTTGGAGTGAATTCTTGAATTGTGTTAAATTTTTTATATTTGTGGATGTTGGCTTTAATTTGAGCTTTGGAGCTCTTTGTATTTTTATTTTAACTTGATGAAGAAATTATTTGTGTTTAATACCAAATAATACATGATTTTTCTAATCCCAAGAAGTGGAAGAAGAAAGTGGATGTTTACGATTGATGAGTGGAAAGGTAGGGATGATGGTGAGGTTTCCACCATTGTTTATAGAAGGATTATATGATGAAAAAAGAGGGTGTGGTCCAAGGATTGAATGAAATGGGCTACTAAGAGATGAGCCATAGATATAAGATGAATGACTACTAGAATGTGGCCCAAGGATGGAAGAGAATGGGCTACTAAGAGGTGAGCCATAAATAGAAGATGAAGGGATACTAGGATGTGGCCCAAGTATAGAAGATAATGGGCTACTAGGAGGTGAGCCATATATAGAAGATGAAGGGATACTATGACATGGCACAAGTATAGAAGATAATGGGCTATCGGGAGGTGTCCTGTAGATGGAAGATGAAGGACTAACCAAAGGTGAACCATAAATAGAATATGGAGGGATACTAAAACGTGTCCCAAGAATAAAATATAATGGGATACCTGGAGGTGACCCACAAATAGAAGATGAAGGGCTACTAGGAGGTGGCCCACATATATAAGAAGATGAAGGGCTACCCAGAGGTGACCCAAGGGGAGATTGTGATTGAAGAATTTTGATATGTAAAGAATGGTTGGGTGATGAGAATATATGAAGAAAAAAAGGAGGATCATGTTTGATGATTTTAGGATCTTTCTTTATTTTCTAATCAAACAATTCAACCTCTTTCCCACAATACGTAGATGTATCAAGGTCAAAAGAGAATCTGTGATCTTGATCCTCTATAGGAATATCATCATGTAGCCCCATGAATTCTCTAATTACTTCTTCATTCTGAAATAAATATAACAATATGGTTCATTTTGGTAATGATAAAAGGTCGATTAGAAGAAAGGGGTCCAACAAGTTTTTAAGCTTTGGAATATGTTTGATGATGGATATAATGGGAATGTTTAACCTTATTGTGTCCATAAACGAATTGGATAGTGCTTCAAAAATATATCTTAGCACATTGTTTCTTGTGAATGGTTTTACATGGATGTAAACATCGATATTTAAAAGATAGATAAATATAGAATAAGGAATGGTCAAAATGACCCAAGGGACAAAGAGGGATTGGATTTTGATGTACATAAGAAGATGATGAAGTATATTTGGATTTGGATCTCTCACAAGTGGGTTTAGGTGTAGATCTGGGACAAGTTGGTAGTGTTTTTCTTAGAATACGGTATAATACGGGTAGACAAAGAGGATCATTTGTAAATTCAATAGATTACAATGCAGGGGTCAACTTAGATGATTGATTATAGGAATTTTGAGTCAGATGGATCTTTAATGGAGGAATACATTGTTGTGGAAATTGATAAATGGGGTGTTGCGAAGAAATGGAGGACCGGATCTCAGGATTTGAATTAGATGTTTTATTCGAGGAATTTGGAGTTGTGTGAATATTATAAGGAGGAAGACATCATTGAGGAGACTCGATAAAGGGGGTCCTATGGAGAAAATAAGGACCATGACTCGGATTTGAATTAGAGGAATGATGGGGATAAATTTTGGCAACACAAATCCTTAGAGGAGGAAAACATTGTTTAGGTGACTAATTATTTCCTAGAAGAAATTTGATTGGATGAGGATCGGGATCTTGAGGGGTATCCGAATAATATCATGGATTATAATAATCGGGAGATTGAGGGGAATTTTAAGAATAGTATGGATTATAATCATCATAATCATACCACCAATTATGAGACGAATGCGGGAATGGGGTAACCGAATGGGTTCTCTAGCGTGAATAACTAATCAATGTTTATTCATGATGGGAATATTTTTTATGTGAATGCCTAAATATAGGTTCCCTATTGTCATAAGTGTGAGGAACCATGTGATAGTTATTCATGGTTGGAATTTTTGGGACCAAATTCCTAGCCCTAGAGTGTATGATTGAAATCCTTCAAATTGAAGGAAGTTCCATGTCAATTCGAGGAGCATAACTATAACTAACTAGACATTTTAGAAATATGGAGATACTTGTGTGATTTTTGAAGGGAATATAAGGAAAAAATACATCATGATGATACAATTTGGATAATATATTATGGTTTGGAAAACAAGTTGCAAATGTATATGTCAAAATGTTCGATTCAAATTTGATAATGTAACAACTGCATTTAGGGAAAAATTCCTAGATATGAAGTGTATGATGAAGGTCCCAAGGAACATCTATGAAGTCATGGACAAAGGAATGCCTTTGATGTCCTAATGAGGGAGGTGGCTCTAGAATCTTAGGGGTGGCATCATCACTAGTAACATTGGTGAATAGGATCAAATGAAGGAAAAAGAGAAATATTAGCAATGAAGGAAGTGGAGAAGGGTGCATAAAAACCATTTAAACAGATTTGGAAAATGTAACCAGAAATAATAAATGATTGTGTTATCATGGAATATTATAGGGTTGAATAACCCAAGTAATCATATACTTATGAAGCACTTAAGGAGTAAATACTTGAACCGGACATTTTCTTGATGCAGAAAACAAAGATGAGTCTATAAATATTTAAAGAGGTTAGTAGGGTGGTTTGGAAACAAGGGAATTGGGAGGGTGTGAACTCTATTGGACCTTCAGGTGGTATTGTTAGTATCTATAATTTTGGGGTTATTAAGGGTGGGTTTCTAGTTTCTTCCCTAATCATGTTTTTATTTGTTCCACGGAGATTGAATTAAAAAATTGGATTATCTCTAATTTTTATGCTCCAAACACAATGGGTGGTAGAAGAAGCTTATGGGAGGATATTTCAAGATTTATACTTCCCTTTAAATATGTTGACTAGATCATTTGAGGATACTTTAATATGCCTCTATCTTTGGCTAATAGAAAAGGTGGCACGGTCTCTTATTATAATATTATGCAGAATTTGGCTGAATTTTTAATGAGGAAGGATTTATTTGATATAGACCTTAGTGGATCCAAATATACGTGGGAAAATATAAGAGTAGGAAAGGACCTGATCTAGATTATATTAGATCTGTTTGTGATCAGTCATTCAATGCATGATAAACCAACTCTATTCACTCTCCACTCTTCCTAGGATTGGGTCGGATCATAACCCAATTCTTTTGAATATTGGAATGGGATTACCCAATAAAGCGAGACCATTTACATTCAAAAATATGTGGTTAAGACATTATGATATTTTCAATAGAATACAGGAATGGTGGGGGTTCGGTTGTACAATGCTCCTATGTTTAAAATGACATATAAAGTAAAACATGTTAAAAATAAACTTAAGAAGTGGAATTAGGTGACATTTGGTAATATATTTTAGGGAAAAAGGTAGGATTGCGAAAGAACTACAAACTATGGAAGAGTTGATTGAAGAAGATGGCCTCAATCTTGGGCTTAAGGAAAAGGAACAAAATATTCTCATTGATTATCATGATCTCTTAGCCAAGGAAGAAGTGTATTGGAGAAAAAAATACAAAGATTAAATGGTTTAAAGAGGGGGATGAGAATACTAGGTTTTTTCACTTCACTACCACTACTAAGGTCAACCTCCTTAGAATCCATGAAATTGGGTGCTCTAATGGAAAACTTACCTCGAATGAAAATAAAATCAATGAGACATTGGTTAATTATTTTAAGGTTCTTTTACTACCAAGTATTGAGTCGAGATGTTTCTACCTAGAATAAAGTCATGGCGTTGTTCCAAAAAGTTATCTCAGATCAAGAGAATATAGCTCTATCCCTCATTCTGGTGAAGAAAAAAATCATATTTTCTATGTTTAATATGGATCGAGAAAAATCATTGGTCCCTGATGGTTTTCCATCCTTTTCTTCCAACAATTATAGGAGATTGTTAAAAAGGGTGTAGTGGGTATGGTTCAAGACATCTTTAAATATGGGCATTTACTAAAGAATATCAATAACAATTTTCGGTCCTCATCCCAAAGATGGCAAGTTTCAAGGATATTAAGGATTTTAGACCAATTAGTTTATGTAACACTAGCTATAAATTGATCACCAAAATTATTTCCCTCGGGATCAGGAACATCTTCTCCAAGTTCATACCATCCAATCACGGGGCCTTTGTTTCTGGAAGGTAAATCCTTGACAACATCATTTTTATCCAAGAGGTCATCCATTCAATTGAAAATTGTGGTGCATTTTCTATATTAGTCAAATTATATATGCACAAAGAATATGATGATTTTCCGATCATTCATCTATGTTATCCTTGGATATACGGGGTTCTTTGACCATTTTTGTAAGATGGTGATGACATGTATTTCAACTGCTAACTTCTCAATTTTTTTCAATGGAAATCCTGAGGGTTTCTTCCAAATTGGGATTGAGGCAAGGGGATCCCCTTCTCCTTTTTTGTATATCATTATGGTTAAAACTTTGAGTAGATTATGTAATCAAGCTCTCTCTCTCAATCTTATTCAAGGAATGAAAATTTCTAATGGGATAACTTTAGTGTGTATCAATCAAATTTTGGATGATAATTTCATTTTGGGGAAATATGTTATTCATGAAACTAATAACTACATGAAGGTGTTGAAGGAATATGAGATGGTTTTTGGGTAGCTTGTCAATTTCCATATAAGTGTAGTTTTTTATTAATGTGGAGTAGACCCAGATCAAATTAGCTCACATTCTCATATGTAAGATTAAATCCTTCCTAGATTCTTATCTTAGTATGACCCTCATTCACAAGAAATCGTACCTATCTATATGGAACCCTTTTATTAAAAGAGTGAACCAAAATTTATCTTCATGGAAGGGTTCTTTATGTACCCAAGTTGGTAAGATCCAAATCCTCCAAATTTCCCTTCAAGGAATTCTAATTTATGTCATGTCTCTCTTCAATTTGACTGTTAAAATTATTGGTTCATTGGAAAGGATCAAGAAATGTTTCTTGTGGGATGGAGCTGAGGATAGGTTTAGGTATCTCCTAGTGGCTAGGAATAAATTCATTAAACCTAAAAGTCGTGGTAGTCCGGGTTTGAAGGAAATCAAATTAATGAATGAGGCTTTGTTATCCAAAATGGGTTGGCAGATCAAAAAAGAAGAAGGTCTCTGGGTGGATATTATAATAAATAAATATCTTACAACACTGACAGAGTGGATATCATTTTTCTAAAGGATAATCTTCCTACCGGTTTGATATTTTGGAACTCCTTTGTGGATTCTAAAGATATTCTTGGGAAGGGTATCAAATGGAACATTGGGAAAGGAAATAAAATCTAATTTTGGTAGGATTGTTGGATTGAGGATAAACTAATCGCTATGATGGAACCCTAGAATGATGTTTCTCAATTTTATGAGAGAAATGGTAAAATGATGAACCAGGATTACTAGATTTAGAGTAATGACTAGCCTAAATGGTCCTTTATTGATCCCCTCCCAAATTTAATGGTTCCTTATATCCTTTCATTGATCTTAACTCTAAACTTTAGAACTTCCATATTCCTCGGTTTCACTCTCAAGAAGATTCTATCATTTGGAGGGAGAGGAGTCAGGCACTATTTTGTTAAATCAGTTTAGCTTCTAAATTTTTGAGAGTCTGAAAATAAGGAGTATTGGAATTTTCTTTGGGTCAAGGATCTTATACGTAAGGTAAATATTTTCTATTAGCTTTCTTCTCATAATAAGATCCTTATGGTGGAAAACTTGAGGAATCAAGGAATGATAATTCCCAGTAGATGTATTTCATGTGATATGAAGGAGGATAATGTTAATCATATTTTTATCCATTATGCCTTCTCTCAGGTTGTTTTATCTTTTTTGTTCACTCTTTTTAATGTCAAATGGCTTATTCCTAACTCCATGGAAGAATTTTGACTACAATGGAGTTTTCCTTTCAAGTATCATGTCCTGATGGCTACTTAGAGGATGGTGCTTCCCCACTTTTTATGCAGCCTGTGGAAGGAAAGGAATGGTCGTATATTCAGGATTCAATAAGCCAATGTCAATATGGTTAGTGCTCAGTTGTGTTTGTCATTTAAGGAGAATATTAGACTTTTCAAAGGTAAGATTAAATCTCCATGTCCTAAGGCATAGACAACAATTCTAAAACAGTTCACCTTAAGTCCCCCAATATTAAGGACCATCATATTACTAATAAATGGTCTAAACATTTGGTGAAATACCTTAAATTTTACTTTGACAAAGCTTTGAAGGGAAACCTATGGCGGCTAAAGCTTATTCTCAAAAATCATGAGGAGATTGGATTTTTGTGCATGCGGGGCCTTTGGGCATTCAGAGAAATAATGTGGAAAAATCAAGATCTTTACTTTAGGGTGTTTACCTAGCCAAGGAGAGGGGTATTAAGCATATTCAAATTGAAGGTGATTCTTTGCTCATAGTGAATGCCCTTAAAAAGAATCACATGCACAATTGGACACTTGGAAACATTCTATTGGATATCAAGGAACTTCTTAAAGCTTTTGATAATTTTAGTGTCCTTCATACACCTCGTAATGGAAACAAATGCGCCAATGGTTTGGATAATTTAGGGGTAACTTGTAATGATCTTAAAATCTGGGATAAAGGTGAAGAAGTCCCCATCTCTATAAATAATCTTATTAATCATGATAGACAATAATTTTGATGTCAATTTTCACATGAGGGATGTTGTCATCATTGGTTTTAAAGGTAGGGGTTAAGTGGCGTGAGATCTCTATGGGGATTTTCATTCATTTTTAGTTTAAGGGGAGTTTTTCCTATCTATTCTACTTTTTGTTGAAAATAGACAAGGTATGGGTGGTGACAGGGTGTGGGTTTAATCTTCTAGCCATAGAGATATTATTGACAAACACTTAGTGTGGCACATTCTCGAATTCATGATTTCATGGAGTACATATCTAAGCTTAAAAGGAATGACCCTTCTCTCACCCTGGAATTTGGCAAGGCGTGGGATAAAGGGAGGGTTGTGGTTCGAGGCATGGAATTGGAAGTTTTAGAGAAATTTATTACACAGGTGACTGGCATGGAAATGGGGGATTAAATATCTTCAAGGAATGAAGTCAAAGGAGCCATGAAATTCATACTTTTTCAAAGGTAAGGAAAATGTATTCTTCCTTGTTGATGGCATCATGAGCTCTTATATACCTGGTATTTGGAATAAAGTGTTTCTTCACATTATGCATTATATCACTCTTGAGGGAAAATTTAGAAATATATACACGCATCATCTCTCTGTTAAATATGTTTATACGTTGTATTATGATGAGCATACCCCTTTTATTTTACATGTCACTCTTTACCTCTGTCAATGAGTTTTGAATGGGAAATTAGATTCTCCCTTACATTAAGCACTTATTCTTCTCATTTTTAGAATGGTAAACCCCTCATCCCCAAGGTGGTTGTTTGAATAGGGAATAATTCAGATGAATACATCACCCTAGTATAATTTTTGGCTAAGATGCGTAAATGGAAGGACCTCCAAAACTAGGCCGAGGGGGAGGATTTTTAGGGGTTAGGTTTTCGAGAGAAATTCATAAGGAAACTCAAAGGGGAAGGATAAAATTTAGGTAGAAGAGGAGCATAGTACAAAGAAACTATATATTAAAATTCAACAGTTGGAAATGATTGTGGAATTCATGGAAGAGATGGGCTCAGACTTGAGGGAGAGCATGATTGACTATCGAGGCTTCAAAAAAGATATGCATTTCCTAGATAATGATGAGAGGATAGATGACGGAGATTTAAAATGCGGTTATTGAGTTATAGAGGAGGTTGGGTACAGTGGTATCAAGCCAAAGAAATAGAAATATCAAGCGCACTTTGAGTAGCTCGCGGGAGGAGGATGGTGGGAACAAGATGCAAAGGGAGATGGACAAGGCCATCTATAGCAAGACCACACTAGTTTACAAGGTGGAACCTACAATTTCCACAAGAAAAATTAATTCTATGATTTTTTTTTAAGGTTTTGGTTGACTCTTAATGAAGTGTGTGCGCCCTTGTTGCATATTTTTGGTTTTTTGTATTTTCCGGTGTTTGTGGACTTTGTATTTCTAGATTAAAGCATGTTTAACTCACTTTTTGGTCATGTTTCTCTTTTTTTTTCATTTTTGGGTGTTTTCAAAATGTATCTTTCATTGTAAGGCCTCGGGAGCCATAATACATGCTTATTACCATATCTAATAAAAACAATTGGTCCCAAAAGTTATTTTTATAAGATAACAACACAATTTCAATATTTAAATCAAGTTTTGAACAAATGATATTTAAGTATTAAAAAGTGGTTGGAGTGATTTTGGCAGCATAAAAATGTAAGGTATACACTTACATAAATTTTAACACAAACAAGGTTTAAGTCTTAAAAGTGGAGGATACAAATGTGAGAAGTGTAACAATATAATTTGGACACTTATATCAAGTTTAAGAAAACAAGATGTAAGTATCAAAAAGGGATTGACACAATGCGAGCAGTGTAACAACAACACCTTCAATACTCAAATTGATTTTGAAGAAAATACAAGGTCTAAGTATAAAAATGGGTCGACACAATGCGAGCAACATAACAATACAATTTGGAAACTTATATCAAGTTTTAAGAAAACAAGATGTAATTATCAAGAATGGATTGGTATAATGCGAGTAGCGTAACAACGTAAATTGAGGTCAAGGCAAGACACCTTCTACAAAGAAATGTCTCAATATGGATTTTAAGACAAGACTACCAAAATATGAGGACGTACTAACACACTTTCAACACTAACATCAAAATTGCAAAAAGGACATATGTAAGTGGGTGCAAAAGTGGTAGACACAATTTTGGCAACACTTCGAGTTGTTTTCTTTTTAACTAATAATTCCAAAAAGATAAAAAGGGAATTTATGATTGGGGATGAAAGATACACAGCGTAAATTTGGTAGAGTTTCAGCTTGTACACTTAATCTTTTTAATTCCAATCAAGAGATTATACACAATCTATTTGACAAAATTTTACTACACATCTTCATAGAAATATTCCAAATAAAATATTGCATGCCAACTATTTGTCAAAATGTCTTAACACATAATATTTTAAATATGCCTATCAAAAGATTGCACACTAACTGTTTGACATAATGTCACAACACATCATATTTTAAATATGCCAATCAAAAGATTGCACACTAATTATTTGACATAATGTCATAACACATAATATTTTAAATATGAGAACCAAATTATTGCATACAATTTATTGACAAAATGTAGTGAAATAACACCAAAAATTATAGTAAATAACGCAACTGACTAATAGTGAAAGCGCAACATAGAAATCAACCTAAAACATAGTGATCTAATAGTTAATGTTGTAGAAAATTTAAAAAAAAAAATACAACAACAAACTAACCAAAAAAACAACGCTCTAACAAAAAATGTTGTAGAAAATAACTTAGCAAATAACAGCTAAAACACAACATGGAATTAACAAATAAAACAATGATTTAATGATTAATGTTACAAGAGAAAAATAAAAACTAACAGTAAAATGTAGCTTGAAATCAACCAAATTCTAGAACTAAAATGTCAAAAACCATATCTAAAAACCCAAGTGAATAACATCATTAATTCTAGTTATCAAACAAGGAGGTAAAATGAAATCACATTCACTCATACTTGGAGAAATTAGAAATCTAAAATGCCCATAATGAGAAAACCATATTTTCCCAATACCCATAAAGGATAGATCGAAAATATTAATACCCAGAATGAGAAAACTAGATTTCTCAATACCCATAAAGGATATATCAAAATTATGAATACCTAGAATGAGAAAAATAGATTTCTCAATACCCAGAAAAGGGATAAATTAGAATATGCATTTATTTATAAAATATTGCATAAGATAAAAATTAGAAACCCTTTCTGAGAGATTCAAGATGAAAGAAGACCAAAAACTTTGCACTTTTCCTCCTTCCTTCTCTACTATTTTCTCTAGCTTCTTAGCTCCACACCACATGAAATGAAACCCCAAAACCTTATTTATTTTCCAAAAAAATTATCCACAAACATGGCTGCACCAGAAAAGGTGAGATCCCATAATGGAGGCCCAAAAGCATCTAATATTTCCATAACAATGTCTAGAAAATCCTCCCAAAATTTTTGATAGAGTTTCCCCTCTAATTCCTCCTCTCCTTCACGCCATGCCAAATGGCTAAAATAAAAACCTAAATCCCATTTATGCCATGGATTCCAAAATCCATTAAAATAACATTAAAACTCCAAAATGCCAACACTTATCTTAAGTCTAGTTTTTTTAAATAAAACTTATGTGTCACATTCCATAAGGAATGGTTAATACATAATTTAATGCCAAGATAAATCACAAGCCAAATTCCATTAAGCACCAATCAAATTCCACCTCATAACAATAATCATACTGAGCCAAGTCAAAGCATGACCAAAACAAATGCCAAGCCACATTATCAAGTGATCACCTAAGCATGTTATTTCCAAGTCAACATAATTCACAAACGCTCGAATTTGAGATAATGGAGTTACATGAGACACACTACCATATCACCCAAACTACTAAAAAAGCAGTGTCACCCAAATAAACAGTGTCATGCGCGTCCTTGGACACCATAAAACAAACCTAAAAAGTTAGTATTTTTTTTTTTGTGCGAACTAATGTTTCGCCTAAACATTCTCCTTACATAATTACATTCTTAATGATATAATTTTAACCAAATTACTAAAACATTTTTTTAATTCATTTTATTTATTCAGCTTCTAATAATGTTCACTCAATTAAAAAAAACAGACATATATATATATCATTGACTAAAAACAACCTACAAGAGCAAATAACTATCCATTTTTAATTAAAAATTTCCTCCCCATTCAAAAATTTTAATCCCACAATATTAGTCATTTCCAAAAGTATGTAGGGATTTACTTTAGCCCTAGGATCAAACAATCCTCAACCCTAGATCTAAATTGTGCCCTAACTTCCTTATCTCTTCTCTTTTCCATCTCTTTCTTTTCATTTTGGTTTTTTTTCTTGTTGCAGGTTGTTGGAGTGCTATGAGGAATTTCTTTTATTGTGAAACCAGCATTTTATATAGTGTTTTAAGAAATTCAACCCATAACTTCAAGAGTTTCTTTCCATTTTTTTTTTCTTTCTCTTTTATTATTATTATTATTATTATTATTATTATTATTATTTTGTGCAAAACCTTCTGTAAAATTTTATTTTTTTAATATGAATATATATATATATATATATATATATATATATATATATATATATAATTTTTAAATTGGGTTTGTTTGTAGGTGTGGGGCGGAGCTTTGGAGGGAGACGTAAAGGAAGAGGGTGTTAGGATAAAATATTATTATCCTAATTAATTATGCATATAGTATAATTATTTAATTAATAAAATTAATTAAATAATAATGGTTATTAAATAAACCATATTTTGTTATGTATTGTTATATGGTTCATAAACCATATTTGTCTTTCATAGATGTTGTTATATTGTTTTAAATAGTATATTTGTATTTATTCATTTGTGCTTCCCGGATGTTATTGGAAGCTTGTGTATTTTGGAAAATGGTTGCACCTGTGCAAATTTGTTTCATGTTTGTATTTGGCTGTGCAATATCTATAAATATTGCAGCCCATTCTATGTAAGGTTGGTTGATTGAGATTAATACAAACTAATCAGGCTTCCACCCTGTTTCTCAATCTACATTTGGTACCAGAGAGAATCAATATCAGCGGCAAGGTTGGAGAAGATTGCGAGAGGAAGAAGGATTCGTGGAGAAGAAATTTGCAACATTGGAGAGCCAGTGTTGCCTCCAGCAAATTCCCACATCTCCTTGCAGACTCACAATCTCTGTGTGTTTTTCGAGTAAATGTAAAGCAAAATTTTGTTTGCCTTGGTGCCCTCGCACTGTGAGGCAAATTTACTATCTGGAAGGCTGTTCATTTTCAAAATCTATATAAAAGAAATCCATTTTCCCCATTAGGGGTTTTGTCACTAAATTTAGTGACATTGTTAGCCACAAACTAACACTATCAGTGCACCAAGTTTAGAGGTATCTATGCCATATTAGTAGAGCTCTGCACCAAGCTCCTGATCAAGCTATTCATCAACATTGGAGGCCGAATTAGATTGCTTACACGGCTGGATTGGTGACTTGCAAAGGGTGAACGACTACCTGCGTTGGGGGTTGTATTGGCCGAACCAGCAATAAAATTGGCCTGCTATCATGCCATAGCTGTGTAAATCTCCACACACCAAGGTTGTAGATTTTTTTCTACAAAACTAGCAATAAAATCTGGAGACTATTCAAACGGCATGAGTGTGCTTACATCCACCAAGGTTGTAGATTTGTTTTCTATGCTGCAAAAACAAATCCCTCCACGCATTACGACTTGCACATGCAAGCAGGGGGCAACATCTCCCTCCACACACAAGGATCTATAGACACAAACAAGATCAAAGACATTATATTTACAAATTTAGAAAGTGCGACTACACAAAAACAAAAAAAAAAAAGAGGCCAAAGCATTAGAGATATATATAAAACAATACAAAGGCGTGGAGGTTAAAAAAATGCTTCAGATCTGTATTTGGAGCAAAAATAAAACCCTAAACCACCTCTCACCAGCATTTGCCACGTGGAGCCTCTACAAGTCATTTTTTTAAAGAGGTGAGTCAAATCTGCCTTTATTTAAATACAATATTGTCCATTTTACATTACAAATGCTTAAGCGGCCAAGTTGGATAGAGGGAAAGTCTTAGAAGTGGGAGGTGCATGGTTCAAATCCCACCCCCAACTTGCATTTCGAATTTGGCAAATTTTTTGGTGGAACCGCCAAATTTAGCAAAAAAATTTGAATTTAGTTATAACTAACTAAATTTAGCGGAGAAATCCCTAATTTAGGGTTAAAAAAATTCTCCCATTCGACTGGTTTTCATTTGGACATTTTTGCAAAAGGAGACCCATCTAAAAATTGCATTTTCAGCTTTTTTTTTTGCATTTTTAGCATTTTGGGTCGTATTGGGCTCAGGAGGCCACCGGGCCCGCGAAACAGAAATTTTTGCCTGCCATTCAAATTTTCTAGTTTTTTTAATGTAAATTGTATACTGTTGTATATTGTACTAATTTTCAGGTTGCCATAGTCAACTGCAAACTTTGTAACTGCTCAAAAACTGGTAGAATTGTAATAAAAATAATAAAAAATTGGTTCTGTAACACTCACGAGATCCTAGATCTCATTCGCAGCATTCGGTATATATGGTGCCTCTGGGAAGCGCTTACGGGTAAAGTCATCATGAATACTACTGCACTTAACACCTAATATAGCTGTAACAATGTCATCTGGGCATCATCCCTTTAAATCGACGGGGAGTAATAAGGTCACAGTGCACACACTATGAACCATCCCATCCATCTGTGAATGATTACATGACATAAATCCAGATTGAGAAATTATCCAAGTATATAGTGAAGTTATGTGCACGTATGAGGATATTTCTTTGAGCCGGTGTTAATAATCACACAAAACCCATCAAGTACTGTCTTGGTACCACATATTGAATTATTTCACATACGTTAATGCCTCTTTCACATACCACCGGGTATATAGAAAGGGAGAGCTTCTTCCACATACTGACGGGTATATAGGAAGGGCGTGTATATAGAAAGGTTCGGTATATCAGAATGACGGTATATAGATTGGGAGACCTAATACCTAGAGTGATAAGAGCCAAACCCTGTCAGTGATCTCTGCAAAATGGGCACCAATGACCCCAAATTTTTTCTTCCGGATTCACAATTGCTCAAAGGAAGCAACTATGCTACATGGAAGACAAAAATAAAGACACAACTTGAGTTTGAAGAGATCTGGTCTATTGTGAATGGTACTCTGACCAAATCAGCCAACGATACAACATAACAACGACATTTTGATAAAGCAGATCAAAAGGCCAAACTCATCATCTTGTTTGGAGTGTCCAATGTTGTACAACCCCACATTCGAGTTGCCAAAACAGAAAAAGAAGCATGGGATAAATTAAGTAGAGTATATGAGGCCAAGAACAAGAATGTCATACTGAATTTGCAGAGTCAGTTACATACAATGAAATTCAAGCAGAATAAGAAAATTGAAGCTTTTAAAGAAGAGTTGCAGAATTAAGGGCTTCACTTCTAGCCACAGGAGAACCCGATCCACGAGATGATGCTCTTGTTCCCATTGTTCTAAGAGCACTTCCCTCTTCTTACCACATTTTTTTCACAACACTTAATGACATATATCGACATTGGTTTTAACGAACTGGTAAACCTACTGCAACAAGAGGAAGCAATGCACAATAAGGATGATGAAGAGGAATAGAGCACTGTCTTCACATCAAAATGGAAAAGGAAAAGGTAAAGGAAAACCTAATTCCCATCGAAGTCCCAACATTAGAATCGGTATCATGGGGAAAATCAACGAGAAAAAGCAATGTCCTATTTGCAAAAGAGGACAAAGAGGACATCACTTATAAGAAAGATTCATCAAGCAACTCTAGACCACAACAACAAAAAAATCTTACAAGGGACATTCTAACAACTATCACGGGTAGAAAAAGGGGAACTAGAAAAGAAGACCCCACCAAAGAAGGTAATATTGTTGAGTAAAAAGAACAGATTAGACAATGAAGACTTCTTGTTGACTTTGCTTGATCAAGTGAACCATCCACATCATCTAGTGATGTCTGGTATGTTGATTCGGGAGCCACCTAACACATGACCTAGCCACAAAGACTAGTTCATTTCAATGAGGGACACACCATCGAAAAATCATGTTTCGTTGGGAGATGATTCTTCATATATAGTTCAGGGGATTGGGAACATTTATCTACCCCTTGGTTCACGCAAATGCAGACTATCAGATGTCCTATATGTCCCTAGGTTGAAAAAGAATCTTCTTTCAGTTAGTCAACTCCTAAATCACAACCTGAAAATTGAATTTGATAGTCAATCTGGAAAGAAAACGTGTTTGATTCGAGATAAATCCAGAGGCTCGAAAATAATTGCAAAAGCCTCAAATGTGGGACACATGTTTCAACTTGATTTCATTCACAAAGACGATCAAGCACTTGTGGCTAAAAACTCCACCTCATCCCAGTTGTGGCATCGAAGATTTGGTCATGTAAGTTTCAAATATCTCAAAACACTTCACCTGTGTAGAATGGTACATGGGCTACCTTCTCTTAAGAAGGATACAGACAAGTGTCCTCACTGCCTAGCAAGAAAAAAACACAGGGCTTCATTCCAAAAGAGTACTTTTCGAGCTCATGGTAAACTTGACCTAGTTCATACCGATCTTTGTGGTCCGATGCAGCCAAGTCATTCTGGGTTCCAGTACTTCATGCTTTGTGTTGATGACTATTCGAGGAAAATGTGGATTTTCTTTCTTTGCAAGAAAAGTGAAGCGTTTGAAACCTTCAAAAAGTTCAAAGTAGCAGTTGAGAAAGAAACTGGTCATCACATCAAAACTCTCTACTCAGATCGAGGGGGAATTCACCGGTGATGAGTTCAGATACTACCTACAAAATCATGGGATTCGTCGACAAATGCCTCCTCCACACACACCACAGAAAAATGGTGTTGTTGAGAGTAAAAATCATACTATCATGGAAATGGTGCGATGCATGATCGATGATTCCGGACTTGCAAAGACATTTTGGGCAGAAGCAACAAAAAACAATGTATTTGTTGAATAGAGCACCCATAACTGCTCTTGATGGACTAACACCACAAGAATCATGGTCAAAAAGGAAACCATCCATTGCACACCTCGAGTATTCGGGTGCAAAGAAAACATGCACATACCCAAACAAAATAGAAAGAAATTAGACATGAAGTCACAAAAACTTGTCTTCATTGGGTATAATGAAGAGACTCTTGGGTATAGATTGATGGATCCTAAGACCAGAAAATTCTACACTAGCAGAGATGTTGAGTTTTTCGAGAAGAAGGAAGCAGAGACTCCTCCTCCGGACTCACATGATGTAGTTTTTTCACCTGTTGTAAAAATTGAAGCTAATGTTCCCTCAGAAGATGAAAGTGATGATGGGGATGATGGTGTTGATCAAATAGAACCACAACCCATGGGAACAATTCAATGTATGCCTAAATGGTGTACAAGTACATTACAAGATGCAAGATTGGATGCTCCACTAGATACATCCACCCTTGGACCATGGACTCACAGTAAAGCAAGAGAAGAAGTTAACTTTGCTTTGATGAGTAGAGTTATTGAATCAGATGAGCCCTCTACAGTCCAGGAAGCCCTACAGTCAAAAGCTTGGAAAGATGCCATGGATTCTAAATATCAATTAGTGATGAAGAATAACACTTGGCAGCTTGTTGATCTTCCACCAGGGAAGAAACCCATTGGATGCAGATGGATATTCAAAACTAAGTACAAAGCAGATGGGACAATGGAAAAGTACAAAGCAAGACTTGTAGCAAAGGGGTACGCATAAAAGAAGGCATTGACTATGAGGAGACATTTTCTCCCACATCTAAGATCAAAATGATTAGGATGATCTTTGCTCTAGCTGCTCAGTTTGGATGGAAATTTCACCAAATGAATGTAAAAAGTGCCTTCCTAAACGGATATTTACAAGAAGTCTACATGACTCAACCTGAGGGATATGTTGTACTGGTCAAGAAAAAAGGTATGCGAGACTTAGGAAATCTATGTATGGCCTCAAACAGGCACCCGGGCATGGTACATTAAGATTGATGAGCATCTTGTACAACATGGATTTGTTAGAAATCCATATGATCCCAATCTCTACCTCAAAAAGCAAGGGGGAGATGGTGTTTTTTGTTTTCTATGTCAACGACCTAGTCATCACTAGCAGTTCAGTGAGGATGATCGATGTAACGAAGAAAGATCTTAATCAATCATTCAACATGACCGATCTCAGGCTGATGCACTATTGTCTTGGATTAGAAGTGTGGCGAAAGAGAATCATATTTTTTTTTCTCAAATGAAATATACCAAGACTACACTCGAGAAGTTTAGGATGATGGATTGCACACTAATTGCTACACCCATGGAGAACAGATTACATGATTATCTCATTCGAGATCCATCTTCCGAGGTAAGTGCCACTCTCTATCGGCAAACTGATTGGGAGTCTCATTTATCCGACCTACACTACACCGGATATCAGCTTTGCATGTAAGCTATCTATCCGGAGTTCATGCAGGAACCCAAAGTTTTTCATTGGAAAGCAGAAAAGCACATTTTGAGATATCTCAAAGGATCAGAGGATCTTGGTCTAGAATATAAGAAGAACGAAAACTTCTTCTTGACTGGATATTGATTCAGATCATGCAGGTAACATTGATGATAGAAAATCCACTTCTAGATTTGTATTCTTTATGGGATCTGGACCAATATCATGGGGAAGTAAGAAACAACACTTTGTTTCTCGCTCTTCCACAGAAGCCAAGTATCGTTCTGCAGGAGAAGTTGTCTGTGAAGCGATTTGGCTACGTTGCATACTAGAAGGACTTGGAATACCTCAAGACAAACCGACCACCATGTATGTTGACAATGAAGGTGTACTCAAACTTTTTTGCAATCCAGTTTTTCATGAGAGAATAAAGCACATTGAAGTTCAAGTTCATTTCATATGCGAACATGTGTTGAAGCACAACATTCAGCTTCAATTTTTTCCAACTGCTGAACAACGAGTAGATATTTTCACAAAGTCACTTGCATGTGACAAGTTCAAGTTGTTCAGAGAGTTCCTCTCCTCATCTCTTCAGACAATGAACAATTAAGGGGGGGAATGTTAGGATAAAATATTATTATCCTAATTAATTATGCATAGTATAATTATTTAATTAATAAAATTAATTAAATAATAATGGTTATTAAATAAACCATATTTTGTTATGTATTGTTATATGGTTCATAAACCATATTTATCTTTCATAAGATGTTGTTATATTATTTTAAATAAAGTATATTTGTATTTATTCATTTGTGCTTCCCAAATGTTATTGGAAGCTTGTGTATTTTGGAAAATGGTTACACCTGTGCAACTTTGTTTCATGTTTCTATTTGGATGTGCAATATCTATAAATATTGCAGCCCATTCTATGTAAGTTTGGTTGATTGAGATTAATACAAACTAATCAAACTTTGCCCCTATTTCTCAATCTACGAGAGGGGGTCAGCATGGAGGAAGAAGGACGCAGGGAAGGCGGGTGAATGGGGCAGCGGCCACACGAAGGGAGGGGAGTAGGTGCGAGGCGGGAGGGTCACCGAGTGGAGTATAGGGTTTGTGGGGGTAGTGCCCCCATGGATAACGAGGAGGGTGGGGGTTCACCCCCCCCTAGCATTTTTTTTTTGTTTCAACATATATATGCGCGGGGGTGGGGAAGTGAACCCCCACCAAAACACACATTTTTTTTTTTTTTTTATATATAAATTTGAATTTAATAAAATGTTTTTTTTTGTTTATGATTTTGTTTTGTTTATTATTATTATTATTTTTAAAAGGATGTTTAAAAAAAGATATATATATATATATATATATATACATACATACCGTTTATTAATCATTATTTATTTAATAATAATATCTTATTCAATATTATATATATATATATATATATATATATATATATATATATATATATATATATTAGGTATAATGAATTTTATTTATTTATTTTAAACAATAACATAGTTACATTATATAAACATGACTATATTAAACAAACTCATATATATATATATATATATATATAATTTATATTTAATTGCACACAAGGAGAATTAAAATATTACTTAACTATAAAATACAGATTTTAACTTTATTATTTTGATGCCAAAAAGGAACTTAGAACTTTCACTATTCACTCTAAATGATTTCCTATTTTGTGGTGAAATAATATACAAATATTTCAATAAACAAAAGGGCTGATTTCAATGAAATTTGCAAAGAAAGATACTATTTCAAATGGGAATACTAAGAACAAAACATTAAATTTTACATGGAAAAGAATTTCAACTATTTCATTCAATGATATTACAAACCAAACAAGAGGAAGTTATTTCTTTTCCATTGTAATGGCAAGGGACCATTCAAATTTTTAAACAAGTAAAACTTACAAGAGATATTATTTCTTTGGTAAAAACACTTTTCCATTAAATAGTCTTTCTTTATCAAGGATATTAAATCAAAGCACGTCAAAGGGATTTAAATATATTCTACCAATGCAATTCTATAGGAGTAAAAATATTTTTCAAGAATTCTTTTTTTTTTGTAAAACTTCCTCAACACATCATATTTTCCCAAGATACTAAAATACATAAGAAACAATCCAACAACTCATTTCTAAGATTGAAAGAAATATTTTTTTAAAAAAAAAAATACAATGAAAATACAAAGCTTACAAGTGGTTTTCAACTCCCAAAATGAAAATTTTTACATGCCAAAACATCTTCCCACATAGCCATACTTTAGAGGTTATAATGCTTCATAAAAATTAAAAAGAAAAACAAAGAGAGGCCAAGATGCCATCAACTCCAAACTTGAGAGCCAACCTCCATGTCTTCACTAAATCCATGCAAGGAGAAAAGAGCTTGTTTACCACCCAACCATAGGCATCATGACATGCCTTTCCCAAGGTTTAAATGCATGCTAGCCTCCCCAAGACCATCCACAACTTGCACAAGAAAGGGGTGAAACAACAAAAACACATTCACATGGAAAATAAAACAAGTATAAATCACGACTCCAAGTTTCACAAATAGGAGAATCCCATGTTCTACCTCCAAGGTGAGGAAGAGAGGAGAAGAGTCCTCCAAAAGTTATATTCAAAATTACTTTCACAAGGAAAAAGTCTCCATACCCTCCGTATTGCTCCTAAATTCAATCAAAACCCTCCTTATTCCTCCATCCTTTCTCCAAGTCTTTCTTGGAAGGATTTTCAAACTCCGAAGGGGTTTCCTTACCAAGAATGGGTAAGGAGATTCAAGCCAAATGAATCAACTTCCCCACCTCAACCATTTGAGGGGAAAAACTAAGGCCCTACAAGGCTTGTCCATCAAGCCTTGAGGATTGAGAGGAAAAATCCCTCTCTCTTCCCCCACACTCCAAAACTCCATCATGCCATATGATGGAGGGAGTAAAACAAGCAAACAACAACCAAAATCCACATGCAACAATAACAATTTCAAACAACCAATCTAACATCTAAAAGGAAAACAACACAAACAAAAAGACATAAGAGCCTACCTCAAAGAAAGCTCTCCAAAAATCTTTCCAACTTCAAATTTCTCCACTCTTGACTCAAGCAAATCACTAGCTCCAAATCACCCAAGCATCCAAGCAAGAAGTTCCAAAAGAAAAAGTCCCTCTCTTTTCCCATGAATGGGAATTTGAAGAGGAGCAAGCAAGAATCCTCACAAATGAGGGGGTGACATGTGTCACCCCTCTCCTCCTTCAAGGTCAAAGATGCCAAAACAAAAGAGAGAAAGGGTAAAATTTTCTTTTTCCCTCTTCTCCCAAATTCCCCTAAATGTTAGCAAGACAAAATTAGTGAAAATTTTAACAAGCACTCCAATCCACACCACTTACATGGATGTGACCAAAAAGAGGCAAAAGGGAATGAAAACTCCCTCTAGCCTTGTAAATAAGCCCCCTACCCATTAGGTAGGGTCCAAGGGCTCATTTTTATGTTAGGGAAACTCCCAAGCTAAAGAGGGGTCCCTAAAAATGCCCAAAATAACCCAATTTCGGGTTTTGCATTTTTAGCACAAGGGTAGAGGGTATGGAGACCACCCAAGGGTTTAACATGTGACCCTAAACCCTTGTGATTAAGTGACTCATTAAACCAAATCAAAAAAATTAATGAAAGTGGGATTATTAACTCCCAAAACAAGTTTACAACATAACTAATTACCCTAAACAAAATTAATAATTCAAGGCACAATACATTACAAAAATTGGGGTCACTCATGGTGCCCAAAATAATAATCTCCAACACTAAGGTTTCACACAATGAACATGGCTAGGACTTAGCCCATGGGCTACTTGTGCAAGATTGTGTAGCTGGCCTGAATCCCACGTTCTCCTATAAACCTGTCACCTACACACTTATTGCACACATTAACCACACATGCCTAATAAAATATAAATCAATGACTCAGTAAGATATCAATGGGTTCTAAACTAGCATAACATCCTACTGAATTCAAAATGCGACAACGTGCACAATTATACTCAATTTTCTAAAGTTAGACAAGATGATAGAGTGACATATAACCATAAGATCCCAACATGCAACAACTATCCATCAATATAATTATGTTCCAAACACAACATCATATCCATTAGTATCCATGACATCATAAGAAAATGTGACAACATAGAAATTAAGCTAAATTGGCGCTATACGCCTGAATGTCCACACATGTCTAATAAGATCCAATCTCTAATATAATGTCCACGATATAACAAAACTCTGTCAAAACATGTCTATGAGAAAAGAAACAACAAGCTACTGAGCTATAAAAAGTGTGGGCACTACATCCCCCTCTACTAAAATTAGACTTCCTCCTAGAAGTCACTGAAAGAGATAGGGATATCTAGCCCTCAAAGGTATCACATCCTCCCAGGTAGCTGTTGTCTCGTCATATCGGTCCCACTGTACTCTAACCTGGTCTAAGTCTCGACCCCAAAGGGCCAACCTCCGGTGCTCCAGTATGTGTGGGCTCCAGTCTCCACTGTCCTCTGTCCTCTACACCGTAATGCTGACCAATCTAAAACATGGGAAGCATCGGTACATATCTACATAGTACGAAACATCAAACACATCGTGGGCCCGTGTAAGGCATGGTGGCAAAGCTAGGCGATAGGCAACTAGACAAATAACCTCTAAAATATCAAAAGGCCCCACAAAACGAGGTGATATCTTAGAACCCTTTCCATAACGGATAGGACTCTTATGCGGATGAACCCTCAAGAAGACCTTGTCACCCACTGAGAAGTGACGATCAATCCTCTTAGTTTCTGCATATGCCTTTTGGCATGCTCTGGCCTGCTTAAGACGTTGTCTAATCAACACAACCTACTGCTCTAAATCCTAAAGATAGGCTGGTCCCAGAATAATCCTGTCATCTAGTCTATCCCAACTCAAAGGTGTCCTGCAAGGTCATCCATACAAATCCTAGTAAGGAGCCATACCAATGGAACTATGATAGTTGTTGTTGTAGGAAAACTCAACTAAATGAAAATAATCTTCCCATTTCTTTTGCTGGTCCATCACATACATCCTCAACATGTCCTCTAACACTTGATTAACCCTATTTGTCTGTCCATCTATCTCAGGATGATAGGATAAATCGATATTAACTCGAGTACCAGAGTGGTCTAAAAGGAAGTCCAGAAAATGAAGTGTAGATAGTATCCCTCGTCATTGATGATGGTCTTGAGAATCTGTGTAACCTAACAATTTCCTCCATAAATACTTTGGCGATGGCCTAAGCATTATAGGTGACCTTGGTTGGTGAGAAGTGCACAACCTTGATCAATTTATCCACGGTAACCATAATGGCATCATGATGATAAGAAGACATAGGAAGTATGACTATGAAATCCATAGAGATTACATCCCATTTCCACTCAAGAATATCATGAGGGTGTAGAAGTCTGCAAGATGAGAATGCTCTGCCTTGACCCTCTAGCACTCAAGGAAACATGTAACAAAATTTTCTATGTCCCGTAGAAGACCTGGCCAATAATATAACTCCCTCATATCAGCATGCATTTTCTTTACACTGGATGTGTTGTATATGGGGTTTAATGAGCCTCTGTGAGGATGAAGCTATGCAGATCACCTGACTTAGGAACATAGATGCACCTGTGGAACCAAGCAAAACATCTACCTCTAAAACACACCCAAAATATCTGCCCTCCAATGAACCCTGTGACTCAACATCTATTTGGCTTCCTCATAAAACCTATCCTTTGGAAGGTGCTCAAGGATCCTACCTCTCAAATCTGATTGTAGTGTCAAAGAAGCAAGCACATGTCGTCACCTACTAAGTGCATCTACAACAACATTTTCCTTCCCTTTGATATACTAAACCTCCATGTCATACTCACATAAGAACTCCATCCAACGCCATTGACGAGTGTTGAGGTTCAGATTGTGAGAAGATATGCTGCAAACTCTGATGATCTGTCCTCAAAATGAAAGGTCTACCCAAAAGGAAATTTCACCAACGCACTAGAGCATGAACAACTACTGTAAGCTCCAAGTCATGAGCAGGATAATTAAACTTGTAGTCCTTGAGTTTATGAGACTCAAATGCAATAACCCAACGCTCCTGCATAAGAAATACTCCCAAACCCTCTAGTGATGCATCAAGACAAACAAAAAACCCTCTGTAGGGTCCTGGAACTGCCAAGATGGGTGCCGTCGTTAACCTTTCCTTAAGAAACTAAAAGGCTTGCTCACACTTTTCTAGCCAATCAAACTTCTTCCCTTTCCTCCGAAGAGAAATGATAGGGTGAGCAATCCTAGAAAATTCCTGTATGAACCTCGTGATAATACCCTACTAAACCCATGAAACTCCTTACCTCAGTAACTGATGTGGGTGTTGGCCAATCCATGATAGCTTGTATCTTAGAGGGATCTACAGAGATACCCTCACCTGAGATGATATGACCCAAGTACTGAATCTCTTTCTGAAAGAAGCTACATTTTTCCAAGTTCCCATAAAACTTCTGCTCTCTCAAAACCTAAAGTACCTGTCTCAAATGCTCCTCGTGTTCCTCCTCGAAACAAGAATAAATCAATATGTCATAAAGGAACACTAAGACAAAGCAATCCAGAAATTTCCTAAATACTCCATTCATGAGGCTCATGAAGACAGCTGAGGCATTGGTCAAACCAAATTGAACCACTGTGAACTCATAATGCTCATAACATGTGTGAAACATTGTCTTATGAATGTCTGCATCTTAAATGCACAACTAATGATATCCTGACTTGAGATCGATTTTGGAGAACACTCTCACTCCCCACATATGATCAAACAAGTCATCAATCCTAGGGAGTGGATAACGGTTTTTTATCGTGACTTTATTGAGATGCCTGAAGTCTACACAAAGTCTGAGAGAGCCATCCTTCTTTTTCACAAATATGACTTGCGCTCCCCAAGGAGATACACTTGGGTGATTGAGACCCTTATCTAATAACTCCTCTAACTGAAGCTTGAGCTCTTGAAGCTCTGGAGTCTTCATCCGATAAGGCTCCCTAGAGACCGGTGCTGCTCCGGTACTAAATCAATGGTGAAATCTACCTCTCTGCAAGGTGGTAACCCTGGAAGCTCGCCTAGAAATACATCTGCATATTCCCTCAAAACTGCATGATCATCTAAGGGTGAATGCTCTAATGCTCTTAGATCGATCACTAATGGTGATAGCAAACAACTGACATCCCTTACGCATGCTCCACTTGAGTTTCTTAGCTGATATCATGTGCAAGGAGATAGGCCTCTACATCCCAAATATCACAACTACACTCCCAAGATCATCCTGACACTCAATGACTTTAGTTTCGCAATCCACCATAGCTTGATGAGCCTTGAGCCAATCCATACCCAACACTACTTGATAGGATCCTAAAGGAATAACTCAAAGGTCAAGAGTAGTGGAGAAGGCTCCTAAATCAAGTACGCAACTCTCCACATGAGTCCACGACAAGTTTGGCCAGCTCAACCTCGCCAACTATCGGTTGCCTAGCCACCACTAGCCCACACTAGTCCACTATAAAAGGTGATATAAAGGAATCTGAAGCACCTGAATCAAAAAGTACTGAGATAGAAATACCCCTGATAGTACTTTTCGTCTCAATGACTGTGGCTTGATGCTCGGCCTGGCGGTTGTCAACCGCTGTATATACACGATGGGTACGCCCCACGTCACTTGCAAATCTGCTCGAACCTAGTAGCTCTCTGTGCATCCATGGTATTGGGTTTGTGCGGGCACATGCACACATAGTGATTAGGAGATCCACAAATAAAACATCCTCCTGTACCCCTCTGAGATGGGGTCCCTCCTGTACTCTGGTGTACTGATCCTACCGGTCCAACCCTAGTAGACTGTTGTGTGCGAGCTGGTTGTGCCTACTGAGTGCCCTGCCTCCTATCCCTGGCTCCACCAAAACCTCCTCTAGAAACACCTCTCTAAAATCCTTGTGTCTTTCTAGCCCCTATGCGGGTGTCCTTGTTGTTGTGCCTATCACTGCGGGTGTGGTGGAGCCCTCGTGGCTGCTGGCAGAGGCCAAAATCCTCCTCTAGGGGTGGTGCAGTACCTCATGACCTCTGACTCTGAAAGGCCTGTATCCTCTCCTAAAACTTGCTCTTGTTTCTATCACGGTGCTCATGTGCCTTGGTCCTGTTCTCCTTAGCTAAGTAGGCCTTCTCAACGGCCTTCTCAAGTGTGGGAGGAGATAACATCCTAACTGCTCCTGCTATATCTGCATTAAGGCCTCGAATAAACCTGTTAACCTATAATTTCTCATCTTATAGGTAGTCCACATACTGTAGAAGATCCAGGAACCTGCTCTCATATTGTGCTGTGCGAGATCCTTGTCGTAAGTCATGAAACTCATTGATCCTCTTCTGCATGAAATGCTCTAACATATAACGAGCCTTGAATCACTCCTCAAACATCTCCCAGGTCACTGTCTCTTGAGTTAGATGGACCTTACGCTCCTCGTTCCTCCACCAAACACCTGCTACGTCTTGGTGGAGGTGTATGGCGAACCTCACCTTGACGTTGCTCTCATAAGAGTGTAAGCCAAAGAAACTATCCAAGCTAAGGAGCCATGACTCAGCCCCAAAGCCATTTGTAGAGCTGGTGTAGGTGGGTGGCTGCAAGCAAAGAAGATCCCTGATCACACTGCCTATATCTCAATCCTGGCGATGTAGTCCAACAGGCGAAGGGGTTCCTATCCTCGAATAGTCCCTCGAGACCGTGTGAACGGCTATGACTAAATGAGGTTAACCTCTCGTGATGAATGGAAGGGCTACGTGAACTCTCCCGCCTCGGTGTATCGTGCTCTAGTGGCTCTAAATGCGCATCCTCACCTATCGGCTCCTTGTCTCCCAACGATATCTCCACTCTCGTCTCCTACGGTGGTGGTAGACGCTATTCCAAAACACCTATCAATTGGTGTAAGGCCTCTAATATCCGAGGCCCTAATTTGGGTACTCGACGACGGCTCCCGCATAGGTGCACTATGCCCCATGCCTCTAGCTGATCATCCCCTCTTGGGTTCCATCATGTGCACGAGGTGAGCGAAAAAATTATTAATTTAAAATTTAATGGTTGCGGATGATTTTAAACTATTTATTTTTATTCATTTATTCCATTTAATGTTATTAAAATTACCATTAACTATTTTAATTTATTTTTCCAGAGTGTCCACGTGTTTGAACCTTGCTCTGATACCAAATTTCATGCCCGTCCTTCGACACCATAAAACAACCTAAAAAGTTGGTAATTTTTTTTTGAAGTGCGAACTAATGTTTCGCCTAAACATTCTCATTAAGTAATTATATTCTTAATGATATAATTTTAACCAAATTGCTAAAACATTGTTTTTAATTAATTTTATTTATTCAAGCTTCTAATAATGTTCACAATTTTAAAAAAAGACATATATATCATTGACTAAAACAACCTACAAGAGAAAATAACTATCCATTTTTAATTAAAATTTCCTCCCCCATTCAAAAAGTTTAATCCCACAATATTACTCATTTTCAAAAGTATGTAGGGATTTACTTGAGCCCTAGGATCAAACAATCCCCAAACCTAGATCTAAATTGTGCCCTAATCTTCCTTATCTCTTTCTCTTTCCCTCTCTTTCTTTTCATTTTGGATTTGTTTCTTGTTGCAGGTTGTTGGAGTGCTATGAGGACTTTCTTTTATTGTGAAACCAGCATTGTATATAGTGTTTTAAGATATTAAACCCATAACTTCAGGAGTTTCTTTCCTTTTATTTTTTTCTTTCCTTTTATTATTATTATTTTTTTTGTGCAAAACCTTCATGTAAAACTTTATTTTATTTTATACGAAATATACATACATACATATATATATATATATATATATATATATGTATGTATGTATATGTATATATTTATATTTATTATTTTTAAATTGGGTTTGTTTACGGGTGTGGGGCGGAGCGTGGGAGGAGGTGTGAAGGAAGAGGGGTAGCGGCGTGGAGGAAGAAGGGCACGTGGAAGGCGGGTGAATGCGGCGCAGCCCGCACAAAGGGGGAGGGAGAAGGTGCGAGGTGGGGGGCGCTGATTGGAGTACAGGGTTTGTGGGGCAACACCCCGTGGATAGTGCAGGGGTGGCGGGGTTCAACCCCCACCACCCCCGCTAGCATTTTTTTCTTTAACATATATGCGTAGGGGTGGGGGCCGAACCCCCCACCAAAACACACATTTTTTTTTTTTTTTTATATATAAATTTGAATTTAATAAAATGCTTTTTTATATATTTAAGTCTTCTTCCTCTTCGTCTTTTTTTTATTATTATTATTATTTTTAAAAGGATGTTTAAAAATAAGATATATATATATATATATATATATATATATATATATATATATACATACATACCTTGTTTATTAATCATTATTTATTTAATAATAATACTTATCAATATATATATATATATATATATATATATATATATATAATAGGTATACTGATTTATTTTTTAAACAATAACATAGTTACATTATATAAACATGACAATTTTATTTTACACACATTTTAATTTTATTATTTTGATGCCAAAAGGAACTTAGAACTTTCACTATTCACTCTAAATGATTTCCTATTTTGTGGTGAAAGAATATACAAATATTTTCAATAAACAAAAGGGCTGATTTCAATGAAATTTGCAAAGAAAGATACTATTTCAAATGGGAATACTAAGAACAAAACATTAAATTTTACATGGAAAAGAATTTCAACTATTCACATTTCATTCAATGATATTACAAACCAAACAAGAGGAAGTTCTTTCTTTTCCATTGTAATGGCAAGGGACCATTCAAATTTTTAAACAAGTAGAACTTACAAGAGATATTATTTCTTTGGTAAAAAAATTTCCATTAAATAGTCTTTCTTTATCAAAGGATATTAAATCAAAGCATGTCAAAGGGATTTAAATATATTCTACCAATGCAATTCTATAGGAGTAAAAATATTTTTCAAGACTTCTTTTTTTTTGTAAAACTTCCTCAACACATCATATTTTCCCAAGATACTAAAATACATAAGAAAAAACCAAATAACTCCTTTCTAAGATTGAAAGAAAGTTTTTTTTTTTTTAAGTTACAATGAAAATACAAAGCTTACAAGTGGTTTTAAACTCCCAAAATGAAACCTTTTACATGCCAAAACATCTTCCCACATAGCCATACTTTAGAGGTTATAATGCTTTATACAAAAATAAGAGAGAACAAAGAGAGGCCAAGATGCCATCAACTCCAACTTGAGAGCTAACCTCCATGTCTTCACTAAATCCATGCAAGGAGAAAAGAACTTGTTTACCACCCAACCATAGGCATCATGACATGTCTTTCCCAAGGTTGGGATGCATGCTAGCCTCCCCCAAGCCCATGGGAAAGAGGACTACCATCCACAACTTGCACAAGAAAGGGGGTGAAACAACAAAAACACATTCACATGGAAAACAAAACAAGTATAAATCAAGACTCCAAGTTTCACAAAGAGGAGAATCCCATGTTCTACCTCCAAGGTGGGGAAGAGAGGAGAAGAGTTCTCCAAAAGTTATATTCAAAATTACTTTCACAAAGAAAAAGTCTCCATACCCTCCTTATTGCTCCTAAATTCAATCAAAACCCTCCTTATTCCTCCACCCTTTCTCCAAGTCCTTCTTGGAAGGATTTTCAAACCCCAAAGGGGTTTCCTTACCAAGAATGGGGAAGGAGATTCAAGCCAAATGAATCAACTTCCCCACCTCAACCATTTGAGGGGAAACACTAAGACCCTACAAGGCTTGTCCATCAAGCCTTGAGGATTGAGAGGAAAAATCCCTCTCTCTTCCCCCACAACTCCAAAACTCCATCATGCCATATGATGGAGGGAGTAAAACAAGAAACAACAACCAAAATCCACATGCAACAATAACAATTTCAAACAGCCAATCTAACATCTAAAAGGAAAACAACACAAACAAAAAGACATAAGAGCCTACCTCAAATAAAGCTCTCCAATATTTCCAACTTCAAATTTCTAACCACTCTTGACTCAATAAAATCACTAGCTCCAAATCACCCAAGCACCCAAGCAAGAAGTTCCAAATGAAAAATTCCTCTCTCTTCCCATGAATGGGAATTTGAAGAGGAGCAAGCAAGAATCCTCACAAATGAGGGGGTGACATGTGTCACCCCTCTCCTCCTTCAAGGTCAAAGATGCCAAAACAAAAGAGAGAAAGGGTAAAATTTTCTTTTTTCCCTCTTCTCCCAAATTCCCCTAAATGTTAGCAAGACAAGATTAGTGAAAATTTTGACAAGCACTCCAATCCACACCACTTACATGGATGTGACCAAACAAGAGGCAAAAATGGAAGGAAAACTCCCTCTAGCCTTGTAAATAAGCCCCCCTACCCATTAGGTAGGGTCCAAGGGCTCATTTTTATGTTAGGGAAACTCCCAAGCTAAAAAAGGGTCCCTAAAAATGCCCAAAATAACCCAATTTCGGGTTTTGCATTTTTGGCACAAGGGTAGAGGGTGTGGGGACCACCCAAGGGTTTCACATGTGACCCTAAACCCTTGTGATTAAGTGACTCATTAAACAAAATCAAAATTTTAATGAAAGTGGGATTATTAACTCCCAAAACAAGTTTACAACATAACTAATTACCCTAAACAAAATTAATAATTCAAGGCACAATACATTACAAAAATTGGGGTCACTCATGGTGCCCAAAATAATAATCTCCAACACTAAGGTTTCACACAATGAACATGGCTAGGACTCAGCCCATGGGCTACTTGTGCAAGATTGTGTAGCTGGCCTAAATCCCACGTTCTCCTGTAAACCTATCACCTACACACTCATTGCACACATTAACCGTACCTATCCGATAAAATATAAATCAATGACTCAAGTAAGATATCAATGAGTTCTAAACTAGCCTAACATCCTACTGAATTCAAAATGTGACAACGTGCACAATTATACTCAATTTTCCAAAGTTAGACAAGATGATAGAGTGACATATAATCATAGGATTCCAACATGCAACAACTATCCATCAATATAATTATGTTCCAAACACAGCATCATATCCATTAGTATCCATGACATCATAAGAAAATGCGACAACATAGAAATTAAGCTAAATTGGTGCTATACGCCTGAATGTCCACATATGTCTAATAAGATCCAATCTCTAATATAATGTCCACGATATAACAAAACTCACAAAACATGTCCATGAGCAAAGAAACAACAAACTACTGAGCTATCAAAAGTGTGGGCACTACAAAGGGTGAGTGTTAACTCATGGAAGAGTGGGAACTTGTACATATACGTTTATTTATATTCACATAACTAAGCTAGTGTATATACACATTGTAGACACCTAAAATCTGCTTGTGTAGTTTTATTGCTAAAATTATATTATCCTCTTTCCTATCATTTTTATTACAATTAGTGATTTCTCGCTAATTAAGTAATGTTTCCCTCTATTCTAGTCATTTAATGAAACTTCATTGATTAACTATCTTTTATCACATTTGGATGTCAATTAACGACACTTCGTTAGTTACAATCATCTTTCCGAATTAATTAATTAACTATTATGACTTAATTAATCCTTTTTAACAATTTATTTAATCAATAAACCCTTTTATAGGCTAAATATCTTGTTTAAAAGCTTCAAATCATATCAAATTCCTCCTAAATCACTTCCAAATAGCCTAAAAGCTTATTATAATCTATTAATTAATCCTAGTTGATTAATTAAAGCACTAAACTCCCATGAGTTGGTAATCACTTATTAATTCCTTTAATAAATCTTAACAAGTATAAATTTACTTTATCATTTATCCCACATGCATTGGGATTCAAGCTTCTCCCAAATAGGAAATCCATATAAAGGACCCTCCTACATCCTTCACACCTTACACCATTGCTTTGATTAGTGATTTATACAAGCTTATGATAAGATCCTTCTCCATTCTTTGGAATAGTTACTTCATCTTTGCATCCATTCTACCATTGTTGAGTAGAAAGTAAGATCCAAGCTTGGCCTTGTAGCCATTTCTTAGTGAGATCCTTCCCTCTCTTTGGAGATAAAACACATAGATTTGATTACTCGTGATCTAAAGAGGCTCATGTTTTAAAATTAATCATACATTAATAGAGTAGGAATGGTTAGCATTAGGTGATTTAATTCATGTTTATGTAAAATAGTTAGTTTCCTTTAAGCTCTAATCATAATGTTAATGGTAGATTTAGCTTTTCTTTGAAACTAATACGTGTTAGTTTCTTTCAATTATCTTAAAAAATTTAACATGAACACATTTGGCATGCCCTTTTTATTTAATTCTAAGATTTTTAGATTAGTTTCAATTTTGGCTACTAACCCTCATTTTTAGCATATTTTAGATAAATATGGTGTTTCTTAACTAGATTAGTTGAGTTTTCCTTTTTTTTTTACTCTTTATAACTATGAAGGAGGTGAGGTGCTACCAAATTTGTATCAAATTAACAAATTTTTGAAGTTTTTGAAGTTTTTTCTTATCAAATACCATATTTTGATGATCTACAAGTGTCTTGCACTAGCGTGAAGGAGGATTATGTTTTTTCAGTATGCTTGTGTTAGTGTACAAGGGTTTTTGCACTGTCATTAGGATTGTGCTACTTTTTTCAGGCTTGCACTATCGTTGGCTTAGTGTTTACTTTCTCTGTGTTGAAATATGCATGTTCGTGTTAGGCTCGCACTACTATCTTTAGGATTTTTCTATTGTCTCTGTATCTATGCTAGCATAATATCGTTTTTGTTTTATGTCTCAAACTTGTATTTTTCAAGTATACTTTTGCTATTGTGCTCAAACTCTTGTTATTGTTCATAGGCTTGCGTTATTGTTAAGAGGTTTACGCTAGTGTGTTGTGTTAAATTTTGGCTTTAATTCTGAGGTGTACATTTTCTAATTTTTGTGTTTCTACTATTTTACAGTTTTCCTAACTATTATCTAAAGGTTTTAACATTTTTAATCATATTTCTAACACATTGTTAAGCTTTAATGAGAATCATTTTTCCATGTTTTACTTAAGTTAGACTAAAGTTTGTGTATGCTCTTCTCTTGCACCTTAGGGTGATCTTGAGAATCAAAAGAAGATTTAGTTTTTATTTTTCTAACATTTGGTTAAATTGGAAACTTAATCTTCCAATTATTTCTTAAGAGAATGAACAATTTATCAAGCATTTCTTTGGTTCATTTGATTTAAGTTTTCCTTTGCATTTATCTAGTTCGATCGATTGTTGTGTTTTCTTTTCTCTTGCGTCCTTAGATGATCTTGAGAATCAAAAGCACCTTTGGTTCACTTTTTATGAGGGAACCACTAAATTATTTTTGCACATGACCTAATGTTTTTCAAAGACTTGGGATCTAAAAAAATCTAACTACATGTGTGTTGCAAGTTTCTAATGGTGTACTAAACCTCATTAAGATCAAAAGATTAAAAAGATACACCACTTTATTCAACACACTATATTTTCAGGTTTCGGTTAAGAGCTATAGCTCGTACACTTTAAACTAGGGAAGTATCTTAGAATAAGCCATAAAACTCATTGTGAGGATTACCCTAGGAACTCCAAAGTAGTCCACACCTTGAGGGAACTAGTGGATGAAATAGAAAGTTCCCCACTACCCACTTGACTAGTACACCTTTGTGAGATTAGCATCAAAATTATCTTCACGTTATCCCAATGTGATACAAATGAATGCAATTTATTTCTCATTGTATCAAAGGGGGTAAAGTAAATCTGGGATACTCCTTAATATTCCTAACATGTTCTTTTTTCTTAGAAAACTACGCTCGAAGAGGTAGTTTGTGACATGTAGTTTGTGACATCTAGAGAGTAAAATTATTAGGAATATATTTGGCATTGGGTTAAAATTGACTTTACCCATCCTGTTGTAAAGATCTCTCACAAATAAATAAAGTTTTCAGATTCAAAACCTTGTTATTTGAACAAGGGGGAGTTTATTGAAGTTAAAGCCGCATGTTATTCATCATGAAACTTACAAGGAATTACTTTTTATTAGTTTCTACATTGTCCTAAGACAAGGAGAAACTGTACCAAAGTTAGGCTATGTACTTTTCATCACCACTTGGTCTACTCCTTTATTTTATTGTTTCCCATTTTGGACAAAATAAATAATACATACATGGATACTGCTAGAAATAATCATTTCCACCACTTTTTTATTCTACTCACATGACTAGGTTGCAATGTTGGAATGTGAGTGTTGAAAGTGTGATTCGTACATCTTCATGTTTTAGTAGACCCTTTGTCTCACACCCATACTAAGACTCATTATCATTATAGTTAGGTTGTCTTCTCATTGACTTCCTTTAATTTGTTACACTTCCTGCATTATATCAATACAATTTTGATACTTACATCTTGTTTCCTTTTTGAAACTTGATCTAAGTATCTAAGTTGTATTATTATGCTTCTCACATAAATAAAAACTTCTTGATATAATTGGACTTAGTTTTGATCCCAACGTTTCCTTGAGTTTTGGAAAGTTTCGGCTAAGCATATTTGCTCACATTGTGGTAACATCATTTTGATACTAAAATCTTTATTTGTCTACAAATCTTGATTAACATGTCCAAATAGTGTTATTGCATTGCTTGCATTTGTAGCCTCCATTTTCAAATACTTGGACTTTTTTATGTCTAAACTCTTTTCGTATACCTTGTTTGGAAATCATGTTAACACCATTTTAGTACTTATGTCTTTTTATCAAAAATTTGATTTAAGTAGTGACATTGAGTTTTTTCATTATTTGCCCCAAACCTATCTTTGAAAATGTAGGGAGTAGTTATTCTTGTGATTGGATCATAGTCTTGTACTTGATTTTTTTTCCTAGATACTTCTTACTATACAAGTACCTTATCGGTTTGTCATTCTTTATTATTTCATTTCCTCTATTCATATTGTCTTGATCCTTTAGGTTCATTTTCATTTATTATTTGACATTCTTTGTGATGATTTGACATCTTTACGCTACTTGGTTTTACCTGGGGTCCATTTTAATCAACATTAGTTAAATCTTTCCCATTATTCCTCCTATCACAAGGATGGGGAATCAAAAATTAGGTTTAAACCCCTTTGTAAATGACAAGATAAATCCTATTTTTGAAGATAACACCATGGTTGATCATAGTAGTGGTGAGGATAAATCTCCTTAGGTAGACTTTTAATTTATTCCCACCCAAATAGATAACTTTATGTTTCAAAATAGACATGAGGTTCTTATGTGTGTTGTAGAGTTAAGGGCCAAATTACCACCAACGTTTGATCCTTATCTCCTTTCCAGCATACTTCATCGAGAGGAAGAAGTAGAGCATCCTCCACGTAATATTGAAAAATATTAAAACCATGACATGCTTCTATGGACAACGAGAATGAGGAATAAGTGCCTTCTCGAATGATGGAGGATAACACATCCTCATTTTCAAAATTCATTATGAGGATCATGAAGAACATGATAATCATGTACAAAATATTCCTCATGAGATTCACAAATAGATATGAACCCAAGAGGTTACTTAGAACAAAAAATACAAGCTCTTACTCTCTAATTGGAAAGATTGGATTCACATGTTAATAAAGAACCAACTAAGACTCCTAGAATAGAAAAACCTAGAGCTTCACATCACAAGTTTTATACCAAAACTCCCCATCAGGAAAAACGTAAAGAGTCATATGAGGATTTATACACAGACAATAAAGGTGGTGAAATAGATATAATTAACCAATTATATAGGCGAACACAACCTACACAAGGGAAACTCTTTGACCAAGAGTAGTTATCCATGAAGAACACACTTCTTGTTTTACAAGAAGTAAATATAGGAAAAAGTAAAAGTATCATTTTGAGGAGTTATTGGCATATCCTTTCAATAGGGATATGTTGTGTGTACCTTTCCCTCTTCACTTTTATTGTCCCAAGTTTGAAAATACAAGAGAAAATGTGATCTAAGAGACCAAATTAAATACTTTTACATGGCATGTCAAGAGGTATCTTTTAGTGATAATTATCTCATTCTCCTTTTCCAACGGAGTCTAGGGGGTCAAGCACTTGAATGGTTATTACATATACCTAAAGGATCCATTTCTACATGGCTAGAATTATCAAAACACTTTATACGTCACTTATCCTTTAACATGGAAAATGACGTTACCATGATAGATTTATGTAATGCAAAACAACATAATAATGAAAACTTTGCTAGTTTCTTACAAAGATGGCGAGGGATCGCTAGTCACTTCCCTTGCTCCATATCGGAGAAACACTTAGTTAGCATATTTGTACCTAACTTACACCCTAAGATTAGTTTCACTTGTAGATGTATTTTGGAAACACATTTGAAAATCTTGTAGAAAAATCTAGTCAAATTGAAAAAGCATTATTAGCAAAAGGGACTTTAAAACCCTTCTCACATGATAATCATGATTTAAATCTTAACGACCAACCAAATTTCATTCCAAATAAGAACAAGAACATTTTAGGTGATGGTATAATAGAATTTAAATGAGTACGGAGTTTTTAAAACCATGCTCCTTTGAAACTTGCTAAGGGACCTTCGGCCTTTGAGTATAAACAACGCACTTTCCCCTCCATATGACTCTATATTGTCAATATTAAAATAGTTAGAGGTAGTCAACATGGTTAAATATCCATAAACCATACCATACAAAGATGATGCATCTAAGCCATCGTAGTTTATATAAAATGAATATTGGGGGTTTCATTGTGTTATGGGTCACAAACTGATAAGTATTTGAAATTGAAACACTTTATCCCAGACCTAATTGATAATGGTGATGTGGAAATGGATTCCTCTACCCCTAGTAAATCTACCTATGCAAACTTGAGAATTTACAAAGAACCTTTCCCAAGCATAACAAAGGAAAGGAAATTTTGGATCAAGAACAATCATCCAAAACAAAAAAATGCCAACTATGTTGGGAAAATGAATAATCCTTTTGACGCCCTAATCAGTTTTGTTAACCCACCTTTCGATCATATCAACACCATTAAGATTAAAAAAATGATTACACCTTGGCGATGTGATGTGCTTACCTTGTTATCTTAGAACCTCTTTCGTCTACCCCTGGGGATAGTCATTATGATGTTTTATATAAACTTGAGAAAACTACTGATAAGATTTTAATCTTATATCTTCTCAAAATATTTAATGTTCACAAATACATCCTTTGTAAAACTTTACAGGGGTCAGGAATGTCATTTGATATTGACCCTACACCCTTCCAAGCCATGGTCCTAGATATTTCTCCAACAGAGAACATAACCTATAATCATGAAGATATTCCTAAAGAGGATCCTACCCATAACTTACCCTTACACATTGAGTTAATTATCAATTGTAAAAAGATAAAAATGGTGTTTGTGGATGGAGGATCGAGGCTTGAACATTTGTACTTTAAAAATGGTCTAACAACTAGGTAACACTAAGCCTAGTCTAGAAACTTAGGTCATTACCACCAAGACATATGACAATGAAGAAAAAAATCATTCGAAGGATCACTTTCTCATTTGGGAGTAGGGCCTATTACTCACGATAAAAATTTCCATGTTTTGAACTTGGATCTTCATTAAAACATACTTCTTGGCCACCCATGAATTCATGCCATACAGGTCATACCTTCTACATATCATTAGTGTTTGATGTTATATCATGAAAGATAAACCATGACTATTCAGGGGATCCTCAACCATTTTCTCATTTCAGAGCATTTTTGGGTTATTTTCCCACCACTTATGAATTCCCTTCTATAGATATGGCCATTCAAATTCAATCGAAGGCTCTCACCTCACGAGTTGATCTGGATACCTTGTCTACTAATGATAAAAATGCTTCTACATTAGATTCTCCCTTTTCTTCATGAGAAATGAAATTTGTTTCAAATGGATGTAGATGATATGATCTCCAACAAGCCCATTTGATTTCCAAACTCCCCTATCACCCAAAACATGGGGTAGGCCTAGCCACAAATATCAACGGTCTAGAGAAAATTGCAACATAGACACTTTTACTCTTGGTGGCCTATTAGCAAATGAGAAGATGTTTAACAATATTGTATCCCAACCTTCGGATGAGGAGATGGATCCATGTTATCAATCACCCAAATATTTTATCCTAAATAAAATGATGTATGTTATGGGATACAAAGCATATGGTAGAATAATCCATGGAGGAAGAATCCACATTGATTTTAGAGGAGACCATAGATGTAAACATTGGTACAAAGGAAATACCTAGAATGGTCAAGTTTCAAGCTTCTCTCTCGTCCCAATAATAGAATACCTTTATGCTAATTTTTCTTGAATTTTCAGTTTTCTTTGCTTGGTCCTATGTAGACATGTCAGGGTTAGATCCGGAATTAGTAGTGCATAACCTAGTTGTGCACAAAGAGGAAAAGCCTATAAAATAAAATCTCAAAAAGATGCATCCTTGCGTCACCTTGTTGGTAAAAGAAGAGCTAGAGAAATTATTAGAAATAGGCTTCATTAGGCCTATTGATTATTCAGAGTGGATTTCAAACATAGTCCCTGTACAAAAGAAACCCATCGATATTAGAATCTGTACAAATTTGAGAGATATAAATAAATCTTGCCCTAAGGATGACTTCCCTTTTCCTAAAATTAACATTATTATCAACTCAATAGTTGGTTATGAAATTTTATCACTCATGGATAGATTTTTAGGGTATAATTAAATTAAAATTGTTGAGAAATATCAACACAAGACAAATTTTACAACCTCGTGGGGGGATTCGCTTATCAAGTCATGCCCTTCGGCATCAAGAATACAGGAATAACATATCAATGGGTTATGGCTATAATATTTCACGACATGATTGATGATATAATGGAAGATTATGTGGATGAAATCTTGGATAAATCCAAGCACGGATAATTTTACCTAGTGATCTTATGGAACATCTTTTAGCATCTTAAACACTATAAGGTCAGACTCAACCTGAATAATGTGTCTTCGGTGTGCTATCAAGAAAATTGTTTGGTTTTATTGTGTTAAGGATAGGAATTGAAGTAGATCATGTAAAGGTTATTGCCATAACAGAAATGCCTCCTCCTAAAAATATCAAATAATTGTGCAACTTGTAAGGGAAGTTTCAAGCAATTATAAGATTCATCTCCCAGTTGGAAAACAAGTGCCACTCATTTACACATATTTTGAAGAAATATGTTGAGTTTCATTGAGGTTCATAATAACAACAAGCATTTTATTTTCTCAAGGAATATCTGTCCAAACCTCCTATTCTAATGCTGAAAATTATAGGTAAACCATTGCATCTGTACATTTATGCTACTCAATTTGCAATTGGTTCATTGTTGACCCTATATCATATAGAGCAGAAAGAAAAGGTTATTTACTACCTTAGTTACGCATTGATTTCTCATGAGATCAATGGTGGTGCAAATCAAATTGCAAAAATTAATATGTTGTTCATTAATCTACATTCATTTAATTATCAAGACCTAGGGACATAAACTTTCAATATTTTCTAGTGTTGTATGCATATTTAGATGTTTGAGGAGTGTAAAGGTAAATTGTTGTCACTACAATTAGGAAATAACAATACTAGAAATGAACTAGATTATGACTAAAATTAAATACTATGGCTATGGAAAAACATGTAAAAATAGAATACATATAAAGGAATAAACTACTACAATTATAACCATGCAATGAATTAAAACAACAAACAAAAGAGAGGGTTAGAAAACCCCAAGTGGGCCCTGCTTTGGTGCTAATCCCTCCTAAGGCATGTGTCTACAAAAATTAACAGAAATCATATTCTTATTTCAACATCGTGAAGATTAATATGGAAGAATACAAAAAAATTATATCTATGGATCGATTTTTATCTTCCTCTCTTACTATCATTTTACGGGATTGATATTTCCTTTTGATATCCTTCATTACTGGTAGAGGTGAGAAGAGATAGATTCATACTAGGAGTTATAGTTTTCTTTAGTAAAATATCCTAACCAAGAAATATGTAAATTTACATTCAATAGAATTGTTCATGAGATGTTCTAATGCAATCACATAACTTAACTAACTAATTAATTGAATAAATAGTTATTAAATTATAAATTCAATCAACTATTTCTTTGTTTGAGTTTTCACGCATAATCGTGTGATGACATCAAATCTTATTCTTGTTTCCATAACTTCTTCTCTATCAACATGTGCAAGCTCAGGTGAAGTTTCCATCTTGTTCAAGATCCTCATAATCATATATTTATATATGTGTGACCTCCTATGGTTGCGGGTGTTTGGCTATGGATGGGTACCTTTGGTGTATACCGATTGATGTGGATGACATCTATGATGTGAATGAGTTTCTTTGGATGCATGTTAGTAGATACATAGAACAAATCTTTGGAAATCAAAGCTGACATTTATTCAAAGCACTAAAAACTCATATTGCATCAAGAAGAATAAATGCATACCCATAATCCACAAAACAAAGTAAACTTAGTAATAATTATATTAACTAATATATGTGTCATAAGTTCAAGATATAGTTGAAATGTTCAGTAGTATACCTAGGAAATACAATTTGGGGTATAATTGGAGAAAAAAAGAATGTAAATGAGGAGTTTAACAGAATTAAGTTCTTGAATTTCCTCATTCAAGATTCTTTGAGTTCCATATGAGCACGAAGTCAATGGGTGTAGATGTTCCTTCGGCTCACTAAAGAAGTACCCTACATTCCTTCTATATCTTTCCATTATCTTGTCATGTATGTCCTCATTCAGTTCCCTATTTCTAGACCAATGTGGTATAGGATAGTGGAAAATTGGTGGATAATAACCAATAGGAAACCAAGTTTTTCCACATCCCTTAGATAGTTCAATATATGCATTTTCCTCCCGAAATTGGGGATGATATTATAATAAGAATGTATTTCCTTCCTATGCATCTCTGGTGACATTTCCTACCATCTTTCCTTGTAGGCCTGTACTATTTCCACACCATTAAATTTAATGTGGTTTCTGGCTTCATCATGAGCTTCTTGTCTCATCCAATAAACCCTCTATTTAATTTCCTGAACTTTCATATACTTCCCATATTCTTCAATCATGGCTTTGGTATTTCCAGCCTCTACCATTATCATCAATGGTTACACTTTACATAAGTTCTGTAGTCAACCATTTTCTTCTCTCTATACATCTCATTATTGAAGTAAGAACTTAATGCCTTAATTTGCACATCCCCAATATAGAGTGTAGGGATCTAGTCTCTGTCATACTCCAAAGCATAATTATACATATATAGCTCACATAGAAGTAGTTGGATCTCATGGGGCATTTTTAAATACAACCTGAAGAAATTGCTTGTTGCATTGATGTCATCTGAATTTATGCAAGTGAACCTTAACTATAGCATTTTATCCTTCAATAAAATAGCATAGTAATTTGAAAGTGGCCTACATTTGAGTATATCATTTATTACATGAATAGTGTCTTCTTGTTTCTTCTTCAGTCTTGCAATTGCATTATCTTTGGCCCTAATTTGTTTATCTTTTTCTTCAATATCTTGCTAATGTTGGAAGAGAAATTATTCCTTTTCCCTTTCCCATCTTCCCTACATCCTAGCAATAAATTCTTCAAATTAATACACCTGGTAATTTGAAAAAAAAATTAGTGCCTATGCTTCGTAACCTGGTTTGGGGTTTTCCTTGAAAACTTCTTTGATAATAACCTATGGCTGCAGGATATCTAGTGGCAATGTTGGGGAAACATGCTCTAAAACTTCATGAACTATATCTTGAATAACTACAAGATTATCCACTTGTATGGTCTCAATATTCTCATATTGGGGTTCTGTCTCAAGTTCATTAACAATATTTCCTATTTTTTCCTCAACATGTGGTGGCAAATCATCCACAATATCTCTGTCAACAATATGTGGTTCAAGCATTGCATGATCTAGTGCTTCCTCTTTGTGTTCTTCATTAATTATAGAAAAATGTGGTGTACTTTCAACTTTATCTATCAATGCTTCACCTTCATGTTGTTTATGGGTTTCCCCAGCATGAATAACCTCTTTCTAAACCCCAATTGGTTCAGCAGGGATCTCATGAACAATTTTTCATCATATTCCTCATCTTTTTTTTCTTCTATTTCCTTAGTGGTGTCTTCCATATCCTGCTTATCACATGTAATTTCAAGGGATTTTCTTGAGGACTTTCGTTTTCCCTTAGAAGAAGAGGAATTGGGTATAGATAACATGAACATAGTTTTAGCAACAAGAATCCTATCAGGAGAGATGGGCCTAGGGTCTTTCTCTGGAGATGGAGGTTTTTCATAAACAGGTGTTTTTGTAGGTGTGGAATTTTCTATAGGAATAGGGGTTTCGTAGGAATATAGATTTATGTAGGAATAGAGGTAGAAGATATGGTTTCGGAACATGTGTGGAAGAACTAACTATGATACTCCTCTTTTTCTTCCTTTTTCCCAAAAAATCATCAATGTGTTTTTCCCTAGCAAACTCTTTCCATTTTATTGTAGGGTGTTCCTCTCTAATGCATGTTTGACAATCAAGGTAATAAGACAATGATGAGATAATGCAAAACTCCCCTCTAAGACTCCTTACTCATTTTATTTAATCTTTCATGTAAGAAATTAGGGACATTAACATGTCTGTCATTATTTAAATGATTAAGAAATTTAAAATGCATAGTATTCAATCTTGAGTACCTACCCTCATAGGTGAATTATTTTATAATGTAGTTTGCAACATCAGCCCAAAAGGGTTTCAAGGAAGTGCATAATGTACCTTATCTGTCACTTACAAAATTATCATCATCGTCACCAAATTTCATTCAAGCATCATCTGGATTTTAATTTGTAGGAAGCAGATAAACTTTTGTTAGAAGTCAAGTTATTATAGTTAGAATTTTGTCATCCACCTTAATTGTCAAACCTTTAACAGTGGACTTTTCATTCTTGAATGTGGAAGAAAAATTTGTCACCATGGACTCATTAAATCCTTGAAACTTATTAATATATTCCATCCATCATTGTCATGGAAATACTACAATATTTGTGGTTGATTGTGAAGTTGTGAGTGGTCTATAGGCTCATTTCGAATTAGGTCTCCTCCCATTTCGAATTTGGCAAACTTCTTGAGCTCGAGAGGAAAAATCTTGTAGTTTGCGGTGATCATGCAAAAATTCAAGTAAGTGTAAAACTTTCGATTACTTGATGATTTTGAATTTTACAACCGACTCACATACGGCTGACATGAAAAGGCATGCATTAATTTCATTTGAGGGTGCAAGCATGTGAGGTGAGGTCATGTGATGAAGTGGGGTGATGTGGGAGACAAATCATATAATAAAAGGTGATGGCATATTATGGATTATAAAGTCACTCATGACATGGCACAAATATTAATCACATTTAATTATCATATTATTACTTTAATAAAGTGAATTAAGTGCACTTATCTTGAGAGGTGTGTTGGATGATTGTGATATGTTCCCTGTTGTAATTTGTGCCTTTGGTTGTATACACAGTCATCATTCCGCTGCAAGTTAAGGTACTATGATGCTACATGCCTTTGTATAGATTGCTACAAGAGGTAGAGGCATGTTAAAGGATCCTTAGTAAAATTAGTTAATTCCTAGAAAGGGAAGGCTAAATTTTCTCTTTGGTGCGATCATCTTCATAAGTACTCGTAGGTACAGTTTGTTCCTTATTTTCTTCATGCAATCACAAGTTCTACTAATAAGAAAATAAAGTGGGGATTTTTGTATGCTGCTACAAGTGGACATTTAGTCTTTGCACCATCTCCTTCTATTAGAGACCATGCACTTCTTGCAACAAATACACCAAATCCTATAAAATAGAAATTCTAAGAAAAAAACATGTTAGTTGAGTGGTGTTGATCACATCAATTTTATTTTCCCTTGGAGTATTCAACAAGCTGAATATACCAAGGCCACTGAACATCTCACTCCTTCAGCAACTTTAGAAGATGAACCAGTCAGGTTCAACTTCTAACCTTAACTCTGATGTTCTCATCTCCATCCTACTTTGACCTCCTCTAAATTGCTGCATAAAGGTGCTCCTATTAGTTAGATTTTTGTACAACCTCAACCTATGACTATTCACCAATAGTTTTAATATCACAGGATCTATAGTAGTGATTTTCATAGCTCCATTAGGAAACATTTTCTCAATCTCATATGGGCCTAGCCACCTTGTCCGAGTTTTCCCATGTGGTCCTTATACTTAGAGTCGAATAAGAGAGCCAAATCAACTTCTTGGAATTGTCTTATCTTCATGAATCAGTCATTCCATTTTATCCTTTCATTTTGTATAACTTTTTTATTTTGCACAACATGTCTTCTCATTTCATCCAACTCATTAAGTTGGAGAATCCTCTACCTTTGGGATTTAGAAAAATATATTCCTAGTTAAATTGCAATCCTTAATGTCTTATGCTTAAATTCTATAGGAGAGTAGCATTCTTACCCTACAAAAGCTCAAATGGTGTAAATCATGTTTTTGTCTTCCAAGTTGTGTTGAACACCCAAACTACCTCTAGAAGTCTTTCTTCCCAATATCTCTTGTGGAGTGAAATATTTTTTTCAAGATGGCTTCTATTTCCCTATTTTTTACCTCAACTTGACCATTAGATTGGGGGTGATAAGGTGTATACTTCCTGTGTCTAATTTCATATTCCTTAGCTAGATCAGAAATAACTTCAACAAAGTGAAGTGTGTACCTTGATCTGTAACAATTTCTCTTGGTACTCCATACCTCGTGAAAATGTGGTCATATAATAATTTAGAAACTTTCTCACTCTTTTGATTTGGAAATGCTTTCACTTCTATCCATTTAGTGAGGTAATATGTACACACCAAAATGTACTCTTTTTGTTGAGATTTAGGATCTATTGGACCAATGAAGTCTAAACCCCATTTTTCAAATGGCTGCAATACTAATTGAGGCTACAGTGGCATTTCATCTGACTTGGTAGGCTTACCCATTCTTTGGAATTTATCACACCTTCTTGTATACAATGTTGCATCCTTATGTAGTGTAGGCCAGTAATACCCTATTGTCAATACTTTTTGTGTTGTTCTTTTTGTAGAAAAATGTCCTCCACATGGTTCACTATGGCAGGCTTTGAGGACATCATATATTTCTTCATCATCTATGAATCTCCTCATAACATTATCCTACCCTATGTGAAATAGAAAACTAGTTATCCAAGAAAAATTCACACTTTTCTCAACAATGTATTTCTTTTCTAAATATAAATAGTGTGAAGGTTTCTTACCTGAGACCAAATAATTGGCTATATTAGCATACTAGGGTGTTCTAGTGGAAATGGAAAATAGGTGCTCATATGGAAAAGAGTCATTTGATACTTTTTATTTGTTATTATTCTCCATTATTGAAATAAAATCAGCTACAAAATTATCCTTACCAAGCTTATCCATAATGGTGACATCAAACTCTTGCAATATTAACAACCATGTGATTATTTTGCTGCTTACAACTTATTTGTTGATTAAATATTTAATTCTACATGACTAGTATGAATGAATATTGGATAACCTCTGATATATTTCTGAAATTATTGATAGCATAAACCATTGCTAAGAATTCATCTCTTTAATCGTATAGTTGAGTTCAACATGATACATGTTTTTACCTGACATAGTAGATGTGCTTAGTTTAGGATTCCATCTTTCTGTCCTAGAATAGATCCAATGGTATGATCTAAGGCATCAGTATGAATTTGAAATGGAAAACTCCAATCTGGTCCTCTTAACATAGTCTGAAGTCAACATTTTCTTCAAAGTTTGGAATGAAACCTCACATTTCTTAGTCCACTAAAAGGCAACATCTTTTCCTAGTAGGAAAAATAATGGTGTTGTAATCTTACTAAAGTCATGTATAAATATTCTATAATACCCAACATGTCCTAAGAATCTCCTTACATATTTTTTCTTCTTTGGTGTTGGCATATTTATAATCACTAGATATTTTTGTTAGATCTACTTAAATTCTAGCAAGTTGATAGATAATTCCCCAACATTATTCCTTCAGACATCATCATGTAGCATTTTTCATTTCTTAAGGATAGGTTATGCTCCTTACATCTCTTGAGAAATTTTTCTAGATTCTTCATTGCTTCATCAAAAGTACTACCATATACTTGTAAAATCATCCATATATACCTCTATGTAGTCATTGGTTAGATCTAAAAAATTCTCAAAACTGCTCGTTGAAATGTAGCAGGTGCATTGCACAAACCAAAAGGAAGAACAAAATATGCAAACATTCCCCATGGGCACATGAATGTGGTCTTTTCCTGGTCCTCTAGTGCAATCTAAATTTGGTTGTAGCCATTATAGCCATCCAGAATAGAAAAATATTTCTTACCAAAAAGAGTGTCAAGTACCTAATCAATGAAAGGAAGTGGAAAATGATCCTTCTTTATTGATTCATTTAGCTCTCTATAGTCCACATAGATTCTCCATTTCCATTCTTATTAGGTATAATGACAAGGGATGAAACCCATTGACTATCTGAAATTGGATATATGAATCCAACATCCAATATTTTTTTAATTATTCTTTCACTATATCCCTAACTCGTATTTGGATTCATTCTTCTTTTTTATCTTATTTGATTGCATATCTTATGTGTACATAGTTTAGGTGTATCCCATGCATATCTCCCTAGTCCCATGTAAATGTTGTGTTGTTTTTTTCTGTAGAAGAGCAATTTAAAAAATGCTCTTATTTTATGCTCAAAGCATTTTTTCACATTAAGTGGCTTGCCCAGAGCAATTTGCACTTTCTTAGAGATCAGTCATGGAGCATACATTGCTACTTATAGAATTCAATATACAATCATGTGGAAGAAGTTGGTGGAGGATGTAATTCTTACCTAGAACGTTCATAGTTATTTTCTATGGTAGGATTTAATTCTTACAACAGATTATACAATCGTAATTTGCCATCTACTTCTTCATTCTTCCCATAATTATTTTGCAAGATGTTAGAAAGAATAACATCCTCTTCTTTCCCTTCAATTTTGCATGAATTCTCTAGCATCATGAGATTTTTACTGATCTTTGGTCTTCTTCTATCTCTTCAACCCAAATGGTTTTTTTCTTCTTCATGGAATGGTTGTGTAGGGGTAAAGCATGAGAATTTTGGTGCCACTTCCATTAGAGATAATCATATTACCAGATCTACATCCTATGAATGCATCGAAGTTTCCAACCATGGTCTTCCCAAGATGATAGGATATCCTCCCAAGCTTGCTTTTGGCTGAAGAACAATAAATCAGCATGGTACTCCTAATGATCCGCCCCTACTACTACATCCTATAGGACTCCTTCAAGCTTAAATGTTGATTTGTCTACAAGTTGCAAGACTATGGTTTTTGGTATTAGTCCCTCTAACTTTAATTCATCCATAATTTGTTTTGTCATTACATTTATTATTGCCCCCAAGTCAATCAGTGTGTTCTTGATCATTGTGCCATTGATTTTTACATTTACTAAAGGAATTCTTGGATCTATGTATTTGGGAATAATTGAGTTCATAAGCATGATACCAGCTAGTTATCCAATGACCTACGGTGAGTTGGATCTTTATTTTTTCTACCTGGTTTCTTTGTGCATAGATATTTAACCAATTTTTTATAGATGGGCACATCCTTAATAGATTTAATCAATGGAATTTTGACACAAATGTATTTTAGCTAGTTGAAAAAATCATAATCAGATTCTAATTTTAGGTCAGTATTATTTTCTTGTAACCTTTCAGGAAATGATGGTTCATTACCCTATGTTTTACCCTTGCTGGAATTTTGCTCAGGTTGTTACATTAGCATGTAGCATCTTTCGTTGTTGTTTTGGATCTATCGTAGTGTTTTTGGATCCTCGGTAATCTCGAGTAATGGTGGTTTTAGTTGGTGAAGGAAGTTCTCTTCCGAGAAGAGGTGGATCTTGTTAACATCAACAGAATAGGTAGGATATTGAGCTAGTTCGGTGGAATAGGTTGGTGAGAAGCTTTATTATTTGGGTTAGTTACTTTCGAGATGGTAGTTGGATATATTTTTTTTATTGCAAGCCTACTTGGGGTTTGGCATCATAGCTTGTTATTATGGATAGGAGTTTTTATAGGATTGTTGGTAATTTGGATGTGGGTTACTCCACTATTGTCCTCCTCTCCAATGATGTTACCATGATTGAGAAAGTTGTTGTCATTGTTGTTGTGGTTGGCCTTTGAATTGAGGTTACCACTTTTTGGTAATGATTAGGATATGGGGCCCAACCTTGAGGGTTATCCTAAGGTGGGGTCCGTATATATGAATTATTAGACCAATTTTGAAATAGATGAATAGGTTCTTGTGTCATACCTCCTTGCCTTGATGCCCATGGTTTTTTTAGTGACATAGAAAAATTTTCCATCCTCTATCTCTAACATCTTGAAATCAGGTGAAACCCCCTTTCTTAAGCAATGTTGGCCAATTCTCTGCATCTACAGTCAGATTTCTTCCTTCTGCATGCATGACAGTACTTTGTGAGTGTTGCTTTTGCATCTTCCTTTTTATTTTTGGCATGTAGAGCATCTAATTGATTGTCCATGTCATTGAAAATCTCCTACTTCATATTTTTAAACATGTTGACAATCTCTGACTTGGATATGTCCCCAATTGTTTTGGTAGTTGATCCACCTCTTGATCTTACACTTATTACCCTCTTCATAGTATCTCTTGAGTAATTTTTACAGGCTTCACATATTTCTACAAAAGTAGCTTTTGAAATGTCTCTTGCTCCTATCAGATCCAAAGCATCCATGTCCTCCTCATTGAGTCCCTTCAAAAAGAGAAATTTGAGAGATTCGGGTGGTAGTTCAGTGTGCCTTGACTTCTAAATGTAGAAAAGGAACCTTTCCAAATAGTCTTCCAATGGTTTATCCTCTTTTTGTGCCATTTTGTAGATTTCATCACTCCCTCTGCTTATTGGTTAGTAATAATCTTGGTACTTATTGAGGAATTTCTCCTTCATTTGTGCCCATGTGGTTACAAAATTTCTTCCCAATCCCATGAACCATCTCAAGGCTACATCCTTGAGTGTAGTAAGAAATAGATTTAATTTATGTGCATCAGTAGTATAATCATAACTCCTACATAGAACATCAAAATCAAATAGAAAGGTGTCTGGGTCTTCCGACATGGATCCTTTAAAGTTGGGAAAAGTCTGGGGGAGAAATATTTTTCATATCAGCAGCTACATTGTTGTAAGTGATGGTGAACTAAAAGGTGGTTTCCCCATTTCGAACATTTTGATTTACTTCTTATGCCATCTCTTGTTGCTCAGGATAAGTTTCATAGCTTTCACTTAGAGGATTGTATTCAAACAACAAACCTAGTACGGAGGTTTCTTCTTCATAATCCTCAAATTTATATGAAGATATCTATGCTACTTGTGGATTAGGTAAAAATATACCATGCACATCCCTTAGGCAATGCATGCATCAACTAACTCAACTCATTCAATGGAAATTCATGGGGTGGTTGGTTGGAATTAAATATCCTATAAGCTATAATGATCTAAGAAATGAAAACCTCTTTTAAAATCTTATAACTTGGCATTATCCCCGAGGAAAGAACCAAAAATGGTGGTGAAAATTAACTTGCAACAATTAATATGTTTTTCATTAATCTATAGTCATTTAATTATCAGACCTAGGGATGTAAACTTTCAATATTTCTAGTGTTGTATGCACAATTACAGATGTTTGAGGAGTGTAAAGGTAAATTGTTATCACTACAATCAGGAAATAATAATACTCAAAATGAACTAGATTAAGACTAAAAGTAAATAATATGGATAAGGAAAATCATGTAAAAACATAATACATATAAAGGAATAAAATTCTTCAATTCTTACCATGCAATGAATTAAAACAACAAACAAAAGGAGATGGTTAGAAAACTTCAAGTGGGACATGTCTTGGGTGCTAATCCCTCCTAAGGCCTATGTCTACAATAAATTAACATAATTCATATTCTTATTTCATTGTCATGAAGATTAAAAATGGAATAATACAACAAACTCTATATCTATGGATCAATCTTTGTCTTCCTCTCTTACTATCCTTTTACAAGTATTAATCTTTCCTTTTTATATCATTCATTATAGTAGAGGTGTGAAGAGATAGATTCATACTAGAGTTCTTGTTGGCTTCAGTAAAATATCCTAACCAAGAAATCTGGAAATTTGCATGCAACAAAATTGTTTAGGATATGATCTAATATAATCACATAACTTAACTAATTGATCGATTAAACAACCAGTTATTAAATTATAAATTTAATCAACTAGTTCTTTTTTTGAGTTGCAATGCATAATCAGGTGATGGTGTCAAAAATTCCTCTTGTTTGTATAATGCTATGTACCTTGGGATATTGTGGAGTTACTCCTTCCGTAAGGAGAATTGTATGGTGTTGCCCTACCTTAAGGGTATTATTCTTCATATATTGATATTAGGGCATATTGGCCCCCATATCTCTTGTGTTGTGTTATCTTCTGCAATTTATTGATTTATGATATGCAAGGTTCTTATCACATAACTACTTCTCTATCAACACGTGCAAGCTCAGTAAAATGCCCACGTTGTTCAAGCTCCTTATAATCATGGTTTTATGTATGTGTGACCTCCCGTGGCTGCAGCGCTTGGCTATGGATGGGTCCCTTTGGCCGTGCATGCCAGGTTGTTATGGACGACCTCTACATTATGAATGAGTTTCTTTGGCTACATGTTAGTGGATACACATAACAACTCTTTGGAAATCAAGGCTAAAATTTATTTAACTATTTAACATCACATTACATCCAGAATAATAAATTCATACCCATAATCCATAAAATAAAGTAAAATTAGTAATAATTATATTAACTAATATATGTGCCATAAGTTTAAGATATAGTGGAAATGTTCAGTAGTATAACCAAGAAATACAAGTTCGGTGGTACACTTGGATAAAAAAAGACAGTAGATGAGGAATTTAAAAGGAGATAAAATGACTCATCACTCAACTACCCATGGATAGAGAAGGATTTCTTGGTTGTCATTTTTTATTTTCTAAAACTTCCTCATTATTTGTTAAATAATAAGACCAAGCTCGTATCAAAAGTTGGCCCATTGAAATACTTGTTATCAAAACCTATACTTATAGGAAGGATGTCCAATTAGATCATCTCGCATAGTTAATTTGATATTGAGTACGCCCATCTCAAATTAATTAAAGGGTAGGTGTTGGCAGATCAACTAACTAAATCCCCTTTGTTAGGTCTTGAACCATTGAGTTTGGAACTTCTAGATGATTCTACAATGCAACTTGAGGATTCCATTACATTACGATGTATTTTGATGGATCCTTTACTTTCCATGGTTCAAGATTAGGATTTTTTCTCATTACTCCATCGGAAGACCTGATTCCACAAGAATTTAGACTTGGTTTCCCATGTACCAACAACATAGCAAAATATGAAGCTCTCATTGTAGGGATGAAAATAGCTATACGATGGGATATCAGGAAGATCAATGTAATTGGTGATTCCATGTTAATCATCAAATAAGTTACTGATGAATACAAGGTTAAGGATGAGAAGCTCATTCCTTATAAGAAACTGGTAGATACATTGAAATAATTATTTATACATATCACATTCGAGTAGATCCCTAGATGAAAGAATCGAGAAGCGAGATGATATGGATACATTTAGTTATTTTCACGCATACCACACAGGAATAATGATATGCCCTTCTTCATCAATAATTTAACTACACCAACGTATGACATGCTAGATTCATGTTTGGCATGTGTATTTTTGGTACCCTATCCCCATAATACCTTGACATATTCAATTACCTTCATGTTATAACCTTCCTATGCAGATATTTCCCATTCTAACAAAATAAACCTTATCCAGTAGCATAGCCTCCTACACCTTACTTGGGGCACTCTCTATCATAGATGTTATGAAGGGAATCCATTTTGTTGTCTTAACTCTAACGAATCTATCTTAGTGATTAAGGAGGTGCACTAAGGCATCTGTAGAACCCATATAAGTGAGATAGTTCTCGTTAAAAATATACAAAGATTGGGCCATTATTGGCCTAGTATGAGACTGATTGTTGAAAGTACATAAAGAATTATTTGTTATGTCAGAAATATGGTAACTTGATAAACAAAATGTCGTCACAATCATTATAACCTATTACCACACCATGGCCTTTTTCAAAGTGGGGACTCGATCTCATTGGTAAGCTTACCCCTACATCCTCTTTTGGCCATATGTCCATTATTACTACCACTGATTACTTTATGAAGTGGGTAGAGGATTTTCCTCTCACTTATGTCACTGGTGCATAGATATCCAAGTTCATAATGAACCATATTATTTTTGGTACAACATTCCTTTCACCATTATAGCTAACAATGGTAAGTCATTCAAGAAGAAAATTGTGAAGGTCTTGTGTCAATGCTTTCAAATATGACCCAAGTGTTCAACCCCCTATTACCCTCAAGGTAATGGTCAGGATGAAGCCTCAAATAAAACTCTTATTCATATTATGGAGAAGATGGTGAGTAAAACTTATTATAATTGGAATTTGTAGATTCATTCTCGCCCTTTGGGCTTTACGAGGACATCCATCCACACCCCTACTATTACTACTCCATATTCCCTAGTTTTTAGCAAATAAGTCATGTTACCCCTTGATATTGAGCTCCCCTTTTTGCACATACAACTAAGAGATTACTTGGATAAAGAGGAGGACTACATAGTGGCTCGGCTAAAAGAGCTAGAGCTATTGGATGAGAAGTTCCTTCAAACCTTTGATCAGCTCAAAGCATATCGAATCGAGTGCATCGAGGTTACAAAAATAATCATACCTCACCAATTTGAGGTAGGAGACCTTGTTCTAAAGGAAAATCAGTTCAATACCACCAAGGATTGTGAAAAGAAAGGTAAGTTTGAGCCTAACTGGTTAGGGCCATATGTTATGGTCGCTAAATTTGGTTCGGAGTGCATGCAAACTTGCTAACTCGATGGTGATGAACTTAAGGAACCCACAAATGTCATGCATCTCAAGCATTTTTATCCTTAAATATGGGGTACCTCAAATATTAGAAAATCAACCAAACAATATAAAATTAAAAAAGTAAAGAGAAATCAATGCATCCAAGTGTGAAAACCATGCAATGTGGCACTCTGGACAAGTCATTTAGTGAAAATGGTTTTTAACGTCATTGGAGGTTCGTTTTTCACAATAATATCATATCTAGGACTAGGATGGATTTAATCAAAGTGATTTATTACCATTTTTAGAGATACTTTTGATCCTATCCCTCTTGGCCTTGATCCGGATGATCTTACTTCTATAGGTGAATAGTTTGCATTTGTACATTCCCATATAATGTTAGGAAAAATTTGCACTATCACTTCTTATAAATATGTGTGGCATTCTTCCCTTTTATATCCCATCTATCACTAGGGGCATCCACATTTCTTCGTTTTCTTGCACATAGCTTCAGAAAACTTCTAGAAAATCAAAAAAACATTTGTATAAATTTTGAAAATCCCAAAACATTCAAATGTGTTTCGTTGGAAAAATCAAAACATTCAAATACGTCTCATATAAAACTCAAAAACAATATAACATTGTCTCAAGATAATACCAAAAACAACACAAAACATTTCAAAATTGTCCCACAAAAACAAAGTAGTAGTTTGCTTACTTTAGTTGTTTGTTTATACATAGTTTTGTTGGTTTTCCTTTTCATATTGTGTGCTTTAAATTGGATTCATTTTATTGCTTAGATTAAGTGTTACTTTAATCTATTGTGGAGTTCATTGGGTTCATTTTTATCTTGCATGCTTGTATATAGTTGTGTTGTTTTGATTAGATTTGATTAACTTGTGCTTATCTTGTTTGCTTGTATAGTTTGTTATCATTTCATCATTGGTATCATCTATCATCACATCTAAACATCATCACATATCAATAAATTCTAAGCTACATCATCATACAAATGAAAATTACACATGTATATTAAGCTAACATCATATAATATCATCAAAGAGGGGAAAAAGGGATTATCTTTATCCCCCTCGTCATAGACCATAGTAAAAACATGGGCTAAACATGGTGTTTCATAAATACAATATGTATAGAAGTTTTATAGAAAATCCATATATGGTATTTCATCATCATATATGTAGGGTATTTTGTTATATATGTATAGGGGTATTTTGTTATATATATTAAAAAAATCCATATACAAAATGTGTCTAGATATACATCATATAAAATATAGGCCATTGTACGTACCCAAAATTGTATGTCTTTGCACCATAGGAAAGATGTTACACATGCCCCAATGATGATACAGGTCTCCTCGCAAGGTGTTCGGGATCCGGAAAATCTCTCCAAGTATGCGTTAACATCCCGCATGCCCCGCTTAGCCCCCGCGTGCCTTAGTTTTTCCTTTTTCCCTCTTCTTTTAGCTTTTTTCTCTTTAGTTACGAAACCGCCACCTTGATAGGCGGCGGTCTCAGGATGCCACCCCGAACAGGTGGCGGTCCCTATAACCGCTGCCTGCTGTGGCAGGCGGAGATCCTGTACACGCTTTCCAAAATGTTCCAACGATCGCGTCAAGCGTGAAAATTCAATTTTCACCCGCATTTCTCAACCACTAAAGCTTGTATTTATGTTTTAGCTGCCTGACAGTGATTTATCTTTGTTTAATAGTGGGAGAGTTCAATTTGAACTTGCCTTCTGGTCATTGTAAATGCTATAAATATGTAGCTTGTTTACAAGTAAATGGTCTTGGTTCTTTGGTCTAGAGTCTTCATTCTTGAGCTTCAGTCTTCAATACTCAGTCCTAGATTTTGTTTATGAATCATTTTATCTTTAGCATGGATTAGAATTTTGAATATTTAGTTATGCCTCACTGTACACCGACAACGATCCTGCTAGGAATTACATAGGCCAAGCTCTGTTCTCTTGCGCCATCCCTCTCCTACTTGTACTTCGTTGTATTTCTTTGAAGCTGCTATTGCTCACTATTTGAATACCTGCTATTTATCATTTTGTTTTATCATTGCTACAACAACCCTGCTAGGAATCGCATAGGCCAAGCCAATTCACTTGCGCCATCCCTCTCCTACTTGTGCTTTGTGCCATTTTTACTTCAAAGTAATTTTCATCCCAAAGGCCTTCTATTTCCAATGTTGCTATACTCCTACTCTTTCTGGATTCACGTGAACATGCAAGAACGAAGAGATCACTCTGAGGGGACAAGCTACAACAAACTGGATTTGCCTCTGCTCAGTAAACTCCAGGTTTAAATTGTCAAAGTTATTATCAAATAGAGTAGTGAATCATTTTATTTCAGTTAAGCTCGCTTTCAATATTGCCAGGAAGATGTGGGGAAGTTAATTAGTTGTCTTTTATCTAGATTCACACATCTCGCAGGTGAATAACCACCGGGTTATCTCGCTTGTTTAGTTTTAGTATAAAAGTAGTTTAATTGTTGCTTGTAATTATAATGTTTCAATAGTAAATTTTGTTTATATTAGTTTCCCTTTCAATAATAGTATAAATTGTTATTTTCAATTTAAGTTAATTTGGAGACTTCATAACTAGATTAACACTAAGATCCTTGTTAGGAGAATAAACCATAGGGAACTTATGCTACCCGCTCATAGCCTCTAAATCTCCCCTTTGTCATTTCAGCTACCAGGAGATCACACTACCAGATCTTAGTCACTGATCCTCCCATGGTTAGCCATAAGAAAGTTGCTTGTCGATTCTCATCCTTGTTTGTAACTTTTCTATCATAGAAAACTAACCATAATCCCACATTGTGACTTCATCTAAGTCACCCGCATTTCAAACCACCGGCTATCTCGGCATGACCTCGGGAGGTCGGGTATGGGGAAGGTCACTTTTCGATTATCATCCTCGCATGTCACTTTTCCATCGTACAAAATTGGTGAACCCAACATGAAACAAACAACTGTTTCACCTACATGCCTCATTAGCCTTCACATCGACTTCACCAACAAAATTGGTGAACCCGATGTGAACTTTATAATTATTTCACCTTCTCCACCTCATTAACTTTCACCTTCGCTCCTTCCCATTATTCCATGGGTATTCATATACCCTCCGAATATGTCGGGATTTGATGCATATGGCAAACCCTCTTGGGTCTTGAGGCATACTACGCCAACAGAATAGACAATCATCACCCTCGCTCTCAATGTGGGGTGACAACTATTCAACTAATCAGTTGTCAACACAAACTCCAAGGATCAGATATAGCTCGTCCTTCCAAACAGAAGGGTTGGAACAACTTGCTCAAACGCAACAAACAAAGCCTTGAGGGCTCAAATAATATGATGTTCTTTGGAGAATCTGGATCATCTCCTCAGGTATTGCTTAGACCACAAATTAGTAAACAATCAGATTCATACCAAGGTCTAGATGATGAATATTCAGCATACGTTATGCCAGGAACGACCAACGTTCTCGAAGTATGTATCCACCTGTAGGAGGTTTACAACCACAACCCGAGGTCTCTTTTCAAGAAAATACCTCTATGCCACTGCATATAGGAAATACTCTCGGAGAAACTTGGCAAGATAGTGATCAGTTCATAGCAGGATATCACATGCCTATACAAAACTATAGTATACAACAAATGCCACCAAGGCAGAATATTGTGACTTCACCAAATGAAGTCATTTCAACTCTAATAGAAAAGGTTAGAGGGTTAGAACTTGCCCAAGCAAGTCAAAATTCACAATTCGTGCAAACAGGGAGTTCCAATCCTCCACACCATCCTAGCTAAGTAGATCTCCTCATAGGAGTAGGCACGTTAGGCATGACTCCTCAGTATTCACAACAAATGCCAACTAGACCCACCATCTCTAGCACTATCCTCCCGGTCTAGTACAGAACAATCCATTCCTAGACATAACCCCGTCATACTTAAACATGTACTCCAAATCACCACAAGGGGATATGTTCTCCTCTCCCGGCATGTTTTCTCAAACACAAGGGCTTCCTTACGCCCCTGCCAATGCGTACGTTACGCCATATCAACAACCCATTCACGCTATTTACTCCTCACAGAGACACCATCAATGGTCGAAACATATGCAATAGGGACTTATTCAGAATATTTGAAAGAGCCCTTAGATTTTGCTATACGAAAGCGTCATGCTTCAAGACCTCTTCCCGATTTGCCTAAATATAAAGGTGAGGGAGATCCGAATGCGCATATCAAATCTTACACTCTGACCATTCGAGAGCTACTCCCATGGGATGGGGTTGTTGCTAAAATATTCCCAAAAACCTTGGAAGGCATTGCTCTTGATTGGTATTATAGAATACACGAGGCTTCCATACATTCATCCAAACAACTTTTATGCGAGTTCATCAAGGCCTACAACATGAACAAACTATTAAGAATAGGAATCGAGAGAATTCTTGCACATTAAACAAGAACACGATGAATATGTCACTCATTTCATCCAGAGATGGCGCACGATTCTCTATTCTTCACCATTGCTCCAAATATGGACCAAATGGAACTATGTGATTTATTCCTTCATTCTCTTAGTAGAAAAGTGAAGGAAGAAGTCGGGGAAGTTCCCACTAAGAAATTACGATGAAGTACTTGAGAGCGCTGCGTGAATAGATCAAGCGTGATTGATAGTGGTCGTAAGACTTATGGAACAAACGGAGGTTAATCACCTCCACCGAACACTACAACTTATCCTACTACCACGAATGCGATCAAGGACCCAAGATCCTTAATGAAAACCGTGGGGTTACAATAGATGGAGTCACTGATCAAGTCAAAGGACCAAATGTTGTGAACACCCCGGCACCTGCTAACAATCAATGCAATAATAACTTCACTCTAGCGATCAATATGGTGGATTCTAATCATCCTCCACAACAGAAAATCCAGCCACAAGGCCTTGCTCGGGGCCCAGATGGATATCAAAACCAAAGCTAAAGGCCACAACCTCGAAATTTCAACTATAACAACCAACAGCCCAATCGGAACTTTGGGCCACAACAGGATTCAAACCGACAACCACGGAACTATAATCCCAATCTATATTGTGGTTTCCACAAAATCAGGGGTCATGATACTAGGACTTTCCATGACTACAATAAATTCATGCAACGCTTGCCAGAAGGAAAAAAACAACTTTTCATAGATATGTTCTTGGCAGATCCTGTGTCACCAGCACCAAATACTTTTGCAGGGGTAGTTTCCCCTCAAAATGCACCTCTCAAGATCTTCAATGATCCTCTCCCAAATCATTATAACAATAACAGGTTAGATCCAAATGGGAAAAACAAAGGTATCATAATAAGAAATAACAATCAAGACGCCTCAACTCCTGACAACTCTCGGATTGCTCCTAACCTAGGTTCAAATGGTAATACAAAAATCTTGGGATTAGTTGAGCTAGAGGTTGAGTGTGAAATTAATGCAACAACTCAGACAAAGGAGTATGTTTCACAACCCCTACCCGATATTTTCTCCACACGAGATGAAGTTCCTACAAATGCTAAACCTGGTAGGATCCTATGATTTAATATCAGATTTGAACAAGACCTTTTCCCACATTTCATTCCTAGATTTGCTAAAAAATTCACCCACGCATCACTTTGCATTGCTCAATGAATTAGGTCTTGGTCATCTAATCAACATTACACCACCACCGAAACACAAGTGAACCATGTAGACTTTGATATCCACCCTTCGGGGTAGCTAGATAGGGATCTAGAGTTTATATTCGACATAAACAAAATGCCAGCCAGAGATGCTGAAATTACACGTAGAGGTGATCCGGCCTTGCATTTACAGGTGTGGGTTTACAACAATTACGTTAAACGTGCAATGGTGGACAATGGGGCAGTAGTTAACATAGTCCCCTTCTCTTTCCTTCAAAAACTAGGATATGGGGAAACAAATTGTTCCACGACTCGAAATTTGACCGAGAGGCTATGATAGCCTTAAGGCCACTTCGATTGGGACTATAATACTACCAGTCACCTTAGGACCCAAAACAATCCTCACTGAATTTTATATTATAGATTGGGAAACCAACTATAATATGATTCTCGGTCATCCATGGATACACGCATGAAGAGCAATTCCTTCTACGCTATTTCAAGAAGTAAGGTTTTTACACCTAGGAAAGGTCTTCATCACTAAAGGGGATCCTAAACCCTTTGATATACACTTAGAAAACCTCAAGAAAAAGAAAGGATTCCATACAGAGCATGAACTTCCCATGAATCAATTAAACAAGCCACCTCTAACAAAAGAGTTAGTCCCGGTCACCCCAAACATTCCAAAGGTTGAATTTGTTGACCCAAAAATATACGAGGTGGCAAAGACAAATAAAGATAAGTCAATTTATGTGGAAACATCTCCACTAAAACCACAGCAGGAATTATGAAACTCTTGGAGAATGATGAGCCAATCTTTCTCCCATTCGAACCACAGGGAATGGGTAGTCTTCTCGGTATAGCACCTCTTCCCTCCGATGACCTAAATCTAGATATAAACATGATAGAATTAACAAACGAAGAAGGAAATTTAAAATTGAAACGATGCCTATCAAAACCATCTCTAGGCACTACCCTATTCTAAAGTCTAGCTTCGACCCATGCGTGTCTAAAGCTAAGTTTTCCCTATCCATGGGGCAAGACCTCATCATTAACACAATGCTCACTATGAGAGAGAAGGTCGAGCAGCATAGTCATGCTCACCCACATGTCATCTCTCAAAAACATGACAAAGAGGTGCGAATGCCTCTTTCAGAAAAATGTTTTTAATAATGGGACATATACACCTCTGGGCAAGGTTGTAAGTTCAAACCCAGAATGGTAGGCCCTCATCAAGAAAATGAAAAATTTGAGGATAATGGTTCTCCGCTGTGTACTTCTAGGGGTGAAGAATTTGATATTCATCAACTTTCTTCACCTTAGACATCATGACATATGGTTCCACCTGCATTTTCATATGTACATGGTTGCAGTTGCATTACATTAGTAATTTAGTTGGTTCATTTTGTTCACTCGTTTCATAAATATTGTAGTCCAAGAACTTACTCTTAAGTAATCTGTTACAAATTTCTGAAGATATTGGAAAAAATATTCAAATCACATCTCTTCAAACATCATCAAGTACTTTCAAATCTTCTCATCAAGTTTGACAGACAAACATTGATGGAAACCATACCAAGACCTGCATACTTGGCTTTGCTCTTTCTTTCTACTAGGTAAAGTTGTCCTTGCCTACGGTCTGTTCTAGAAGCTTCTTGGTGTCACATCTATCCCTCTTAAAATCTCTTGGAATGAAAGGATATCCCAAAGTCATAGATCAAAAATGTCAAAATCAAATGCAATCAAAAGCACCAAGCAAACAAAATATTTTATTTTACACACTTCTTTGCCCCATCAACCTTCGGTGATAAGCCCACATCTCTTACTGGTGATGTGAGGTTGGGAAAGAAAATAAGTGACCTTACTGCTTTGTATCTTACCTTTGGTGACAAACCCATGCTTCTTACTAGTGGAGTGAGGCAAGGTGTGGGGGGTCCAATCACACAAACTAACAAATCTTGGTATGCTAAAAACACAAGTCAAATTACTGTTAAAAGAAGGCAAATATCCAAACATCCAAATTCCAAAGAGATCAAATCCTTAAAACCAGATTTTGTCAACCAAGTTGCCATTTATGAATCTAAGTCTAGATAAACTAAAAGTAAGTGGCCTTCTAAGCTTAGTAGTAGTTACGAGTAGGGTGGGTGTGTAGGTCAAAATTTGGTTCTTGTTCTTTTTTTGTCTGTCTCTCATCATTCCACTCAAATCAAACTCATACAACTTGTGCCCTTCCTAATTCTTGGTGTTGAGCCTCGCATCTTACTAGTTGCGTGGATTTGGGATAGGGGCAAGTTCATCTCTTTATCGCTATACATTCATCACATTTCGCCAACATGAGAAGAAATCACGGACATTGTCTAAAGAGGCCAAAAGTTCAAAACTACAACATGTTCGTCATCACATATCAGCATTGCAAAAGCAAATAAAGTAAAAACATTTTGTTTAACATTTGTTATCATTTTTCATCCATTGCATACATTCTCGAAAAGCATGTGAAAGTTGGCGGCATTTCGACACACGGGCATGTCGGTATAGTCTCTAACTCCCCATTTTAGGACCGCCATACTTAGACCCAACGTTTTATGCCTCTTCATGGATAAAATGCTTCTCCGAGGGGCAATATGTACATACCCAAAATTGTATGTCTTTGTACCACCGGAAAGATGTTACACATTCCCCAATGATGATACGGAGTCTCTCGCAAGGTGTTCGGGATCTGGAAAATCTCTCCAAGTATGTGTTAACATCCCGCATGCCCTCGCTTAGCCCCAGCGTGCCTTATTTTTCCTTTTTCCCTCTTCCTTTATCTCTTTTCTCTTTAGTTACAAAACCGCCACCTCGAACAGGCGGCGGTCAATAACCGCCACCTGCGTAGGGCGGCGTTCTGTACGCGCTTTCCAGAATGTTCCGACGATCGCGTCAAGCGTGAAAATTCAATTTTCACCTGCATTTCTCAACCACTAAAGCTTGTATTTATGTTTTAGCCACCTGAACAATGATTTATCTTTGTTTAATAGTGGGAGAGTTCAATTTGAACTTGCCTTCTAGTCATTGTAAATGCTATAAATATGTAGCTTGTTTACAAGTAAATGGTCTTGGTTCTTTGGTTTGGAGTCTTCATTCTTGAGCTTCAGTCTTCAATACTCAGTCCTAGATTTATTTTATGAATCATTTTATCTTTAGCATGGATTAGAATTATGAATATTTAGTTATGCCTCACTGTACACCGACAACGATCCTGCTAGGAATTACATAGGCCAAGCTCTGTTCTCTTGCGCCATCCCTCTCCTACTTGTACTTCGTTGTATTTCTTTGAAGCTGCTATTGCTCACTGTTTGAATACCTACTATTTATCATTTTGTTTTATCATTGCTGCAACAACCCTGCTAGGAATCGCATAGGCCAAGCCAGTTCACTTGCGCCATCCCTCTCCTACTTGTGCTTTGTGCCATTTTTACTTCAAAGTAATTATCATCCCAGTGCCTTCTCTTGCCGATGTTGCTATACTCCTACTCTTTCTGGATTCACGTGAACATGCAAGAACAAAGAGATCACTGAGGGGAAAAGCTACAACAAAGCTGGATTTGCCTCTCGCTTTCGTAAACTCCAAGTTTAAATTGTCAAAGTTATTATCAAATAGAGTAGTGAATCATTTTATTTCAGTTAAGCTCACTTTTAATATTGCCAGGGAAGCTGTGGGGAATGATAGTTTCTGAGAAACTATGATTTGTTCCTCACTTCTGAGGTAGGATTGAAGGTTTTCAATTAAGTTAATTAGTTGTCTTTTATCTAGATTCACACATTTGCACAGGTGAATAACCACACCGGGTTATCTCGCTTGTTTAGTTTTAGTATAAAAGTAGTTTAATTGTTGCTTGTAATTATAATGTTTCAATCGTAAAAAATTTATATTAGTTTCCATTTGATAGTAGTATAAATTGTTATTTTCAGTTTAAGTTAATTTGGAGACTTCATAACTAGATTAACACTTAGATCCTAGTTAGGAGAATAAACCATAGGGAATTTATGCTACCCGCTCATAGCCTCTAAATCTCCCCTTTGTCATTTCAGCTACCAGGAGATCACACTACCAGATCTTAGTCACTGATCCTCCCATGGTTAGCCATAATAAAGTTGCTTGTCGATTCTCATCCTCGCCTATAACTTTTCTATCATAGAACCATAATCCCGGTTGTGACTTCATCTAAGTCACCCGCATTTCAAACCACCGGCTGTCTCGGAATGACCTCGGGAGGTCGGGCACAGGAAGGTAACTTGTCGATTATCATCCTCGCATGTCACTTTTCCATTGTACTGACCATCATGGGCATGGATCAAAAAATTCCCTTCATCTCAAGGCATAGTTAAAAACAATATATATACATCCAATCGGCTGTGACTTCATCATGAGTAATACATCAAAAATAAATACATTAATAAGAGATTCAACCATGACTCTCTCCCACACTTGGACTACCTGCGTCGCTAACTCTTCAGAATTCCTATCCTGGAGTCATGTGGAGGAATCTTCCGAGATAGACCATGTGGTGGCGAAATATGTTGTGTTAAACCTTCTTATTACAGTTGATGGAATTTGTCATGACACGGCTAACTTAGATGGCCTATAAGATTTGGATCTAGAGTGGCTACCATCCAGGTGACCTAATTTAATGGCCATTTATCCCTCTAGAACATCCCCATGGTATAATTCTCTATAATAGGTAGCCTCACCCATGGTGTGGAAAAATCAAAGACAAAGTCCCGAGCACCTACTATTGTAGCCACATCTTTAGAGCGTGTCACACTCCCATGTCATTCTAGCCACATATCTCTTAAGTTTTGTACACTCAATGGCTACTCCGATCCCTCTCATCTATTATAGATTATAGTTGTTACCTCAAGGAAACTTGATCTCACATGTACTTAGTAAATATGTCTAAGGGGATCTCTGTTGTGTTACGCAGGAGGTAGACCGCATCCTCCACCAAGCTGGAATATGTGGTGGAGACACCCATATATATCCTCCATCTCCACCTACTACCCTATGTGGACTCATTACGAGGGGGTGAGGTAGGTACTGTATAATCACCTATTATACTACCTGTTATACCACATGTATCTAAACTTATGGTTATTTCTTGTGGTTGAGGTTGTGGCTATGGTGGTATATGGTTTTACGGAGGAATCAGTTGAGGACCATGTGGTTGCAATGGAACATGTCCCACTAGAACCTAATACTTGGCTGGCCCGTGATCTCCTACCCCTACCTCAACCTCAAGTTGCCCCGATCTCACTCTATCTCTCGGGAGCTTAGTTGTTTGTGTTTTGCGGTTGTGCCCGCATATATGACATCTTGTGGACCAGGTAATCCATATTGGAAGAACTATGGCTTACCGTGGACCATAATTTGGCATATTCCCAAGTTCTATAATCTAATTTCATGTTTCCCTTTCTCGAGACAATACCGCTCAAACAAGTGTTATGTTGGAAAAGTAGGACCCTAGGATTTGCACATTATAAAACCATACTTTTGGCTAACATGGGATTTTCTCAAGGTGTGGGATCCTTGTAATTCATACAAACCTCTAGAGAAGGTTGGTTCCTAACCTATTCTAATGCTAACCTACTCCTAAACTACCAATTCCAAGGGACCAGAGAGAGAGAAATACATAGTATGTAAATCCTAAACTAAGGGAGGTGATAGCACCAAAACAAGACTAGAGAGATTCCTAGTGAGTGAAAGTGGAGAAAAATGGGGAAGAAGAGGGCAGACAAAGTGCCACAGTCCCAAAACACATTCAAACCTCCAATTTCATGGAGCACAACAAATTTAAACCCTATAAAGGAACACAATATGCACAATATACCTATAAAATATAATAGAAGGCAAGAAATGCAATATATCAAGATAGGGAAAGAAGAGCCACAAAACACTAATTTTATTACTTAAAATGATGCACAATCCATTACAATATAGGCACAAGGAAATAATACTTCATAAAATTCAAAAAAATTAGGCCTACACTCATAAAAGTCTTTGGAACAATTTTGGTAGAGTTCCTTTACAATCCATAATGTCTCCTTCAAATGAAGAGGAAATTACATATATATAGAGAAAAGGAGATACCAACCAAAATATTTCATTAATTTCCCATATGGAGGTATGGGAAAACATACCAATTCACTTTCTAATGGTACTTTTCTTGCACGATGAACATGGGTGCCATACCTCATTAATCCGGTTGTTGAGCTACCTCTGTATGGTGCCATTAATGCCTCTCTTTATCTAAAACTCATTTTTCCACCAAATACGAACCACTTGCTAACACTTTTTGACATGAATATGAAGAGTTTCCACTAATGAGGAAATGATTTATGTCATAACAAGAAGAAATTATTTCATGTGACGGTGAGGGGGATGTTGGCGTGCATCGAAGAAACGTGATCGACGCACGACAAGAAGTGACGTTGATACACAACAAGAAGGTGACATCGATGTGGAAGGAAACTAATGCATGGAAAGAAGGGGAGTTCTTACATGATAGAAAATTATGTTATTGCATGACAAGAGGAAAGTGGTGACATGCATCAAGAAGAAGCGGTTGATGTGTGACAACGAGGAAGTAGTTGCATCATGTCAACAAGGGAGTTCACACACGTCAAGGAGGACATTATTGATGCATGTCAAAAATGTGTTGACACATGTCAAGGAGGACATTGTTGCATGACAATAAAGTGGCGATGACACGTGATAAGGGGAAATGCACGCGAAATGAGGGGAGTTTTCACACGATATAAACTTACACTATCGCATGACAAGAGGAAAGTGGTGATGCATGTCAAGAAGAAATAACTAATGTGTGACAGAGAGGAATCAGTTGACACACATCAACAAGGGCATTGACACACGTCAAGGAGGATGTTATTGATGCACATCAACAAATGTGTTTATGCACGTCAAGGAGGATGTTGTCACGTGACAAGAAAATGGTAGTGACGTGCAACAAGGGGAAGGTGGTTGATGTGTAGTTGACGTGTGTCAAAAAAGTTTGGTTGACACCTAAAAACAAATGGTTAATGCATGACATGAAGAGGGGTATTGATGTGCGTTAAGAAGAAATGGTTGACAAGAGATAATGAGGTGAAAATCCATACATTTTTCCAACTTGTAAGTTGTTCCCCATTAAATATCACTTTGCCTAAACCTTCAAGTTAATCCATTTTGTAAGGGGGAAATGGATAACAATTCGTGACTTATGGGGTGATCTTCCTACTAGATCCTGAAAAACCAGCAATTTTGAAACCATTGGGCATAGATTCATTCGATTGCTGAAACTTATTTGATGCATGAATCCTCTTAAACCTTTGAAATACTATTGGGACATATTTCATCACCATAACTTTCCAGAAACTTAGAAGTGCAAAAGTAACAAAGCACAATTATGTACAAATTAAAAAATCATACATATCCCACATGGAACATGCACTGAGTGCACACACACTTATACGAAATAAAACCCAACTACAACAAAACAATGTGCTACAAGCACATTGAGGAATTAAGAACCTAAACTAGTATGTATAGAAATGAGATTCATCCTTCGACAACAAAGCTTTAAGTAGATCCCATTGAATGGAATCTACAATTCTTCTTTATCCAAATTTGACAATTGGAAATAATTGTTTTCATTACACCTTAAGATTAGGTAAGTGCCACTTCATATTGCATCAAACTTGGAGTTCCTTCCTAGTTTGGTTATGTTTGTATCCCATTTTAGAACCAAGTCTCCTTCATGGAATGTTCTATTTTTGGATTTTCATTTGAATCTCATCTTGATTTGAGCTTGGTCCTTCTCCATTATTTCCATGTCCTGGTTCCTTTGCTCTTCTAGCTCCATGATTTTTGCATACCGACTTCCATAGCTGGAACTTTAAACAACTCCAATTGCTTGATAAGCTCCAAGGTTGGTAACTCAAGGGATATTGGCAGTCATGCTTCCCTTCCATAAACCAACTTGAAAGGGAATAACCAGTTGACTTCTTGGGAGTGATTCTATCATCCCATAAGGATGATTTTAATTTGGTATACCAAGTCCCTTAATTTTCATCGATGGTTATTCTTATTATTCTCAGAAATTATTATTCGTGGACTCTGCTTTCTCATTACCTTGGGGGTAGTAATTAGAAGAAGTGCTCAAATAGATGTCATTTCTAACAACCCAATTAGATATATTTTCTCCAATGAAATCTAAGGAATTATTTGATATTATAGTGGAAGGAACACCAAACCTTGTTGCAATACTTTCTTAGAAATCTAGAATGCTAGCTTCATTTGCTTCCTTAAGTGCAACTACTTCGTCCAATTAGTGAAGTGGTTTGTGGGTGTAAGAATCCATTTGTGACCTAGGTTGGAACTTGGATTGGTCACCCTAGTAAAATCCATCCCCATTACATGAAAGGTTGTTTAACTAAGATAGGATAGAGTGGGAGGGCTTATATATTCTCTTTACCTGTGAAGAAGGCACACTTCTTACATTTCTTGATCCATGAGTAGCAATCATTGAAAATATTAGGCCAATAATAGCCAGCCCTCATGATTCTAATAGTTGTTTCTCTTGGGGAAAAATGACCACCTGTCTCTCCATCATAAAATTCATGCAATACCCTATCTATCGATATGTTTTGATGCACCTTAGGAGGACACCATTCACATCCCTTTTAAACAAAATATTATCTACAATCATGTATGGGATGCAGAGAAGTCTTAAATACCTCCTTTTAGTCTTACCCAATCCCTAAGGACTTTGACCCATTTGAATAAATTATACAATATCCGAGTCCAACAAGGAATGGGTATACTACATGTAGTCTATTCTTAACTATCTCTCAACAACATAACATATTTTTCCTCCTCTCTTGATTCAAAGATGTTATTTAGAAGCTAGTTTCTCACACAACCCTTTCCCCTAACTAATTTGGTCATGTTTATATCCATATAATATTCCATAACCTTTGTTATCCATCCAACTCTCTTTTCATTAAGGTCCTTGTTCAAAATAAAATCTTTTACACCAACATGTGAAATTAATAGATGAATTATGTTATTTGACACTAGATGCCTAAATTTCTTTAAACTTATAATCATAGCAAGGACATGCTTCTCAATGAATGAATATCTCACCTCATAATCTTGAAGACCTTGGCTGAAGAATGCAATAGGCTGCTCTAGTCCTTCTTTTTATTGGTCGTACCATTATCGAAGATATTGTATTTTTCCTCCAAAAGCGTATAAGATGAATTCCTTTGAGAAATATGGATTTATGAGGGTTGGAGCCTGTGCAATGTCCTACTTTATGGCTTCAAATATTTCTTTTCCTTCAGTAGTCCATTTGAAAACCATGTTCTTTTTTAGCATCAGTGTGAGTGGCTTGAAAAGATGGGAAAAGTTAGGAACAAACCTCCTAACAAAATTAATTTTCCCCAAAATCTTTGGAGAGCCTTCTTATGACTTAGAAATGGAAATGCTTGAATAGCTTCAACTCATTCTAGATCAATTACCAACCCCTCCTTAGACACGATGTGGCCTAAGAGCTTACCTTCATGAGATAAGAATATGCACTTTTTCAGATTCAAAGACACTCTAAATCTCCTGCATCTTTGGAATACTTGTCTGAGGTGAAAGAGGTGACTTGTGTTCTTGGAGAATATAGTAATGTCATCTAGATACACAAGAACTATCTTATTGATCAACCCTTTGAATGCCATATCCATTGCCCTTTGGAAAGTGGCTCCGGAATTTGACATTCCAAATGACATCTTCCTATAAGCATATGTGCCCCACTTCGTAGTGAAGGTTATCTTGAATTGGTCTTCCTCTTTCACCATGATTTGATTGTAGCCCGAGTAGTCGTCTAAAAAGTGAAAACCTTCTGATCTAGCTACTACTTGCAATATTTTCTCCATGGAAGGAAGTGGATAGTGGTCTTTGAGAGAGGCCCTATTTAAGTCTTAGAAATCCACACATAACCTTATTTCCCCATTTTCTTCCTAACCGGCACTAGATTCACTACCCATGAAGAGTGTTTGATCAAGAAGATGATGCTTTCCTCTATGAGCTTGTTCAATTCCTTCTTCATGAGAGGCTCAATGTGAGGGTTTTCTTGGTCTTTACTTTTGTCTAATGGGCTTGGATTCTAGATCTAGCTCAATGGTGTGTTGTGCCAATTTTGGATTAAACCCTCTCAGATCCTCGTAGCTCAAGAAAAGACGTCTCGAGAACTCTTGACAAAGTTGTATGAATTCATATTTTTATTGATTCATGCTCACCTTTCCAACTTGGAGCATTTTACCCTCTTCAACTGAAATGGATTCGAATCTTCCTTTTTACCTGAATGTTGGTCTTTTCTCTCCAAAATTGATCATTGGGATTGAATATTGACTCTAGAGTCACTAAACCCTTTGGCAATTTGTTTTTCCGTAGTTGTACCACTTGATCCTTGTACTGCTGCTCCAATTTCTCCTGATTTTTAACTAAGAACTCAGCCTCCTCCCGCAAGAAATTAATGATATGTTGATCATTCTCAAATACCTGCTAGCTCATGTTATTGTCTAGTATAGTTGGCCTCACAATTACATGAATATGTGGCTATGTTTTATCTCTTTTAATATTGTCCACCACATCAAATGTTGCTCCAATTTCCACAAGCCTATCCACTGAGCCTCATTATTTTTCCTCGGTATGGCTTGAATATTGAATGCTCTAAAATCATCAATTTTATCCCATACCCAATGCTTGTAGGCTTTGAGAAGATCATTCTTAGTAGCATGTTTTCCCCTAACTTGTAACACCTATAACATGGTTGATATCTATGAGGGATTCTGTATTGGAAGTTGCAAACATTGACATGTGATTCTTGTCTGAAGACGGTGTACTCTTGTGAACTAAGAAATCATGTTTATTGTAGATAATATGTTATCTGCTGAAATAGATACCATTCTGCCATGTTTATGCTGAATTGAAAATGAAGTATTTCATTCCTTCTTATGTTGAATAATGCACTGCATGTGGAAATAAGAAATTGGTTCAATTTAAAATAGTTCATAAGCATTTATTGCACTTGAACTTGTTCTTCAATTTTCATAATCTTTGATGTAGGATAGCTATATCTTGGATTAATTTCAGTTATCCAAGGCATGCTTTCAATTTCATGACATTTTGGTCATCTTGATCGAGCTAGGAAGATTATGGGATCTCTAAACTCTAGTTGTCTTGAAATCTTAGGTGAACTTTCTTTGCTTTGTTCTTCGTATGTGATCTTTGAATGTCATTATTGATTCTTCTTTGGGTAAGATGTAATTGAAAATTTTTACAATTGTTTAGGAACCTAATTAAATCTATGTTCCTAAGATGGTAATCCTATCCTAAGTTTTAATCTATCCTAAGTTACTAAGTTTTTTTATTAATGTGGAAAGTTAATAGAAAGGAAAACCTTAGACTAAAGGAATAAACTTTAACCTGAGTACCTAAGTTAGTTCCTAGACTAATGTTGTGAACCTAACCTAAGACTGGGGATAACCTAAGGGGGTGGATTGGATGACCTACAAATGCAGGTTGGTGGCACCAACCTCATTGTATTTATGAGGATTTATTGGGCATTAAAACTCATTATTTTAGCCAAGTTTGGCAAATGCATGAAATAAAATATGAAGTCGACTTGCACCTCTACTAAAGTGTTAGTTGCATGAAATTTTAAATTTAGTAATGGCTAAATATAATTTGGTGGTGGTGGGATATATGGAAGGAATTTCAATCCTATTTGGCATTTATTATTCTTGGCAATTGCAAAACTTCCTAGGAAGTAGGGGAAGTTGGAAGGAAGAAGGGTTTTCAGTTTTGCATTGTTCATTTGGTTTTTGTGAGCTTTTAGCTTTGCATGTGGTTTTCATTTCAAACCTTCAGTTTGAATCCTTGCATGCTATTTCACCTTGCATGGCGGTGTTGTTAATGGAAATATCATTGAGAAGCTATAAGAAGGAAGAGAAGGAGGTTATAAAGAGTTTTGTTGGAGTTTTCATGGAAAATAATTGTTTTCAAGCCTCTGCTTGAAGATTTATGACAAGAAATAAAATATAAGAGCTTTATCAGGCATGATAGCTCCTATCTCTTTAAATCTTCTTCTTTTATTCAAATGACTTCATTAAAATAACTTTTCTCTTTTTGAAACCTTCTTATTCTTATCTTGTGTTTACTTATTCTTTCTTCAATGGTGTTTTGATGTAATTCTTTTGGATGTAAATTAATTCTTCGTTGTTGTATGTAAAATGAATTGGAAGTGTTGATGTTTTACTATTATGTTAACTTTCTTGCATTTGAACCTCCTTGACATTGGAATGGATTTTTGTTTCCTCTGTTGAACGATTACCTAATTTGAAGATTGTTCATGTGGTAACAATAGCTTTTTTTTTGAAATCGAGATTTTAGCTTGCATTATTGTTATTGTTGTAAACTAGCTTTGAAAGAGATTTTGTGGGTAGTTGAGACCTATATTTGTAACTTAGGAAAATATTGAGCTCTGCGGTTGGTTTATTGAGCTTGTATTGATGAAGTGAGAACCCACTTTTTTGTTTAGCTTATTTTTGTGACTGTATTTTTAGAGAATATGGTTTTTTTAGATCTAAATTATGCACATTTTGGGTTTTTTCCCAAATGGAAATTGTTTGGTGTCTTTGATTCATTTGCAGAACCCTTTCTCGATGGTAATCGAACAAGAAAGAATGTCTAAGAAATTTTCGGTTCATTCTACTTTTGTTTTCTTCTTATTTTCATAAACCCACTATGGGCTTTTGGTTTCCTTAGCAGATCTTTTGATCTTGGAAAGTTCTCATGAATTGTTGACTGTTGATAAACTCTTGATTGAAAGGAGGTTGTTCGAATGATCTATTTTCCTTCTTGTTTTGATGATTGTTAGTTCTTTGGGAGACTATTTTTGAACTTGGTTTGGGTTGTTATCCTTTCTTTTTTTCATTGAGTTTACTTGGAGCTGAATAGAATCATTTTTTTAATTAGTTTAACCATGTATGGAGATAGTATCTTTTGTGGAGGAAAAACAGATAGATAAAACTGTAGTATATCATGATTTTATACTTTTGATTGTTTCGTTAAATGACTACCCAATTCAGGATACGTTGGTACTTCTAGTAATATCTTGTTGATATTAAGTGGGAATTCCAAGCTATTTTAGCACTGGAAGTGTGTTTCTCTAAGGGATATTGTTTCTTTTTCTTTTTCATCCATATTTTCTTGGAGTATTTGGATTATCCTGTGAAATGGGTAATGTTTGTGGCTTCCTGTGATGTGATTTAACGTCTAATTATTTTTTTATAAAGGAAGTATTGTTACTCTAATTTTGTTCCTATTTTGTGAGTTTTTTTCCAACATTGAAGTTGGGGAACCTAGGAGTCTACATGGTTTATACCTACATTCCTTTTCTATAATAGTTATATTGTCTTGATTTTTTATGATGTCTTTGGGGGACCGTTATTCTAAAGAGTCTCTTCAATACATTCCTTTTATGGCTGGATTCCTTTTAAGAATTTTTATTTCTTTCATTCTTATAATCCTTTCATTTGGATGATCTCAACCTTAAGATAATACTGGGAATGATATAGTATAAGTCGGGTTCTCGAAATTTTAGTTCCATGTTCCTTTCTTTGAAGTAGGAATGAGTGATTGAGTTGTGAATTATCCAAAAGATAGCTCATGCTTCTTTGTTTGTGAAATAATGAACCTTCGATTGTTGATGTATTGAGTATTGCACGATGTTACAATATGACGGTGCATTTGAGAGTGGGTTTGGATAGAGAGAGTAGGACTGTGAGAACTCGAACTCGTGAGTTACCTTGGTTGTTTCTAATTGATTAAGCCTACTCTACCTTTAAGGTTGGGATTTATTCTTATTCAAACTACTTCTTAGGAATTGTGTGAGTATGATATGGTATAATTGTTTGGTGGAATGTAATTTAGATTTTTGGTTACTCCTTATTTTATTATTCAGGTTGTTAACTTTGAATAACAAAATAGTAACTTATTCAGAAAGGTAGATTTGCATAACTTTGTAATCTTTCTTACAAAGTTAGAATAGGTTTAGTTGAGGAACTTAATTTGAAAACTTGAATGAGAAGGTAAGGTTAGGATGGAAATATGAATTTCTCCTTTCTTTAAATTTTTGTTTTGATTTCCAGCATGTTGAAATGAATATATATGGATGTAGAGTTAGGATTAACTATGCTAATTAATTATCCCTTGTTTATACATTACTTATAGAATATTTAATCTTTTTTCTCTCTCCTTTGTGTCTTATAATATTTTGGGAAAATTCTTTCCATTATCTTGTTTTTGTTTTTGAAACTATTTCATAAACAACAAGGTTCCTTTTATGAAATAGTTAGATAAAAGCACAATTTTTAATGTTTTAGTGTTTATCATGCTTAGTTCAAATGAACTGACTCATGCTAACAATTTTATAGATGGATTTCGTAAAAGATGAAAGGAGAAAGACATATAAAAAGTTACATCTGTTTTACTAAAGAAATTGTCTCTTTATTATGATGATTATGTGGCGTCATTACTTGAGATGTAATTTTTTGAAAAAGGAAGATGTAATAAAACTAGTTTGATATTGTGCAATGACATTTTGTAATCCTTGAAATATTTTGTATTCAGTGAATGGATCACTCCCTTTTGATAAATAAATGGTTTGATGATTGTTGATTTCTACTTTATTGTGATACCTTCATTGGCATAAATTGGGATGTATTATTAAGTAATATCATTAATGAAGGGAAGATAGGTATTTAAGTGTTATGGGATTTGAAACAAATAGTTCTTATAATTATAATTCTTTTTTATTAAGGATCGTAATATTAGTTGGTTCATTACTCATAAAAGAGATGCAACTAATAGTTGATACTCTTGAATAGATCCTTAAATAATGGAAAAGGAATATGAATGAATTATATAGATATATATGTATGAATTCTTGATTGTATTTAAAACATATGTAAATTTTTTCATAATTGGACATTAGTCCTTGATAAAGGAAAAGGATATTTTCCTTGAATCAATCTTAGAGACTTATTTGCAGATCTTGTTAAAATGTTATGAATACATTATGATAATGGTTGACTGAATTCATCCTTAGGAATATTTCTTTAATCAAATGAAAATTCTTAAAAGGGAACTAAAGGGGATTTAGACTTCATCTTTATGAAGTCTAAAATAAAGATATTTAATAAGCTTGTTTTAAGCTAAGGCTGAAATAAGAAAAGGATCTAATGAACACACTTTCATAACATTGAGATCAATCTTATTGTTATATGATATAATTTTTTTGTTTAAAGACAAACTTAACATGTAATTTGAATGGTTAGGAAAGCAGATTTTACCTGCATACCTACCTCTCATGTAATTACACCTTGTAACCTTTTTAGGTTAAATGATGCTTAGTTGAATCTTAAAGTGTTTGTAATCATTAATATTTAAGACAATGATTAAATGGGTTAATAAACTTGTAATCTTAAGTATGTTAGTCTAGTTGAGGAAACTCAGTTGGATGTTGGAACACATCAACTACAACATAGTACCTTCGTAATGACAGGAGTCATTACAAGGATACTATGATGCAGTTGTTATGTCTCAACACCCCACTTAGTTTGTTTAACTTGATTGACATAAGTATAAGACTGGATCACAATTCCATCCTAAACAGGGATAGAAACATGATCTAGTGTTGAGGTCAACTCATGTTGACTTAGGGTAACTAGACACACCTAATCGACGTAATTCGATTGAGTATGTCTATGTATCCTTAGTCACCACGCAGTAATTTTCCACATTCCTACATCTTACCGCCCTTGTCTAGTGTGAAACCTTAAATTAGATGGAACCTGGCAGAAGTCAGATACACCATTCTAGATAATAGATCAAGTGTGGTGAGGTACATATTCCTTTTGATTAGTATTCATCTAGGAATGTAAACATGTTAAACATGTTTAGAAACTTTTCCTAAGTATTGCAATCTACTAGTTACGTTGTCCTATGTCACCTTGTCTAAGATGTAGGATTACAAATGAATGTCAGAACGGATATTCGGATAGGCCTCTAGATGAACACCGGGTGCCCCTAAAAGGTAAAGGAACCAAGTATACCTAGTATACACATTATTGAGTTAACATGAGAGATCATTTTAATACCAAGTCATGAAATGAGAGATCGGTGTTTCACCGAGTCATTTACAGTTGCATATGGTTTTCTGTTATGAGATGGATTGGCATTGGAATGTGTGTTCTAAATTGTATTAATTTAGAATAGAGAACATTATGTAAGATTAAAAAAATTCCCTTGTTTCTAAAGTCTTAAAATGGGAATGTTACATAACCAAGTTTATAATTAACTCACTATCCCCATACACTTGCAAGTTTTTATACCCCTCTTTCTTTCCCAATTCAATCCATGTATCAAATCTTCATACTCAGTTGTATTTTTTGAACAAGTAAACTAAAAATGGAAAGTTGAGTAGTACTTCATACCTTGTGGTGACAAAAGCATTGCTCCTCCTCCAATGCCTTTCCTACTCCTTGAGCCATCAAAGAATAACTTCCATACTTCATTATCACCCTTATCATCTAGTTTGGTGAGGCTAGGAAGAGGTGTGTTTTCCTCGTGTAAACAATAAAATCCCAACTCAGCCTCCTCTATTTCCTTGTATGGATCATATTTGTGTATTTTTTTTTCCCATTCATCAAGATTCAAATCCGGGATGCCCCCAACTTTGGTATCTACTTCCTGAGTGTTTGGGAAATCCTCTTGATCAAAGGTTAAGCAATTTGCGTTGATTGGGATTGGTACATGAGGCTCAATATGGAAATTTGCAATAGGTTCAGACTAGATTATAGCCTTAGCTCCATACCTTGTTCTGAAGAGCATATGCAACCAATCAGTTGATAAGTAGCCTCCAATTTTAGCGGTGAAGTCTCTTGACAAGCACAATGCAAAGAGTGGTGGAAAGTCAATCACTGATATATCCTATTGAACTGTGACATTAGGACATGCATGTAATGTGAGGTTTAAAACTTTTATGATCCCAATAGTCCTGCCATTATCCCATCTAATTATACCACTCCTTTGGAAACCAAGTCATATTTCAGGCCCAACTGATCTGTAATTTGTTTCGACATTACCGAATTGCTAGCCCCTAAGTCAATCATGCAATTATGTACAAGGTTGTTCCTAATAATCAAAGATATATATAATGGAGGAGGCTTCATGTTTTTACCTTTTTGACCTCCATGAACTCCTTCTTTTGGAGCTGCATTAGTGAGCACCTTCTCTTGATTCTTGGATAACTCATTTGATGTTGACCAATTTTCCATGGCTACTTGTAACAAATCTCGTTGGCCTGAATTTTCAATAATTACCACATAGAAATTATTACATTTGTATTCTTCATTTGATCAATAATGTTAAAAGGATATGGATTCTCCTTCACGCTACCCATTACTTGGAATGACTTTCTCCACACATGGTCTCTGGAACCAAAGATTTAAGTTGGCTTATAAGGTAATTTGGGCTGATTTTGAATGTTTGGGGCTACACTTGGATTGTTAATACCCCGAAGTGTGATAGAAGGCTGAGAAGTACTTGGATTAGATGACTTCCCTTCCTCTATATTCCTCTTCTTAGACCTCATGTTGGCTGCCACACTTTGAGAAGGGGTGATTTATCCACATAAATCTTTAGCTTGTCAATTCACAAGTGTTGTCTCGTTTGGAGTGCTTCCCGATTAGTTACCTATTGTTGACTTTATTCTTGGTTTAGTTCATAAAGAACACCCATTGTAGTCACCATCAATGCTTGATTTAAAGAACCATTGAAGCATGTTTCCTGATTATGTGGTTGGTTGCATGGGAAACACCATTCATATTATTGTTCTATTTTTTTGAGTTAGAACCTAGGCCCTAGATGTTGAAAGCGTATTAGGGTTATATGCTTGGAATGGCTTAGCAACTTTTGGTTGTCCTTGGTTCTAGTTAGTAGCTTGAGCAGGTGGCTTGTTTGGTTGATATAGAGGTTTATTGGGTTGGGCCGAGGTGATAAGGTCTAGAATTTTGAGCTTGTTTCTTCTTAAGAGTTACCAACTCATTTCCTAAGTTTTGAAATTTTTTCATAACCTCGTATAGTTTAATTGAAGGCTAGAAGAAGAAGTGGAAGCTTCATTTGAACTCCGATTTCTTAGAGTAGGGATGGGGACTATTATAGTGTTTAATTAGGATTAGGATTTCCCATATCCAGATAGAGAGGCATATATGGCTAGGTATAAGTATCTTGGCTTGAATTAGGAAATTCTCGCTCTAATGATTATGGCATAGGCATCTAGAGGGTTATTCCTCCCATAGATTGTATGATAACAAATATATCATAATTTAGAGCTTTAAGAAAATAGAGAAATGCACCTTGATTTTGGTCCGACCGCAATTGGGATTCTTTCCCACATTCTTTGGAATCTTGAATTGAAGTATGTCATTTTATTAGTTGGTTCCCTTTTGATTGTATTCATCTTCTCAAAATGGATGAGTTATCAACCCTCTCCCCAAAATAGCCATAGAGAGCTGTGCACAATTGATCCCATTCAATTGAACTGCTCTCAAGCCTTTGAACCACTATAAAGCTTTTCCTTTGAAATAAGAAACCAACAACTTGACCATGACATCCATCTCAACAATCTCATGTATACCACAAACATTTCTAATGTCTTGAATGCATTTTATGGGAGTTATGTGATTTTCTCCAGTTAAGTATGGGATATTTTTTAATGTTGCTATCAGACCGGATTTTGTTCAAGTAATGGCAAGTGGTGCTTCCCATGAAATTTTCGAGAGGGTTTGGAGGTGGCTGATTTGGTGGTTGTTGATGAGCCATCTTGAGTGGCCTAAGAACCCTAGTTAATTGAAGAAAGGGTCTACCAAGTGGAGGTGTGGATAATGTTCTATTTGGTGGAGATGGATACCTTTGTACTCTTCTTCCTCTCCTTCCTCTACCTAGAGATAACTGCAAGTATTAAAAGATACCTTCTTCTCTTTCTCTAGACTAGGTTTGCACTCTTCTCATGAACTTGATAAACTTGGGCTGCTAAAACCACCTGGATTTAAAATGACGAGTCACCAAATCATTGTTGCAAATCCTCTAAAGGCAAATTCACAAAGACACACACCCAATCTTGATAAAAATTAAAATATTGACTTTTTCCCACCGGGTGTGTACCAAAAATGTTATGTCAGGAAAAGTAGCACCGTATGATTTACAAATTAAAAACCTTATTTTGACTAACATGGGATTTTCTCAAGGTGTGGGATCCTTGTGATTAAGACAAACCTCTAGATAAGGCTAGTTTCGACCTATTCTAATGTTAACCTACTCCTAAACTACCAATTCTAAGGGACCATAGAGAGAGAAATACATAGAATGTAAATCCTAAACTAAGGGAGGTGGTAGTACCAAAACAAGAATAGAGATTCTAGTGAGTGGAAGTGGAGAAAAATGGGGAAGAAGAGGGAAAAAAAGTGTCACAATCCTAAAACACATTCAAACCTCCAATTTTGTGGAGCATAATGAATTTAAACCCTATAAAGGAATAGAGTATGTACAATATACCAAAATTTAATAGAAGGTAAGAAATGCAATATAAATCAAGCTAGGGAAAGAAGAGCCAAAAACACTAATTTTATTGCTTAAAATGATGCACAATCCATTACAGTATAGGCACAAGGCAAGAATCCTTCACAAAATGCATAAATTTGAGGCATGCAGCTCACAAAAGTACTGGAACAATTTTGGCAGAGTTTCTTTACAATCCAAAATGTATCCCCTTCAAATGAAGGGGAAATTACATATATAGAGAGAAAAGGAGCTATCAACCGACATCTTTCATTAATTGCTCATATGGAGGTATGGGAAAACATACCATTTCACTTTCCAATGGTATTTTTATTGCATGGCTAGCATGGATGTCATACATAATTAATATGGTTATTGAGCTACCATGTATGGTGTTATTAATGCCTCTCGGTATCTAAAAATCTCTTTTGTCACCCGACACGAACCACTTCTTTGACACCCGACGGGAACATGAAGAGTCGTTGCTAATGAGGAAATGATTTTTCGCACAAAAAAGAAATGATTTCATGCATAGAGAGGGGAGGTTGCCACGCATCAGAAAAGGTGATTGACACATGACATGAAGCAATGTAATGCGTGATAAGAAGGTGGAGGTGATGGGGAAGGTGGCTAACATGTGGAAAGAGGGGAGTTATCATGCGATATAAAAGTATGTTGTTACACAACAAGAGGAAAGTGGTGACGCACATCAAGAAGAAATGGATGACGTGTGACAAATGAGGAAGTGTTTAACATGCTTCAATAAGGGTGTTGACACTGTCAGGAAGACATTTTTGATGTGCATTAACAAAGGCATTGATGCACGTCAAGGAGGATGTTGTCGTGTGACAAGAAATTGGTGGTGACACATGAAAAGGGGAAGGTGGATGACACATGGAAAGGAGGGGAGTTATCTTGCAATAGTAAAGCACACTTTCACATGATAAGAGGAAAGTGGTGACACACGTCAAGAAGAAATGGCTGATGTGTGACAATGATGAAGTGGTTAACATGCGTGACAAGGGAATTAACACATGTCAAGGAGGACATTTTTGATACGTGTTAATAAAGTGTTTACACATGTCAAGGAGGACATTTTCATGCGATAAGAAAGCGGCGATGAAGCACAACAAGAGGAAGGTGGCTAATGCATTATTGACACACGTCAACAAAGTGTGGTTGACACATGACATGCAAGCAAGTGGTTTACGTGTGATAGGAAGAGGGGCATGTACATACATCAAGAAGAAATGGTTGATGCATAACAATGAGGTGAAAATCCATACATTTTCCTATCTCGATCATTAAAAACTCAGTTCCAAACCTTCATCGCAGCTTTCTAGCTCTTTACAAAATACCTTGTAAGTTGTTCCCCATTAACTATCAATGCCCAAACCTTCAGTTTAATCCATTTTTTAAAGGGGGAAAAATGGATAACAATTAGCTCAAGCTCGACATTGTCTCGATCGAGGTTTGTACTCAAAATTCACTCGCATGATCTATGTATGTACCACATATCATCACCTAGAATGCCCTAAATGTGGCCAACTACCATTGTACTTGGTCAACCCTATACCACTCAAAGTGATGTGACTATGGATGCTAATAATGAAATGATCTACCTCTACGAAGCTAAGCTCTACGACATACTCTCTCCATTGATATAATATGTAAGGTCATCAAGTGATCATAAAAGTCATAAGTCATGAAATACTCACCTATAATATATCAGTATCACCCATGTGTGAGTTAATATTCTCACTTGTTAGCTCTCATGCCCATGCAAGATGGCTCGCTCCGGAGCTCAAACTTGTAACACTCCATGTAGGTGACCAATAGCAATGTGTTCCTAGGCCGAGATATATATTAAGGTAGATGGTCCCACACTCCTCAGGCCTCGATATGCTATCAAGTGTAGGTCAAAGTACATGTGGGATAGTATGCACTAACCCCAAAAAAATACCTCACCATCCATAAGCCTATGTATAACTATTGTTAATCTAAGAATGAAGTGTGTACCTATCTTGTCATGCACAAAGTAGTATTGACAAGAGCTATCAAGTAAATAGGTATCCTTGTAATCATCTGCCTATCTATAAAGTAACTATAAAGCAACAATGACATACCCTTTTGGGGTATGTCCTAAAGCATAAAAACATGTCCCATATGTAATACTGAGAATCGTGTGTCATCCCCTTCATACTCCACCAAGCTACCTTTGAATCAAAACTTAGAGTATCGATATACATCCTCTAACATGACATTCATCTCGCTTCGGTCGGTTGTCTAAAATTCGGCTCTCACTTATCCATCTCTCTGTTAAGGTAGTCAATAGGGCATGATCAATGTGATATTAGGTAGTTTTGCAATATACTTGAGTCTTGTGGCCTCCAAGATCACGGTCAACAATATCTACTCTTGTTGTGTGAATGTCTCCTCATAGGCTCTAAGGCACTCGTGTTGCTCATGCACATCCAAGTTGCACAATCTCACCTGCAAGATTGCACAACACCCCATTAACATCATTTTCTTCTAATAATATCTTCCTAAGATATTCTAACTAATTTTATATCCTTCTATTCATTGCTAGGTTCTTCCAAAAATATTCAATTTCTTTTTATAAAAATTCTAAGGCCTAAGGGTTCATGCTTATCACAATCCATTATACACTAGCACAAACCTTTCGATACTAGTGCGATCCTTATTCACACTAACTTACTCATTTTTGTGCTCACAAAATCTTATACTAATGTACCCTTGGTCATGCTAGCTTTCCCATTTTCACACTAGTGCAAACCTGACCTATCTCGTAAATATAATTCAATGCTAACTTTCTTGTTTGGTGCTAACGCAAGCCTAATTACGCTAACCATGACCTAGGGCTTGCGCTAGTGTCAACCCATACTTTTTCCCTAGCAATAAATGCTATTAAATGACTTCAAAATTATGAAAATGTTATTTTACATTGCCATTACACCATCTCGTGAGAGGCCTCATGTACTCTCAAACTTTATCTATGCGGTGTCGATGTCACAAAATTTATGCCATCTTTCTCAAATGTCAAAGCAAATGCCTCGTTAAAAATCAAAGGAGCTAGGTAACAAATAACTCACCGCATATGGATTTTACCCCTCTTGTCCTACTATTTATATCCATTTTCCCTAATTCATCATTTTACTCACCTTCAATGGGCTAGATGACCGTCGTGATTCTTTTATCTTCTTCCAAAGACTTGGTTGCGATGATTTTTATTAAATAGTCATTTTTCACCATTTTTCGCTACATCGGGCATGTTTTTGCTTCACGTGACCCTTTCTTATACATGGGAATATTTTTATTTCCATAATTTTTAGCGATGTCCCACAATATTTTTATTCTTCAATATCATTTAAAAACTAAAAAAATTCAAAAAATTGGTAAAAATCAAAATATCCAAACATTATAAAAAAATTTTAAAATCTAAAATTTGTAAACAACATGCACACAACTCAAGCCTGTATCGGATGCATCATCCTAAAACATTGAATTTTTACTAAAACCATCTTTCTTTGGTTCTCATTTTTTCTTGCAAATGACTTGTGGATCATCTATATCTACCTTCATTAACAAGGTTTGTTTGCTTACTATGTTTATACTCCCTTGTACAAAAGAGTTTCTTGGTATTGTTTCATAGTACACGGTTGCTTTTTCATATGACCCATGTGTCCTCCGTTTATTCACCTCACATGTATTTTTTCTTGGGGTTCCATTTTTAACCCTTTTCATTACCTCAAACATTTGGGAATTGGTATAATTTGAGGATTCTATTAACTATGGATTTAATCAATTAAATTATACGACATTAATAAACTATGCAATATTAAATCAATAAACATCACACTATATTGAATAAAAAATAAATAAATACTTACAAAAATTAAATAATAAATGATACAATATTTATAGTGGAAAACCCGAAGGTAAAAAACCATTGTGTAAAGTAACATTTATTGTAGAGAACCCTTTTACATCCAGTAAATTGCCTCCTCTTTAGAAACCCTAATCACAAGGGTAAAAACACCTTTGATGTATATTTTTCACTATATCAAATGAGGACGTGAAGTCCTTTTTATATGAGGTGATCGGGTATGTCTCCCGACCCACCTTTTCAACCTAAATGGTCAGGTGACACATATACTAGGGTTTAAAATATTTAATAATAGATATATAACTATTTCTTATTATTAAATATTTAACCTAAAGTATATCCTAAGGCTTGAATATTTAATAATAGAAATAGAAATATTTCATATTATTAAATATTTAACCTATAGTATAATATTGGACCCATATTTAATTAAGGGGTGGTCACCATTGATTAACCATTATGTTCAACAGAACTAAAGCTTGATAATAAAAACATTGGTGCAATTGTCTTGAACGTTTTTGTTTATTTGTGTTTGTACTTGTTTCCCTATCATGTTAGCTTGTTTACTTTATCGTATTGAATTATGTTATGTATGTTGCATTAAGTTAGTGTTTTAGCAATGAAAAAATGTTAGTATTATAGCTTTTCATGTTATTTTACACTTTTTTTGTATGTGTATATTTTAATAAGAGCCAATGATGTAGATCATATGAGAAAAGTGATGAAACAAAGTTGTTTATTGAATGAGCTAGATGCAAAAGCTATTTCCATATTCTTCACTATCATGTCTTATCACTATCAATTTTTCTTCCAAAACACTTGGGGTAATAGGGATCATTTTTATCCCCCTCCCCACCTTGTTTCTTCTATCTGTTTCCTTCATATTTTTATCATCGATCGCCCTATTATATCACCCCATTGACACTCGGGGAATCCTTCATTCTAATAATTTCTCTTCAAAAATTAATTTTTTATACTTTCTAATATATTTGAAGTGGTGTCGCTTATGCCACCCCAAAGAGGGGCAAATGTAGACACCTAAAATCCACTTACACAATTTTATTACTAAAATTGTACTAATTATCCTCTTTCCTATCATTTCCATTATAATTAGTGATTTCTCGCTAATTAACTAATTTTTCCTCTATTTTGGTCAATTAACGACACTTCATTAATTAACTAGCCTTTATCACATTTTGGATGCCAATTAATGACACTTCGTTAGTTATAATCCTCTTCCAATTAATTAATTAACTATTATGAGTTAATTAATCCTTTTTAACAATGTATTTAATCAATAAACTTTTTATTGGCTAAATCCCTCTTTCAAATGCTTCAAATCATATCAAATTCCTCCTAAATCACTTCCAAATAGCCTAAAAGCTTATTATAGCCTATTAATTAATCCTAGTTGATTAATTAAAGCACCCTAAACTCCCATGAGTTGGTAAAACTTGTTAATTCCTCTAATCAAGCTTAAAAAGTCTAAATCTACTTTATCCTTTATCCCACATTCATTAGGATTCAAGCTTCTCCCAAATAGGAAAGCTATATAAAGGACCCTCCTACATCCTTCACACCTTACACCATTACTTTGATTAGTGATTTATACAAGCTTTTGAAAGAGCCTTCTCCATTCTTTGGAATAGCTACTTCATCTTCGCATCCATTCTACCATTGTTGAGTAGAAAGGAAGATCCAAGCTTAGTCGTATAGTCATTTCTTGATGAGATCCTTCCCTCTCTTTCGAGATCAAACACATATATTTCATTACTCATGATCTAAATAGGATCATGTTTTAAAATGAATCATACATTAATAGAGTAGGAATGGTTAGGCATCATGTGATTTTATTCATGTTTATGCAAAATAGCTAGTTTCCTTTAAGCTCTAATCATAATGTTAATTGTAGATTTAGATTTTCTTTGAAACTAATAAGTGTTAGTTTCTTTAAATTAGCTTAGAAATTTACATATGATCACGTACCTATGATCATAACTATACGGGTATATGGACTAATGTCCATTATTTTGTGCATTACACTCATACCTTGATGAGTGAGTAATGAAAACACAAACTACAACCAAAAGCAGATTCATTAATAATCTGAGTCCTAAAATTCGGGATGCTATAACCTCATTAACATCCCACTTCCCCAGGATGATCTTTCCCACAAGCTTCTACACATGTCACCGCTTCTTCTACACCTATGATCACCATGCCTTTGGTCTCCTAACACCTTATTTTTATGGTCTCTCTTCATGAGACCCATGCCATCAAAATAATCCTCATCTTAAAACAAATATTTCTACCTCTCATCGTGCATTTCCTAGACCGAAAATTCCCATGTCTACTACTCATTTGGATACCCTTATACCTCCTATCATCCCTCTGGATGCTTAGAGAGTTTCAAGAAATTTTTTACCCTAATCCTATCACCATTCATGACTATCTAGTCCATAACTCCATCATGATCCACAAATCCCATCAATTAACTCAATTAGGTGGAGCCTTTTCACCCAATTTTCCTTTCATAAACACCACTATCACTTCCTCTATCCCCATTACCTCTTCATCCATTGTGGTCACTAGTGTGCCTATCTAATCATTGTAAGAGTCTCACTTTCTACCTCATCCATTTGAATCAAATCAAGCACATCAACCCTCCTCCTTGAGGTGTATTTGTTTATATTCTTACCAACCAATCCACTCAAGTATCTCAACTATATATTACTTACATACCAACTCATCAATCAAATATCCCCATCTCTCAACATCCAACTCAATCTCATAAATATTATCACATCTACATTCCTCAACAACAACCTTTATCATAACCCATTCAATCACAACCCTTCACTTACATTCCCCCTTATCAACCACTTCCACCAACCCCACGCATCCTCAAACATATCAAATTTATCAACAACATAACCCACTACATAAAATGCATTATAATATCATCCCTTAACGCCACACTGAGTGTCCCAGCATTTCACCTGCAATGCTGACTACCCTATTTAAAACAAAAATTGTACTTTTTTTTAAAATAATGGGTCATTTTTTGTTTTTATTTTAAATTTCCCGTAATGTCAAGATATTCCAAAGGATCCATATAAGCCATTTTTCACAAATACCCATATGCCCAAAATTGTTTTATTATGAAAAATAATGGAAATTTTGTATTTAATTATTTTGAGCCCCATTTGAGGAAAATTGTGCTCGGTTTTAAACTCGGTGTACTTGTGATCGATACATATAAATTTTCCCATATACTAGTAGGGTTTTAACCAGGAATGAATCATGTGCTTTATTTGTGACTTCTAGCAACGTTTTGTGTTTTTGGTGTTTCTCGTTTCATTGCGTTTTACGTGAAATTTCTCTAGATCAATTCCTTTACGGTTTGGCTTGGATTCTTTTCCCCGAGTATCTAGATATCACCTATGCATGTTATGTTAGAAGGAATTCACCATCAGAGGTCTTACTCTCTGGAAAAGATGAAGACGTGCACAAAAGCTTCTTCAGTGTGCAAACATTTTTGGAAAAAGAGGGTTTAAAGTGAATCGTGGGATTTTGGAAGCAACAGGTAGGAGTGGGATTTTTGTACCTACCTAGAGGTACTTTTTCCCATGAAAGCAATACCACTTAAGTCACAATAGGAAAATCAGAGGTAGCAGAAGTAAGAATTTATTACCGCATACTGGACAGGTAAAAATCCCTATTTTGGAATAAAAGAAAAATCACTTAAGGCATTGATGGGATTTTGTTTCCACCTTGTAGGGTAAATAATCCCATTATGAAAATCAAATGACTTAAGTGGATCATGGGATTTTGGATCTGCAGGTGCGGGGGTGATTAATCCCATTGTTAATTGGCTTTTAAAAATATAAATTGATTATGCCAAAAGTGCAACCTTTTTGGGAAGGAAAGGCAGCTTTAAATGCATTAAATTAATTAATTTCTTCTCTAAAATTGGCACCTAGGTTTGTGGAAAATTCAACAAAGGAAAGTGGATAAAGGAATTGGAATTAGAAGTTCTAAAATTAAATAAATATTATTTATTTTGTACAACCCCTTCATGTTAAAAAAAGTGTGTCGCTTTTGGGAGAGGAATAATACTTTTTTAAGTACTAATTGATTTAATTAATTTCCTATTTTCGGTGGGTGAGGTCAAAGCATACTATGAGGCTTAAGTTAACTAGAAGTAGAGAGCTAAAATTAAATAAATTTAATTTATTTAATGGCAGCCATGAACATGCACAAAATAGGTGCCCCATTTAAAGAGAAGAGCTTATTAATTAATTAATTAATTGCACAGAATAGGAGAGGCATTAATTAATTATAGAATTATGAGGGTTATATAAGCAAAAAGGGCTGCCATAAGGATGAATTAATTAATTCATAAGAAAAGAAGTGCAACCTGCATAAAAAGTGTGCCCCATTTGGAGAGGACTTTTTCTCGAAGGTGTAATTAATGTTGGAAGCTTCCAAAGTTGACGATTAGGTTGAAGGAGATTTATTTGTGTCTAAATAATTGTCTCATGCACAAGTGATCTGAGGGCTCGGAGTGAAGTTGGTAAAATTCATGCTTGCTTTGCATGTAAATAAAACATCAAATTTTAGGGCAAAGCGGGCTTCATATATGCATATTTTTATGATTAAAATCCCTTATTTTCATGTTCCGGTTACTATATTTTGTCTCAATTAATTGTAGGAATTCATTACATGTGCTTTTTTATAAGAGAAAGGGAGCTTAAATCAATGTCTAGTATATTAAACATATCCTTTGAATCTGGAAGAATTATCGAAAGTTACACCCGGTATTGTGAAGAATTCAGTGGCGGAATAAAGAGGAAAGAACTATTCGAACAAAAAGATAGATACACAGACCATGGAAAAGAGGGATGAAAAAGAGAGCAGTTAGAGTCATGCATCACTTCTAAGTTTGTAGACATTACGTGATACGAGATTTCACCTGGAACCTCTTTTTGAATTGATTGACAGATCCAGAAAGGGAAATACTTCCTCGAGCGTGCACTCAAAAGTAGTGGAATCATTCGAGCTGCGGTGTGTTTCCATTCACAAAGCATTTTCAAATTGTTATAGTTTGTCATGGAATGTGCTGGGTCTTACCATCCATCATCTAGATCATTCCGAGATGCTACGGGAAAACAATAATCTGTTTGGATGCACGGGTTCATCAATTATTGTTTGAATATTCTCGACACGAAAGGTGGTGACTAATATTAGCACTTACATGATGCTAGGAAATAGATGGGAAAAGCATAGAGTTGAATGCATGGGCATAATGAATAGTAGATATATGAAGAATCCTGAGATCTAATTCCAAGTTCACGAGAACTCATCCATGGTCAAATCATGTCAAGAGGTGGATTACATTGCTAAATTGTTATCTAGGATAAATGGAAAAGTGAATGCTCCACGACTTCCACGTATGGATGTATACTTTCATCAGAGACCATTGAAATCAACAAAGTATATTCAATAATCAATTGGTGAAATCATTAGCACCAAAAATTGGTGAGCGGATCTAGAATGTGAGGTGTACTTTTAGCTTCAAAATGACTTCCTATTTGGTATATGCAACAGACTTCACAAGGCATATTCTCAAGCCGGATAGATGTGATGTTCTCTTTCCAAGGACCTATTTTTGAGTGCTACTTACACGGCTTATTATTCACAATGCAAGAAATATTTCAAAGTGGTCAACGATGGATTCTTCTACAAATTCATTTGATGGTACATTTGGGGTGATCTAAAGGCCAACGGGGTGAGTAAGGAAGCATAGAAATTTGTGTGTCCAAAATTAGCCGATCTCTTCTGATCAGCGGTTTAGTGGATTTCACTCGTACCTCACAGTCCTGGATTTTTTGGAGAACTAGTTAAGATATCTAAATGATAGATTGGTCACCATGGATCTAAGAAAACAACTTATGGAGATGCACAACCTTCTAGGTCAAAATCCCATAAGTCTACAAGCTTCTTCTTGGTCACCGTGGGCCATTATAGCTATCAAAGCATTCATAAGACCCGATGAATGAAGTGAGATATGTTCTCTAAGTATGAGCGAGAGGTCTTCCCAACATGGTTAAACTTTGATCCATTTGGAGTGGCGGAAGACAATCTCTGTGAGTATGCATGTGCCTTCATTGGAAATTCTCTCGGATAAAGTGTAGAAGTGAGTACGACGTTAGAAAAAATATTTCAAGAGGTTATCGCGACGGAAAGTGTTTGACTTTTGATTAGCGAGGGATACTGCGGATCTTAAAGATGATGGGCTTGTGTTACTTCGACACATACCATCGAATTGAAGGAGATAGATTCAGCATTTCGAGGAGAAATGCAGGGGCCTGCCATCCCGATTGAGGAAAGGTCTGCTGTCATTATTCGGTGAATACTTCAAACTGAGTTGTTGATGAAGGGATATTGCTCATTAATAAAGCTACTTTGATAAATCAAATCATGGGCAACTTTAGCATAGAATATTCCTCAAGAGAAAGCACGCGAGGAGAAAATAGAAGAAGGTCTAAGAATATTAAAGTGCACAAAGGTCTCCTTCAAAGGATAAGATCACTTATGCGGTTATGAAAATTTCTGATTCTCTATCATCTAGTACTTCACCATTGATCACACCTCAAAGAGGGACATTAGACTCCTCGTTGAATCCAAAGAATATCTTATCTTCTCTCCTCAGCCACTACATTTAGAACATGTTCCTGTAAGAAATACTGAAGTTGCACAGATGGCAAGAGTTTAAAAGAGATTTTTCTTTAGATGATTCGCAGAGGATGACAGTACCCCAACACCGTAGTGGTTTCATATGGATAAGAATCGAGTGCGCAAGATGGTGGTACACTTATGCAACATCTCATTCTTTCGAGAAAGTAATTCTGATCAGAATGGTTGACTTCTCATACTGGGTTCCTAAGAGGCTAGAGAGGAAATCAACTCTGGGAGGAACACGACTGGGCATGCCTACTCCCGAGTTTAGGCGAGAAAGCACATAGAAACCTAAAGTCATAAGGTAACTTCAAGGTTGATCATACTGAGGAGTTTGGGGTAGAAGCTTTTTGAGATGTCGTTACTTCCTGACAGAGCATGGGAAGAAAGAGAATGAGCTCACCAGCATAAGACATACATAAGAATCTTGCGAGTACCCATAGGTCAGGCACCACCGAAGGATTTCATGCAGACACATGTATATGGAGCAGATGCTCTATTCTCCTTTGGAAGCTTGATAGAGAGAAAAGGCAAAGAAAATTGAACTTCGAGAAGCGGTGTATCTCAATTGTGCGAGATCATCGCTAAGGTTTTTGCTAAATATTCCACTCATCCCATTTCAAACACAAAAGTTGGTGAGTGATCATCTACTTCGTGAAATGGAAGATTAAAGTAATCAAAGTTAAAGCTATCGATGAGTGGGAAAATTTTGATCATTCATCAAGCTTTATATAATCCTCAGAGAGGTGTCAGCCCACCCACATGTGTTATGAAAGATGCATCAGATCAGCCTGAAGTAATTAGTGACAAGCACGATAGATATGAACACGCTTTCAAGAGTAATCCCAAGTACCTCGCCAAAATAAATAAGTGTTCATAAGAGAAGTGTCGATCAAGCAAATCGTAGTTCGCACTGATCTGATCATTTACGAGAAGGGAAAGCAACTTGAGTTTGCAGTGATTCTTTCCATTCGGGAGATCTATAGAATTATGGCCGAAAAGGATCTGCAAGCATCTCTTAAAGAGTATCGTATCATCTTTACTAGACAATTTCATTACTTTCACTCATGAGGAAGTGGACAGGGAACGTTACTTCATACACACAAATCATTCCTCAAGCGAGTTCCTAATTCCATGGAAGGGTCTCTTCCGATGGTGCAAGGAGAATTGATGGAGTTGTTAAGCTATTCTTTCACAATGAATTCCATCAAAGCAAATCTGTGGCACTACGCTTAGATATTGAGAAGTTCGGGCCTAAATTGGGTGAGGAGGGTTAAGCAAGTATATGGTATCAACAAAGGCTTCATTGCAGTCAGATAGAAAAGGAAGTTGTGTCTAAGACAAATGGGAAGATGTCAATTACATGTTCAACAAGTATATTCAGTGATCGTAACAAAAAGAAGATATAAATGTTACAATATAGGATGTCTTTCTTCTTCTACTTTTTCTTCTTCTATTTTCTACGTTCCTGAGGATGTAATCAGAAACTTTAAAGTTATTGGTTTCAAACCATTACTTTAAGTTATGTGGAACAATTCTATTACTTAAATGATAGATGTGTCACTTCAAGAGGAATTAGAGGAAGATGATTGTCGATGTTATCTTTACCTTTTGTTTATGTTTCAAGCTTTAGTTGAGTTTCCCATTTGTATTCTCTCCATTCTACATTCTATAAGTAGAGAAGAACCTTTCTGGTTAATGATCAGAATTTGTAAGCAACATTCTTGTGTTCTAGACTTTATTGCTAAAACTCTTGATAGCTATTTGAAGCCAAAGGAATACAAAGGAGAGATTTCAAAGAACTTTGTGTCACTGGTGCATTTTCTTTCAAGCTTTTTATCTCGCATCTACTTATAAACTTTGTGTTATTTTAGATCTAGATCGGGGAGTGGCCTTGCCCTTATAATTTGTGTGTGTTGATATCTATCGCTTTTCTTCTATGTGCATGCAATCAACTATTTTATCTATTGATTAAGCTGCACATCTTCCTCTATTTCTTCCCTCGTGTTTTTATTATTTCCCTTCTTCTTTAAATATTTCCTTTTCTTAAACAGCTGTACTTACTTGTTGTAAAACTATATAGTTATGGTTCATGAGCTGAATAGTTAAAGTAAAACCCCCATATGAGATATTAGCATATTTTAATTGAAAAATTTGACACGCAGAGCCTCACCAGATATAATGACAAGAGATTTATCTCACCATCGCCTAGGTTTTTAGCTATACGCAGAAATCTTGAAGCCAATGTTTTGGGTGACTCCGCTGGGGAACATCTATCTTGGCAGAGCAAAATTTTATCTCTCAAGATCGAGTGTTTTCCATACAAATCTCAACTGCCGGTTTGAACGGCCCATTCACCCGATCATGCTTAAGGTGCAAAGGAAGGATTGATCATTTCTTCCGCATCAACTGCAGGGAGTAATTCATTTCAATCATCCTCCCTGTTAGAAGTGGCGCATCCAGAGATCTCACCAAGAGAAAGAGTGCACGCTCATCCGTGATCTCAGGATCGCCTTCTTCAACATAATCCCAAGTGGTAGGAATTATTCACCAAGTCTACACTGAGGAGAAGACGTGCTTCTACTCATCATGCAGAATCTAGAATCAAATTAAAACCGTATAGTACCTATCCCATGGGCAAGCTTTGGGCCAACGAACTGGACTCCACCTATACACCCATCTTCCCAAAGGATCCGTAAAGAATTTTCCAAAAAATTTTAGAGATGATGTAGTTCTACTTTCCTTCGCACCTTTATTACTAATCATGATACTTTTAGACTATGACAGATATTTTAATAGTTTGATTTAGTATGGGTGTTAGATGTCGGATCCTAGATTATTCATGAATCCGATTATATATAATGCATGGTGATTATTGTGAGACACTCATATGTAGATGCTTACATATACCATTTCCAGTATGGATTTTTAAATGGGAAGTTATTCGGATGTATGATTTGAGATTATGAATAAAGGCTTTAGAAAAGAGGAAAATTATTTGATTGATGACATATTTGTCGACATATAAATTGTAAATGATTTCTGCTGATTGCCTCAATGACTCATTGTGGATTCATAATGTGATAGATGATTTCAAGTGATTACATTATATATTCATTTTGATACCATATGGCCAAGTGAGGTCAAAGAGGTATCATTTGTGTTTGTGTCTAAAATAACACACTAAAACACTCTGGGGATCGGAGAGACTAACCAAAATGGAATTCTCATGAATTCAACAGTCATCATAAAGAATTTGCTTGGTGTGTGTGTGTTTATTTTTGGTTAGGAATTTCATGTGTGGGGAATTACCTTTACATGTGACCGTGGCTCAGGTATTTTATTAATAAAATTTTCTATTATTGTTGTATGTATTTTATTACAATGTTCCCTTTCCTTTTAAAATTAATTACACCGTGATGGATTAAAGAGGGACCCAGATAGTTAAACTTTAAATAAATAAAATGATAATGAAGTAATTATAAGAGTTTGATATTATTGTATTTAATTTTTTAAGAGCTTGTAAGTCAACCTGAGTATGAAATACTCCACCTATGGAGTAACTA